>JARWMV010000250.1:0-600000 GCA_030998015.1 Ceratorhiza oryzae-sativae
GCTTGGAATACAGGACAGGACAGCACGCAAAAACCTTAGGACAAAGGATGACGCCCTTGCCCAACTAGTCAATCAACGCCTGATATTATCTCGCAAACGCCCTTTGGCAATTGGGGATTTAACGTCAACTTGGCGAAAAATGGTATTAGCGTACAATGAGGATGAACGCTTTGGGTTACCAGAGTACATCTTCAATCGTGTATGGGAGGATCTTGACACAGATCCTGCATTGCATTAGACAAGTTTGTGATAGAGTTGGTTCAAACCCAACCCCTAACACAACCTAACCGAACTTAACCAGATTAGGTAATGGTTAAGGGAGGATTAGTCATCTTGGATGACTTGTCCTTTACTCTCTAGCTGACTAAGTGTCACGTGACTCAGGGTATATTACAAATCCCTGGTCACTTAGTCAGGCACTCTGGTCCTCAGGGTCTGAGCGCCTGTTCTGGCGCTTTGAGAACCTTCAGGGTCCCCGGGCAGGGTCTGGGTGGAGTGAGTTGAGCCCTCGGCCGGTTGATCCTCGGATCGCCGAGTCCGTGGGAGCCTCGGCTTCACACGGATCAGCTCGGTTCGGACCTTGATGGTTCTTGGCGTTAGTCAGGTGTCTCCCCCTGATTGGCCAGTCGTGTGGAGGAGTGATCACATGGACGGTTACCATGCGGTCAGGATCAGTCAGCTGTTCTTCTCCTTTGTTCGGTTAAGTCTTCTTCCCTTGGCGTTTCTCACGCCAATGACGTGGCATGTTCGTCTGCCATGGCATAAAAAGACACAGTGGAAGGGCTCTGATGAGTATCTACGAAAGTCTCTCCCGGGTGAATACCTAGGAGTTCTTAGCCTTTCTTCCGCTCGTCGCCGCTCATGCTCGCTCCGCTCGCACTCACGACTCCTCGCTCCACCTAACCTAAATCGGCCGGTGCTATCGTCTTGGGGTCGGCTCGGATCGTCATAGCAGAAGCATCGTTCGCATATATTGCAAACAATGACCATACCTCCATCCTCACAGATGTAACAGTGCTGGGTTTCACGTTGAGAAAAGGTTGATTTTGAAGACATTTTGCTCACTAGAGGGTTTCATGTTTGGATTAGTCGGTAGCAGTAACAGAATGCGAAAAATTAGCTATCTACCCTGTGCTTGCTCCTCTGTTTTGCCTTCCATGCTGGGAATGTGTGCCAGAGTTTAATGGAGAATAAGAACCGGAGTGAACGTGGCCAAGTCACGTGGGCGCGTGTTGGTATTGCCAAGGTCCGAGCGCCGTTTGGTCGCGTTTTCTGACTTCTGGAGATTGGACGGTTCAGCTAAGTGGCCTATGCGACAAAGTAAGTTTCAGAAATAGCTCGTATATTAAAAGAGCTGATCGCGGAGCCCACCGTCAAACATCTGAGACTCGATAGCACAAGGCACCGCATTTTCTCAATAGCATTTGGCCGTTATGACCTGCGTTTAAACTCCAATTGTTCGCTCCCATGTATAATTCCATGAAAATGCGTGGACTGCGTTTCAACCACGTCATACGGTGGGCTATGTAGAATAGATATATACAAATATCTATGTATCGAATGTACGAATCTCGTACTGATTGTAAAGTTCTACAATGTACTAGAACGCCTCTTTTTTGTGTATATAAGGAGCTCTGTTTCGCTCTGTAGGTAGTCATCCGCACACTTGAATATAATACAGTTTTACTCATCTTAAGCACACTGCGCTACGCGCATATAGCGTGATATATAAATATATAAGTAGTATAGATCTCAACAGGCTAGACAAGGTTTTTGGCTTGTAGCGCCTTGCAATTCCAGTGCAACGGTAGTTGAAATATAGCATTGAGATTTGATCAACATCAAGACAAATATGAATAGAAATATATAGTACATTGATCAACGCTTTGTGTTACTGCCCGCCTGTTACACTCTGCTCGCTAGTATTGATTCGTGATGCTGCCGTTGGTCTCCTAATGTGCGCCCGGGAGCTGCGGTTCAGAAGCTCATCCTCAGACAGCGGAGCACCTATCATAGTGACAACGTGCCCGATGCCAGTCGTCGGAGCAGGAGTAGGAGCGGGCATCGAGCCAGAGGGCGGCACTAGGATGGGTGTGAGATCCTGTCGCGTTGAAGGGTGGGGGGAGCTTTTGGAGGATATGGCTGGCACGGGATGGGTGGAACAGGGGGAAATTTGTAATCCAGACGGGGAGGCAGCCGGCGGTGTTTGCACTATAGTGAGACCTGTGGGAGCGGTCGACGCTGTGGCCGGCGACGAAATAAGATCGCCACAAGTGGCCTCTGGCTTCCCAACCCCGGCCTCTACTTACTCATTGTTCAGTAATGGTACTTCGTGCGCGTGAATATCAATGTATTTACCAATAGACATTGCTCTAACGTGGTCCACAAGGGACGTGGCCTGCCCAGATTCCTGACTAGTTTGAGGTGTGCCTATTCCGCCTGAATTGACCGCTTGTCAGTTGAAATCAAGAAATGACTACTTTCAATCAATCCGCTCACTATTAGAAGCACCCTGGTCGTCCATCATGCCTTGTCCCATATCTCCTACTGCACTCTCTGCTGCGACCTGTGCATCTCCACTCGAGGGGTCTTGAGACGATCCCAGCTTCTGCACCAATTCCATTGATCGTCAAGTTACAAGTAGAAAATGAACTGTAAAACGATCGACTGACCTCTTGAGCATCCTTGCCTGACAATACGCAAGCAGGAGACGAAAGCCGGTCATCTGACCGGCCGCCAACCTCGGGCTGCGTGAGTGGATCTTGGACGTCTGCCTGCGAGCTGAATTGCATTGGTTCGTTAGAGGGAGGAGGACTAGCCGGATCTCGTTGGGTGAATGGGAAATTGACCCCAGGTGGGGTGTTCTGGGATTGCGGATGATTGAGGGGAGAATGGCCAAGGGGAGGCAACCGATTGGCGTCCTGAGTGGAGAAACCGGGCGAGTACCCAGGCTCTGCCTCCATCTGTACCCGCTTGGTGGCCGCACGCCTTTCCTTGCTAGGAGTTTGCTTTGGCGCCCTGGTAGTCAAGTCTGCCACTGACGCCACTGCCCGCGCGCGCTTCGCTGGAGGCTCTGGCGCCTCACTCGGCGGCAGATGCAGCTCCTTCGAGCCTCGACTATCTTGACCAACTGCGGAGGAAGATATCACTGTTCTCGCTGGCTGTTGATCGCTGTAGGACTCGGGATCTCCCCTTAAGATGATGGGTGAGCGGGCGGACGCACGCTTCCGTTTTTTGCTATTGGCTGCCCGGGATGAATTTGAAGGGTCAGCGGCGGCAGGCTCAGAGGCAGACAGCTGACCTTTTGAGCTTCCGGCTTGGTCAGGTGCCCGAGTTTTGGCGTTCGCTGGTTTGGCCAGCCGATTCCCGTGGTGTCTGGTAGGGGGGGTAGGAGCTATAGCCTTGGCCTTTCCTTTACCCTTGGCCTTGTCAATGACAGCACCTTGACCTGCATCATCGTTGACGTCCACATCGTTGCCTGCATCATCACCCGCGTCGCCACCAGCATCGTTATCCCCGTTGCCATTTCCCGCACCATCGTTGTCACCTTTGTCAGCATCCCCATTGTCATTTCCCTCGTCCTGTTCGTTGTCGTTGTCGTTGTCGTTGTCGTTGTTGTTGTCGTTGTTGTTGTTGTTGTCGTCCCCTTCGCTGTCGTCATTGTGATCGCTGTCATCCTCACTCGTGTCGACTGAAATCAACGCGCCTTTCTCCGCAGCATATTTGTTACAATCTTTCACGAAATTCTTCCATACCTTTTGGACACCTTTCGTATTTCCTGGCTCGGCCTCGCTTCCGCCACCACTCAGGGGGCACCCATAGTTGTTCGACCTGCTTGAAGGCAGGTGATTCGCCAGCTCCCGAGGCGCTAGTGGACCACGTCTCCAACACTTGATCCCAGTCTGGCTTGTACGGAGCTGCCGGCTGAAGAAGAGCCCAGCAGCGTTTTGTCCCACCATAAATCCAAAGGCCTGGGACGTTGCTTGACACACAGAAGATTATGGGCCATTAGGAACGATCGCTTAGGACAATACTACATCTTGAGCTCACCCGTTACAATAATGGGCTCTGTACTCCTTGTGTATCCCTTGAATGTTCTTGATGTGGACGAGCTTAAAGACCACTTGGGTGCTCAGGATCTCCCACCATCCAGACCATAGGTGCCATTTCGTATCCTCGGTCGGAATTGCCATAATCCCATAGACCTCGACGTTTTTGAGGAAGCTTTTGGTGCATTCCTCGTAATTTGGGTGCGCGGCGGACCCTTTCGTGTCAACAAACACGAACTCCATCAAAAGGCCGACATGCCCTCAAAATAAATGAACCTGTTAATAATCCGCTTGGCGTGATTTGCACGTCACTTACGATTATTCCTCGAGAGCTTCATCGAGCGTTCTTCTGGGAAGAGATAGTCCTCTTCTACGGGCTCCAATTCTCCGTAGAGCATCCTGAGCCTTTTTTGTGAAAGTGGCATTGTTGGGGCCGGTAAGGTGGAGCGCGTCTGGTGTGTTTGATCGAAGTTGGTTGGACCAAACAACAAATGGAGACTCAAGTCACGTGATCCAGCCCCTCTCATATTCTTGCTTCCGTCTTTTGCAGCAATTGGAATGTCGGTCGATGATTCCTGCGCTATATATACCAAATTCTTTCCCGCTGAGGAGATTGAAGAGTTGGGAGATGAAGGTCTGGGTCATGAAGTAGGAGGTAAGTATTAGTTTGGCCGTTGAGAAAAATCAAGTTTCAAGTGTGTGTTTGGGTGTGACAGGTCGTGTGCGAATCCTCACAAAGCTGGAGGCTAGGATATATGGAAAACCGGAAGCCATTCCCTTGCGTATGATTTGGCCTGAAGGTATGAGTGCGCCACTCAATCAAGATGATTCACTTAAACTGGCAGACGGCAATATAGGGGACAGAGAGGAAGACGGAGGGACTGGTCTGTCCCAGCGATTTGCTGGGCTTTCTCTTGTGGGTGTTGGGGCTTCACTGCGAGGTCGAGACAGGCTCAAAGCCATGTGTGGGTGGCTTGACGACAGTTACGACTGGGTGTGGATAGAAATTCCTAAGGTACTATTGATTGAAACCCAAGAAGATCCTCGCTTCCGTGGAGGGTACGTCTCCTACTATGAGCGCATCCCTCAGTATGTTTCACTAACCGATAACTGGTTGTAGAGCACCTTGCGTCTGGGTTACTACGCCAGTCGCCAAATATGCGCTTATGGTGCCGGTATCGTCATTCATCGATCAGTGGGAAAGCACGCTAAGGCTACTTGATTGTCCGCTATGCGACGAATGGCCGAAAAAAGGAACGCGTCCTACTTGGTGGCCAGACGAGTGTGCAGATTCCTGGCCCTATGATCGGCCAGTGCAAGAACGTTATGCACAGATCCAAGCCGCTGCCAACCCTCTGGCCTTGTTGGCGCAAAATCTATCCCTGCGACCAGCTCCAGCCCCTTCGGTCTGGCGCCGCCTTGGACCGAAGGGAGATGTCCAGGTTCCGGGTAGACCGTTGCATAATCTGGGCCAGATGTCAGAATGGGTCTTGGCTCCGGATGCAGGGATACAAAGAGCGGCTAGGAACAGCAATGACGAGGGAACGAGCAGTCACAGCAGCAAGAAGGGCAAAAATAAGAGATCTATCGCCGAACCAAAGGGGGGCTCCAGCCGTGATTCCAGGCCCCGTTTCAAGTAGCCTGACGGTTATGTAAGGAGGTGGACTGTTTGACCTTCAATAAGCACCTATACCTCTGTTGTAACCCCCCCTGCTCTTGTTTATCTTCTCTTTCTATTTTCATTTTTCGCCCTGTACGTAAACACAGTATTTATTTATACTTAGGCAAACAATATCACCTACGCGCAATAAAAAGTGCATACCCCAATGCTCCATAAACAAGGCGTATAGCTTCTATAAACTTACATAGTAACCGCATACACGTTCATAATTGCGCGGTTCAGGCCGCGTTAGGACTGGCGGATAGCTCCCAGCCCGACCATATGAAATAAGTCACTATATGAATCACATGTCCCTTCGAGCTGTCTTGAGCATACCCGCATTGACAGTATTATCCAATATTGTTCATATATAAACACACACGTTGAATCTATATGGATATCAAAGCCCAATCAGTTATCCTCGCCATTCACAAATCACTATTGGCTTGGAGATCAAAGCACAGCTCATATACAAAAGCAAACAGTGTTTGTCTGGGGGATTCCAAGACCGGAAAAATCTTACCGAAACCGCGGATGGTTGTATAGCCACCATGTATGATGCATCAAGTGGTTTTAACCGCACCAGCATATCAGCCTGGGATCATGAGCACAGAATACGCTCGTGGTTGATACGCGGTTACATGCTCAGATGCCAGCGCTTCGAATGTGCTAGATGAGAGGGACTTGCCTCTAAGGGGCATAAGTTTCTCAACTCCCCTATCTCTTTTCCAATGAAGACTCGCTTCCTCGTATTATCAGCTATATTGGACATCGGCAATGTTTCTCGGATTTACCTGGATTGAACTCCCTTAATGTACACCTAGCACACCTAGTGTGGCCCTAGACAGGGAGCTCTCCGCGCATTAGTTAGATGACTTGTCAAATATCTCTTGCTCTCCTCCTGTTGAACGAGATCATGCACTGCCAACATTCCAGCACGGGTGGTTCGCATATATCCGTGTTCCCGACGTTTCTCACTTGTTACTCCGTTCTCCATGTATATAAACCATGGAATTTCTCTATAGTTCAATAGCAAATCTCATTACCTGCGATGCCGGAGAGTCAAGTCTGTTAACCATGTGCCCATCCGCTTCTCACCCACTGCGCTATGCATACTGAGGCAACTTTCCGCTTCAAAACCTCCTTATCTCTGTTCCTGTTATATTTCCCTCCCTTATACGTGATATACTGTCGAAACATGAGGCCTAGCCTCGAACGACAATAAAAAGTGCAATTTCTTTTATTTAAAAAAAGGATTTTACGCATTCATCGTTGTTTGTTTTGCTGGAACCGCTAATCATGGAGTTGGATATAAATGAGCATCGTTATTCCAAGGTCTCCTGATCATAGCATACTGACTCCAAATAAATTTCCATATCTGCAAGCAAACAGAATGACGGAAGTTCCATTACAACCTATGTATAGCATATTTAAGCTCAGGTCGGGCTGTACAAGAAATCCAGAGCGCGGTTTTGCAACTATGGAATTTATGTGTATGGCCAACGAGCATGTTTCTGTTTGCACAATTGAGCCTATCTTTCCGAAAAGTACTTTGACTACACGTCAAAAAGATGGCTCGCTCCTCGCCACCGCTACATTATAACCAGCGGTCAGCAGCTTGAGTGGTGAATAGTGTAGCGACAGCAGAGAGCAGGTGACACTGTGATGACAGTGACCATCAATTCGACGTGTGCCAAAGTGACTTTCAGGGGCTGTTCCCAAGATTCGGTCAGCCGCTCTTGCAGAAGCACATTTGTCCAGTAGCCATGCCCGGATAAGGAATTAATTCCAAAGGTTCGTGCTAGGTTCTTCGCCTGTAGATTGTTGAGAATCATTGGTTTGATCTATTGATCAATCGGAATACTTCCTGTAGTCGTTCAGCCAACTCATTTTGTATTGAATGTATTGCGAAAGGCAGTCACATAAAATAGCAAGAGTGGATGATGGAGCGCTGTATCTGTCGCCCCGACGTCTGCATCGTTTTGAGTCGGTTGGAAGTTATTTTTGCTCACTCAACAGAGGCACGATTAGACTTTATCTATGACATGCCACACAGAACAGTTACGAGTGATCAATAATATATTCAAAGGCAAGGAAATCGTGGAACAAATGCGAGTCATAATAGTCCGAAAATAGAAAGAATGGCGACATCACAACATAAGTAGCGCCTGCACCTAATGGACTCTCTGCTTTTTGCCGCGTGCGTACACTCCAGCGCCTATTCCATTTGGCTGGGTGCTAGCGTTTGAATCTTCGTCAGAGCCGTCTCCGCTGTCATCGATGGGCGAGGTGGAGCCAAGACGAGTTTCGGATAGTGCTCGCTTGTCGCCGACGGTAGCTACTGAGAGCTTTTTGCGTATATCATTACGCTTCATTTGGAGCTTGCTCAATAGGTCCGCTCGGAGTGACTCAAGCGGAAGCTCGATATCAAGGTCGGGCAGAAATTTCCGGGGGTGCTTTGGACATGGTCTCAAGAAATCGTACACATTGAGCTTGAGGGTGAATGGCCCTTTGTGCCTCTTCTTGTGCGTTTCATCAACCAGATACTGTAACAGGGACTTAGCGACTCCACGGAAGATGACTGAGCCATGAACATACGACAATATTTCCTCGTCTCTGAATGCCGCGGCTGTCAAAGCTCGGGTCCTCTTCCAGCTCTGAATCCTGATTGAACGTCGTATCACCGGTGTCCCTGGACATTGCGGTAGTAGAAGAACCTGGGGGAGAAGCGGAAGATGGGGAGTCCATGGGTGATCCTATCCTCCCCTCGCGCTCTTCCAGGCGAGTTTGCGCGTCCGAGCTTGATTTATGCGCAGCGAGGTCGGCCTTCATCTCCTTGCGCAAAAGATCCATTTCAGCACTCAATTCGCTTGGAGCATGCTTGAGCTTTAGCGGGGTGATTTCGCACGGATAATCTTGCACTTGTCAATAGGTCCTCAGCGCAAGCATTTGCTACGGTTTGGAGTGCTTACTGATCTCCTTTGACGTTTTCCTCACATAAACGCATATCGTGGCTTGGAAAGGCTTGTCTAGGGTGACGGGGTTCGTTAATGCGCAATGGATAGCAGCATGGACGTTGCCATCCGATTTGCACAAGTACTCCTCGATCTTGTCCAACGCGTTCCTGTCAGGCTGACTATATGATGTCTCCAGGACCACCCGAGGCTGACGTATGTTGACAGTCCGCTCTTGGTCATCCTCTGCGCCAAAATGCAATCGAAGGTTGAGTTGCCCGTCCGGTTGCTTTTCGCCATTTTCAACCTCGGTGTTTGCCGAGCCACCTGACTCAACCACTGGAGTTCCACACCGCGCCACCTTCCTGAGCTCGCTAGTAATAAATTTAGGATATTGACCAAGCCAGTTTCCTGCACACTCATGCAAGGGGCACGGCATCCGGAATGTGGTAGTTTGGTTTGTACGATCCCAATCGTATCTGATGGACTCTTAGTTGGCGCACTTAATATTAGGTCAAAGCTCACTTTATCTTAAGCCCCTGCTTACGCAGCTCTCCTTCCAAATCCCTGCTCTCCTGGAGGTTGATGTTTTGTAACCTCAATAGCGGCGGTGAATTGCTGTTGCGGAGCCAAGCAGTGACTTCCGCGAAACTCTTCTCCAAACCCACGTGCTGAATCGTCTGCCTGGGGGTCGATAGCTGGGGGATTGTGATACCGAGTTGAAGGGGCTCAGTAGGAGTCCTGTACTTGGGATTTGAGGAAAGTGAGGTGGGGAGAATGGCAGCCATGTTGGAACACAATTTAATCACGTGATTAGTCATGAAGCACTTGCTTTGTGGGGGAAAAAAAGGAGAGGTTTAGTCACGTGAGATGTCGAATGTGAATACACTGTTCCAAATGCCAGTTATCAGTTACCAATTAAATTCTCTGTCTTTATCCAGCAATGTCTCTGTATGAAAACTACCCAGCTTTTAACAAACGCATGAGCGACTTAGGACCAGCAATGATCTCACATCTGGTTGAGATGATAACAAGGTCCGATGTGACAAGAAGCGCACCTTGTGATTGATTTGGCGATGAGTACTGGAGGGAGCAATGTTGCATCTAAACTATGAAACCATTGTGGCGGAATGAGAGCACATGAAGCTTGACCTTGCATGCAGCAGAGTCCCAATGATGGCTGTTTGAAAGTCTTGAACCATCATTGCACTGAGCACAAAAGGGTGGCCAGGCTCCATATATGCTGCTCGCTCTGTCAAGGCATCCCCTTTGGACCCAAGCCGCAAGGGCAATGAGCCTGCCGATGATCACCAATTGCATTTTAAGTTTTGATATTATAGCTAACTATTTTTTATAATAATCAAAGCTTGAGCTGGAACAACTGGATTCTGTAGCAGCAAGGTGGTGGCAATGGGGACTTGAGCAATCAAAAGAGAACAAGAGTCAGCCAATGTGATAATTTACGATCTCACCTTCACACTCACACTCACTCTTGCTTGACCTGTTCTGGACCACCACCACCCGCTACTGGATCAAATCGACCCAAAGCTTTCTAACAATCATTATATGTAGATCTATTTGATGTCTTATAGCCAATTTGTTCACAATCAAACCTTTCATTTTGCCACATTGCATCTCTTGATCTCCAGCTGTCATGTGTGTTCAATGTGAGTCTGGACCCACCCCCCAATGAGAACATAAGATAATATTTGGCTACAGATGGACGCTCCAAACCAAACCTCCAACACTTCAGGAAAAATGTCAAAGTCTACCTTGGTCTATGTAGACATTAGTAGACCATTTATTGCTCTTGAACTTTGCTGTAGACCACACAGTTCTACGCAAGGTCCACCGTAGGTCTACGGTAGACATATTCTTAGTCTCGGCTACAGTAGAACGTAATCTAAAGTAGTGTACTGTATGTAGTATGTTTGCGTGTTCACTCTTATGCCATGGTTCAATAAATGTGTACATAAATATTTATTAAAGCTAAGGGTAATTACATACGAAAAGATTTTTCTTAAAAAAAAAAAAAAGAAATAATTAAAGTTTCAGAAAAGCCAACAGAGCGGCAAGTGGGGAGCGTTGGGCTGGGGCGTGGTCGGGCGAAAGGCAGCGCCAATGCTGCAACTATGGAGCGGCCGGGAGACAGAGCGCCGGTTCGCGGGATGAGCAATGGCATGGGCAGCCGATGTCTGTAAACTACAGTCGAGGTTGGTAAGCGACGGTTGGGGTTGGTATCGAGGTCGTGAGGCGAGGTTGGACGCATCATGGGCGTGTTGATTGGGTCATCGCTCGTGTCACGTTCAGGTCAACCGGTGACTCACTGGGTCAGTCGAGTGTTGGTTGTGGTCGTGGTCATACGGTTGCCCAAGTAGTAATGAACGCAAGCGGCGGTTCCCGATGTGGATTGAACACGAAGGCGCGGGCGTTTGCTGCAACGGGTCAGTTGAGCACCCGCCGTAGTCGATGGTACGGCAGTTCGGGGCGCAAACAGCTACGCGGGCGCTCGCGTTGACACGTTGGTCAAGGGTCGGCAATCGGTTGGGCATCGGCGGTCCTTTCGTTTCCGATCGGTCGCGAAGGGGCAACCCGAGGGCGTGTCATTGCCCGAGAGGTGATGGTCGTGCGTGGTGGTAAGGGAGGGCGAAACAGATGGTGAGCAACGGCACTGACATCAGGTGCAAAGCCAGTAACACACCTTTATGGCGTTGCCCAGGATCGTGGACGCGAGGTGGGGCCACAACGTGCTCGCAAGCGCATCGTAGGCGCGCCGTTTGGATCAGCACTCGCGTTGCCTTCGAGCCCATCGGTCACTTACCGCGCGGTGGCTGTAGGGCCTGGAGAGCAAAGAGATTGTTATTAAATTGTCAGGAGCAGTGGTTGGAACATTTGAAGCTTGCTAATTGTGGAGTGAATGTGAGTATATGCGTGACAATACAACAATTGAACCACATACCTTCCTTTCAACTTTGCGCTTCTTCAATTCCTTGGCCGCTTTTATAGCCTTCCTCTGACAGGCACGCAGCAAACGCTTGGAAACACACTTGTACTCGCGCTTTTCGCTTTTTTCTGCAGTTTGAAATGTGCAAGTTGCGCCGCTTAAGCTTCACGATCAGCCTGGCAGTCAGCATACTGGCGCTTTTCCTGGATGAGCTACTCATCATGCCGAATGCACTTGAATGGCAAAGTTGTCTGTCAGAGCTTGGTGCGTGGTTTACTTGATATTTTTGTGTGACCCTTCAGCTCCAATTTGGAGGACATAGGAGCTACTGAAGCAGGAGCAGTTGTTTCGGTACACAAGGCCATGATTTCAGGCTCGCTGCCCAGGTCCTCTAAATATGTGTCGAACCTAGGTACATCCTATAAAGTAATTTGTCAATAAAAAAAACTCCAAGGCCGATGTAAATTTTATACACCAAGCTGTCCATGGGCTTGAAAAGTATAGAGCTCAGCTTAAAATGCTGTCTTGTAAAGAATTGAGTCTGGGGATTGTGAGCATTCCTAAGCGCATAATGAGCCATAGTGGATGTGACTGCTACCCCCACAAGAGCTGGAGTCGAACTGTGTGCCGACGATGGTACTGCATGCCCATCATGCCCTATTCTATGTAACTCCATTACAGGAGTCGGTCTTGGTATGTAATTTCTAATATCTGGATATGTGAATATGATAATTTACTATCTCTGAGAATGATAGCACAATCACCCCGGGGTGTGGAAGATCCCAGCTGAGATCAACAGCAACGATCAGTGGGAGATATTTGCAGCAGCGGTGAAGGTTCGACTTACCACGCTTCAATTACAAAAAGAGCCTTGATATCAACCAGATAGTCTTCAAGTTGGCTCCCAAGCAAGCCATTATCTCCAGGGATCATTGTGCTTGTTGGGCATGGATTGTAACCGCTGTTTGAATAGATCACCATGTATGCGACCACTGAGTTTTAGGGTCTTAGGTTCTGTCTATTGACAACTTCAGGGAAGCATGCAAGGAGGAAGGCGCAGAGTACAAGAAAGGTGATTTTTGGGTACATGTAAATATCGGAAAGCGGACTATATGCGCTGGAATACCAGGATTGCATGACCTTGTTCAACGCATAGTATCCACCTAAACAGATATTGTGATTGAAGGGCTGGTTTTGAGACTGTGCACATTGTATGCGGTGAGTCCACTGGCAATTATTGTTGTGATTCTTACAAAAAATTCACCATGTTCAGCCTCGGGCAGCACTTGGTTAGGTAAGGAGCCTGTACCGCACAAAAAGTGTATACAAAGTATGCAGATAGCACAGTACCCCAGTTTTTTGGCTGGGCAATGGGGTATAGCTGAGTTATACTGTTGATTTATAGAGAGAAATGTTATGCTGGAATTCCAGCACATTCTGTCTTGCCTGCGCATCAGCGGGTTTTACTCCACTCAAGGCTTGCTGCAGACCATTCAAGAGCCACAGATAAGGGCTTTTGAACGACGTATAGTGCATAGTTAGCAGGGTAAAATTTGTGGGGACAGGTGGGAGACAGAATGTGCTAAAATTCTGGTATGACGTCTCTGCTGATCTGTAGTAAGGGTAGATAGTATTTAGTGTTCAAGCGTAACGAATAAATGCACTCCAATTAATACCTAGCACAGGCGAAGGAAGCGATTTGAGCCTGTTGGATGTGAGTGGGGAGAACATCACTCTCGGTTCAGTGACTTGTGTATTTCCTTATATACAATACAACAGGAAATCTCGGACAGTACATCGGTGTGTATGCAGGAGGAAGAAAGTACAAACAGGGATAGAACATGAAATATGAGACAGAAAAACAAAAGGGCAGTATAACATCGATATAAGTTCAATATATGCGCAGGATCGTTCAGCATTTAGCTATGGCAAGGTTCTTATAGCTAAGGCTGGGTTGGTAGGAAGTGTGTGTACAGAGTGTGCAGCTGAATTGACAGGGGATCAGTGCTTGAGAAATGAGCATACAGTGCACCACATGGAGAGCATATACACTATGCATGGATTTCAATAGTACCTATTGTTTTAATGCTTATAACAAGATTGGCTGACCTCACGCCGTATGAATTAGGTAAGCAAAGTGCCTCTGGTGGCAATGCGTACAAAGTACGCAAACACAAGAGTACCTCAATCAGATGCTGGATATAACTGAGCTGTCTATCATGTAATAAGAACAAAAAATTTGGAGCATAAAAAAAGCAGTAATAGGGATGTGATCCCACCTTGCATGGAAAACGGAACAGTGCACTGGGTGCGTACTTTGTACGCACACAGACTATGACTCTCGCTCATGTGTCAGTCATATTGTTAGGGTCAGGCAGAGTATGACAAAGCATGCTGGGTTCCCAACAAGGTTGCGTACTTTGTACGCACACTTCCTACAAGTTCATCCCTAGCTATATGAAGCCCGCCATGGCCAAGTATCACTCTGCTCTTGCCATAAAACACTAGAGATTGCATGCTAGAATTTCAGCAGATCTGGTCTCCCATCTATCTCTGCGAGTTTCGCTCCGCTCAGCAAGCACTATACGTCGTTCGAAAGCTCTCGACTGTGGCTCTCGAATGACCCATGGCGCGCATTGAGCGGAGTAAATCTGCAGAGATAGACAGAGACAGAAGGCGCTGAAATTCTGGCATGCAATCTCGAGTGCTTTATAGTGAGGGCAGAGTAGTATTTGGCCATGGTGCACTTTATTTAGCCAAGAATGGGCTTGTAGGAAGTGTGCGTACAGGGTACGCAGCTGGATTGACAGCAGCTCAGCACCTGGGCAATAAGCTCATGGCACATCACATGGAGAGGATATGCAATCATGTGGACTTGAATAGTATGTATTATTGTAATGATTTCAACACGCTCGGCTGACCTCACCCTGTATGGATTAAGTAAGCAACGTGCCTCTGGCAGCAATGCATACAAAGTATGCAAACACAAGAGCACCTCAATCAGGCGCTGGATATAACCGGGCTGTCTATCATATATTAAGATCAACAAATTTGGAGCATAAAAAAAGCAGTAATTGGGATGTGATCCCGCCTTGCATGGAAAACGGAACAGTGCACTGGGTGTACTTTGTACGCACACAGACTATGACTCGCTCATGTGTCAGTCATATTGTTAGGGTCAGGCAGAGTATGACAAAGCATGCTGGGTTCCCAACAAGGTTGCGTACTTTGTACGCACACTTCCTACAAGTTCATCCCTAGCTATATGAAGCCTGCCATGGCCAAGTATCACTCTGCTCTTGCCATAAAACACTAGAGATTGCATGCTAGAATTTCAGCAGATCTGGTCTCCCATCTATCTCTGCAAGTTTCACTCTGCTCAGCAAGCACTATACATCGTTCGAAAGCTCTCGACTGTGGCTCTCGAATGACCCATGGCGCGCATTGAGCGGAGTAAATCTGCGGAGATAGACGGAGACAGAAGGCGCTGAAATTCTGGCATGCAATCTTGAGTGCCTTATAGTGAGGGCAGAGTAGTATTTGGCCATGGTGCACTTTATTTAGCCAGGAATGGGCTTGTAGGAAGTGTGCGTACAGGGTACGCAGCTGGATTGACAGCAGCTCAGCACCTAGGCAATAAGCCTATGGTACATCACATGGAGAGGATATGCAATCATGTGGACTTGAATAATATGTATTATTGTAATGATTTCAACACGCTCTGACCTCACCCTGTATGGATTAAGTAAGCAACGTGCCTCTGGCAGCAATGCGTACAAAGTACGCAAACACAAGAGCACCTCAATCAGGTGCTGGATATAACTGGGCTGTCTATCATATATTAAGGTCAACAAATTTGGAGCATAAAAAAAGCAGTAATAGGGATGTGATCCCGCCTTGCATGGAAAACGGAACAGTGCACTGGGTGCGTACTTTGTACGCACACAGATTATGACTTGCTCATGTGGCAGCGCTGTTGTTAGGATCAGGCAGAGTATGACAAAGCATGCTGGGTTCCCAACAAGGTTGCGTACTTTGTACGCACACTTCCTACAAGTTCATCCCTAGCTATATGAAGCCCGCCATGGCCAAGTATTACTCTGCTCTTGCCATAAAACACTAGAGACTGTATGCTAGAATTTCAGCAGATCTAGGTCCCATCTATCTCTGCGAGTTTTGCTCCGCTCAGCAAGCACTATACGTCGTTCGAAAGCTCTCGACTGTGGCTCTCGAATGATCCATGGCGCGCATTGAGCGGAGTAAAATATGCGGAGATGAACATAAACAGAAGACGCTGAAATTCTGGCATGCAATTTTGAGTGCTTTATCATGAGGGCAGAGTAGTATTTGGCCATGGCGCATTTTATTTAGCCAGGAATGGGCTTGTAGGAAGTGTGCGTACAGGGTACGCAGCTGGATTGACAGCAGCTCAGCACCTGGGCAATAAGCCTATGGTACATCACATGGAGAGGATATGCAATCATGTGGACTTGAATAGTATGTATTATTGTAATGATTTCAACACGCTTGGCTGACCTCACCCTGTATGGATTAAGTAAGCAACGTGCCTCTGGCAGCAATGCGTACAAAGTACGCAAACACAAGAGCACCTCAATCAGGTGCTGGATATAACTGGGCTGTCTATCATATATTAATATCAACAAATTTGGAGCATTAAAAAAGCAGTAATCAGGATGTGATTCTGCCTTGCATGGAAAACAGAACAGTGCACTGAGTGCGTACTTTGTATGCACACAGACTACAACTCACTCATGTGTCAGTCATATTGTTAGGGTCAGGCAGAGTATGACAAAGCATGCTGGGTTCCCAACAAGGTTGCGTACTTTGTATGCAAAAGGTACTGTGCCATGTATGGTGCCAAGAAAAAACAAAAACTCTGATACAATACTATTCCAAATCATTGTACTGTCATTGTATGATAGTATGGGCTGTCATGTGGTGTGCATACATTGTATGCAACCCAGTCAGGAGGGACAAGTAAGGGCTTGAGGTTACTCAGGGACAGTGCTTGAAGTGACTGATTACTCATAGCTCAGTGGCTGGGACACACCACAGGGTCCACTACACATAGCCATGCTGCTTGGTCAGCAGCAGGTCTCCCACTGTAGAGTGGTACAAAGTACGCAACTCTATGCTTGCAGTGTACTTAGATACCTGGGTGCAAGTTTTATTCTGCCATTGAGGCAGTGTTATTTTACCAACATGATTGGAAAGCAAAGAGGACAGTGCTTAACAGATCAAGTGGCCATGTGGCAGAGCCAAGTGATTTGTCAGCAGCCAATGCCATGAAGCATATGGGTACAAAGTACGCAACTTGCCCACTTAGCATGCCATGAGGGACCAGACTGGCATGGGGAAGAGTGCAGGCTGGAACATGGAAAAATCAGACCTACCAGCAGCCTACTACACCCTAATAACCTAACCCATCTTTGTACAGAAGCCCGTTTATCATCTGTGATTTCTGTTTAATTACACCTGCAATGGTCAATCGAGCCAAATCCTTGAACCAGCGACGTGTTCAGTTCTCAGATGAGAAAGAAATGCTTATACAAGAAGTCCTTTCTTGTTATAGATCTCGCCCCATACACACTATTAGTGGCCGAAGCCGCCCAAAAGGGATGAGAGTCATATGCAAGGAGGTTTCAGATGAGCATGCAAGAGCAACTGGCAGGCGGATCGAACTCAGCCCATCCACTTTAGCACATCGGGCCAAAGGTCGCCAATCTCAGAGGAAGGCTCGGGAGGCTCAAGCTCATTTTACAAAATCCGAGTCCCAGGTACTCTGCCAGCATGCTATTAGCATAGCCAAACGGGGCTTTCCATTCTCTCCCAAGCGGCTTGCCAAACATGCTAATTACCTGCTCTGTCTCCGTACACCTAGTTTCTCTGGTGTTGGCATCCACTGGACTCACCGATTTGTTGATACCCATCACACTGAGCTGACTATGCTTTCTTCTCGGTCTCTTGATGGTGTACGGGCAAGTGCAGTTAACGAAACCACAGTGGGCGCCTGGTTTGACATGGTGGATGAGACAATCACCCAGCATAATATTCAACCCAAAGATACATATGGCACCGACGAGGTAGGCTTACAGCCAAAGAAAAGGGAGAGTGAACAAGTGATTGGGCCGCAAGGAGTGAAGATTGTGTATCAGGTCCGCTCCGGGAGTCGTGAAACAATCGCAATAATTGTCACGATCTGTGCCGATGGAACTAGTATTGAGCCAATTGTAATATTCAAAGGGAAACATTACCTTCTCAGCTGGGATCAGGAGAATCCACTTAATGCCTCGTACGTCTAAATGTCCTATATAACAGTATTAGCATTAACAATCAAACTAGGATTGCATGTTCAGCTAAAGGCTGGGTAACAGGAGAAATTGCACTTGGCTGGATCGAGGACTTTGACAAGAGGACAAGAGAGAAGGCCAACGGGCGGTATCAACTCCTACTTGTTGACGGACACGTCTCACATATTGGCTTTGAGCTTCTGGAGTATGCTCGGACTCACAAGATCGAGATGCTATGCTATCCGTCCCACACAACGCACATACTCCAAGGTCTCGACCGTGTCTGTTTTGGCCCACTCAAGAAATATTGGTCTGAAGAGAGGGACAAACACGAGCAGCACAGTGGACCGGTCACCAAATCAAACTTCCTTCAAGTACTCGCGTGTGCGTATAAACGTGCACTCACAGAAGAAACCATCAAATCCGCCTTTCGAGTGACTGGGATAGTACCGTTTGATCCCTCGGTTATCGGACTCAACGATCTGGCCCCAGCAACCGAACATTCTTGCAGAGGCTCGCTCCCCCTATCCCAACCTGCTCCGGTTCAAGCGATTGTCGATTTTTTGCAGAACACCCCAAAACCGGACGATGAGAACGCCGCCACCGAGCTTCGAGAGAAGCTTTTGGAGACTTCGGTTGGGTTTCTAGTCTCGACCTCACCAATTCCGGTCGAAAACGCAAGGCTCCCGAGCCTATCATACAAGCCCTTAGATCCCATTGACGAACAGACGATGGCCCTTACCGAAGTTTCTGTAACATCCATGCTCGAAAGGTCCTTACAGGGCGCTCTTAAAGGCTTGATTGAGCGCGATCGCATTCGAACAGCAACCGAGCAACGCCTGGCGGCTCAAATGGCGCTCCAGGGTCTCTACTGTGACCGACTTCGAAGCCTACTTGCAGGGAAACGGAATAGTCAGAAGCAAGAACGCGGCCAGTTCTTGGGTGACGGGATGCCAGTGGTGCTCACCGGCGATTCTTACCACGATTTTGCTGCCAAGAAACGAGAGCAGCGGCAACAAGATGAGGAACGTCGCGAGGCTATTGCCGAAGCGAAGCGCGAGCACAAGGAAGAGGTGGAGAAATGGAAACAGGAGAACGAGGAACGAATAAAGAGAAACCGTGCTAACACGGAAGCATGGAAAGATGAGGTGAAGGCGTGGAAATTGGAAAAGGAGATGGCGAAGGCAGAGAAACGAGGGCCGAGATGGCACAAACCAATAAAACCGAAAGCAGAGAAGGGGGTACCAAAGCCTAAACTCACCCTTCCTGAATATCTTAGCAATATCGAAGAGAGTGAGAGTGATAGTGACGACGATGATGATGAATAAGTGTAAATACAATGGAATTTCGTGCTGTTCAACGGGCAGTGTCTCGGCACGTGATAGTGTCTCGGCACGTGATAGTGTCTCGGCACGTGGTCAATGACTGTATAGCAGGTCAATTTGCTACGACGGCTGGTCACGAGCCTAGGTGGTGGGCGATTCGCCCACGATTAGCGTGCAGTCTCTATCCGGAAGTGATCGTATCTAAGCGCCTGATGGTGGGAAACCCCTTGCACACGTGCAAGTCCCTCTGCCCCGAACGACGACAGCACGGCAACTGATAGCGTACGAGATCGTAAAGAATCGAGAACCCCACAGCGAGCATGGAGGTTGAAATCAAAGTAGGTTCCTTCGCTTTTGTTACATCCTACACTGATCAACAATACTTCCCAGTGGGTACGTTCAGGAAATCAAGCAAGCTGACGAGGATTGAGTGCTTTGTTAGATCGAGAGGGCCGAGGTAGGAAATCCAATTCACGGGTTTTATTTTCCAGCTAACGTTGGCGCTGGTTGGTTTCTGGTTAGGGTGTACGTACCCGTGGATTCCCAAGGTTTATCCAAGATAAAACTGACATCGGAGACAATTCCACGATACGAAACAATAAACATTGCGTTGGTGATCGAAAAAAACTTTCGCCCACGGTGATAGAATTTGAGGGTATGTGCATTCGGCAAATGAAGGCACGACTTGACGGACATTACAACACTTGTTGCCGTCATCGAACCCATTGGTGCCCCATGGGAACGGGCAGATTGTGAGCTTCAGAAATGGGAGAAGAGGGAATAGGGCTGACCGCCAGGCTCCTTTATCGATTCTGGATTGTTGACTGCTCCCGTCCTCGACTGCATCGTCCGTCTGAATGAGTGTTCAGTGGGTTGGTAGTTTAAATCTTGAACGATTCCGATGGGAATTTACCTAGATTCATTGTTGGGACAGGAGGTAGGTGGTAATACCATTCATGCAAGGCCCATTCAGTAAGTTTGAATATCTGATAATGCTAGTGGGCAAGTACAAGTCTATCGGGTTGGCTAGCGAGAGAGTTGACGTGTCAGTGAACAGTCGACGGGAGGATATCAGGTAAGTGAGGGCCCTGTAACCGTGCGCTCGGAAGATGAAGTTGGAGTCGGTCCGGTTTCATGAAGCCATACGAAGTGAGTGGCTGTGAGAATTCAGGATGTGATATGTTGACAAAAAGGGTCTGTATAAATCGATGTATGGAAACGCTGGGACCATAGTATGTAAGTAAGGAAGACATGATGAATAGGACAATGAAAACAACGATAACTAAACAGGAGGTGGAATGAAAGATCGAGGTCATGCGTATGGGATACTGACGTCGGGTTGATGAAACAAAACATTAGATAGTAAGCGTGAGGGATAGGCACGAGGTTGAGGATACTAAGCGGTGTGAATTGAAATTAGGTGGTGCGTATGAGCGCTAGATCGAGCGACGAGAATGCTGACGGTGTATGCTCACCTCGACCTGCCGGCTGGCCTGTGTGGGGATATCTGACCTTGGGTGGTCTTAGGAAGTGCGTATGAGCGCTAGATCGAGCGACGAGAATGCTGACGGTGTATGCTCACCTCGACCTGCCGGCTGGCCTGTGTGGGGATATCTGACCTTGGGTGGCCTCAGTATGTACGTATGAGCGCTAGATCGAGCGACGAGAATGCTGACGGTGTATGCTCACCTCGACCTGCCGGCTGGCCTGTGTGGGGATATCTGACCTTGGGTGGTCTTAGGGAGTGCGTATGAGCGCTAGATCGAGCGACGAGAATGCTGACGGTGTATGCTCACCTCGACCTGCCGGCTGGCCTGTGTGGGGATATCTGACCTTGGGTGGTCTTAGGGAGTGCGTATGAGCGCTAGATCGAGCGACGAGAATGCTGACGGTGTATGCTCACCTCGACCTGCTGGCTGGCCTGTGTGGGGATATCTGACCTTGGGTGGTCTTAGCTCGTGCGTATGAGCGCTAGATCGAGCGACGAGAATGCTGACGGTGTATGCTCACCTCGACCTGCCGGCTGGCCTGTGTGGGGATATCTGACCTTGGGTGGCCTCAGTATGTACGTATGAGCGCTAGATCGAGCGACGAGAATGCTGACG
Source organism: Ceratorhiza oryzae-sativae (assembly GCA_030998015.1). Lineage (NCBI taxonomy): Eukaryota > Fungi > Basidiomycota > Agaricomycetes > Cantharellales > Ceratobasidiaceae > Ceratorhiza > Ceratorhiza oryzae-sativae. The sequence continues at coordinate 21,349 of JARWMV010000250.1, forward strand.
GTGTATGCTCACCTCGACCTGCCGGCTGGCCTGTGTGGGGATATCTGACCTTGGGTGGCCTCAGTATGTACGTATGAGCGCTAGATCGAGCGACGAGAATGCTGACGGTGTATGCTCACCTCGACCTGCCGGCTGGCCTGTGTGGGGATATCTGACCTTGGGTGGTCTTAGCGAGTGCGTATGAGCGCTAGATCGAGCGACGAGAATGCTGACGGTGTATGCTCACCTCGACCTGCCGGCTGGCCTGTGTGGGGATATCTGACCTTGGGTGGTCTTAGGTGCGTATGAGCGCTAGATCGAGCGACGAGAATGCTGACGGTGTATGCTCACCTCGACCTGCCGGCTGGCCTGTGTGGGGATATCTGACCTTGGGTGGTCTTAGCGAGTGCGTATGAGCGCTAGATCGAGCGACGAGAATGCTGACGGTGTATGCTCACCTCGACCTGCCGGCTGGCCTGTGTGGGGATATCTGACCTTGGGTGGTCTTAGGGAGTGCGTATGAGCGCTAGATCGAGCGACGAGAATGCTGACGGTGTATGCTCACCTCGACCTGCCGGCTGGCCTGTGTGGGGATATCTGACCTTGGGTGGTCTTAGGAGTGCGTATGAGCGCTAGATCGAGCGACGAGAATGCTGACGGTGTATGCTCACCTCGACCTGCCTGGCTGGCCTGTGTGGGGATATCTGACCTTGGGTGGTCTTAGCTCGTGCGTATGAGCGCTAGATCGAGCGACGAGAATGCTGACGGTGTATGCTCACCTCGACCTGCCGGCTGGCCTGTGTGGGGATATCTGACCTTGGGTGGTCTTAGTCGTGCGTATGAGCGCTAGATCGAGCGACGAAATGCTGACGGTGTATGCTCACCTCGACCTGCCGGCTGGCCTGTGTGGGGATATCTGACCTTGGGTGGTCTTAGCGAGTGCGTATGAGCGCTAGATCGAGCGACGAGAATGCTGACGGTGTATGCTCACCTCGACCTGCCGGCTGGCCTGTGTGGGGATATCTGACCTTGGGTGGTCTTAGCGAGTGCGTATGAGCGCTAGATCGAGCGACGAGAATGCTGACGGTGTATGCTCACCTCGACCTGCCGGCTGGCCTGTGTGGGGATATCTGACCTTGGGTGGTCTTAGCTCGTGCGTATGAGCGCTAGATCGAGCGACGAGAATGCTGACGGTGTATGCTCACCTCGACCTGCCGGCTGGCCTGTGTGGGGATATCTGACCTTGGGTGGTCTTAGGAGTGCGTATGAGCGCTAGATCGAGCGACGAGAAGCTGACGGTGTATGCTCACCTCGACCTGCCGGCTGGCCTGTGTGGGGATATCTGACCTTGGGTGGTCTTAGCTCGTGCGTATGAGCGCTAGATCGAGCGACGAGAATGCTGACGGTGTATGCTCACCTCGACCTGCCGGCTGGCCTGTGTGGGGATATCTGACCTTGGGTGGTCTTAGGAGTGTATGAGCGCTAGATCGAGCGACGAGAATGCTGACGGTGTATGCTCACCTCGACCTGCCGGCTGGCCTGTGTGGGGATATCTGACCTTGGGTGGTCTTAGCGAGTGCGTATGAGCGCTAGATCGAGCGACGAGAATGCTGACGGTGTGTGCTCACTCGACCTGCCGGCTGGCCTGTGTGGGGATATCTGACCTTGGGTGGCTTAGTATGCGTATGAGCGCTAGATCGAGCGACGAGAATGCTGACGGTGTATGCTCACCTCGACCTGCCGGCTGGCCTGTGTGGGGATATGACCTTGGGTGGTCTTAGCTCGTGCGTATGAACGCTAGATCGAGCGACGAGAATGCTGACGGTGTATGCTCACCTCGACCTGCCGGCTGGCCTGTGTGGGGATATCTGACCTTGGGTGGTCTTAGAGTGCGTATGAGCGCTAGATCGAGACGACGAGAATGCTGACGGTGTATGCTCACCTCGACCTGCCGGCTGGCCTGTGTGGGGATATCTGACCTTGGGTGGCCTTAGTTGCGTATGAGCGCTAGATCGAGCGACGAGAATGCTGACGGTGTATGCTCACCTCGACCTGCCGGCTGGCCTGTGTGGGGATATCTGACCTTGGGTGGTCTTAGGAGTGCGTATGAGCGCTAGATCGAGCGACGAGAATGCTGACGGTGTATGCTCACCTCGACCCGCCGGCTGGCCTGTGTGGGGATATCTGACCTTGGGTGGTCTTAGCGAGTGCGTATGAGCGCTAGATCGAGCGACGAGAATGCTGACGGTGTATGCTCACCTCGACCTGCCGGCTGGCCTGTGTGGGGATATCTGACCTTGGGTGGTCTTAGCTCGTGCGTATGAGCGCTAGATCGAGCGACGAGAATGCTGACGGTGTATGCTCACCCGACCTGCCGGCTGGCCTGTGTGGGGATATCTGACCTTGGGTGGCCTCAGTTTGTACGTATGAGCGCTAGATCGAGCGACGAGAATGCTGACGGTGTATGCTCACCTCGACCTGCCGGCTGGCCTGTGTGGGGATATCTGACCTTGGGTGGTCTTAGGGAGTGCGTATGAGCGCTAGATCGAGCGACGAGAATGCTGACGGTGTATGCTCACCTCGACCTGCCGGCTGGCCTGTGTGGGGATATCTGACCTTGGGTGGTCTTAGAGTGCGTATGAGCGCTAGATCGAGCGACGAGAATGCTGACGGTGTATGCTCACCTCGACCTGCCGGCTGGCCTGTGTGGGGATATCTGACCTTGGGTGGTCTTAGGAGTGCGTATGAGCGCTAGATCGAGCGACGAGAATGCTGACGGTGTATGCTCACCTCGACCTGCCGGCTGGCCTGTGTGGGGATATCTGACCTTGGGTTGCCTCAGTCTGTATGTTCGAGCGATTCGCCCTTCGGTTAAGATACTCAAACAATCAACAATCTTCTGGACTTCTCCACTGCGATTCACATTCCTGAATTAACCTTCCTCCTTTCACCTTCCACCACACTTAGTTTGTAAGTCTTCAGTAACTGCCATGAACTCCAGATTAATTGATCGTTTCGTCGCCATGAACCAATCAGCAAGCAAGTCTCATCGCTTCAATCCTTTGTGACCCATCCTGATAATATGGTCAACATCTCGTTAGACGGTGGGCAATGTCCCAGGATCCCACCGGGTCACACATGCTCACTCCTTTTATATCGCGGCATAAAGCTGGTCAGTCCCCTTCACTTTGAAACCTAGCTACTCAGTCCATTTGGTTCATTCTGGTACAGAGGGTATCACTTTCAAGCCATAGCCATCGTCACTCTCACTAACTCCTGGCTCCCCTTATCTACCCTTCAGGAGGTACCTAATTTCATGTTCCCCTCTAAGTTACATTTTGATTCCTTGAGGCTAGGCTGTATGTTCCATGCTGTCGGTGACCTCAGGACTGATATTCACATCGATTTTTTGGATGTCTATAGATTGTATGTAATTCAGTTAGGGCGGTCTTTGACTCAAAGCGCCTCGAACTTATTGGCATCGAATTTTGTTGCGTTAGGACGTATGTCGGCTCCACAACCCATCATCCGCAATCCCTCTGTTTTCATTCTGACTTCAAGTTTTATAGGCTGTGAGTATCATTTTCCCCTTTGAGAATCTTTATTTACTAGGTCCGTGGATTCTACTTTCCGCCCAGGCTGTGAGCTTCCTTGAGAATCCTATTGTGTAATCCAGGCTTTTATTCTTGACAGGTGGTATGTATCATTCCAATCCAGCTATGCAAGCCAGTGAAACCCCCTAACAACTTACCAGGAAGTCCGTCAATCTACTTTTGGATGCCCTGATCGCTTGTTGATGTCCTTTTCATCTGGCGCATGATAGCATGTATGCCAGAGTTCAATAGTCCTCGACTCCAGCTGCTGACTCCTTTCTTCAGTTCCTATCGAAGCACCCCAGTCACATTTTGAACGAGGTGAGATCGCGCTTTCTTGCCCTTTCCCTATCACCAGAACTCTATGTTCCCCCCCATCAAACCCTTTTACGATAGTGGGGAGCTGACCTGTGCTCTTCAATGACATTTTAGTTTGCTGACACCGTTATGCTTTCCCTCTTCCTAGGATATGACCAAACTCGTCCCCCGACTCAAGCCGAAAACCGTGAACTATACAATACCCTCTGTTTCCTGTTTTCACCTCTCATTCATCCTCAACAGATTTCGGACATAATGGGATCTTTGCGCAAGCACGGTTGCAAGGATGCCACGAGTCAACTTGACGTTTCGACGTTTGGTGAGTCCCCTGCCTTGTCTAATCTCTCCAGGCACTTCTACACCGGGGAGCTCCATCAAGGCGATACGGTCGCACTAAAATGTGTCCGGCTGGACCTGAGCTCCCAAGAGATTATGGAAAGGGAGCTGAAGGTCAGTTGTAGGTTTGGTGGGCGTGACCGACTCTGATGTTACATAGCGCGCCGCTCGGGAAGTGTTCATCTGGTCGAGGTGCCATCACACGAACATCCTGCCTTTAATTGGGATGGCTCTGTTTCGCAACCAGTTCACAATGATATCACCATGGATGAACCATTCGAACACCAGGCCTCTCGTGGCTGGACAACCTCGAGAGAAGCGATACAACCTCGTATTGTAAAGTTTGATTTCACTCTGGCAGCGTGACTGAGAAACCATGAGCAGTGCGCACAAGTCATCGAAGGAGTTGACTACCTGCACACCATTGGCATTGTAAGCGTGCATCTTAGCTTAGACGGTATCACTGAGGACATTCACTCGGTACCCTGGATTTCAGGCTCACGGGGATCTCAAAGCTGTATGCATATCTGAATGAGCGGCTGGAATCGAAGCGTACTCATACGCTATCTCACCTAGGACCATGTGTTACTCTCTGGCGAGCTGGATGCTCATATTTGTGGATTCGGAAATGCACGCCTTATCGGAGGGCCCGAAGAGTTCCAGAATGGCCATTACAACGTATCCCTCAACTGGGCTGTGTGTACCTGAGATTCCCCTCGTATTGATGAATACTTATAAGCCACTTCCAGCCCCCCGAAATGCTTCAGAGCACAACACAACCCAACTTTGCGTCGGACGTGTACTCTCTTGGAATGGTAGGTCTCGCTGATAGTAGGGGTGCCATATCGACAGCTACATAAATGAGCTCCTCGCGTAGACCATATATGTAAGCAAACTGCCCTTTCGAACTATCAGGATAATGAACGGGTCCTCCAATAGGAATTTGTTTCTGGATTGATTCCGTACGCTGGGAGCCCTGAATCAGTCATCCGCAAGAGCATCCTTGATTGCTCAATCCCCGAACGGCCGCAAGAATGCCTTCCAGCGGGGGAGGGCCCCTCGGATATGCTATGGTTGCTGCTTAGGAGCTGCTGGGCAAAGGATCCTACAACTCGTCCGACCTCCGGGGAGGTCAAGGAAAAAGTTGGTGTATTGACATGAGATGGATCATGGCTCAATAGAGCAACCGCACAGCTGGCGGAAATTTTATGGGAGACGGAAGACATTGTGATCACACGCGAGACGGCAAGTCCTCACGTACTGTGCCCTGTTGTATCAGATCTGAATTTCATACTTGGTAGCCGGTTGCGGATATGATTGCGCACTTGGGTCGTCGCGGTTGCAAGAATCTTGGTGACGATATCGATACCGAAAAGTGTAGCCGGCATGCTGTCTCTCATGGCGGCCTCGGTGACGTCTACAGCGGTACTCTTCGTGATACGACGGCTGTTGCACTGAAATGCCTTAGACCATACCATGATCAACCGGATGTCGCTAAGAAGCAGTTCAAAGTGAGTTCCGACCAAGCCGCTTGGCACAGTATAAAGTATGAACACCTGGGCAGCGCGCAGCGCGGGAATTGTATGTGTGGTCAAAGTGCAACCATCCAAACGTTCTGGGCCTGATCGGACTAGCTGAGTTCCGGGGTCAACTCGCCATGGTATCGCCTTGGATGGAGCACGGCAGCGTGCGACGTTTTGTGGCATCGCGGTTAGGCTTTGATCGGTACGGCCTGGTAGGTCCGGAATATTATGGACCCCGGGTCGCTTTGACGCTCTGTGGCCAGTGCCTTCAAATCAGCGACGGGGTGGCGTATCTGCATGGAGTTGGCGTGGTAAGCATCCCTCTCGAGCCGAGTTGCGCATACGCACTTGAATGATTTTCGAACGTTTGTTTCAGGTCCATGGTGATCTTAAGGGGGTAGGCGCTCTCAGGGTACTAGTTTTTAATGCCCTGGGTAACGACTCGATGGCTGTAGGACAACGTGCTGGTATCAAAAGACCTCATCCCCAAGTTGACCGACTTTGGATGTGCAGAGCTGCGCGAGTATACTTTGCAGTTTTCGATGACTAAGACCAATGCAAGCCTCTCAGTCCCTTGGGCGGTACGCACACGACCTGAACCGGGGTGCAAGTCACTAAGAACTCACCTTAGCCACCCGAGCTGTTTAAGGATGCACCACAAAAATCTCCTGAGACTGATGTATATTCACTCGGCATGGTGCGCTCACAATCCGACTTTCACACGCCCAACCAAGTACTGAAATTGATTTCTGTCACAGACGATTCTCGTGCGTGCAATAGCCGCTAGCCTCTCTGATGTGAAGACTGAGTCCCGATGATATTACAGGAGGTTCTCACAGGTTCAATCCCATACCAAGGCATTGGGCAGTTCGAGGTGCTCCACATGGTCATGAGTGGCGTTCAGCCCAACCGACCCAGCGTTCTTACTGTTGGGATCAAACACACAGATATGATGTGGGATCTGCTCGAGAGCTGCTGGGCAATGCACCCCGCGAGTCGTCCTAGTGCTGCTGGCGTCCGGGACAAGGTCGGTGCAGTCGACATATACCCAGACCTCAATTGACGCGATAAACTTCAGATCAAGGAGATCATCAAGGAGAGGGATGTGGGGAAATAAGGCGATGAAGAAGGTTATGGGAACAAACGGGTGCACTGGACTGCGCCGGCTGATAAACAAAGGATTGTATCTGTTGTCAAATGACGAGGAAAGGATTTGTGGGGTGGTTAATTATGGGTGACGAGTGAGGATGAGGCTGTTTTCTGCATTCGGAATTTTGTGTTTGGGTGCTATGGATATGTGGGACAAAAAAAACAGGAGGTACGTATATTGTGGCAAGATTCGCGGCGGCAAGTAGGCCACAAAGCCAGGGTCCTTTGGCTCACGTCCAGAGGGGAGCTGGTCGGTGCCAAGCGAGAAATGCACAAGCTGCCGTGATTACATCAAGCCACTGGGCTAGGGTACTGTAAGGACCAATTGGTTACATGCCGGACATTTACATACATATAAAAACATGGTAAATAAACGTGTTTTTAATTACGCCGGCCCAGCAGTTCGTCTTCATTAGATGGCTGGTATCGACTGCACGGTTGTCGGTCCTTCGTAGCTGCTCGGCCACTCAAAAGCTCTTCGTATATGCGCTGCGTAAAATACTCCCGTAACTACATTCCGCTTCCTCCGACACTATGGCGACCCCCGCCTGACATTCAACGTGAGCTACAAACGCTGCGACCTCTTCTCACAGCCACCACCAAAGTCCCAGCCCCTCGTGTTCGCCTACCCGTTTCAAGGTTTCGTAGTCGATGATGAATGAATTGGGGACACAGGATCGGTTCAGGGGTCCTTTAACCGTTTTTGATGAGTTTGGAACCGAGTTCGAAGCATACGTTCGACAAAGATCTCAATTTGACCGATATCTCCAATCGGCGACTGCTCTTGAATACTGGGCTAGCCTTTCTCGCCACCTCGATGCTTGCGTGCTGAGCTATCTTGCCATCGAGTTATATTCGTTTGCCCCGAACTCTATGGCTGAGAAGCGGACGGTCTCCAAGTTTACAAAGCTACAATCTCCGGATCGCGGCAGGCAAAAGCGAGCACTATTATTTTTATGACTCAGATCAAACAACACGAACACCATCAACGAAACATGAGTATATTATAATTACAACCAGCAACAAAGAGAGTTAAGCATATATATTGCTTATAGGGCGCCAAACACAGCTACATGCGCCCCGCTGTGTGTTTCCGTGAGCTATCCGGCAATGTTAAGCAAGCTGGAGAACCAACTCTGAAACTGTCTAGGGAGAGATTATCCAATGCCGAGCCCAACGCTTCGCAAGAAGGCCTGGATACGTGGGAGGCCGAGGCAGGCTTTGATGAGATTATACCAGCACTTCATGGGTCGGGATGAATAGTTTAAAAGTACTTGACCGAGGGGGTTGATTTGCGAGAGGGCTTGTTGCGTGACTTAATTAGCGACGACCCAGTTCCTGGGGTAGTTGAGCATGGAGAAGATCAAAACCTGCGGCCCGAAGCGTCGTTGGCTCTTCGGAGACCAATTCAGCACAACTGGATAACTTGCTACTGGATGTACTGTGCAACTTCTAGTGTTTGCTCGATAAAATGTTTATGTCATACACCACTCGACAGTACTCTTACAGGCTTGCATACCATGATGTATACAAACATTCATATATACATAGTAAATAACTCCAAATGAATTATTTACCGTACCCTACACTGGGCTGCATGGACAGAGTCGAACGGACGCTGGAGCTTTTCATATTTTCCACAAGAATGAATGGAATCACACGACATATCGGGGTTCCTATGTATTCGAGGTCACCGGTCGACCGAATTGATATATACATGCAAGGGAGAGCTGCATCGCGATGGTGAAGAAACAAAGGGGCTGTGTTCGATGCAAGAGCTACGATCTAGATACCGCTACATTTGCGAGCGCACGGGACGCAGAGGACTCACATACACTAGGCGTCCAATGGTATCCTGCCTCTATCGCAAGCTCGCGTTGGACCTTGGGATTGGCGGCGAGCGTTGTTCGGTGAGCGGGTCCAAGTGGTGTCGCGCCTCGCTCGGTGTAGGTGGTGCAAAAGGTATTGAAACGTCTAGTGTATGTATAGTACGCTTCGGTAACTTAGCGTAGTGTATGCGAAGCGGAAGAGCTCAACAAGTGTATAATACGCAAGTGAGAGGTGAAAGTCGCTGAGTAGAGAGGCGACGCATACATTCAGTTATATAGTAAGAAACGGAGAATACAACGCGTGAATAACGGGTGTATCTATCTAATGTATCTACGAATGGAGTTAACATACGAGACTCGGGGTACATGCGGAGAGTAAGGAACAACGTCGATATAACATCGAACAATATACGGGTCAGTTCAACAAAAGGAAAGCATGCGTATCGAGGGTCGATATTGCTGGGGTGTAGGATACATGCTGGTAGCCGGGGCGCGACCAAGGATCGTTCGTCAGCTCAGTCGAGCCTGAGTTAGGTCTATAGTCGAGCCTGGAGCGACCCACCGGCCAGCGCTCATCCGCTGGCCTCGTCGAGCGGGTTGAGACCTAAATCAGTACGCCTTAAGAGAGCAATCCACTGGCGTCCGATGATACTTCTCAGAAAGCGCCCACCATCGACGCGGTTGGATGGCTATCGTGTTGATAGAGCTCAGCGGGCGGCATTTTGTGTGAAGTAAAGTTGTACCGCTGGTTACGTCACGCCACGATCCGGCGGATGGAATCCTACGACGCCCAGCTTGTAGGACCGGTGGGTCTGAGGATCCTGCATCGTGGAGAGCATTCTTGAGTAAGGAGCAGCATAGAAGCTATGGCCCTGTACGATTGTGAATTGCTGCAGAGGATGGATGCCCAGCGTTTATGGCTCAACAATGAGAAACGAACGAGTCAAAGATGCACACAATGGATATGGACACAGGGTACTCAGGAAAAACTTGAGGTGTAACCTCGGGTAATGAAACAGTGGGTGTCGTAACGGCGTTCTTACACACGATCACACGTTTTTACGGCGTACTATTACACAGCGGTTTTGACGCTGGATAACAGCGTAATTGCTCGAATGAAAGTACTTGTACAGGGTTATATTGTTTTGTCATGCCATAGCATTTAAAGGATTATATATATTGCACCTTTCGAGCTGTTGAGTAGTCCCCCAGTGCACGCGTATGTAGTACAACACAAACAGATAATATTTTGTATCGCAAATACAAAATTCGATGGTCACAAGTTACACTTGTAAGATCATGGTGACAAAGGCACACATCAAAGCAAGCCGAGTCGCTGCCAGTAGGACAAGGAAAGATAAGTAAAGTGGTTGTAGAAGGTATTGAACACGAGACGAGGTGGGGTTGGAGACTGTGGGTATATAGAGAAGTCCGGCGCAAGGTGGCAAGCCATCACGAGACAACCGAGAGGCATTACCAGCGAAACTGGGACGCCGTCCGAGTAAGCTGGTACCGTGGAATACAATCTGTGTGACGCGGAGCTATCAGGCAGGAAAGGTAAAAATATATCAACGAAAACTAGCCGACCACGATGCAGGTGCTCGAGGCGGGGGGGAAGTGTGAAGATGGCACGTACACGGCCGCACGAAATCCTGCGCACATATGAAAACGATCGGGATCAGCAAGGAGGTGTAGATTTAGAGCAAGGTACTTACGAGGCAGCCCGAAACCGTTTCGGTCACCAGTAAAGCCAGTAAAGAGGATGGTATCGAACCGGCTGTGTCGAGAGAGACGGCCAGCCGCATCTCGCGCTCGAGGGATAAGGCGGATCACATCATGGTGGCAAGGCTGGTCGGGGTCTAAAACGAGCGGCAAGTGGATGAGACCGACCTTGTGCCAGACGTCGTACCGGTCAGAGGGGAGGAAAGAGAGAGACTCGCCACGGAGGCGAGCCTTGGGAAGAAGAAAGCGGCGAAGCGCCCGGAAGAAGTCGGAGGCTCCATATAACATAATCAGGTCTCGACCGGGGACTTGCGGAGCGGTTGGGTGCCGAGCGATTGCAAACTTGGGTCGGGGATAGCACGCGGTATCCGATACCGGCTCATCCGACTCTAAGATGACCATGTCCTCGTCCTCCTCGTACTCGTCACTGCTTGCATCATCTCCGCCACCACACGTCTTGTCTTCGTTGTCGTCGTACATGGGCTCTTGTATCTTGAATGCTGGGCGCTCGCCATAAGCCTCTTCGATTAGCGATCGTTGGACTAGGAGGGCTTCGAGCCGCCGAACGTACTTGACGATTTGAGGGATCGGGTTCTTGCGGTTCGAGAAACGCCATGGAATTTTGACGTATAGAATATGTAAGTGCTCGGGCGTCTCCATACTGTAGCCGTCAGGTGTTCCAAACTCACGAGTCGACTCCGCGTAGTGGGAAAGCATATGTATTTTCGGTATGTGATCAAACGCGCTTTGACTTGATACGATACCCAACTGAACCAGTACCTGTTTAGACTCGTGGAATCGTGCGAGAGATTCGTTTAGCTCCACCAGGTCAACTTCGGTTAGTTGACTGCTATGGACCAAATACGAAAAGTCACTAAGTGCACGAACCATTCGAACCAGATCAGACGGTGCTTGAGCGTCAACAACTATCGGCAGAAACTGCTGCATCATCTGCCTCGCCTCCTGTCCTGTCCACCGTTTGGTGGGTGTAACACCCCGCTTAAAATGCCGTAAGTCGTGTGCAAGCGGCATGGCCCTGAACCGTCTGTTTAACTCCCTAGTACCTAGAAAATCTTTAATCCAGTCACGGGCGTGGCTGTATAGCCCCAAGTATAACTGATGAAGGAGATCGGGCGTAAAGCTCAATCCGATGTCGAAGTGAGGGATACCGTCCCAGAACGGCGGCCATGGCTTCAAACGGTGGGTGCGCAACACCAAGGATTGCATCGTTCTCTGGTAAGTCCACAGCGATTCACTTATCTTCTCCTGATCTCGCACGGGCGCCAGTGGCCTCCCCTGACCTCGTCCCCAGTGTTTTTGATTGCACTTGGGACACCCGTTCCTCACGGTGCAAGCGAGATCATTCTGCTCGGGCCAGTCAGCAACACAGGCAGCGATTATGGGATATATGTGGCGAAGGTATCCATCGGCACACCAAGCAAGGAGGCCTTCGTCGGACGCAGCCTTTAGGGGTTCGAAGATTTTCGCGAGCGACTTGTGTAGTAACTCCCCCCGATATCGAACGCGTGTGGCCTTATTCGAAACGTGCTTGAAGGACTCGACTGGTAAGTAACCAATCACAACCATAGCGTGCTTTGATGGTTTAGACTGTATGCATTTATTGATGTTCCCAATCGTTAGATATACGGGGTGGGCTTTAGCGCTATATGGGTCGCTGGCATAGGTAGTTTCGTCCGAAGAAATGATAAGCAGCACAACGGTGCCGCTTTTGTTGTATATGAGATACTGGTTAAACGTGAGTTTTCAATTATTCAACAATCACTCAGTCTTACCTGCATTTGCCACCACCAGTTTCCACGTCACATTTTGTTGTACACCTGGTTCTCACATTGCGACGACGTCCAGTGATGCTCAGGTACGTAACGCATATTTGCCCAAAACCGCTGCGCACCAATCAGCTCACGAATTACATCCAAGATGCTCCGTAAGTAGACAGTGTATGATTGCTCATACGGTCCCTCGCCCACGACAACTTCCTCCGTCTTCCACTTTGGTCCTCGCGGAAGCCAATCCACATCTCCTACCAGTGCGGCATTGTCCTTCCACACCCCCTTCCCCTTATACTACCTCAAAGGTGAGCGCTAATCGATATATCAATGCTATATGTACTCACAATTGCACTTTTAAGATGCCTAGTCCTTCCACCCCCAGTTAAACCCGTCGTCATCAAGGTTTTGGCCGTATTGAACACCTCCAGCTGATCGAGCAACCCACATGATTTCAGGTAGCCTGGCAAATCCAACTCCTTTTTCTTGTGTCTCCCAATGGGCACCCTGGCTGTGCTCACTGGAAACGGCTCTACCCAGAGGTTACTTCGGATGTGACACATCTTCGTGTGTGCACCACTATACGAACTGGCAGAGCTATACAGGAACATGTTGACCCAGCGTCTGCTATGTGTGTGTTGCATATCTGGATGATCACAGGGCAGGGGAAGACAAGATGGGCCAGCAATGGGTGGGGGATCTGGGGCAAATCGTACCCGTTTTGCTGGCGGCTGGTCTGTAACCTGCTCACAAGGTACGTCCTCAATTCGTGTTCGTTTCTGCTTTTGTTTCCTTGTGGGTTTCCCTTTTTGCTGAAGTCGATATTGGTGCATCAAGCAACAGTGTGGACAAAACAGGATATGCAAATCATGTCCAAGCTCAGTCTTTAGGTGTTTGTGGCAATGAGGACAGGTGAGTTGCCAATTATGAATATGGAGTGGGTTGGTGAACTTTTTGCCATGTAGTTTGGGAAGGACCATTGTGACGCAGTGTGCAGCATGCGCATACATGCTTCTGCCTCAAGCCATCAGAGTGCAGAGGCAAGACTTTGGTAGGTGCAGTTCAGTTGGGAGGTTGTGGATGAGCATTCAGACAATACAGGCATGTGCTTCTACATCATATTACACCATTTATAAAACATTTTACTTAGGAATTGTGTACTCATCTGAGTCTACCTGTCATGTTCAACATATCTGGCTAGCAAGGGGGCTGCATCATACCCATCTGGTCAGATGTGTGAATGGCATGCTCTGGCACCCAAATCAACCAGTTGAGCCTGCTGTTCCATGTTTTGCATTTGGTCATATTATAAATATCAATTCAGTTGGCTGTGATTTTCTTGAATCTTGGTTGTGCACCCACTTCAAGTTTGCCTGACACCACTGGCGCCTATCCTATATCCAGACCAAGCCCAAACAACCCAGCTCTGGTGAGCACTGTGTTCTGAGGATACACAAAACAATTGTCATTGCATTGGCCATACACACCAGGCAAGCCAAACTGTTATTCCCAAGCACTCCTGATTCCATCTTGTATTTAACAGCACAAAAGTCAGTGGACCTTTCTCATCTGTGCTACCCCTGTTGAGCCAACTAGGGATTGTTACACACATCCACTTGTACTTGAGTCTGGCATCTACAGATTTGTAAGTAATTCTTCTATTGCATGGCAGTTGCTAACACAAATTTGTTCAGGCTCTCAGACAAACTCAACACTCATGTCCAATCTGGCTGTCCAATGATCCACTTGTGTGAGTAAGCCTTCAAGCAACAAATGCCAGTTGGGTAAGTACTTTTATTCACAGATAACTCATCTATACTCATATGGTCCAAGATGCCTACCTATCAGAGACCCAGCAATCAAGCTGCCCAACAACACCATCCCAGCCCCAGTCCCAAGGGAAACCAAAGTCAAACACCAGGAAACCAGGCAAACATCCAGGACAGATTGTCCAACCCACTAGGAAGCAGAGCTACAAAAGCTCACCAGGTAAGTGACACAATTCTTTAATTTTTGTAACTATAAAATGCTGATATTCCCTCAAACAGAACCATTTACTTTGCCTGAATACAACAACAGCAATTTGCAAATGGCAAGCCAAGGTCCAGCCAGCAAGAAAGCCAAAGACATCCACTGTGCAACAGTGTTCCTTGGTGCTGATGCCTCAAGGCTTGCACCAAAAGTCCTTGAAAAAATTATTGCCAAAATCTCAAGAAACACTAAATATCATTCAGGTTCCTTGGTGGATGAAGGGGGCAGTGCTCCAGTAGGTGTAGTGTAATCAATAATTTTATATACCTAACATTGAATACAGCCTGTCCTGCAATCAACCAAACATCTGGTCTTGGGCAGTGGACACCAGCCCCACACCTCAGCAATTGAAAGTAAGTTAATTGACTTGTTTGGTATATAGATCACTCACTGCAGAGCTAGCTGGCATGAAACTAGGCAAGGCATGGCAGACAGTACTGGCTGATGACAATACAGCCACTGAGTCTGAGTCTGAGTCTGAGTCTGAGCTTGTCAAGCTGGGGCCAGGTGACTCCATATTGCAGCAACCACTGTTTGGTGCTCATGTGCCTTGCCTCCCTACTCCTCCATCAAACTCCTGACCAACCAACCCCACCTACCCTGCAATCAAACAACCCCCCTCCTTCAAACATCCTAATCATGCATCTGGCAGTGTTGCCCTCAACATCAAACCTGCAGAGTTGGACTCTGATCCCAAGAAATCAGACTCTGATCCTGAACCCAACCCTGAAGCCTCATGTGCCAGCAAGCAGCCCCATCTTGAACCAACACCATCTCAAGGTCCCTCCACACCTCACCCTTGTTGCCTATTGCATAGCTTGGGTGGTTTGAAGCATACATGGCCACTGCCAGCTGCACTGGACACTTGTCAACCCCCACATTTACACCATGCTCCCCCCAAGTCTGCCACACCCCAGGCTGATTCTGGCTTGGTTGATTCTTGTGCCCTGTCTGTCCTGCTGCTGCCCTCATTGTTATCATCCCTCAACCTGGATCCCCCATTGACTTCAGACATTCCTGCTGCACTTACTTGGGCAGCTCATCTTGCAACCCAAGTAACACAAAGGGTCAGTGGGTTGAGCCAAGCTCTCAAGGCCAACCAGCTGGCTTACAACCTTTTGGCCCAAGTCTTGACTGGTGTCTGTGGTTGGCTGCCCACCTCCACTCCCCAGGTTTGTCCCAGCACATGTCATTTGGGATGATATCAATGCCATGCAAATTTCATCAATGACAACACTGAGGTACTTGAAGCAGAGGCAGGTCTTGTTCTAGGTGAGCATATTGTGAGTACAATTTATTTGTTCAAATGCTTCATGTGCTAAAGCTTACACAGAAATGCAGGAAGCCCATGCTTGCCAATTTTCCAGGCACATGGCAAGAAATTGCCTTGCTGGCTATCCCCAAGTTTGTTGTTATGGCATGCTGTCAGGGTCTCTACAAGACGTTTGGTGCATTTGACAATCTGGTAGTCAAAATCTGGGGCAAACTCTGGCCTTGCAAAGTGCCAAATCAGCCATTTGAGAAGACTCCTCATGCCCTATGATCAATTGTAATTAATGTACTATCTTCTTCTCATTAAAATTACTGAAAATTCCCAGATTATTCACCATGCCTCAACCTTTCACAGGAGCATGAGGGAACAGGTGCAGCCAAGAATAACCTATCTGTATTTGCTCATCAATCCACCATGCACACCTGATGATATCCAATTCAACAAGCAACTAGTAAAGAAACTCCTACAACCTGGTGCTTTGCACTTCCAAGTAAGTTTTCTCAAGCTAACATTTGATTCATCTCTAACACACTACATAGAACCTCAAACCTGTAGTCAATGAGTTTGAGCATGTCACCATTGAGGAGCGCATTGTGGCATTGTATTTCTGGGGGCTGGACTCAGTCAGGGTTACCTATAACAATCACATGCAGCCATTGCTCCTTCCTGCTGTTGCTGGAACCTTAATGACAATGCACCACTGTGTTAGCAAATAGGCAACTGGCTGATTTGTGCTGATGGTTCTACATGCCAACATGCAGGCCAAGGTCTATCAGTCATACTTAGAAGTGCTACAAAAATTTAACAAAACAGTGCATGAACAACTTCTCAACTTACAAAATGAATGGTTCAAGTATGGCATGTGAGTTGTATTGTAGTACACCTATGTACAGAAGCAACTAACCATTGAGCCAGTGCATATTTGGGTGCATCAGTCAACCTTGATGAAGAATGAACCACCTGCTGCCAACCATACCCACTCAGGCACAAGTAAGTATTTGTTGAACAATCAGACAATTTTCTCTCAGTGCCCATGTGTGTTATATATTGTTGATCCAGTTTTCCACACATACAAACCCCCCTCTGTTGTGTACATCTTGCTTATTCCCCCTTGATCTGCCTTGTACATCTTGCATCCCTCCTCACCCTTTTATCTTGTGTCCTGTCCTGTTATCTTGATGTGCATTTGTACCTGCCACTCTCCTAACTTGTTGCTCAGCATCCTGGTGAGTGTTTCCTTGCTCCACATGATGAGTCTGAGGCTGACAGTCTACTTTTGTGTGATCACAGCACTGTCATTTGTTTGTTGTTTTCTCTCTTGGCTATTGGCCTATATTGTACTTTAGTAATCCCAAATGAATGTATATCCCTCACTCCTTATAATTTGGGGTACTGCATGGGTAGTACAGCAATATTTCTGTGTCTATTTACATCCAATCTTGGCATTCTGATGAATCAGGTGAGGGTTTGATTAATTGACTGGTAAATCAACAATTAGCTATTTTCAGCAGTGTAAGGGCACTTGGTAATTTACTTCTATACTTACCTGCTGTATTTACTTAGAATTATTACCTCACCTACTGACCCAGTGTAATGGCCTCCTATAATGATTCTTGGCTGATGATACTAAATTATGAGACTGTGTGCTATCACTAGGATAAGATATATGGTAAAAACCCACCATAACCATGACTTGTCATCACATTGGGTCATAACCTGGCATAATGAAACAGTTCTATTATCTGGTGTGATTACATGTAAATTACATGGGGTAATTACATGGGGTAATTAGGGTGTAATTAGGTGCAATGAAAAGGGGGGGTGTAGTAATAGGATAATGAGATAATTGGGGTGATTACCCACTATTACCCCCACAAGTTTTTCCTGAGTAGGCAGGTTGATGGAGGGGCAGGTTGAACAGGACAAGGGAGTGGGTTGACAGGAACCCCAAACCAGGTGGCACTGGTGAACTCAGGTGGTTTGAAGGCATGGAGTTCATCAGCAAAAAGGTTCCAAGATATAAGGTGATATGGAGTGCTATCAGAAGTGGACTATCATTTAGGTGATTTGAAGTGCTTTGGAGCAGATCCATGTGATATGAGGTGATTTGGAGCAGATGGAAAGTAGGGGCCTAAATTTGAAGTGCTCCATATCACTTCAAATTGCATGGGTGTGCTTCAAAGTGCTCCAAATCACCTAAATCATAGTCCATTTCTGATACTACCTCATATCTTGGAATCTTTTTGCTGATGTTGGGCTATGGTCATGCAAGGACTGTTTTGTTCTATGAAGCAAACTTGGGATGCACATTGTACAGCAGACATGAGCTGTAGATGAAGGTGAGTGTTATGGATATTGACATTCTGTCATATGCATTATATAGTCAAACAAATGAGTCAAGAATATCCTCATCATTATTGCAGACCTTAAACCCATAATTCCTGTGATTGCTTATCTCAGGCATTGAACACAGAATTTTTGAGAATTTTGTGTTTTTCAGTTCAGGTGAAGTTCAAATATCCAAGATTTATAGTATACCAAAATTAGCCCTAAACTCCAGCATTCTAGCACACTCTAGATCAATGAATCTGGCCAAGAATTGAAGGAGATATGACTACTTCAATTATCATGGAAATTCTATTAAACTTTTGTCCCAGCCTGGGCCACTAGTTCAAATATAAAGAATATGAAGAGTTAACTTACTAAGTTGCCTAGACAAGGGGGCAGAAGCTTATTAAGACAGAGGAGTTAAGTAAGGCAGAGGTCCTATTGGAGAGGAGGTCAAGCCATGAGGGATAAGACAGTTTGTCCTGGGGTTTATATGCACAAAGGTCACAGGCAATTACAAATACCAGAACATAGGTCACAGGACAGGAATTGGCAAAGGAATGTGCAATAGTGTGTATTGTGCAATACATTGTTACAGTTCAGGGTATACTTGAATATCTAGAGCTTAAGCAAATGTAGATATGTTAGTATACACTAATTGTACTCAATATTTCTTAGACTAGAGTAAGAAGGCTCAAAGTAGCTGCAATGTGATCAAGTAACACTCAAGGTAGTCTTAATCTTTCACAGTGTAAACTGACTAATTTATAGGTATAAAGAGCAAGACTACTATGGTCAGGTTCCCTTAGATATCTTAAATGTAGTTCAGCCCTAGTTGCTTGGACCAACTGATACTAATCTTAATACTAGACTTAAGCAATAGCTTATAGGATAGATGGTGGGCTGCCTAATGCATGTACTTCCTCAGCTACAGGTAAGGATGTGATGCTGATATTCTGGCATTCTGGCATCAAGGGCAACTCAATTACAGAAGCACTGATTTATAAGCTGATGCAATTGAGTTACCCTTGATGCCAGAATGCCAGAATATCAGCATCACATCCTTAGCTACAGGTACTTAGATTTCCTCTAATAGCTGGTACTTAATGTCACACTCAATCAGGCAATATTGTATCCTTATATATCTCTGTATATAAGATACAATGAATCAGACAGTATATAACTAATATGGTACTTTATTCCTCAGTACTAGTTGTATAAGAAATCACACACAGACAAGAGAAATAGAGAGAGAAAAGAAACCAATAACTAGTCTGGGTTGAGTAAGAGGAGGAGGTGGTCTGGAAGGGCCTCAGAAGAGGTCCTTTTATACCCTAAGGAGGGCATTCCAGAGCCAAACAGATTCATGCATGCCAGTGCAATCATCAAAAGAGGGTACTCCTATACTTGGGGTACACCCTAGCCCAGTATAGGATAAGAGAGTAAAGACAGGGTGCAGATTGAAGGCATTGATGCATTTGAGACCTGCTATTGGCTTGTAGATCATATTATCATAGTATATACATGTAATGAATGGAGGCTACATCTCAGTGAGCCATAAAGTGAGTCAGAGAAGCTTCTGGATCAATTTGGAAGGCTCTCCTCACTCACTGGAGTCATTAGATCTTGGGACCATTATGGTGCAAGGATCCAGTGGATTGCAACGATCTTCAGGCAGCAGATACTGCCAAAGATTAGCTATCAATAGAGCATAAGATTGCTTTGATAGCATAAGTGGTTGCCAAGATATGAGCAGTGCAATGTTGTAATCAATATCTCCTGATAAGAGGAAATATTGCAACCTCTATATCTCTCTGAGTTCTTAAGATAAAATCACAATAGAATATGTGTTGGAAAGAGGAGATTTTGTACTATTTAATGGAACACAAATAGTACAAACTCAGACACATACAAATTCATTTAATTTCAAGAAAATCACAGAGGCATTGCTTGAGGTTAGCAGAGCAGACTAAAATAATAGAAAAATGTTAGTGATCCATAACATATGTGCATCATCTAATTGCCAATCAAATGACAAATTTGGGCCAGAATATCTGACAGCACTTATTGGTCATGATTGGTCATCAAGCACTTGAACCCTGATGAGTCATGATGAGTCATAAAGGTCACCTGACACAAATGTTCCCAAAAAGGAAAGTGTTTGGAAAAATGGTAGAAATATCAGGAAAAAAGAAGAATTCAAATATAAATGTGTCATAGCTGAGTCAGCTCATGACATTACTCCCCCTCTAAGGCCTAGGTGCTCTGGGAAACTTCTGGTGGAATTCAGCTACCAGTTCTGGAGCATTGTCAACAAAGTTTGCTGGCTCCCAAATGTTGGACTCTTCTCCATAGCCTTTCCATTTTACCAAGTACTCTAGTTGACATCTTCTTCTCCTGCTGTTCAGGATTTCCTCTACCTCCCATTCAGGATCTTCACCAGTAATTACTGGTGGTGGTTGCTCAGGATCTTTTCCATTTGGGTCAGGTTTCCATGGAGTAAGCAGTGAGATGTGGAATACAAGATGGATGGCCATGGTGTGAGGTAATTCCAACTTGTACACATGTGTTCTGACTTTGGCTATGACTTTGTAGGGTCCAAGTTTCTTGTGATGAAGTTTCTTTGCTGGACTGTCTGATTTGATGTTTTCATGACTTAGCCAGACCTTGTCACCCACTTCTACTGGGGTATGTTCTTGGTGTCCTTGGTCATAACAGTACTTGATGTGTTCATTGGCAAGTTCAAGTGCAGCTCTGACTTTGTCAAACCCAGCTTTCAGAAAGTCTGCATGTTTATCTGCCTCAGGCACAGTGTCTTTGATTTGTTCTCCTACAACCATTCTTGGATTGAACCCTTGGCAGACTTGGAATGGTGGCTTCCCAGTAGAGGATTGGACTGCATTTTTCATGGCCCAAAGCCTTGACACAGATTTATTATATTTTATTTCCTTTTTTCCAGCTTGATATTTCTCTAAGTCAAGTTTAATCTAATTTTTTTGAATATATGCACTGTGCCACATTATGTAATCATAGCCACGGCGCTTATTGTATTACTAATCATGTATGTGCATTCTATCTCAATTCCCCTGTAGACACTCTTGCAATGTATCTCAATTCATATGTGTATGGGAACTTGTACACAGTGTCTATAGGAATATATATAGGAGAGTTCTGGGAGCCTTAAGCCTCAGAACTTGACCTCTTGCCACCTCTGGTTCAACTTCCTGAGTACTATACCCTTTGAGGTCCCTGGACTCACCCCTGCCCAGCTCTCTTTAGAGCATAGTGCCTTAACTTACATATTCCTGGGTCTCATTCCCACCTTTGCCCCATAGCATTCAAGCTATTGTGGTGCTGTGCATGTCCATATAAGGCATTGCACTTATATTCCTGTTGTTGGGCATGACAGCATTGTTGTAAGCAAATTCTGCCATGGGTAAGAGGGAGACCCAGTTGTCCTGGCAATGATTTGAGAACATTCTTAGGAAGACTTCAACAACCTGGTTGAGGCACTCTGACTGTCTGTCTATCTGAGGGTGGTAGGCAGTTGAAAACTTGGGTTCTATGCCAAGATGCTTGTACAACTGTCTAAGGAATTTGGCATTAAACATTGAGCCTCTATCAGACACAGTGCTCCTAGGTAAGCCATGAGGTTTCCAAATGTGGGCAGCAAAGAGATTTGCAATATCAATAGCAGTTGCCATACTTTGTGTGGGTACATAGTGAACCATTTTAGAAAACCTATCAACACCAGTGAGGATGGCATCAAATCCTTCTGACTCTGCAGGCCTGTGATGAGGTCATAAGCAATATCCTCCCAGGGTCTGTCAGGGACTTGTAGTGGGTTGAGGAGTCCTACAGGCTTCTGATTTGACAGTTTGGCTCTGATGCATATTTCACAATGGCTGACATAGGAATTGATGAACTTTTTCATGGATGGCCAGTAATAATGACAAGATACAAGTTCCAGAGTTCTTGCTTGTCCTGGGTGTCCAGCTGCTAGAGCATCATGGCAAGATTCAGGGATAAGATTTCAGACTGTCTGGTCTCTTGGCACAAATATTTTGCCTTTGAAGTATAGAAGACCATTCTTTAGTTCCCAGTCCTTGATTTTTTCACCATCCTGTAGTCTCTTCAATGGTTCTTCCAGCCTAGGGTCTTCTGACATGGCTTCCTTGAATAAGGTCATGAACTTCTTGGTCTGAGGTGACCACTGACACAAATAGTTCAGGTTTGAGGAGAACTTGTTTCTCGACCCCCCCCCTCAGGAATCAGGTTGTAGTGTCATGACAAGATATCAGCCTTTTTGTTCTCTGATCCAGGACAATAGACAATCTGGAAGTTACAGTCAACAAGGAAGTTTGCCCATTGGATTTGGCATCTATTTAGCACTTTGGATGTTCCAAAAAACTCTAGATTCTTGTGGTCTGTGAGAATCTGGATTGGTTTCTCTGTGCTCTCAAGCATGTATCACCACTCTTTTAGGGCTTTGATGATTGCAAGGAGCTCCTTATTGAAAATGTCATAGTTCCACCCAGCTGTTGACATGGATTTGGAATAGTAGGCAACTGGATGGAGTTTGCCCTGTTCATCTTTTTGGGAAAGTACAGCACCTGTAGCATTGTCTGAAGCATCTGTTTCCAGGAAGAAAGCCTTGTTGTCATGAACTGACACACATATATCCACTCTACAATATTTTCTCAATTTATTACATTTTATGAGACCATCTTCAAAACATACCTGCCTTTTATGGTATATCTGTGTCATGTGATTCAGGGGATGTTCCAGACCAATAACCAAGATGTATTTCAACTCTGATGTGAAATTCTGCAGCTCTGCAGTCGCTTCTACTGCTTCTATCTCTTATCAGCCATGACTCACTGTACGGACTTGTTTGTTATGATGTGGCTTGTACTATGTATATAAACTGGGTCAAGTTTGCAGAGGACTCCTCAAGAACTTGACCTCTCATCAAATACAAGTTCTTTTCCTTTCTTACTATTTTCCTTGTCACCTGACTTGTTGTCATTGACATCAGGTCAAGTTCTTGACAATCGTAAGTCTCAGTGTCATCTGAGATATGTCTGGAACGCTGTTGGTGTTGTCTTGAGATCACTCCCTGTTGCCTTCCCCAATCCCACTCCACCTATCCACAGCCACAAGACATCATTGCCCTATACATGCCTCTGTGAAACCTTGCATAGCCAGGTCCCTCACACATCATAACAAGCTAGAGGTGCTGTGCCAGGCTCCTGCAGCCAGAACTTGCCAGAATTCTGGCTAAAATTCCAGCAAATTCCGGCGTGCCAGTTGCCAGTGCAGGTGCCAGAATAGCCTCAAGGGTGCCAGAGTCCTAGGCGGAGTCCTGCAGTACTGGCATACCTGCATACCTGCATACCTGAATACTGGCACATTGTCACCTGTACACAACCACCACGGATTGCATATATTAAGCACTCATAAAATGCGCAAAATTCAGCGGATCAAATTGTACTTTACTCGATTA
This sequence comes from Ceratorhiza oryzae-sativae, assembly GCA_030998015.1. Taxonomy (NCBI): domain Eukaryota; kingdom Fungi; phylum Basidiomycota; class Agaricomycetes; order Cantharellales; family Ceratobasidiaceae; genus Ceratorhiza; species Ceratorhiza oryzae-sativae. The sequence goes on from JARWMV010000250.1 coordinate 44,723, forward strand.
CAAACGGTTAAGAAATGAGCAGTATCGGCGCAGAATCGTCTAAGAAAAATATTCAGGGAGATGCGCAGATGTTCAAGCTCGCTATCCTGAGCTCTAATTGGGGCGATATACATACCAATCGACTCGTCTCACTGAGAGGAATTGAATGCACATATTTTCATAATAAACGAACGCTTTTATCGAAAGTTATCAGCGATATAAAGGGGGAAACCCCTGAACAGCGCCACAAGCGCTAGTGAAACCAGCCGTGCAAACCTCGCTCCCTTGCGCGGAGTCGATGCGCATTATCATAAGGACTCCATATACCAAAAACCAGCCTGATTGAAGGTGTTTTAGCTGGTGAAACTGGGGGAACAGCGCCCCTGATGCTGAAAACCCCCTGAAATGCGCCATGGACACCCACACAGTGCTATTCTGGCTTTCTTAGTATCACAGACAGATTCAGGGATGCTTATTGCCCTATCTCAGGTACCTGAAACATCTGGAACAAGCTTATAACATAAATTTCCGACCATGTGCAGTGATTCTGCTGGGTTGACAGTGAGGTTGCCTGCACACACCCCGGTTCATAGTTATCCAGTCAATGTATTTACTACATATAATGTCAGTAGGGGTTTTTCAAGCTCAGGAGAAAGGCTAGCTGGTCGGATAAGCTTCAAACAGCTTTCTTTGTGGTGAAATAGCATGTGCACATTTCCCAGAATATTTCCTGAGCATCAATTTGGAGCGAACTATGCGTTATCGAATTTTTTGCGCGGAGCAAATGACATATCTGTGATCTCCTGATTTTTGCGCATTTAATGAGCTACTTTGCGAGAGATTGTGGTGAGGTTTATGGCCCTGGAAATGTTGGCCACAAAGACCCAAACAAAAGAACTGCGTAAAATTTGCCAGAATGAATTTCGTATGAAACGTGCTCTATATCATTGGAATGCTCTCTCTTCTGCGCATCTAATGAGCTATTACACAACTTGATGTGGTGAGTTCTGACCATAGCCAGTTGCAGGAGTCCTGGGATTCTGGCATGCTCCTGCACCTGCCAGAATTCTGGCACGGACTCCGGCAACTGGTGAACCAGTGCCAGTGCCAGTGCCAGAATGGCCAAAAAGCGCAGGAGTCCTGCTGCAGGTGCCGGAGTCCTGCAAAATTCTGGCACAGCTTCTCTATAACAAGCTTTGGTTCTCTAATCTCTTCTGTTGACAAGAGGTGGGGTTGCTCATTGCCATTAAGTAGTTGAGCAATGGAGGTCACCTTCCTATTCCAATAGACTTGGGAAAGGGTTTATTTTTCTTTTATCTTGCTCTTGCTCAAGTACGTCTCTGATGGAACGCATGGCCCTCAAGTGGCACAACCTTTTACAGAAGACCAGCACTGCTGTCTGTGTGGGTGGTTTGGACACCTGTCTATCCACTGCTTCACCCTCAATTCAGTCAAAAGTATCCTTGAAGAGGCCAGGCACATTGATTTCAATCGAGTAGTAATTGTCAAAGTCCACCCCCAGAGAGTTGGACATGCCCAACAAGCCTTTGTTACTGAGCCAGGTGCCCCTGAGTGCAAAATCTGCCATTGAGCAAATGGAGCCACCTTCCCTGCACACTGCCCTTATTGTCCTAAAAAGGACAAATTTTTATACTACTACACCATCCCCCGCAACCAGCTATAAGCTGGAGAACATTGGCCAACAACTCCTCTGTCACCTGTTAAATACTATTGAAAACTTCCAAGACAGGTACCATTATTACCAAAATAAGTATGAAGAGACTTGTGAAAAACTTCATGAAGCTGAGGCCTGTTGCACATACCTTACTGAGCAACTGTGCGAACATCAGGAGGACTACCTATCCCTCCTCCAAGACCATCTCAGACTAGAAGCACTAGTCCAAGAAAACCTTGAACCTCACAAGTACGCCTTCCCTGTCTTCTCAACACCATCAGACCTCCCTCACCCCACCTTTCTAAGTGGCACGAGCTCACCAATTCAGGAAGAAGCACCCCTTCCAGCAGCCCAAGTTGATCCTCCCCAAGGAAACACTCCTCTGGGATCAAACTAAACTGAAGAGGGTGGAGTGCCCATATCATTGTCAAGACACCAAAAGTTGGGACTTGGACAATATGTGGCTAAGGTTCAAAGGAGTCAGAAATTTTGAAATCTATAGACTTGTGTGGGGAACTGAAATCCTTTACTATCAAAACAACTCTCAATTTCCTGTACTTCCTTACTGTCTCTGCCGCCTTTAAAAAAAAATCTACTTGAGTTCCTTCTGAAATGGCATCACCAACCCCTGCCCCTGCTTGGGTGTCGTGACCCTCTGGAGGCTCCCTTGTGGAGCACTTAAGTAGTGGCTGCGTTGATGGTTTGGTGCTATGCAGTATGTATTGAGTGTTCTAGTTACAGTGTTTGCTATGGTCTATGGTGGTTGACAAGATAAAGCAAGCTGAGGCATCCAGTCTTGCTTTATCCTCCTAATATATACCTGTGGCTGCGGTGGCTGCAGATGTATTATCTAAGCACACTCCGCAGCAGGTGTAGGTTATGTACAGTACTATGGGTTAGGTAATTGTTTGTCTTAAGTTTGTGCGGCTCCGAATCTTATAGAGCTGTGCGAGGTCCAAGGGGTAGGCGCTGAGGTCACGTGATCCTGCTGTAAGCGCCGAGATCACGTGACAACTCGCTCCTTGCTCCAAGTAACAATGGAGAGAAATGCTGGAGCGAGTTCAGGGTAACCACTGTAAGCACTGAGGTCACCTGATCCTGCCGTAAGCGCCGAGATCACGTGACAACTCGCTCCTCGCTCCAAGTAACAATGGAGAGAAATGCTGGAGCAAGTTCAGGGTAACCACCGTAAGTGCCGGCTAAGCACCAAGGTCACGTGACCTTGTTTTATGGCTTGTTCCACTTAGGAACAATGCCATAAATCTGTAGAAATATTTGGTTGTTTTGTTATGTCCGTTTGACGGGTCATAACATTGGGCAAATATGTCTGACAGAGATAAGGTCATTTATATGCTTCAATCAATGGATGAACTGCAAGAGCAAACCAACAATCTCCAAAATGATATTGGAGATGTTGAACACAATAATAAAACCTACACAGACTAACTTGAGGCCAAACTTACCACCAATCAGACAAAAATAGATGCGGATGTGGCTGGACTAGCCACCAACATCAACAACCTAGTGGGGATGTTAGCCATTCTCCAAACCACTATCATGCACATTGAAGCGCAAATCAACACCTCCACAGGTGGTTCAGGTACTGCTCAAGTACTAGCTCCCTCTAGTGCAGCCCAACCACAACCAACAGCACCTGCTCCCTCTAGCGGGTCAACTGCAAAAGTTAAGATGGCCACCCCTCAAAAATTTGATGGCACAAAACATGAAGACACCATCTCATTCAGAATCACATGTGCCTGATACATCAATACAAACATGAGTGGGCATTCAGCTGATCAAGTGGTCGCCTTCATCACCTCTTATCTCAAAGGGTCTGTGGCTGAATGGGTCAACTCCTACAAGGAATTTGAAATCTTAATCCCTGGAACCGCAATCCCATGGCTTCATGATGCCAACCTGTTTTGGCAGGAATTCACCACCCGATATGGGGACTTGAACTGTACCAAAAATAACCATAACAAATGGCGGAAACTGAAACAATCCAAGGTGGTCCAAGACTACCTCACTCTGTTCAACCTATACTCGACTGGGCTCAACTACAACAATGCAGCTATGTGTGATCAGTTCTACGATGGTTTGTTGTCTGATGTAACAGACAGCATGGTAGCCCAAAATTATGATCCCTGCACAAAGACATTTGCTCAGCTCACACAGTGGGCCCTGGAAATTGACTGCCACCTCATTTCTTTCAGTAGCAAGAGGACACCTCATGGGGGTAACAAGTCCAGCAGCAACAATGCCTCAACCAGTAGGCTGACAAATAACCCCCAAAGCACTCCCCAAAAGGAAAAATTCAAGAATGGGGAACAAGTATACAAGATGAAGGACGGCAGGGCTGTAAAAGGTCAAATTGTAGCCATCAGGCCCAACGCAAAGGGCTTCATGGTTCCAACTGTCTGCTACGATGGCAGTAATGCCAACATACAAGAATCCTTCAAGGACATTAAGAAGGATAATCATCCACTGGTGGCCCCCAAGGCAAAGGATCCAGACGCAATGGATCTGGACAGTGCAGGAAAAGGGAAGGGGACAAACACCTGCTATAACTGTGGAGGGCGCAGCCACATTGCCGCCAAATGCCCCTCAACCAAAATGTCAGGATACAAGGCAGTGGTTGAGGACGTAGAAACAACCAACAATGAGTTGGTAAAAGAATGAGCTCAAACTGTGCCAGGGGGGTGGTCTTGGGTGCTATGTTACAAAATGCACATAATAAAAATAAAAATATGGAAATGGAATGTATGTAGTTAGGAAACCAATCACAACTACAATTTTTCTTTCATGCATTCCCTCTGCGCATAACCCCTGAACACAAGTCTGCATATAACACGAAAAAATTCAATGGATGAGCCATGATTGACTCAGGGGCCATGTCAGTATTTATACATGAAGATTTGGTTAAACAATACCATATTCCTACTGTTGCCCTAAAAACACCCAAGAAACTGAGGGTAATCAATGGAAGGGAGATAGACTCTGGGTCTGTGACCCATTACTGCACCTTTGAGTTGTGCATTCAAGAGCACCAAGAGATCCTCAGTGCTTACATTGTGAATGTTGGCAAAAATGACCTAGTCCTGGGCAAGTTGTGGCTCAAATTCCATAACCCAGACATTGATTGGGATGGAAAGGATATGAAGTTCAACTTGCCAATATGCTTGAAGCACTGCATTACAAGACCCCTACATGTGCAAGCAAATGAACCCAAGGAGCTCCAGCTGGACTCTTCAGATTTGCTCCCAGCAAAATATAGGGAGTTCAAGAAAATATTTGCTGAAGAAGATGATGTCCAACCACTACCACCCTATAGGAAGTGGGACATGGAGATAGACCTAAAACCAGGTGCTGAGCCAAGGCATGGCCCCATATATAGTGTGGGTGTCAAAGAAGATGCAGAACTGTGCAAAACCCTAGACCACCAATTGAAAGCAGGTCATATTAGACCCTCAAGGTCACCAATGGCTTCCCCAGTTATATTTGTTAAAAAGAAAAATGGGAAGCTGCATATGTGCATCAACTACTGGCAGCTAAACGAAATGACCATCTCCAATGTGTACCCACTCCCACACATCAATGATATTGTGGAGACCCTATGTGGAGCAAAGATATTTGCCAAGTTTGACCTAAAGTGGGGCTTCAACCTCATACAAATTCAGGAAGGGGATGAATGGAAAGCTGCTTTTAAGACCAAATATGGGCTGTACGAGCCCTTAGTCATGCAATTTGGCCAAAAGAATGCACCGGGAACTTTCATGGCTATGATCTGGGAAGAGTTCCAAGACATTGAGGGCATTTATGTTGTAATCTATATGGACGATATATTAGTGTTCTCCAAAAACCAAGAAGAACATGACAAACATGTCAAAGAGATCTTGCGTTGTCTCCAAAAGGCTGGCTTATACTGTGCTTTGGAGAAGTGCATTGTTGATGTCACCAAAGTTGATTACCTGGGAATAGTAGTGACTCCCCAGGGAATTAAAGTAGACCCAGCCAAGGTTGAAAAGGCTGTTGAATGGCCAACCCCTACAAACCCAACCAAAGTCCTGGAAGGGTTGGGGTTTGCAAACTGGTTAAGGCACTTCATAAAAGACTTCTCAAAAATCACAAAATGTCTTTATGAACTCATCAAGAAGGACACAAAGTGGGAATGAACAGAAGAAAGGGATCAGGTGTGGAACCTGCTGAAGCAGAAATTGAAAGAAGCCCCCCTCCTAATTCAGCCAGAACCCAGCAAACCATTCATTTTGGAAACAGACACCTCAGGCTATGCCACAGGTGCTGTATTATTGCAATATGGGGAAGTTGGAATGCTTCACCCAATCTCCTACTATTCCAAAGCAATGGTTCCAGCAGAAAGAAACTATGATATTTACAACAAGGAAATGCTGGCAATTATAAAAGCCCTCAAACACTGGTGTCACTTACTAGAAGGGGCTGAACACCCAATAAACATTGTTTGTGACCACAAGAATCTGGAATATTGGAAGACAAACCAGCCACTGAATGGCCAAGTTACACAATGGCATGAGTTCCTGTCCAGGTTTGAATTCAAGATTCTATACATTGAAGGGGCAAAGAATGGCCAGGCGGACATACTCTCTAGGCTGTCAAGGCACATCCCTAAAGAGGGGGGTGAGAGCCAAGCTCTGCTTGCACAAAACCAATTTTTGGAATTAAAATCTCTGTGGTTACAAGCAATCACACCAGACCATGACCTGGAACAACTCATTAGGGACACTATCCCAGGGGATGAGCACCTGTCAAAAGTACTAAAAGCCCTAGACGACAATGAAAAAGTCAAAAACTGGGAATGGGATGAAGGACTTTTATGATACAAGGGCTGAATCTATGTCCCAAATAACAAAGAACTTCGCAAGCTGATCATTGAAAGCTGTCATGACAACCCAGCTGCAGGACACCCAGGACAGTTCAGAACACATGAACTGTTAAACCACAAATATACATGGTCATCAATGAAAAAATCAGTCAACAAATATGTCACACATTGCAAATCCTGTATTAGGAACAAGCACAACAACCAGGTCCCCCCAAGGCTTCTAAACCCAATACCAGCACTGGAAAAACCTTGGGTGGAAATTACCTATGATCTGATCACCGGGCTACCCCTTTCAGAAGGGTTCAATGCTATATTTACAGTTGTGGACCGCCTGACAAAAATGGTCCACTTTATTCCATGTCAGTCAGAGGCCAGTGCCACAGATTGGGCAAACTTGTTCTTAACCTATGTATGGAAACTCCATGGGTTACCACAAAAAAACATCTCAGACCCTGGTCCCAACTTTGCATCCAAATTCTTAAGGCACCTGTACAAACAGCTCAATATAAAACCATCCTACTCCACAGCATACTCCCCCCAAACAGATGGCCAGTCTGAAAGGGCTAACCAAGTAGTAGAAGGATACCTGAGACACTACATATCAGATTGGCAGGACAACTGGGTCTCACTCTTACCTCTGGCTGAATTTGCCTACAACAATGGTGTCAATGCCTCAACTGGCAAATCACTGTTCTTTGCAAACTACAGTTTCCATCCAAGACTGGCAGTTGGGGACAAGGAGGAACAAGAATTCCCCTTAGCAGACAATCATGCAGAATGGCTTCAAAAGGGCCATGACAAACTCAAGGCTGCTCTGGAATTAGCAAACCAGAGGACCAAAGAATACTATGATCAGAAGCATTGGACCCCAGAAGCCATCAAGGTGGGAGACAAAGTCTGGCTCAATACCAAGAACATATGCACACAACAGGCCTCCAGGAAACTGGCCCACAAGAGAATTGGACCATTCAAGGTGGTAGCACAACATGGCATTCATGCCTTCAAACTGGACTTGCCAGTAACCATGAAAATACACCCAGTATTTCATGTCTTGCTCCTGACCAAACATAAAGATGACCCCTATGGATGTCAAGCTCCCCCACCTCCACCTGTGGTAACTACAGAAGGAGAACAAGAATTTGAGATAGAGCAGATCAAAAAGTCACAATACAACAAAAGGTCTAACACCTTCAAATACTATGTCAAATGGCTTGGCTATGATGAGCGACAATGGCTAACTTATGATGACCTGGTGAATGCACCAGAACTCATTGCTGACTATGTCAAGTCACATCCAAAGGCACCCCAGGACCCCTGTGCCTTGAAGGGGGGAAGTGTCACAAACTGACACACATATATCCACTCTACAATATTTTCTCAATTTATTACATTTTATGAGACCATCTTCAAAACATACCTGCCTTTTATGGTATATCTGTGTCATGTGATTCAGGGGATGTTCCGGACCAATAACCAAGATGTATTTCAACTCTGATGTGAAATTCCACAGCTCTGCAGTCGCTTCTACTGCTTCTATCTCTTATCAGCCATGACTCACTGTACGGACTTGTTTGTTATGATGTGGCTTGTACTATGTATATAAACTGGGTCAAGTTTGCAGAGGACTCCTCAAGAACTTGACCTCTTGTCAAATACAAGTTCTTTTCCTTTCTTACTATTTTCCTTGTCACCTGACTTGTCATTGTCGACACTTGTTGTGGTCTGGGCAAATCATAACAGGGAACCTTTGAAGTCTTTCTTTGAGTCCATCCATAGCTGCCTGTTCCTTTTCAGTCCATTGCCATTTAGAGTCCTTTTTTAGCAGCTCATATAGAGGCCTGGCTACATGTGCAAAGTTTGGGATAAAGCACCTATAGAGGTTGATGAAGCCTAAGAATTCTTGAACACCTTTAAAATTTTTAGGAGGTGACCAGTTGACTGCTTCTGTAACTTTTGTTGGGTCTGCTTCTACACCTTTGTCACTAATGATGAGGCCCACCCAGTTAAGGTGTGTCTGGTTGAATTTGCATTTTTTGAGCTTGGCAATGATTCCATGATCCTTGAGTTGTTGTAGTACTTCTCACACCTTCTCCTCCTGACTTTCACTCTTCTTTGAGAAGACTAGGATATCATCAACATAGACAAGAACTGATACCCCAATGAGATCTCTGAAAACCTCATTCATCCTACATTGGAAAGCAGATGGGGCATTCTTTAGGCCAACAGGCATGACTAGCCACTCAAACATCCCATACTGGGTTTTGAATGCTGTTTTCCATTCTTGGCATTAAGCTACCTGTTGTTGCCAGAACCCTTGGGCCAAAGAAATAGAAGTTAGGCAGTCAATGTTCTTCAAGGAACTTGTGGCATTGACAATATTTGGCACACCAGTAGCATCAAACACTGTGATGGAGTTAGGATAGCAATAATCACAGCACATCCTCAGGCTACCATCTTTTTTAGGCACAGACAAGGTGGGTACTGCTACAGGGGATTTGGATGCCCTAATTAGGCCTGATTTCAGCAAGGAAGCTAGGGTTTCCCTCAAACACTTTTCTTCTTTCTGGGAGGTTTTTTTTATGACCTGTCAAACGGACATAACAGAGCAACCAAATATTTTTACAGATTTATGGCATTTTTCCTAAGCAGAACAAGCCATAAACAAGGTCACATGATCTTGGCACTTAACTGGTGCTTATGGTGGTTACCCTGAACTTGCTCCAGCATTTCTCTCCCTTGTTACTTGGAGCAAGGAGCAAGTTGTCACATGATCTTGGCGCTTACAGCAGGATCACGTGACCTCAGCACTTATGGTGCTTACCCTGAACTCACTCCAGCATTTCTCTCCATTGTTACTTGGAGCAAGGAGTAAGTTGTCACATGATCTCAGCACTTACAGCAGGATCACATGACCTCAGGACTTATGGTGGTTACCCTGAACTTGCTCCAGCATTTCTCTCCATTGTTACTTGGAGTGAGGAGCTAGGGCTCTGTGACAAATGCAAATTTGAAAACATGTTTGACGCAAACAATTATAAACACTGTTTTCAAACAGTAACTCACCATTTGAAACTGGTCACTCTTGAAAGCTGCACATGGCATGCAGCCATTAGTCAGCATCATGCCATTGTGGCAGAGACAACCGCATTCATACTTACATTTTGCCACCACCTATTCCCCAGCCTCTATCAACAGCAATGCCAGTACCAAGCAGTCAGGGCTCACCAAGCCAAGTGCCAATTGACCCCTGTCTCCTGGAACTTTTGTGTGACCTCTGTACTTTGCCGGCTTTAAACTTGAGAAGCATGATATAGAGCACTATGGGTCAGCACAGAGTGCTCTGGATTATAAGCTTTAGCTTATCTTTGGTTCTTGAGTTGAAGGTTGTTTGATTGAATTCCAGGGTTGTGGGCAGTCGCTTGAAGCAATTGTACATAAATTTTCAAAATACATAGACAGGGAGGAGGGCAAGAATAGGACTTGAGGGTGGTGGGTGAAAGAACTGGCGGTTGCAGCCAGTTCAATCTCACACTCATGTAATTCTTTAAAGATTTATCAAATGGATTACCAGTCACAGGCTATCATCATTGAAAACAGTTTCAAACTGTTTTTATGTGTTTGTCACAACATGAGTTTTTGGTTTGAAATGTGAAAACTGTTTGTCACAGAGCCCTATGAGGAGGAAGTTGTCACATGATCTCAGTGCTTATGGCAGGATCACGTGACCTCAGCGCCTACCCCTCAGACCTTGTGCAGCTCTATATGATTTGGAGCTGCACAAACTTAAGATAAACAATTACCTAAACCATAGTACAGTATATAACCTGCACCTACTGCAGACTGTGCTTAGATAACACATCCACAGCCACCACAGCCACAGGCATATATAAGAAGGATAAAGCAAGACTGGACACCTCAGCTTACTTTATCTTGTCAACCACCATAGACCATAGCAAACACTGTAACTAGAACACTCAATACATACTGCATAGCACCAAACCATCAACACAGCCACTACTTAAGTGCTTTGCAAGGAAGCATCCAAAGGGTCACAACATTATAAAGCAAGCTCTTAACTTAACTAGTGGTGAACATAAGTATACTACACAGATACTAAGGGCTGAGTACACAAGAAACCAGCTAACTCCTGTGATACATAAGAGAACACAAAGAAACTATGTCACAGAGACCACAAACTTGATCTCAAAGCAGAGTGGCAAATAGTAGACCACAATCACCCAAACCCATTACTCCTGCAGAGGCTGAAGGTAACCCAGACGAGACCCTCCAAGGAATGCCAGGGGGGTTGCCACAAAACCCACAACCAGTGGCTGAACCTAACCCCACTTGGGCCCCCATCCTGGGAGGGCAAATAGGGTGAATACCGCTCTGCAGCCCTGTTACGGGTCAGGGTACACTTGAATATCTAGAGCTTAAGCAAATGTAGATATGTTAGTATACACTTATCATACTCAATACTTCTTAGACTAGAGTAAGAAGGCTCAAAGTAGTTGCAATGCGATCAAGTAACACTCAAGGTAGTCTTAATCTTTCACAGTGTAAACTGACTAATTTATAGGTATAAAGAGCAAGACTACTATGGTCAGGTTCCCTTAGATATCTTAAATGTAGTTCAGCCCTAGTCGCTTGGACTAACTGATACTAATCTTAATACTAGACTTAAGCAATAGCTTATAGGATAGATGGTGGGCTGCCTAATGTGTGTACTTCCTCAGCTACAGGTACTTAGATTTCCTCTAATAGCTGGTACTTAATGTCATGCTCAATCAGGCAATATTGTATCCTTATATATCTCTGTATATAAGATACAATGAATCAGACAGTATATAACTAATATGGTACTGTATTCCTCAGTACTAGTTATATAAGAAATCACACACAGACAAGAGAAAATAGAAAGAGAAAAGAAACCAATAACTGGTCTGGGTTGAGTAGAGGAGTGAAGGAAGGTGGTCTGGAAGGGCCTCAGAGGAGGTCCTTTTATACCCTGAGGAGGGCATTCCAGAGCCAAATAGATACATGCATGCCAGTGCGATCATCAAAAGAGGGTACTGCTATACTTGGGGTACACCCTAGCCCAGTATAGGATAAAAGAGTAAAGACAGGGTGTGGATCAAAGGCATTGATGCATCTGAGACCTGCTATTGGCTTGTAGATCATATTATCATAGTATATACATGTAATGAATGGAGGCTACATCTCAGTGAGTCATAAAGTGAGTTGTCATGAACTGACACGCATATATCCACTCTATAATATTTTCTCGATTTACTACATTTTATGAGATCATCTTCAAAACATACTTGCCTTTTATGGTATATCTGTGTCATGTGACTCAGGGAATGTTCCAGACCAGTAACCGAGATGTATTTCAACTCCGATGTGAAATTCCGCAGTTCCGCAGTCACTTCTACTGCTTCCATCTCTTATCTGTCATGACTCACTGTACAGACTTGTTTGTTATGATGTGGCTCGTACTATGTATATAAACCAGGTCAAGTTTGCAGAGGACTCCTCAAGAACTTGACCTCTCATCGAATACAAGTTCTTTTATTTTCTTACTATTTTCCTCATTGCCTGACTTGTTGTCATCAACATCAGGTCAAGTTCTTGACAATCGTAAGTCTCAGTGTCGTCTGGGATACTTCTGGAACGCCGTTGGCGTTGTCTCGAGATAACTCCCTGTTGCCTTCCCCAATCCCACTCCACCTATCCACAGCCACAAGATATCGTTGCCCTATACGCGCCTCTGCGAAACCTTGCATAGCCAGGTCCCTCACACATCGTAACAAGCTTTGGTTCTCTAATCTCTTTCATCAACAAGAGGTGGGGTCGCTCATTGCCCTTAAGTAGCTGAGCAACGGAGGTCACCTTCCTATTCCAATAGACTCGGGAAAGGGTCTATTTTTCCTTTTATCTTGCTCTTGCTCGAGTACGTCTCAGACGGAACGCATGGCCCTCAAGTGGCACAACCTTTTACAGAAGATCAGCGCTGCTGTCTGTGTGGGTGGTTCGGACACCTATCGATCCACTGCTTCACCCTCAACTTGGTCGAAAGTATCCTTGAAGAAGCTGGGCACATCGATTTCAACCGAGTAGTAATCATCAAAATCCGCCCCCAGAGAGTCGGACGTGCCCAACAAGCCTTCGTCACCAAGCCAGGTGCCCCTGAGTGCAAAATCTGCCGTTGGGCGAACAGAGCCACCTTCCCAGCGCACTGCCCTTATTGTCCTAAGAAGGACAAATTCCTTTATTACTACACCATCCCCCGCAACCAGCTATAAGCTGGAGAACCTCAGCCAACAGCTTCTTCATCACCTGCTAAACACTATTGAAAATTTCCAAGACAGGTACCATTATTACCAAAATAAGTACAAAGAAACCTGTGAAAAACTTCACAAAGCCGAGGCCTGTTGCACATACTTAACCGAGCGTTTGCGTGAACACCAGGAGGACTACCTATCCCTCCTCCAAGACCATCTCAGACTAGAAGCTATAGTCTGAGAAACAATTGAACCCCACAAGTACGCCTTCCCTGTCTTCTCAATGCCGTCAGACCTCCCTCACCCCACCTTTCTAAGTGGCACAGGCTTGCCAATTCAGGAAGAAGCACCCCTTCCGGCAGCCCAAATCAATCCTCCCCAAGGAAGCACTCCTTTGGGATCAAACTAAACTAAGGAGGGTGGAGTGCCCATATCGTTGCCAAGACACCAAAAGTTGGGACTTGGACAATACTTGGTTGAGATTCGCAGGAATCGGGAACTTCAAAATTTATAGACTTGTGAGGGGAACAGAAATCTTTTATTATCAAAACAATTCTCAATTCCCTGTACTTCCTTACCGTCTCTGTCGCCTTTAAAATCTACTCAAGTCCCTTTTGAAATGGCATCACCAACCCCTGCCCCTGCTTGGGCAAATATGTCTGATGGAGATAAGGTCATCTATATGCTTCAATCAATGGACAAACTGCAAGAGCAAACCAATAATCTCCAAAATGATATTGGGGACGTTGAACACAATAATAAGACCTACACAGACTCACTCGAGGCCAAACTTACCACGAATCAGACAAAAATAGATGCAGATGTGGCCGGATTAGCCACCAATGTCAACAACCTAGTGGGAATGTTAGCCATTCTCCAAACCACTATCATGCGCATTGAAGCGCAAATCAACACCTCCACAAGTGGCTCAGGTGCTGCTCAAGTACTAGCTTCCTCCAGTACAGCCCAACCACAAACAACAGGACCTGCCCCCTCTGGGGGGTCGACTGCAAAGGTTAAGATGGCCGCCCCTCAAAAGTTTGATGGCACAAAACAGGAAGACGCCATCTCATTCAGAATTGCATGTGCCCGATACATCAATACAAACATGAGTGGGCATTCGGCTGATCAAGTGGTCGCCTTCATCACCTCTTATCTTGAAGGGTCAGCAGCTGAATGGGTTAATTCATATGAAGAATTCAAAATTTTAAACCCTGGAACTGCGATCCCCTGGCTTCACAATGCCAACCTGTTCTGGCAAGAATTTACTACCTGTTATGGGGACCTGAACCACACTGAAAATAACTGCGACAAGTGGCGGAAACTGAAACAATCCAAGATGGTTCAGGATTACCTCACCCTATTCAACCTATATTCCACAGGCCTCAACTACAACGACACCACCATGCGTGATCAGTTCTATGATGGTCTATCATCAGACATAACAGATAGCATGGTGGCCCAGAACTATGACCCTCACACCAAAACTTTTGCCCAACTCACCCAGCGAGCCCTGGAAATTGACCGCCACCTCATCTCGTTCAGTAGCAAACGAACGTCTCATGGGGGTAACAAGTCCAGCAGCAATGCCTCGTCCAGTAGGCCAACAAATAACCCCCAAAGCACTCCCCAAAAGGAGAAATTCAAAAATGGGGAACGGATATACAAGATCAAGGACGGGAAAGCTGTAAAAGGTCAGATTGTGGCCATTGGACCCAACGCGAAGGGTTTCACGGTCCCAACTGTCCACTATGATGGCAGCAATGCCAATGTGCAAGAATCCTTCAAGGACATAAAGAAGGATAATCACCCACCAGTGGCCCCCAAGGCAAAGGATCCAGACGCAATGGATCTGGATAGCACAGGAAAAGGAAAAGGGACAAACACCTGCTATAACTGTGGAGGACAGGGCCATATCGCTGCCAAATGCCCCTCAGCCAAGATGTCAGGATACGAGGCAGTGGTTGAGGATGTAGAAACAACTGACGATGAGTCGGTAAAAGAATAAGCTCAAACCGTGCCAGGGGGGTGGTCTTGGGCGCTATGTTACAAAATGCACATAATGAAAATAAAATTATGGAAATGGAATGTATGTTGATAGGAAACCAATCACAATTACAGTTTTTCTTCCACACATTCCCTCTGTGCATAACCCCTGAACACAAGTCTGCATATAACATGAAAAAATTCAATGGATGGGCCATGATTGATTCAGGGGCCACATCAGTATTTATCCATGAAGACCTTGTTAAACAATATTGTATCCCCACTGTCTCCCTAAAAACGCCAAAAAAACTACGAGTTATCGATGGAAGGGAGATCAATTCAGGGTCTGTGACCCACTACTGCACCTTTGAGTTGTGCATTCAGGAGCACCAAGAAATCCTCAGTGCCTATGTTGTGAATGTTGGCAAAAATGATTTAGTCCTGGGCATGTCATGGCTCAAATTCCATAACCCCAACATTGATTGGGATGGGAAAGACATGAAGTTCAACTTGCCAATATGCCTGAAGCACTGCATCACAAAACCCTTGCATGTGCATGCAAATGAACCTAAGGAGCTTCAGCTGGATTCCTTAGACTCCCTCCCAATAAAATATAAGGAATTCCAGAAAATATTTGCTGAAGAAGACAACGTCCAACCATTACCACCCCATAGAAAGTGGGATATGAAAATAGACTTAAAACCAGATGCCAAGCCAAGGCATGGGCCCATATATAGCGTGGGGGTCAAGGAAGATGCAGAATTGCGCAAAACCTTGGATCGCCAACTGAAAGCAGGGCATATCAGACCCTCAAGGTCACCAATGGCATCCCCAGTCATATTTGTCAAAAAGAAGAATGGGAAGTTGCGTATGTGCATCGACTACCAGTGACTAAACGAAATGACAGTCTCCAATGTGTACCCACTCCCACGCATCAATGATATTGTGGAAACTTTGTGTGGGGCAAAGATATTCACCAAGTTTGATCTAAAGTGGGGCTTCAACCTCATACGAATTCAGGAAGGGGACGAATGGAAAGCAGCTTTTAAGACCAAATACGGGTTGTATGAGCCCTTAGTCATGCAATTCGGTCAAAAGAATGCACTGGGAACCTTCATGGCCATGATCTGGGATGAGTTCCAAGACATCGAGGGCATCTATGTTGTAATCTATATGGATGACATATTAGTATTCTCCAAAAACCAAGAAGAACATGATGAACATGTCAAAGAAGTCTTACGGCGTCTCCAAAAAGCTGGCCTATACTGTGCCCTGTAGAAATGTGTTTTCAATGTCACTGAAGTTGATTACCTGGGAATAGTAGTGACTCCCCAGGGAATGAAAGTAGACCCAGCCAAGGTCGAAAAAGCTGTTGAATGGCCAACCCCTACTAACCCAACTGAAGTCCTGGAAGGATTAGGGTTTGCAAATTGGTTGAGGCACTTCATAAAAGACTTTTTGAAAATTACAAGATGCCTTTATGAGCTTGTCAAGAAGGATGTAAAATGGGAATGGACAGAAGAAAGGGATCAGGCATGGAACCTGCTGAAACAGAAATTAAAAGAAGCCCCCCTCCTAATTCAGCCAGAACCCAACAAACCATTCATTTTGGAAACGGATGCCTCAGGCTATGCCACAGGTGCTGTATTATTGCAATACGGAGAGGACGGAATGCTCCACCCAATCTCCTATTACTCCAAGGCAATGGTCCCAGCAGAAAGGAATTATGATATCTACAACAAAGAAATGCTGGCAATTATAAAGGCCCTCAAACACTGGCATCATTTGCTAGAAGGGGCTG
Source organism: Ceratorhiza oryzae-sativae (assembly GCA_030998015.1). Taxonomy (NCBI): domain Eukaryota; kingdom Fungi; phylum Basidiomycota; class Agaricomycetes; order Cantharellales; family Ceratobasidiaceae; genus Ceratorhiza; species Ceratorhiza oryzae-sativae. Next base: position 61,306 of record JARWMV010000250.1, read on the forward strand.
AACACCTGATAAACATTGTTTGTGACCACAAGAATTTGGAGTATTGGAAGACAAATCGGCCACTGAACGGCCAAGTCACATGGTGGCATGAATTCTTATCCAGATTCGAATTCAAGATTCTGTATATCGAGGGAGCAAAGAATGGCCGGGCAGACATACTCTCTAGGCTGACAAGACACATCCCTAAAGAGGGGGGTGAGAGCCAAGCTCTGCTTGAGCAAAAACAATTTTTGGAGCTGAAATCACTATGCCTGCAAGCAATCACGCCAGACAATGACCTGGAACAACTCATTAGGGACGCTATCCCAGGGGACGAACACCTATCAAAAGTCCTAAAAGCCCTAGATGACAATGAGAAGGTCAAAGATTGGGAATGGGACGAAGGACTCTTACGACACAAGGGCAGAATCTATGTCCCAAATAACAAAGAACTTCGCAAACTGGTCATTGAAAGCCGTCACGACAGCCCAGCAGCAGGACACCCAGGACAGTTCAGAACATATGAATTGTTAAATTGCAAATACACATGGTTATCAATGAAAAAATCAGTCAACGAATACGTTACACACTGCGAGTCATGCATCAGGAACAAGCACAGCAACCAAGTTCCCCCAGGACTCTTAAACCCAATACCCATGCCAGAAAAACCTTGGGAGGAAATTACTTATGATCTGATCACCAGGCTACCCCTGTCAGAGGGGTTTGACACCATATTTACAGTTGTCGACTGCCTGACAAAAATGGTCCACTTTATCCCATGTCAATCAGAAGCCAGTGCTATGGATTGCGCCAACTTGTTCCTAACATATGTATGGAAACTTCATGGGCTACCACGGAAAACAATCTCAGACTGCGGCCCCAACTTTGCATCCAAATTCTTAAGGCACTTATACAAACAACTGGATATAAAACCCTCCTACTCCACAGCATACCACCCTCAGACAGACGGCCAGTCTGAACGGGCCAACCAAGTAGTGGAAGGGTACATCAGACACTATGTATCAGACAGACAAGACGACTGGGTCCCGCTCCTACCATTGGCTGAATTTGCCTACAATAATGGTGTCAACGCCTCAACTGGCAAATCACCATTCTTTGCAAACTACAGTTTCCACCCAAGGCTAGCAGTTGGGGACAGGGAGGAACCAGAACTCCCTTTAGCAGACAACCATGCAGAATGGCTCCAAAAGGGCCATGACGAACTTAAGGCAGCCCTGGAAATAGCAAACCAGAGGATCAAGGAATACTACAACCAGAAGCATCGGACTCCCGAAGTTATTAAGGTTGGAGACAAAGTCTGGCTTGATACCAAAAACATACGGACACAGCAGGCCTCCAGGAAACTGGCCCACAAAAGAGTTGGACCATTCAGGGTGGTAGCACAACATGGCTCACATGCCTACAAACTGGACCTACCAATAACCATGAAAATACACCCAGTGTTTCATGTCTCACTCCTGACCAAATATAAAGACGACCCCTATGGCCGTCAGGTTCCCCCACCACCACCTGTGGTAACCCCTGAAGGGGAAGAAGAATTCAAAGTGGAACAGATCATAAAGTCACGATACAACAAAAGATCTAACATCTTTGAATACTATGTCAAGTGGCTTGGCTACGACAAGCAACAATGGTTAACCTATGATGACCTGGTGAATGCACCAGAACTCATTGCCGACTATGTCAAGTCACACCCAAAGGCACCCCAGGACCCCCGTGCCTTGAAGGGGGGAAGTGTCATGAACTGACACGCATATATCCACTCTATAATATTTTCTCGATTTACTACATTTTATGAGATCATCTTCAAAACATACTTGCCTTTTATGGTATATCTGTGTCATGTGACTCAGGGAATGTTCCAGACCGGTAACCAAGATGTATTTCAACTCCAATGTGAAATTCCGCAGTTCCGCAGTCGCTTCTACTGCTTCTATCTCTTATCTGTCGTGACTCACTGTACAGACTTGTTTGTTATGATGTGGCTCATACTATGTATATAAACCAGGTCAAGTTCGCAGAGGACTCCTCAAGAACTTGACCTCTTGTCGAATACAAGTTCTTTTATTTTCTTACTATTTTCCTCGTTGCCTGACTTGTCGTTGTTGACATGAGTCAGAGAAGCTTCTGGATCAACTTGGGAAGCTCTCCTGACTCACTGGAGTCATTAGATCTTGATTGATGGCCCAGTAAGATTCTAATGATCTTCAGGCCATTCCGGCACGAGGATCTGGTGGATCGCGACCATCTTCGGGCAGCAGATACCGCCGAAGATTAGCTATCAATAGAGCACAAGATCGCTTTGATAGCGTAAGCGGTTGCCAGGATATGAGCGGTGCAATGTTGTAATCAATATCTCCTGATAGGAGGAAATATCGCAACCTCTGTATCTCTCTGAGATCTTATCGTAAAAACTTAATAAAATATGCGTTGGAGAGCGGGAAATTTGTACTATTTAATGGAACGGAAAATAGTACGATTCAGAGCGCATACAAATTCGAGTATTTCACAATTTAATTACAGAGGCATCGCTTGAGGTTGGCAGAGCAGACTAAAATAATAGAAAATGTTAGTGATCCATAACAAGCCCTCAACCGCCAATTCACCTGATAAATCCAGACCCAGAAGATATCACAAATCCAGAGAGGGATGAGGTAGAAGACATGACCTGAACCATATACAAACAAGGCACAGCCTTGGCAGAAGAGGCAAAGACACAACCCCAGCCAGGTCCCAGAATCATAACCACTGCCAACCCTATTCACACCATTGCCACTGCCATCAGGGCAGGGCTCAAGGGACTTAGAGACAATAGCTATAGGGAACTAGAAAAGGCAATCATGGGTATAAATCAGTGTCAAATATTGCTAACCCAGCAAGAAGGAAATGTGGACTGGATGGTAAGGTCAATGGAAACAGCCAACAAAAATGTCCTCTATGTGGCAAAGAACTAGGACAACCTAAAAGCAGAAATGGGGAACCTGATAAAAGAATTAAAGGACATCTCCATGGAAATAAACTGGGTACTGGGAATGCAAGAGTGAAAGCTCAAAAGCTTAGAGAAGAAAACTGAAAATACAGGGGAGATCCTGACTGCACTAGAACAACAGGTAACTGATCTGGGAAATGAGCTCCAGAAAACAACTGAAGCAGGAAGGCCAAGGGAAAGGACACAAGAGACCAGGGGAAGAACTAGGGTGGTCATAGGAAGCCCCTCATGATCCCCCTCAGCCTCCCCAGTACGAACACCCTTTCTGGGAAGAACCTTCCAGGCTGAGTCCTCAATAAGACCCCAAACAGAACCTCCATCCCAAGCAAACCAACCTACCCTTGCTGCAAACCTAGAGAAGCTGTGCCAGAATTTTGCAGGACTCCGGCACCTGCAGCAGGACTCCTGCGCTTTTTGGCCATTCTGGCACTGGCACTGGCACTGGCTCGCCAATTGCCGGAGTCCGTGCCAGAATTCTGGCAGGTGCAGGAGCATGCCAGAATCCCGGGACTCCTGCAACTGGCTATGGTCAGAACTCACCACATCAAGTTGTGTAATAGCTCATTAGATGCGCAGAAGAGAGAGCATTCCAATGATATAGAGCACGTTTCATACGAAATTCATTCTGGCAAATTTTACGCAGTTCTTTTGTTCGGGTCTTTGTGGCCAACATTTCCAGGGCCATAAACCTCACCACAATCTCTCGCAAAGTAGCTCATTAAATGCGCAAAAATCAGGAGATCACAGATATGTCATTTGCTCCGCGCAAAAAATTCGATAACGCATAGTTCGCTCCAAATTGATGCTCAGGAAATATTCTGGGAAATGTGCACATGCTATTTCACCACAAAGAAAGCTGTTTGAAGCTTATCCGACCAGCTAGCCTTTCTCCTGAGCTTGAAAAACCCCTACTGACATTATATGTAGTAAATACATTGACTGGATAACTATGAACCGGGGTGTGTGCAGGCAACCTCACTGTCAACCCAGCAGAATCACTGCACATGGTCGGAAATTTATGTTATAAGCTTGTTCCAGATGTTTCAGGTACCTGAGATAGGGCAATAAGCATCCCTGAATCTGTCTGTGATACTAAGAAAGCCAGAATAGCACTGTGTGGGTGTCCATGGCGCATTTCAGGGGTTTTCATCATCAGGGGCGCTGTTCCCCCAGTTTCACCAGCTAAAACACCTTCAATCAGGCTGGTTTTTGGTATATGGAGTCCTTATGATAATGCGCATCGACTCCGCGCAAGGGAGCGAGGTTTGCACGGCTGGTTTCACTAGCGCTTGTGGCGCTGTTCAGGGGTTTCCCCCTTTATATCGCTGATAACTTTCGATAAAAGCGTTCGTTTATTATGAAAATATGTGCATTCAATTCCTCTCAGTGAGACGAGTCGATTGGTATGTATATCGCCCCAATTAGAGCTCAGGATAGCGAGCTTGAACATCTGCGCATCTCCCTGAATATTTTTCTTAGACGATTCTGCGCCGATACTGCTCATTTCTTAACCGTTTGTAATCGAGTAAAGTACAATTTGATCCGCTGAATTTTGCGCATTTTATGAGTGCTTAATATATGCAATCCGTGGTGGTTGTGTACAGGTGACAATGTGCCAGTATTCAGGTATGCAGGTATGCAGGTATGCCAGTACTGCAGGACTCCGCCTAGGACTCTGGCACCCTTGAGGCTATTCTGGCACCTGCACTGGCAACTGGCATGCCGGAATTTGCTGGAATTTTAGCCAGAATTCTGGCAAGTTCTGGCTGCAGGAGCCTGGCACAGCACCTCTATGCAAACCACACTCCTAAGGAGGCGCAACTGGGGAGACCCAGCAAATTTAATGGGAAAAAAGGGAAGGAAGCAGAGAACTTCATGATTGGCATGGAACTTTTCTTTGCTGACTATGACAAATCAGCCTTTGACAACCAAAAAAAGATATCTGCTGTGTTAATGAACATGGAGGATGGGGAAGCAGCAAACTGGGCACAACCTTACTGCCAGAAACTACTAGCAGGCAAACACACAGGTATCCTTGCATCCTGGAAGGATTTCAGGAAGGGATTCCTGGATGCTTTTAACAACCCAGTCATAAAGGAAAAGACCATCCAGAAACTAAGGAAATTAATGCAAACCAAGAGTGCATTGGATTATGCAACCCAATTCTGGATCCTGATCCAAGAGGTAGACTGGAACCAGGAAGCCCTCAAGGACCAATTCAGGGAAGGGTTAAAACCCGAAGTACGACAAGAGATCTTAAGGATTGAAGTACTGGCAAATGAGGCTGAAGGTCCATCATATACCTGATATCAATTAATCGACTTTGCCTGCAAAATGGACAACATGCAGTTTGCAAACCAGAAAATGAATGCAAGGACCAGCAACTCATCAAATTCAACCTGGGCACCAGCAAAATACAAACAAGGGGGGAACAAGCCTTCAGGGACCAGCAGCAAACAGGGGAATACCCAAACTAACAATGTGGTAAGGATACCAAACAGTGAAAAAGACAGGCGAAGGAAAGAAGGACTCTGTATCAAATGTGGTAAATCAGGGCATGTCCTGAAGGACTGCTGAGGCCAGTGGACCTACAACAAAGCTAAGATACAAGGGAAGGCCAGCAGACAAGTTGAAGAAGAAAGCAGCTCTGAGTCAGAAAACTAATTGGTCCTACCACTTCCATGTTGGAGGACCCTGATATAACCCCTACCACAGATGTATGTTACCTTGAGAAGTCTAGTAATCAATCAATAATATACACTATGGTAGAGGGAATCATGGAACCAGCAAAGATGCTGATTGACTCAGGATCTTCAACCAACTTCATTGATAAGGCCTATTCAAGGGAAAAGGGGATTCCAACCACTCCCCTCAAACACAAGAAATCAATTGTGGCCATTGATGGAAATGAAATCAAGGATGCCATAGAAGAAAGGGCAGAACTAAATATTGAAGTGGAAGGAAAGACACTGAAATGCTCCCTTTATGTGATGACCCTAGGCAACACAGACATAGTCCTAGGGAAAGAATGGCTTGAGGAAGCAGAACCTATCATAGATTGGAAAGACCTTACCATCTCATACCCAGACAAAATGGCAGCAAGTGAAAGCCTACAAATCCCAGAAGAATTTAGGGATTTTGAAGACCTGTTTGGGGAAGAAGGTTTCTGAGAACTTCCACCCCACCAAGGAAACCTGGACTTCAAAATGGACCTGATCAAGGGAGCAGAGCTGCCAAAGCCCACAAAGAGGTACAGTATGTTGCCAGCAGAAACAAAGGCACTCAGGGAGTACCTAGAGGAGGAACTAAGAAATGGAAAATGCACCCTGTTTCTATGTGAACAAAGCAGATGGAGGTCTTAGGTTGGTAGTTGACTACTGTAAGATGAATGACATCACCAAGCCAGACAGGTTTCCACTTCCAATTCAAACAGAATTGATTGAGAGGCTGAAGGATGCAACCATCTATTCAAAAATGGACATTTGATGGGGGTTCAACAATATCAGGGTAAAAGAGGGAGACGAATGGAAAACAGCTTTCAGGACAGGAGAAGGCCAGTTTGAATGCTTGGTCATGCCATTTGGAGTAAAAAAAGGACCAAGAACCTTTACAAGGTTCATGATGGAAAAGTTCTGTGACATAATAGATGATTATGTGGTAATCTACATGGACGATGTACTAGTGTTTTCCAGAAACAGGGAAGAACATGTACAACATGTCAGGGAAGTGTTAAGAAGAATGAGGGAAACCACCTCTTCCTCAAACCACACAAGTGTCAGTTCTTTGTGAAGGAGGTAAGCTTCATCAGAATTGTCATATCCCCAGAAGGGATATTGATGGAAAAGGAAAAAGTAAAGGCAGTACTAGAATGGCCAGAACCTAACACAGTAAAAGAAGTCCAAGCATTCCTAGGCTTCGTGGGGTTCTATAGGAGGTGGATAGAGAAGTTTAGCACCTTAGCCAAACCCCTCACAGATCTCACTCAAAAGGATGTCAAATTCCTGTGGGAGAGAAAACAACAAGAAGCATTTGAAGCTATTAAAGAAGCAGTAGCAAGAGAACTGGTCTTAATCCACCCAAACACAAACAAGCCATACATACTGGAAACAGACACCTCAGGAGTGGCCATGGGGGCAGTACTAAGCCAAAAGGGTGATGACAACCAATTGCATCCAATTGCCTTCCTATCAAAGAGCTTCACCCCACCAGAGAAAAATTATGATACCTACAACAAGGAGTTGCTTGCAATTGTTAGGTCCTTAGAGCACTGGAGGTTATACCTAGAAGGGATAGAAGAACCTATTGTGATATACACTGACCATAGGAACCTCCAGTACTGGCAAAATGCCCAGATGTGGAATAGAAGGCATGCCAGATGGTATCTCACTCTGGCACCCTTCAATTTTCAGATTGTGTATAGACCAGGGAAACTCTCACAGAAGCCAGATGCCCTTTCCAGGAGGAGTGACCATGGGGACACCCCTATGGAACCACAGATCATGATTCCAGAAGAAAGGTTCATAGGTTTCAAGGCAGAGGTACAGGGGAATTTATGGGAGGTGTCAGAGCTACGACCTGAACAGTAATGTCAAACACCTAAGTGGTGATGACAAGCCTATGGGCAGCGATGCCGGAGGCTTTTCTGACAACGTCTAAGGTAGGACGTGCAGTGAGGGTGCGATAAGACGCAAGGAGGTGGGGTAGTAAGTGCACTTGTCCTTAAGAGGACTGGGCAGGGACTATGGACTGGTAAGTCACACAGGTAGTAGAGGGATACGACAGGAGGTCGAGTTCTGAGGCTTAAGGCTCTCAGACTCTCCCTTATATATTCATGGCCGAGGCAGTACAAATCAAATACCAGGACCAATAAGAAGCTAACAGTGCCACGTCACTATAGAACATTCTGGTAACACCAAACATTGAGTCAACAACAACAAGGTCACGTGACATGAAGGTAAATAAACCGCATATATCTGAATAAACGGGACTTGTCCAAAACATCGTAAAAAGGAAGTTATAAAATATAGAAAATTCATAATAAAATCGTGCTCATGGTCTAGGCCATGACAGGAGGAGCTTAAAGAAGCTCAGGAAGAAGATGAATCTATCAGATCCTTAAGGCTGAACATGGCAAATAAAGAACAACTACCACCCTCATTACAGAAGGAATTTAGACAGTATGAAATGAAGGAGGGTCTATTAAGGTATGACAATAGGCTCTACATCCCAGATGACAAGGACTTGAGGTTGAGCCTCCTTGAGGAGTGTGATCATGCCCCTGTGGCAGGTCATCAGGGACAAGCCTGAACACTAGAATTACTATCAAGGGATTACTATTGGCCAGGAATGAAGGCCCAAGTAAACCAATATGTGGAATCTTGTGAAACATGTCAAAGAAGCAAAGGACACAAACAAGGTGCTCCCCTGAAGCCCTTACCAATCCCATGGAAACCATGGGCAGATGTCGCATATGATTTCATCGTCAAATTACCTGTCTCAAAGGGGTACGACAGCATCTTGACAGTTGTAGATTGCTTCTCCTGGCAGGCCCATTTTGTACCATGTCTGGAGAGCACCAATGCAGAAGAACTGGCAGAAATATTCATAAGGCAGGTATGGAGACGTCACGGGACCCCAGAAACCACTGTCTCAGACCAAGGGCCAACCTTTAACAGCCAATTCCTAAAGGCTCTAGTCAAGGGAATTGGGACAAAGCCCAGATTCTCCACTGCCTTCCATCCAGAAACAGATGGACTGTTGGAAAGAACAAATCAATGGGTAGAAGGGTTCTTAAGAACCTTCTGCAATTATAGACAAGATGATTGGGTAAAATGGTTACCCATTGCTGAATTCTGCCATAACAACCACATAAATGCTACAACAGGACAAACCCCATTTGAAATGGTATATGGGAAAAACCCAAGATGGGTTGTCTGAGGGGGAGAAGAACTGTCTGAGGCACCTGCTGCAGACAACATGCGTAATCAAATGGAAAAGGTATGGGATGAGGCAAGAGCCTCAATGGAATTACACCAACAAATGGAAAAGAAAGGGAAGGAATTCAAGGTAGGGGACAAGGTTTGGCTGCTCCTAACAAACTTCTTGTCTGTTATGACCTGTCAAACGGACATAACAAAACAACCAAATATTTCTACAGATTTATGGCATTTTTCCTAAGCGGAACAAGCCATAAACAAGGTCACATGACCTCGGCGCTTAGCCAGCGCTTACGGTGGTTACCCTGAACTCGCTCCAGCATTTCTCTCCATTGTTACTTGGAGCGAGGAGCGAGTTGTCACATGATCTTGGCGCTTACGGCAGGATCACATGACCTCAGTGCCTACGGTGGTTACCCTGAACTCGCTCCAGCATTTCTCTCCCTTGTTACTTGGAGCGAGGAGCGAGTTATCACGTGATCTTGGCGCTTACAGCATGATCACATGACCTCAGCGCCTATGGTGGTTACCCTGAACTCGCTCCAGCATTTCTCTCCCTTGTTACTTGGAGCGAGGAGCGAGTTGTCACGTGATCTTGGCGCTTACAGAAGGGTCACATGACCTCAGCGCTTACAGTTGTTACCCTGAACTCGCTCCAGCATTTCTCTCCCATGTTACTTGGAGCGAGGAGCGAGTTGTCAAGTGATCTCGGCGCTTACGGCAGGATCACGTGACCTCAGCACCTACCCCTCGGACCTTGCGCGGCTCTATAAGATTCAGAGCCGCACAAACTTAAGACAAACAATTACCTAACCCATAGTACTGTACATAACCTACACCTACTGCGGAGTGTGCTTAGATAATACGTCCGCAGCCACTGCAGCCACAGGTATATATAAGGAGGATAAAGCAAGACTGGACGCCTGAGCTTGCTTTATCTGGTCAACCACCATAGACCATAGCAAACACTGTAACTAGAACACTCAATATACACAGCATCGCACCAAACTGTCAATGCAGCCACTACTTAAGTGCTCCACAAGGGAGCCTCCAGAGGGTCACGACATTATAAAGCAAGCTCTTAACTTAACTAGTGCGAACATAAGTATACTACACAGATACTAAGGGCTGAGTACACGAGAAAACCAGCTAACTCCTGTGATACATAAGAGAACACAAAGAAACTATGTCACAGAGACCACAAACTCGATCTCAAAGCAGAGTGGCAAATAGTAGGCCACAATCACCCAAACCCATTGCTTCCCCAGAGGCTGAAGGTAACCCAGATGAGACCCTCCAAGGAATGCCAGGGGGGTTGCCACAAAACCCACAACCAGTGGCTCAACCCAACCCCACTCAGGCCCCCATCCTGGGAGGGGAAATAGGGGGAATACCACTCCGCAGCCCTCAACCCAATTCACCTGATAAATCCAGACCCAGAAGATATCTCAAATCCAAGAGGGATGAGGTAGAAGATATGACCGAACCATATACGAACAAGGCACAGCCTTGGTGGAAGAGGCAAGGACACAACCCCAGCCAGGTCCCGGAACCATAGCCACTGCCAACCCTATTCACACCATTGCCATGGCCATCAGGGCAGGGCTCAAGGAACTTAGAGACAATAATCATAGGGAACTAGAAAAGGCAATCATGGGTATAAATCAGTGTCAAATATCACTAACCCAACAAGAAGGAAACGTGGACTGGATGGTAAGGTCAATGGAAACATCCAACAAAAATGTCCTCTATGTGGCAAAGAACCAGGACGACCTAAAAGCAGAAATGGGGAACCTGATAAAAGAATTAAGGGACATCTCCATGGAAATAAACCGGGTACTGGGAATGCAAGAGCGAAAGCTCGAAAGCTTAGAGAAGAAAACCGAAAACACAGGGGAGATCCTAATCGCACTAGAACAACAGGTAACCGATCTAGGAAATGAGCTCCGGAAAACAACTGAAGCAGGAAGGCCAAGGGAAAGGACAGAAGAAACCAGGGGAAGAACTAGGGTGGTCATAGGAAGCCCCTCACGATCCCCCTCAGCCTCCCCAGTACGAACACCCTTTCTGGGAAGAACCTTCCAGGCTGAGTCCACAATAAGACCCCGAACAGAACCTCCATCCCAAGCAAACCAACCTACCCTTGCTGCAAACCACACTCCTAAGGAGGCGAGACTAGGGAGACCCAGCAAATTTAATGGGAAAAAGGGGAAGGAAGCAGAGAACTTCATAATCAGCATGGAACTTTTCTTTGCTGACTATGACGAATCAGCCTTTGATGACCAAAAAAAGATATCTGCTGTGCTAATGAACATGGAGGAGGGGGAAGCAGCAAACTGGGCACAACCTTACCGCCGGAAACTACTAGCAGGCGAACACACAGGTATTCTTGCATCCTGGAAGGATTTCAGGAAGGGATTCCTGGATGCTTTTAATGACCCAGTCATAAAGGAAAAGACCATCCGGAAACTAAGGAAATTAACACAGACCAAGAGTGCATTGGATTATGCTACCCAATTCGGATCCTGATCCAAGAGGTAGACTGGAACCAGGAAGCCCTCAAGGACCAATTCAGGGAAGGGTTAAAACCCGAAGTACAACAAGAGATCTTAAGGATTGAAGTACTGGCAAATGAGGCTGAAGGTCCATCATATACCTTAGATCAATTAATCGACTTTGCCTGCAAAATGGATGACATGCAGTTTGCAAACCAGAAAATGAATACAAGGACCAGCAACTCATCAAATTCAACCTGGGCACCAGCAAAATACAAACAAGGGGGGAACAAGCCTTTAGGGACCAGTGGCAAACAGGGGAATACCCAAACCAACAACATGGTAAGGATACCAAACAGTGAAAAGGACAGGCGAAGGAAAGAAGGACTCTGTATCAAATGCGGTAAATCAGGGCATGTCCTGAAGGAGTGCCGAGGCCAGTGGACCTACGACAAAGCTAAGATACAAGGGAAGGCCAGCAGACAAGTTGAGGAAGAAAGCAGCTCTGAGTCGGAAAACTAATTGGTCCTACCACTTCCATGTTGGAGGACCCCAATATAACCCCTACCGCAGATGTATGTTACCTCAAGAAGTCTAGTAATCAATCAATAATATACACTGGTAGAGGGAATCATGGAACCAGCTAAGACGCTGATTGACTCAGGATCTTCAACCAACTTCATCGATAAGGCCTATTCAAGGGAAAAAGGGATTCCAACCACTCCCCTCAAACACAAGAAATCAATTGTGGCCATTGATGGAAATGAAATCAAGGATGCCATAGAAGAAAGGGCAGAACTAAACATCGAAGTGGAAGGGAAGACACTAAAATGCTCCCTTTATGTAATGACCCTAGGTGACACAGACATAGTCCTAGGGAAAGAATGGCTTGAAGAAGCAGAACCTATCATAGATTGGAAAGACCTTACCATCTCATACCCAACGAAATCAAGGCAAGGGCAGCAAGTGAAAGCCTACAAATCCCAGAAGAATTTAGGGATTTTGAAGACCTATTTGGGGAAGAAGGTTTCCGAGAACTTCCACCCCACCGAGGTAACCTAGACTTCAAAATGGACCTGATCGAGGGAGCAGAGCTGCCAAAGCCTGCAAAGAGGTACAGTATGTCGCCAGCAGAAACAAAGGCGCTCAGGGAGTACCTAGAGGAGGAACTAAGAAACGGGAAAATAAGGCCCAGCCAGTCAGTTGTAGCTGCACCCTGTTTCTATGTGAACAAAGCAGATGGAGGGCTTAGGTTGGTAGTCGACTACCGTAAGATGAATGACATCACCAAGCCAGACAGGTTTCCACTTCCAATCCAAATAGAATTGATTGAGAGACTGAAGGATGCAACCATCTATTCAAAAATGGATGTTCGATGGGGGTTCAACAACATCAGGGTAAAAGAGGGAGATGAATGGAAAACAGCTTTCAGGACAGGAGAAGGCCAGTTTGAATGCTTGGTCATGCCATTCGGAGTAAAAGAAGGACCAAGAACCTTTACCAGGTTCATGATGGAAAAGTTCCATGATATAATAGACGATTATGTGGTAATCTACATGGACGATGTACTAGTGTTTTCCAGAAACAGGGAAGAACACGTACAACATGTCAGGGAAGTGTTAAGAAGAATGAGGGAAAACCACCTCTTCCTCAAACCACACAAGTGTCAGTTCTTTGTGAAGGAGGTAAGCTTCATTGGAATTGTCATATCCCCAGAAGGGATATCGATGGAAAAGGAAAAGGTAAAGGCAGTTCTAGAATGGCCAGAACCTAACACAGTAAAAGAAGTCCAAGCCTTCCTAGGCTTCGTGGGGTTCTATAGAAGGTGGATAGAGAAGTTTAGTACCTTAGCCAAACCCCTCACAGATCTCACCCAAAAAGATGTCAAATTCCTGTGGGAAAGAAAACAACAGGAAGCATTTGAAGCTATCAAAGAAGCAGTAGCAAGAGAACTGGTCCTAATCCACCCAAACCCAAACAGGCCATACATACTGGAAACAGACACCTCAGGAGTGGCCATGGTGGCAGTACTAAGCCAAAAGGGTGATGACAACCGATTGCATCCAATTGCCTTCCTATCAAAGAGCTTCACCCCACCAGAGAAAAATTATGACACCTACGACACAGAGTTGCTTGCAATTGTTAGGTCCTTAGAGCACTGGAGGTTATACTTAGAAGGGACAGAGGAACCTATTGTGATATACACTGACCATAGGAACCTCCAGTACTGGCAAAATGCCCAGATGTGGAATAGAAGGCATGCCAGATGGTATCTCACTCTGGCACCCTTCAATTTTCAGATTGTGTACAGGCCAGGGAAACTCTCACAGAAGCCAGATGCCCTTTCCAGAAGGATCGACCATGGGGATACCCCTATGGAACCACAGATCATGATTCCAGAAGAAAGGTTCATAGGTTTCATGGCAGAAGTACAGGGGAATTTCTGGGAAGAGCTTAAAGAAGCTCAGGAAGAAGACGAATCTATCAGATCCTTAAGGCTGAGTGTGGCAAATAAAGAACAACTACCGCCCTCAGTACAGAAGGAATTTAGAGTATGAAATGAAGGAGGGCCTATTAAGGTATGACAATAGGCTCTACATCCCAGATGACAAGGACTTGAGGTTGAGTCTCCTTGAGGAGTGCCATGACGCCCCAGTGGCAGGTCATCAGGGACAAGCCCGAACACTAGAATTACTATCAAGGGATTACTATTGGCCAGGAATGAAGGCCCAAGTAAACCGATACATGGAATCTTGTGAAACGTGTCAAAGAAGCAAAGGACACAAACAAGGCACTCCCTGAAGTCCTTACCAATCCCATGGAAACCATGGGCAGATGTCGCATATGATTTCATCGTCAAATTACCTGTCTCAAAGGGGTACGACAGTATTTGACAGTTGTAGATCGCTTCTCCCGGCAGGCCCATTTTGTACCATGTCTGGAGAGCACCAATGCAGAAGAACTAGCAGAAATATTCATAAGGGAGGTATGGAGACATCACGGGACCCCAGAAACCACTGTCTCAGACCGAGGGCCAACCTTTAACAGCCAATTCCTAAAGCCCTATACAAAGGAATTGGGACAAAGCCCAGATTCTCCACTGCTTTCCATCCAGAAACAGATGGTCTGTGGAAAGGACAAATCAATGGGTAGAAGGGTTCTTAAGAACCTTCTGCAATTATAGACAAGATGATTGGGTAAAATGGTTACCCATTGCCGAATTCTGCCATAACAACCACGTAAATGCTACAACAGGACAAACCCCATTTGAAACAGTATATGGAAAAAACCCAAGATGGGTTGTCCAAGAGGGAGAAGAACCATCTGAGGCACCCGCTGCAGACAACATGCGTAATCAAATGGAAAAGGTATGGGATGAGGCAAGAGCCTCAATGGAATTACACCAACAAATGGAAAAGAAAGGGAGGGAATTCAAGGTAGGAGACAAGGTTTGGCTGCTCCTAACAAACCTCTCGTCCAAGAGACCCTCCAAGAAACTGGACAACCAAAAAGGGGGGCCCTTTGAAATCACAGAAAAGATCTCATCCCATGCATATCGCCTGGACCTACCTAAAACCATACGTGTACACAATGTATTCCATGTAAATCTCCTCTCGCCATTCACAGAAGATAAAGACTTCCAAAGAAGGCAGGCCAAACCACCACCAATCATAATGGAAAAAGGAGAGGAGGAATACAAGGTGGACCACATTGCAAATTATGAATGGCGGAATGGCGAGCTGTTTTACCAAATCAGATGGAAGGGCTACGACCCAATAGAAGACACAATGGAACGTGCCAGCAAGTTTGCTGACATGAAAGAGGTTCTAAATGACTTGCAAAGGCACTTACCAGACGCACCAATGCCAGTCAAGACAAGTCAGCACTCAGGTGACTCAAAAGGCAGGCCAAAGAGAACCAAACGAGGATCTGGAAAGCTTTAAAAAGAGCCATCCAGGATACCCAAGAAAGGCCAGAGCCTGCTCTACCACCTCACTTGCACCACAACACACCTGCGAAACCCCAAAACATGCCTTTCGTCACTCACCCAGTCGCACATCCCAACCATTACACCCCACTTGCTGAAAATCAGGTGGCCCCACTTCGGCAGCCACCCACCACCAGGTGGCCAGCACCCTACCCTGGCAGGGAAAATCGTCCTAAACCAGGGATGTACTGCTCCAGTGTGGAAGACGCCCAGAGGTACACTGAACGACTGTTGCCAGGGGCTAACCTAGTATACATCCCAAAGAAGTTAAGGGATGAAAGGAACTGGATTGACGATGACAAGTACCTGGATCCCAGGTTAGGGGTCCTGACATGGCATGGAAGCCGGAAGCCAACAACAAGAAACGCCTTGTTAAGAACACCAATGTATGTCGTCGACAATATCGTGGGACCAACAGTTGACGTGGTGACCAAGGCAGCAAGACAACAGAGGAGGGCCACAGGCCAAATGGCAGACGGAGGGGACTGGGAGGTGGAGCGCCAAGCAAAGGCATTGCTGGAAGAATGGAAGTTGACACCAGCTGCACCGTATGTGGGACTGCTCGAAGCAACTACCACTGATGAGATGTTTACTGCTATCAGGACAAAGCAGGCAAACATGAATGACTTCCAAAATTGGGTGAAGGTGCACCCAAACAAAAACACCAATTACGACACTGATATGACAAGCCTTACATCAAGCCTAGAATCACTGGTCGTGGCTGAGGAAGAAGCCAAGCCAGAAATAAAGGAACCCACCCTGGACCCAGCTGCGGAGGAACCCAAACAGGACTGGGACTGGTGGGAAAACGAGCTTGTCGAAGCTCTGGAGGAGGTGCCACTGTTGGAACCAACCCCCATATGACCACTTTGCCTCCCACAAATTGTCTCCTGAATGTATAAGAGTTTTTATTTTCCTTTACACACCAAACTTAATACATTTCTTTTACTCTCTATTTTTACATTTGCCCTTGAGGGGCCGGGTATAGGGCTTCTTGCCCCTGTTATCCTTCTTATTGGTCCGAACAACTGACCGGGTAGTGGGCTGCAGCCAAGGAGCCTCCCCCCCTGGGAGGTCAGCCATGTAGTTCTGGAAACACCCAGAACCAGACGCTGCAAAGGGCGAAGCCTCATCAAACAAGGGAGCAGAGCCCTCCTTGAAGAATTCAGCAAGAGCAGCCTGGTGAGACCGCTCCTCAAAGGACTTGTACTCCTGATCAACAAGCACCCAGACACACTCAAGGGTGGCCTCATGGGCCCGACCATCAAGGAGGATGTGCTCTTCTACAGAATGAGTTAGCTACGTGAGAATGACGAAGAACGAACACACATACCTGGCACCCCACAGAAGAACCAATCCCCAACACCTTGATAGAAGTCTTCAAGGGAGGCGTCACACACAGCATCACAGTAGGCGCAGTACTCCCCCTCAGGGAGAGACCAGCAGGTGCAGTCAAGGGGATTGTAGTTAAGGGAAATAACACGCATAGTAAAAGAACGGGATGAGGAAGGAAAACAACACAACCACGAACATTAAAAAATCACGGTGCAACACAATAACTTGCACAAACATCAAAACAAGGACTGGTCAGGTGACACCAACAGACACGTGACCATCTGCCAGAAAACAAACAACAAAGCATGGGAATCACATGACCTAGCCTAGTCACGTGAATATACACTATGCCCTAACTACCGGAGGGGTCAGAGAGGGGGCACTGACTGAAGTGGGGGAGCGGAGGCCCCGAGCGTAGCAAGGATCAAGGCCAACACGGAGGAACAGGTGGGAGGGCACCCCTCGGAGATGCGTCATCACTGAAATAAGGTCATGTGATCACAACAAATGCAAGACAGAGTCATGTGACAATCAAAACGGACCTTGCAGCTTATATAGACAAGCACAAGGCCCAAGATGACCCGCACTCTCATGCTCTCTTCCCAGTCCTCAAATACCTCTAAAACTGTAAACGATGCTAAGCGGAAATGGATCGAACGCGGCAACACCCCAGCCAAGCAGATCAAGCGAAGGGCAGAGGTCGGCGTCGCCATTGCCAGTGCCCTCGGTATCAAGCTGAGCCCCCTTGCCTGCTTCTATGCGGCCTACGCCGACAGATCGAGGGTCCGAAGAGCTGACTGAAACCGCGCCGGCCCCTTGGTTCCGCGTCCAGACCAGGGCGGTGCTGCTGACCTGGTCGAAGCTACGCGATCAGCCCTCAAGTGGGCTCGTCGCCCGATACGAGGTGTTCTGCTGCCAATGGCCAAATCATTGGGCGACTTTGGTGGTGGTGGAACGCCACAACCCCAAGGAACTGAACTACGACCTGGCCTGGCCCCTCCATGTCCACGCCCTCTCCATCAGTCAGGAGCGGAAGGGCGGCTGGAACACCCAGAACACCCGGTTCTGGGACTTCAAGGGGCAACACCCCAACATCCTGCCAAAGGACCTCAAGGACAGACCAGGAGGCAACCCAGCAAGGGATGCCTTCAACTATCTTTGGAAGGACGTTGGAGCTAATGGCAAGGAGATAGAGGACCTGATGGCGGGGGACCTGACCTTGGACAGGTTGGAGGAGATTTTGGTAAAGGGAAAGGGCGGAAAAAGGTCAAGGATGGAGGCAGACTTGGAGGATGGGACAGAGATTGTTGCCTCAGCAACAAAACAGGAGTACTACCAGGCGTTCAAGCGCCTCCGCCCCCTCCAGATGGTGACGACGTGGAACTCGGTACGAGCATATGCCGAGTACACATACAAGGAAGACCGGGGTTGCATGCCTGCAATCCCTGTGGAGTTAGAGGTCCCGGAAGACCGGGAGCACATCGACCGAGCAGACAGATGGTTTGCCAAGGAAGTCGAGAAGAAGGGAAGAGGGGTGCGCCATCGCATCCTGGTGATAGAAGGAGAAACTGGAACGGGGAAAACGGCATATGCACGATCCAAGGGCTGCCACAGCCAGATGTGCAATGTGTGGAATATGGGCAACTTGTTGGAAGATGCCAACATTTGGATCCTGGATGACATGGTCCAGTCGAATGGAAAGTACTTGCTCAAGGCCCTGAGCCAGTACAAGGCGGACTTCACAGGCAGGTACGCACATGTGAAATCAATGAAGGTACGGCCAACAGTCATTCTGGGAAATAGCCGGTCGGCAATCATGAAATGTTGGTTGGACATAGAGGGGGAAGAAGGGGACTTATGGGTATCAAGAAATGTGGAATGGGTGTATGCAGGAGGAAAGCCATTCTTTGTATTTCCTTAGAATAATTTATGGTACTGTACAACTTCTGCTATGCCCATCCAAACAGTTGGGGCTTTCTGAGAAGAAGCAGACAAATCCTCACCCCTAAATAACCTCCACAACAAAGAAAAGAAAAACAATCTCATGTAACGGAGAGGTTAAGGGGTCTAGCCTGACTCAGCCTGACCTCATCAAACGATACTGAATCAGCCGAAAGGTTGTTGGTTCGAGTCCAGCGCCCTTAACCTCCTTGGTGCATGAGATTCCTTTTGCATAACGAACTAAACCATGTCTCAAGGTCCCCCAAGACATGTCCAAAGGGGGGGATAATGTTATGACCCGTCAAACGGACATAACAAAATAACCAAATATTTCTACAGATTTATGGCACTTTTCCTAAGCGGAACAAGCCATAAACAAGGTCACGTGACCTTGGCGCTTAGCCGGCGCTTATGGTGGTTACCCTGAACTCACTCCAGCATTTCTCTCCATTGTTACTTGGAGCGAGGAGCGAGTTGTCACGTGATCTTGGCGCTTACAGAAGGGTCACGTGACCTCAGCGCTTACAGTTGTTACCCTGAACTCGCTCCAGCATTTCTCTCCCATGTTACTTGGAGCGAGGAGCGAGTTGTCACGTGATCTCGGCGCTTACGGCAGGATCACGTGACCTCAGCACCTACCCCTCAGACCTCGTGCGGCTCTATAAGATTCGGAGCCGCACAAACTTAAGACAAACAATTACCTAACCCATCGTACTGTACATAACCTACACCTACTGCAGAGTGTGCTTAGATAATACGTCTGCAGCCACTGCAGCCACAGGTATATATAAGGAGGATAAAGCAAGACTGGACGCCTCAGCTTGCTTTATCTTGTCAACCACCATAGACCATAGCAAACACTGTAACTAGAACACTCAATATACACAGCATAGCACCAAACCGTCAACGCAGCCACTACTTAAGTGCTCCACAAGGGAGCCTCCAGAGGGTCACGACAGATCATGTACACTCACATGTCACATGTTTGGTCCCATACAAATACACCCCTGCTCGACATTTTTTTTTTTTTGGTAAAGTGCTCCATTTCTACTTCTTGTCTGCTTGGACGACCTTTTTTGTCGTATTTTTCCCCCCCCCCACTTGCTATGGTTTTTATTCCTAGACTGGGCCTCAAAAGGCTAAACATGTACAATATCTAAACTAAAAAAGGAGCAGAAACAGAAACAGAAACAGAAACAAAAATAGAGAAATGCTAAAGAACAAGTCATATGAGATTCGACAACAATATGGAAAGGCTAAAGAGTCTAAAATGATCGTTTTAACTCCAACAAGATACTATACCTTCCGTCAACGTATCAAATCTTGCCTTCAAGATTGTTACAAGGCAAGACCCATATGCAGCCACACCCTGGACATGCAGCTGTGAGATTTAAATCATGAACATGCATGCCGTCCTGAGCGTCATGTTTGATCAACCAATCCTGGGTGAAAGACTCTGCTGCTGAGTGCATACACACGCAGAAGGTTCCAATATCAGGCAGTGCTTTGCCTAGTGGTTGTTTGTTGAGTGACGTCGCATATAGTATATGAGGTTCCAATTGTGTTCCAAGTACTACTAGGTTTGAGTCTTGGAATAGGTGTTCGTTACTCAACCAGGCATGTGTTACCACCTCCACTATATTTGCCTTGCTAGTGGGGTCGGTGGACACCTTATCGCTTGAAGCATCTAAGAGAAACGACGCCCAACTATGCAATCTAAAGCGCTTCATATTGAGAGTGCAAATAACCACGTCAAATATGCGCAAACGGTAGATACTGTTCATATGAGTGTCTCTCTACAGTGTTGGCATATTCAAACCTTTTGACTTTGTGAGATAGCGCCAGAATACTTCGTTTAGATGACAGTTCGGCCTCATTGCACATCATCACAGCGATGGAATGTGAGGCCTTCTTGGCAACCCCACAAACCAGCTGAGAAGAAAGAACGAGCAGCTGCAACAGGCATAAGAGTCTGATATATGCACCATGAGATGCGAACCTGGGATATTTCCTGTGTGCAGACAGGTTGACGCTTCGCATGCAAGAATTGGGTGTACCATGACATATTCACCACAATTAAATTGTATGTTTCCCTGCACCAGACGTTGCTAAAGTTAGGGAATCCATTGAATAACCATCAAACCACGAACCATTCATCTGGCTGTTGAACACGATGTATCTTGTTTGTGGCGCTAAAAATACAGCAGTGGAACTATAGCCCTGATTAGGATATTTTGAAGTTGAAGTAGAGCATGTTATTTACCTGCCTCCCACGCCTCATGCATTCTTCCCCTATAACGCTTGCAAGCACTCGTGCATCGTGTACTGCCCACATGCTATGGTATACCACGAATAACACTGGCACCCACCTGGCTATTATTGAGATTTCGTTAGCACATCACGACAAGCGATGAGAAATATTATCTTACACCTAGAGCTAATAATGGACTTCCCGGATTCTCTACCCAAACGCTTCGGTAGACTTATGCTGGTTGATCCCCAACCACGTTTGGTTGGCTGCTGTTGAGCTTTGCGACATAGCGCCAATATCTTTTTCAGGTAAGACAATCAGAGTCCAGGTGCTTAAGTGTTTTCTTACCTCGGTAGCTATCCGGACTTTTGTTTTTCGATCTTCGATCTTAGCCTGGTAGCATCAGTGAAAATAGCTCCAATATCGCCAGATTACTGCAGACATACTGTGTTCATCGCGCCCAAACATCCCTTAGCCCACTGCTCGATGTCCATTTGTACGTGCAAATCGACGTATTTGACCCATGAGCTGATTGCCAACGGCGTCCAGTCGACGTAAACTACTACACCACCAGTCCCATGCACCTGATCTGCCATTGCTTGGACAAGTTGGCGGACTCCTTTAGGTTTGAGGCGAGTTCCAATCACAAGCAGGATATGGCACT
The DNA here is from genome assembly GCA_030998015.1 of Ceratorhiza oryzae-sativae. Lineage (NCBI taxonomy): Eukaryota > Fungi > Basidiomycota > Agaricomycetes > Cantharellales > Ceratobasidiaceae > Ceratorhiza > Ceratorhiza oryzae-sativae. Next base: position 82,905 of record JARWMV010000250.1, read on the forward strand.
TAGCATCACGAATGGCAAAGTAGTCTATAGCCTTCCCATTCTTGCTCGGCTCTGTGATTTCGTCATTGAGCACTATGTCGGGTAGAAGCTCTCCTGGATCCGATGTTCGTAGGTTTTTGCTGTTTCCGCTTTTTCCTGCCAGTATATATTGTATTAGCGTGATCTACTTAGACCGAAAACCGAGAACTCACGCGCGGGGTTGGCCAAGCACCTAGGGCAATACGCGTAACCTTGCGATAGTAGCTGTTGATCGAAATAATCAGCTGGTTCAGAAGGCCGGCGACGGCAGACGTGGCATTTCAGATGAACGTTAGTTCCATGCAGCTCGAACACCACATCGTCCATGTCTCGTCGATCCCTGGTCTGTAATCCGTCGATGTTCTGCGTATAACACTGAAGCAATTGTCCGCTATCAAATAGCTGGCCAATGAGGTTATGGCAATTCGTCACATCAGCGACTCGGCACTGTTGTCTCATTCCTGCGAGAACTTTGCTGAACGCTAGGCGGGTCTCTAGACATCGTATCGTTCGAGATTCAAAGAATTCTGACCCCTTGAGTTCCTGCTGATCACCGAAAGTCTGACGCAATAGGCCATTTGGCGATCGAAAATCCTAACTTAACACAGTCAGCCGGCATGCGCCTTGCCTCAGTTATACTGAGCATGTACCGGAATTCCCGCATGCGTTGATATTCCGGCTCCACATACCACTGTGACTTTTTGAGTCAAGGCTAAAATACCATAGAATCGGTGTATAAGGTTTTGGTGATCGATGTTCGAGTAGGTCAGAGTAGGAATACATGGCTTTGTTGCCGTGTGCTTGCCGAGTTGCGACTGCTGATGCATAGCCATAGAAATAACGATTGAGCATAAGATGGTTGGTTTCGAATGTGAGATGGGACAGTATTGTTGGACGTGGTGTCGCCTGTTGCTGCTTAGCCATGGCCCAAACTCAATATAGGCTTACAAGAACCAACAGACAAGCATTTGAAAACAAAAACAAAATGCAAGTCACACACAGGCACATAGTGGAGGGTGGATGAAAGCTGCATGTGAGCTCGATCCAATACCTCGGTCGTGATCAGGGCGCTCGTCTGACTGCCGTGATACTGCACATCTGACAGGGGGTGGCGTGAACTGGACCTAACCTAACTCGGCGCTCAATTCGGTGAGCAGCTTCTTGGCCGCTACTCCATCCGTTCCAGAGAAGCAGGACTAGGTTATGCTATAGATACAGTTATTGTCGCCGTCGCTACGGTTTGAGTTTCACCGGTTGATGCAGTGCAGCCAGTGTGGCAACTTGAGCGATCAATGGGCAAGCATTGGGGTCTGGGGACTTGTTATATTTGGGTGTATTAACCGGGTTCCATTTGATTATCTCCAATCCCGCATACAACCTTACACCTCTCATGCAACATGTCAGTCACTGCTTTGTCTACGTCTGAGGATGACTATGGTCCTCAACTTAAAGCTATAGACAAGAATCTTCCCGGTATTGTCATGGGCGGGTTTCATGACTGGAATGATAGATTCGATGATATCGAAGATGAGAACGCGAGGGAAATATTTGGGCTAACAGGTCACTATGAAGATCGCCAAGGACAACCCAGGCGAGCTGCAATTGACGTTGGCCGATATAAGCTGGAAAACAACCCCCGCGTAGCAATCAATGTGATATGCGATATTGATTCGGTCCTAGGTCTTGTCAAGGGTCGATTTCCTATACAAGAAGATGCGACATTCAGATACCTAATGATGCCAGATGTGAAGAAGACTTTTACGTCGAATGCCCACCTGCCTTTGATCGAAATTATTCACGATGAGGAGCCGGTTGTATGTTCAATTTTATCGTTCTTTTTCGAATATTTCATTATTAGCATGGAATAGATGGTGCCTTTACACAAGATCCCAAACTGCATTTTCGGCAAGATAGGACGCCTAACTATTCGGCTAGTTCTTCCAGGTTTATACGATCCTCAGCAGCAAAGCCTCAAAGAGTCCCCTAACTATGTAGGAAAGCGGCTGCTGTGGCTATTATTCGATCGCGCCATGCAGCCTGCAGCTGAGACGATCCTTTCGCTTGATATACAACGACAGTGGCCTCCTAACTTCGAGGCCAAAGCCTACAGGGGAACTCCACATTGACGTCACACATCCCAACAAGACGCATTCAGATTCCAGCACACAGGACGAGAGGTTCATGGACAAGACATGAACCCTTGGCTTGAAGAGATTAGGCGGCTTGTGGCAGACGATGAAGAGCTTGCCTTTGCTTGTGGATTTGTTCTCTACGTCGAAGGGAAGGGGTTGAAACACATCAAATTCTTGCCGCACAGCCCACCGACAGAACCGATAGCAGACGAAGGTTTGCGATATATTCCACCCAGTTTTGTCTCTCCTCTCACTATGTCTTGGGTATTCTAGAAACATTTCTACGAACTGGTGAAGTTTTCGACCCACAAAATCCTACAACTAAGGCCATTGAAGAGGCGATGAAGGGATTGGATATCACACAGTTGGCGCCCGGCGAATGGGTCGTAGATATTGCAACGACCTTCGACAGGTGCACTGTGCTCGATGATGGCAGCTCTTCACCATTGTCATTGCTCCTTGATTCAGAACTCCACCCCAAGATTATTCATCACTTATCAGGCGCCTTGCTTGAGGAGTGTACAAGATGGGTCAGGCGAAACTCTGGAGGTTATGTGAAGGATGAGGTTGCCCATGTGGAACAGCTCGCTGGATTTCGGATGACTTTCGACCTGGCCGATGGTTGGGAGGTATATTATATTAATGCCTATCACAGTGAAAAGAGCATAGCGTATCATCCGGATGGCAAAAGGAAGGCCAAGCGAACATCACCCCATTTCGTCTTGTCCAACTGGCCACAGGAGTCCGAAGGCCAATTTAGGGTGCTATCCGATGCTTTTTTGAGTGTGAGTGGGACACATCCAGTCACTGTTTGCCTGGAATCTCAAGTCCCATTCCATATGTACCCTTTTGTTCATCATTTGCCCAGCTTGGATGTGTGTAAGCCTTGGTTCTTGGCCATAAGAAACTCTGGGTTCTGGTCAGTATATGTTCCATTCAGCATTGTTCATATCTAACGTTATACTTTAGGGGCTTCAAATGGCGGTGCATTCAGGCTTGCTGGGACGTTTTGGAGAAAGCTTGTGCCCCTGTGGACATCAGGAAGAATTTCACCCTGGATATGCTGCCTGAATATGGCTCTTTAATTGTTCTAGTCGTTTACATGGCGAACGCCCTAGTCAATCGCCTGGACGATGGTGGGCATGCCAACAAGGTGCATGACTCTGGGTGTGTGCATACCAGGCGTCGACGGAATATTGTTCCCCATAGTCCCCTCAGCTATTATGCTCTACATTCCGTTTACCTGCCAGGCCAGAACAAACAATTCCTGCCTCGCATCTCCAGCCTTCAAACTATTTCGCGCACAACTATTGTATATCTATGTGCGACAGAGGAGAAGGAGCGAAACAAGATGTTTCTACTCAACCTCATTTGGGGGACGAAAAAGCGAGCCCGGAACACAGACGATGGAGATCCATGGGGCGTGGTCGAACGGGGCGCTTGGCAAGACGCTCAACCGAGTCGTTCCAACAAGCAGCAGCGCGTCACTGCCTGTGTCTACGAGCCTGTTCCCGATATTTTTTCTGGGATATTACCTGAAGAACCTCGAAGGGCTCGCTATCCATCGGAGGAGCTGGATGACAAGGCTCGGGATGAGGGAGAGACTGTTACCCAACGGATATCTAGGATTGTGCATACTTATCCTGTCCAGATCTTCCGGAAGGTGCCAAACAGGAGGGGCCTTGGTGTCTTGTGGCTAGCAGATGAAGTCTTCGATGATGACAAAGTTAGCGTCCACACTTTTGCAGATGTCTCTGCTCCACGCCGGCTCTTCACGTCATATACAGATCATGGTCGAAACAGAGACAAATGGGACTCTACCGTCCAAGCACTCCTTCCTACTGTCGAGGAAAAAGAAAGACTCGGACGTCCTCAAGGTCTAGCTCAGTTGCAGGTCTGGGAGGACTGGGAGACGCTTCTTGCATGTCTGAAGCCAGCAGAAGCGCGCAAGTTCGTTCGGCATGCCAGGAAGTACATCTCAGAGCACTGGGCTTGGCTTCCTTATAACACAAAGAAGAAGCTTTGGGTGACTGGCTCCCCCGCATCGGAGCGAACGGTATCACGATTTGGGCCTGAAATAGGTGGGCCGTGGATAGTGTTTAACCCAAATACCCACTTGAAGCCTTTGCCTGAATAAGATTGTCTTTATATCAAGACGATCGTCTGCGTTGTACTTGTTTCAATATGTTACGAAATCTTGTCCTGCTTGTATGTACAATTTCTGTATGCAAGGTGATTCGATGTCCTCTTCCCATTCTGTATTGCCTGCAAAATAAATGTGCAAAAAAAAACCGTCCCAAGACAAGGCGGCATTTTGTGCCTTAACCCCCACCCCCTCTGCTGCGGGGAGCTAAATTTTTTAACCTAATCGGCTTGGTTCTACAGTTTGAGAGTACTGTATGACCGAGTTTCAATCAAACATTTCCTGTACAACAGGGTTCTTATCTATTTCACATGCTTATTGCTATTTGCAAAAATGTTTGGGGCCAGCGCTTCTGCTGCTTCCCGACAAAGAAAGAAAAAGCATAGGCCAGCTGTATCTTGCTCATTTGCTGAGCTTAGGATAAGTAAAATACACTGATGGAATCACAGCAAAAGCGTGCATAAAACTGTATGCAGTGTGAACTCAATAAGCCATATGCCAAGCGTTTTGGAGAGTTTACACCGAAATATGGACCATTTATTAATGAATATGGTCATATGGACGCAAAAAGTAGCATGTGTGCCTCAGCCAGCGGCGAAGGAGCAAATAACTTGGATGAGCAGGTATTAGAACTCCCTGTAGCTCAAAATGTGCCACTGAATGAAAACAGGTTCGCACCACGATATAACGAACAACTGGTGTAAATTTTGAGCTACAGAGCGTTCTAATACGTGCTCATTCAAGTAAGTTATTTGTTCCTTCGCTGCCAGCTGAGGCACACGTGCTACTTTTTGCATCCATATGACCATATTCATCAATAAATGATCCATATTTCAGTGTAAACTCATCCAAAATGCTTGGCATATGGCTTGTTGAGTTCACAGTCCTGACACGCATACAATGGTGTCCTCCATTAACAGATCGGCGTGAGGCCAACTTCTTGTACTTCACTCATTTCTCATGCACTGCATACAGTTTTATGGACGCTTTTGCTGTGATTCCATCAGTGTATTTTACTTATACTAAGCTCAGCAAATGAGCGAGATACAGCTGGCCTATGCTTTTTCTTTCTTTGTCGGGAAGCAGCAGAAGCGCTGGCTGTAAACATTTTTGCAAATAGCAACAACCCCTACTAGCCCAGGTCCCTGGATGTTACTGCTTTGCATGGCTCAGGGCTCAATGCTCCGCTTATTCGTTCTGAACACGGCAGGAATATATTTTGCGTGCATCCGGCGCCAGTGGGCCATGTTTGGCTTAGTCGTGTACCCTGAGCCTAGTTGCATTTTAGTCATTGCGCCAAGATTGAACAACACACAAGGTCAGATTCGGGACCCCAAGCTGGGGAATTGGGCGTGTGGCAGGAGACTAAAGCTTCTCGTGCAGGTGACTTCGTGCTTGTCTGTACCTCTGCTCCCCCCTGCGGTTGAGCACACCTTGTTTGAAAGGTTCGAAAGAACCCAAGTGGTCGTATGATAACAGGATTTAATCACTTCTCAAAACAGACGCACACTCCAATGCCACTTGTACCTCTGGCAAAGGTTGCGCTGAGATTTTTGTCGGATCCAAACGTGGAGCTAGGAGATTGCCCTTATGACGTAGCCCCGTGGACAAACCCGGTCTTCCGAGCACGTTGTGGACTTAAGCCACTCTTGGAAGAAGAGAGCGAGAGGGGATGGGGAGATGGAGAAGACAAGGGTGAACAGATAGATTCCACTGATTGATTTGCTGATATTTCCCATGGCTTTGCACTCTCGAGCGACGCGAGACGGTCACTTACACTGAAGGACTCGAAACATTTTGAACCTGACTCCCTACGAAAGATATCAAGCTTCCTGGAGGCGGTTCAAACGCATGCGCGGCAGTCTCGAGATGGCAAGCCCGAAACGACAAAGGGAAGAAATAAGAAAGTCAAAGAGAATCGCTTTGGTGATGAGGACGAGGACGACGGTTTTATTGGTCAAGTTGAGCACATCCATGGTTTCGTGGAGTTCAAAGGCGCCATGCTTGCGATGCTGAACATGAAGGATGGCGTAATACAGCAGGTGGCTTGATGTATGGAAGATAACAATTGGACGCCAATAGCGGCTTGGCGAAATACAGTTTACAATCCACCCACCGTACGTGCCCGGAAGAACAAGACGGTATCCGACGAAGAGGTGAGAGCTCTAGCTTTTGCTGGTTGAGCTGAGACGCGATCTGCTGATTCAACTTTAGCATCAAAAAGACATTGAAACCAGGAAGAAGGAACTCAATTTCAAGCCACCTCCTATCGGCAATTTTCTCGATGACTGCTTTAGGGCCTATGTGGCACGCCATATCTTCGGTGGTGACGCGTTCATGGAGGGCACAGAGATCTTGCTCCCTTGTTATCAGGGCGCAACGACAGTATTGATCCACCGAACTTGGGAGCGTGTGAGACGTGCAGCAATCAAGACTCTTAATAGATGCAGCCGAGCTCGTGACGACTATTATGAGGCCTTGAAAGGTATGCTGATACCCTCTGTGAGATTTGTACTACAGGCTTACGATTGATTCTCCCAGTGGCTGAAGAAAAGCCATGCCCTTGTCTTATGCGAGGAGCATCAAATGTGCTGAAGGATTGGAAGGACATGGCTGAAATAACCGGCGAAATCAATGAGTCACGCTTTCGCGAAGCCCAAGAATCATTCGACGCGTTATGGGAGTCTTTGGGTCATGGTCCAGCAGCTGATGATGAGGATGATGAGGGCAACCTCAGAGCCAAGAACGGTAAGCTCAAAGCTGATCACATACCCGCAATCTCACAGCCTTATTACAGGATCCAAAAGGCGAAAGGCCAAGTGTCAGGCATACACTACTCCAGAACAAATGGCAACCGCATATAGAGAGTACCAAGAGCTGCATTCTTCTAAGCTTTACTCTGCAATTCTCGAACTGAATGAGGTTTTACATGCCACAACTCCCGAAGTGAACCGGGAAGACATGTTAGAAGTCAATCTTGTGGCAGGCTATTCAGACCTTGGGGTACAAGAATTTCAACATACGACCAAGATCGAACTCCTACGCCTACTTGGCATCAGTCCAGAAATAGGGAAACTGCCATTCTCATCCGACAAACTGTCAACCAAATGGCATCAGCTCGTCGGCATTGTGAAAATTCTCAAAGGCATGTTTACTACTAGGCTTGGTGACTCCCCTCTCCCCACCCTTCTTTGTGACAACGTTGGACTCGGCAAGACTGCTCAGATAATCGGCACACTCTGCATGCTAGCTCATTTTGTTAGAGTGCAGGATGAGGGCAAGCTACTACCACCACTTCTCACAGGTATGGATTGTTAATATTGCGTCACAATGTTTGGCTTAATAGTTTATATGCGCTCTAGAATCCTCTACTCCGTACTTTGCTGGTTTAGAGAGGATTCCACGTCACCCATCTGTATTACTTGTCCCCCTTACACTTGTCGACCAATGGAAGGACGAGATCAATCGCTTTACGACTAAAGGGGCCTTCCGTACCCTTATTTATTCGAAAGAAAACTACGAGCCTGCCAAGTTTTTCGAGCCTGGGGGACTTTGGGAGAAAGTTTCCACCAGCCCTGAGGCCCATCGTACAATAATAATTGTTCCTATTCCAGTACAAGTTCATCTATGTTGACACTTATGTATGCTGATTCATATTGTAGACCGTGTTAGCAGAGGCTCGCACTACTATGACAGCCCCGCCCAAGGGGGCTAAGGGAAGGCGGCAAGAACTCCAAGGCGATGTGGTAGAAACACCATTTACAAAGCCCACAATTCTTGACAAGTCATTCTTATTTTTTGGTGCCGACAAGATTCATAACCACCGAAATACCAACTGGCAGCAAATGGGATGCCAACAGCTCGCAGCACACGCTGTCGTTCGACTCGGAGCCACGGCAACCCCCATTTTTACAGGATCTAAGGTAGTACTAATACTATTATTGATCCGATATATCCCATTAACGAGCACTCGCTTCAAGGACCTTACGGCTGTGGGGCGTCTGTTAAGGCATTCCCCGATGATCGGTGACGCTGGATATGAGCTCGGGATGGCAATGCTAAAATCTGAGCGGGCTAAACGGAAAGAACAGAAGCAGACCCGGGAGGAATCTCTCGACCCTACGATCAACGAAGGCGGCCTGTTCAAAGCGCCCAACAACATTTTGGCTGAGCGGTTAGCCAGTGAGAACGTGCAGAAACGCTCCACCTTCGAGATTCATAAACAGGCAATAGATATGGCAAAAGAGCATCTGATACCTATCATGATCCAGCGTACGGGACGTTCCTTAGACTACGAGGGAAAGCTAGTACTCGATATCGACCCGTACGTCGAGTCAACAGTCTGGTCTCTACAACGTGAACACGAATTGGAAGCCTTGGAGAAACTGAAGCAGACGCTGTTGCAAGGGGATCATGATGGGTGAGTTATATGAAACCTGGAACCGTAGTTTGTTCGTTTTTTGTCTAACTCAAATTGTCGCTAGCTCCTCAAAAGAGCAGACAGTGATCTGGGAGGTAAGTGATTATTTGAGATCGAGCGTAAAACCATTTACCCATTTGAGCAGAACTTTTTCCACGACCAGAAGCTGATTTCACTTCATTCGCGCTTTCTGGGGTGGAAAAAGGGTGGTGAAGCGTTCTGGGAGGAGTGGACCCGTGACTCACTCAAAGACGATGCGTCCTCCAAAATCCTCACAACAATCTCTCTCGTGAAACACTATCAAGATCCTGCTTCCAAGCCACTTTTCTTCAACAAAGATGGAACTCAAAACAACAACATTGAATGCCCGGATTTTCGACCAGCACAGAAACCTCGAAAGGTTATGGTCTTAGTGGTTCTTTCAGCCCATCGTGCTGCCCTCAAGAAGGTCAGTGGACAAGACCAATAAGTGTTCTAATCACATTTGTATCTGACGGGTGAATTTCAGGCATTAGACCTTGAAGGTATCAAATCTCTCGAGTACAATGGTACCATGTCCCATAAGAAGCGGGCCAAAACCTTGGAGCAATTCGAGGCAGACGACGAGATCTGTGTCTTGCTAATAAGCTCGGTAGGCACTACAGGACTGAATTTAACAGCTGCTTCAGTCGTCATTTTCCTGGTAAGTGTATATGTACCAGTAGCAAGTGGGCGTCGTGGAGATAGATATTGACTAAGTGCATCAATGAACAGAGCGGTCTCTGGTCGGGTATGGAGATCAAGCAAGCTATTGGTCGATTATGGCGGCAAGGTCAAATCGAGATTGTAATCGTTCACCATGTCCTTGCACCAGGCTCAGTTGATGTTGTACTTGATGGTTTGGCAGGCGGGAAGGTCCTAATGCTCGACTACCTCTATGAGATCAAGGAGATCGCTCACGCAGTATTCTACTCGACAAAATGCCATGATGAGGGCGGAGGAGAGGACAAAGCAGAGGATGAAGATAGGAGCTCATATCCCTCGATAAAGTCCAAAGTTCGCCCACGCCTGCTCAAACGTCCCGTGGAAATCGAGGATAAGCCCCCTACATCAAAAGGGTTGTCTAAGCAGTCAAAAACTCAGGATGAAGGGCTTTCTGAGTTCGTCCTCCCTTGTGCGTCATCACAGCCTTATGCACAATCGACGCCACCCGGGAAGCTAGCCTCTAATGGACCAGCATCTTTTCTGTCCGCGTCCTCAGAGCCGAATGCGCTAGGCCAAGAGTTCGTCGTGCCTCCCGCTCAACTCCCTATAGAGGACCTCACTTTCACCTCAACCGACCATCAAACTCTACTTTCCTCTCCGATAGACACTCGCTCGGATGTATCGTCGAATGCCCCACCATCTCCTGAGCCTCAATATTTTTCCAGCCTATATCATCTTATATGCCTCTTGATTCCCAGATGTCTTTTGAGGAAAGTCCTGGCCTAGACCAGCGGCAAATCACGTCGTTGATAGCCACTCAAGCTTCACCCGTACCATCTGGTTTGCTATCGCATTTATCTACTGAGTCTGACTCAGGTGCTCCTGCTCAACAGGACAACTCTGAACTCAATTTGGTCAAGCCGGCCGTTGAGGAGAGGGGCAAGACATCAAGGCTACTCTCTCTTCCAGTCCCGGTCCATACCTTATCGTTAGGTTAGTTTCTTCCCGGCAGCCTTGCAGTATCCTAGCAGCTAAGTTTGCTTGATAATTATATCTGTAGATGATGGGCTTGAAGATACTACTCTCAATGGCTTAGATATTTCTTGTTCTGGAGCATCAAAAGTCACCAATGCGACCAATACGCAAGATACGGCCGAGTTGTTTCCGAGGCTAAAAGGTCAGATGGATTTGTTGGGCTCAAGATATGCTGTCTCTGCCAAGAATAAAGATTCAGCATCATTGTCACAGCCATCCATTGTTTTGGGAGGCTCCTCTTTACCTCGTTCCACTAGTGTAGGAGGTTACTCACAGTCACCACCCATCCCAATTCGAGCTGCGGGGGCATTTCAACGTGGGCATCGGAAGATAACTACTTTGTCTATAACTAAGTCTGTGAAAAATCGGCAGCCAAGAAGCCCGCCACCAAACAAGGCCACCTCTTTGAGTGTAACATTGCGTTCTTCCTCACCACCACCTGATATGTAAGAGCTCTTGATTCATCCTTTGTATATATGTCGATAAAAACTCAGAAAATCCTGCATATGCTTTCCATTAGTGGAAATGAGTATCAGAGACGTTTTTTCTTTCTTTCTTTCTTTTTTCTTTTTTTTTTTTTTGAATCTTGTGTATACATGTGAAGCCCGTGGCTTACGTAGACTGTACGAAGGGGTAAAGGGAATGAGAAATGGAACCTCGGTATCTACTGTGCCTCGCGCCTGCTATCTGTTAAGGCCTACCAGGTCCTCGCTGCCCGCCAGATGATCCTACGCCCGCCTGAGGTCCAGATCCTCAATGTGTTTTGAGCTCACGACCTGCCTCCTTCCATACAACATGTATCCTATTCTCGGGTCTCTATGGTGCATCTACAGGTGCTCTTTGCTCTTTCGAGCAGCGAGTTTGTGCACTGGTATAGGAGAAGTTGCTTGTACTCGATTTGAGAATTATAGATGGGTGGGGTGCGCGTGCGTGCTCCAGTTCAGCCGATTTTTTCCTGGCGCTGTCCAGGCGGGATGGGGCGGGACAGAGCGGGACGGCCCAGGGATGTGTCTGGGATAATGCTTGAAGGACAGGGCGGGGCAGGTTCGGGAAATTCGGCATCCTGCGCTGTCCTTCCCTGCCCATTGATGTTCTTTTTCCATCCCGGGCCTGCCCCGCAATATCGTTCCTTGTCCAGCCATATCATGCAATCTAAAATAACTACTACTATTCGTTTATAGTGAGTGCATTCCCAGAACGATACGTCTCCGTCCAAGCCACTTGTAGCAGTGGCCAATCCCTATCAATAGGATGGAAACTCAATACCCCCCTGAGAAATAATACTATTTTTTTGAAAAATTTCTGGCTCCAATATGGTCTCATGGATGTAAGGTGTGATATAGAGTGGATACAACATCATCCTGTGAGGGGCCACTCATCCAGTGGGCAGGTGAATTGAATGTTTTTTTATTGATGGTCAAATAATTACGTTGTTGTAAATTCAAACCAATCATAGTACAGCAAGAATATCAGGTGAGAAAGGAAACAAAAAAAATCAGACAAATATAGGGAGACAACTACCAAGTCTTGCATTCAGGACAATGCACCACAATACAGCTAACTACCATTCCAATAGATCTAACCTAACCAACAGCCTAAGACCTAACCTAACCAAGCTTGAATTCATCCAGCAGCCTAAACCTAACCTAACCAAGCTTGAATTTATTCTACAGCCTAACCTAACCTTGCACAAATCTATTCAGGAGCCTAACATAGCCTAACACCTAACCTTGAATTAATGTGTTCAGCAACCCACACCTAACCAGCTCCTGTTCATCTACATGTCAGGCAAAAATTTTGCCAGATTCTTGTACTGGGAGCAGGAACCCAGTGCATTTTGGCCATTCCTTTTGGAGGTTACAAGTGCAACATGTGATCATGTAACCTCACCAATGGACAGTCAGTCACCCATTGGGATGGTGCTTATGAATGTGACTACATGATCCGAGGATCAACCGGCTGAGGGCTCAACTCAGCTCCACCCAGACCCTGCCCGGGGGACCCTGAAGGTTCTCAAAGCGCCAGAACAGGCGCTCAGACCCTGAGGACCGAGAAGTGCCTGACTAAGTGACCAGGGATTTGTAATATACCCTGAGTCACATGACACTTAGTCAGCTAGAGAGTAAAGGACAAGTCATCCAAGATGACTAATCCTCCCTTAACCATTACCTAATCTGGTTAGGATTAAGGTTAGGTTAAGTTCAGTTAGGTTGTGTTAGGGGTTGGGTTTGAACCAACTCTATCACAAACTTGTCTAATGCAATGAAGGATCCGTGTCAAGATCCTCCCATACACGATTGAAGATGTATTCTGGCAAGCCAAAACGTTCATCTTCATTGTACGCTAGTACTATTTTTCGCCAAGTTGATGTTAAATCTCCAATTGCCAAAGGGTGTTTGTGAGATAATATCAAGTGTTGATTGACTAGTTGGGCAAGGGCGTCATGCTTTGTCCTAAGGTTTTTGCGTGCTGTCCTGTCCTGTATTCCAAGCCACACGGACCTGGGTAGGTGATCTTCTTCCTCCTGATCGGAGTCAGACTCACTAACCACCTCCGACACAGAAGCGAGGTTAGCTGTAACACGTGCCACCTTGCAACGCCGGGTTCTGCATTGGGGCTGTGCCACCCCAACCTTGAACAGTGTGAGCTGTCGAACTGTTTGCCTTGGAACAACATCTTTGTTCCATTCACTAAGTATCGCCTTGTGTACTTCGTGTATGTCAACGTAATCCCATACTGGATTAAACACTGTCTTAATGATGTGCAACCTGCCTGTCTGTTCTGATGTGACATCTTTTGGAGCCAAGTGGTTCCTCCAGCGTTCAGTTGCATGCTTATTCAGCCATGTTTTAATACAGTGAGGTGGGTACCCCCTGGCCAAGTACAGATCCCGCAGATCCTTCAAGGCCAGTTCATAGTACTCCTTGGTACTTGATAGGGTAGCCACCCTGGTAATCTCACCAATGAAGGTACCTCTTTTGACATCAAGAGGATGGTGGGACGCCCATGGGATACGTTCTTGATTGTTCTGCGCTTTCTTGTACATTCTATAATGGACGTGGTCATCCTTTATAAATATAAACATATCCAGAAATACAGAGAAATCTCTGTTCGCAGACCATATGATTTTGCAACCATTGAATTTGATACCGCTACATATTTTCAAGGCTTCTTCATAGTCATCTGCCTCTACTATAGCTAGTACATCATCAATGTACCTTTGGTAGAATAAAATTCTTGGCTCCGTCAGTACAAATTGTTCTTCAAAATATGCCCCATAAAGGTTGGCTATGTCTGGGGATGACGCTACCCCCATAGCCAAGCCTTTAAGTTGCCTGTAGAACTGGTCTTGAAATCTGAAGATGAAGTTGTTGTTAGCTATGTCAAACAGATCATAGAACACCTTCATCTTGTGGATCTGGCTTTCTGATAATTCTCCCAATTCGTCATTATCATTAAACCATTCAGGATAGTAGTGGTCTATACAATATGTGGCCACAATCTTCCTACTCTCGAAAAGTGGAACATTTGGATAATAGGCCATGATATTGCCTGAAACTATCCATACTTTCCGATCCTTGGGGAGTTTCACCCCTTCAAGCGCAATAGCTAGAGCTTTACTTCCTTCTAAAACGTAAGGCCGCGCCTTGACTATAGGCTTGAGCAGATGGCTGAAAATCTTAGCAGCTGGATTTACCATTGCTGAGTGACATGGAATGATTGGTCTCATTTTCCATGGGTTCTTATGTATCTTGGGGATACCATAAAACCTGGGCATCCCTTTCCAGGGATCCCATTCAGGGATAGTGTGTACACACCACTTACGTTGCTGTTTAGAGACACTGGGCCATTCCCCTTCTTTAGCCAGTTTCCTAATAGCCTCACGTTTTCTAACCATATGTCCTAATGCTATAAAAGGGACTATTTTTTGGTAGTCACTTGATTCAAGCATTTTTAGGCACTGCTGAAGGTACCATTCATGTGTTACAACTGCACATCCAAGGTTTTTGTCCATAGGAAGGACTAGATATCTACCATTGTCGATGAAGTCCTTAACAGGCTTTAACTGCACAAGACTGTGATCTCTTGGCAATCCATGAGGGGGAATAGCATTGAGCATTTGCTCAATAGACGCTTGCCCTTTCTCAAGACCTGCTTCCATGTTTCAACTCATATTGGGTGCACCTTCTGAGGTTTTTCCTTTAAAGTCAAATTGTGGTAGGTACTCTGCTTCAGCATCATCGTTGGCATCCTTACTCAGGAAGAAGTACTTCCATCTTAACCGGTTGCAAAAATCTTGCCACGCATTGCTGACGATCGACCGATTCACAGGTGAAAACAACATATATTTCAGACCGGCAGACAGATGAATCGATACATTATTGGGGAGAACTACCCCCGGCCCAACGTGAACCCCTTTCCTAAACAATGCCAACCTCCTTATTTCATACGGGACACATTCGAGTAGGACCTTGATGGCTATGTTAATTGGTAAGTATAGAATATTGTCTGGATAGCTAGACGGATGTTCATACCTCCATTCAGAGCTTCTGATGACTTGGATCTTCTGCTCGGCCCAGTGTTGGAGTTGCCGCCTTTGTTCTTGTTCGCGCCTTGGCCCTTGAACTTGCGTTTCTGGGCAGGGCCATAGTGGAGGTTAGGTTGAGAGGGAAAGCTAGGTTGGGGATTAGGTATCAGAATTTTTGGGTATCACACAGCTAACATTCAAACCTGGCATGCACACATGGGTGCAGGAAAAAAGAAAGAAATTACAAATACAGCTTGAGACAAGTGCAACTATACTGTGTGTAATTGGAGCCACATGAAGTCACACAGAGGTCTTGTGAAAAACCATTGAAAATTTAATATCCTGTTTACAAATATCTTGAATGAAGCAAAGCATGCATACCAGGTATGCATACAGAACTGTCAAGGAAAATCAATGTAAATGCAATATTTGATTTGATAATACCATGCATGAGGAGAAGCATATGTACCAGGTATGCACTTGGAGATCACACAGAAAATGAATGAAAATGCAATATTTGATTTGCAAATACCTCACATGAGGATATGTGTGCGTACCAGGTACACACTCAGAGATCACACAGAAAATGAATGAAAATGCAATATTTGATTTGCAAATACCACACATGATAACAGGCATGCATACCAGGTACGCACTCAGAGGTCACACAGAAAATGAATGAAAATGCAATATTTGATTTGCAAATACCACAGATGAGGATAAGTGTGTGTACCAGGTATGCACTCAGAGGTCACACAGAAAATGAATGAAAATACAATATTTGATTTGCCAATACCACACATGAGGATGAGCATGCATACCAGGTATGCACTCAGAGGTCACACAGAAAATGAATGAAAATGCAATATTTGATTTGCAAATACCACACATGAGGATATGTGTGCATACCAGGTACACACACAAAGGTCACACAAAAAATGAATGAAAATGCAATATTTGATTTGCAAATACCACACATGAGGATATGTGTGCATACCAGGTATGCACTCAGAGATCACACAGAAAATGAATGAAAATGCAATATTTGATTTGCAAATACCACACATGATAACAGGCATGCATACCAGGTACGCACTCAGAGGTCACACAGAAAATGAATGAAAATGCAATATTTGATTTGCAAATACCTCACATGAGGATATGTGTGCGTACCAGGTACGCACTCAGAGATCACACAGAAAATGAATGAAAATGCAATATTTGATTTGCAAATACCACACATGAGGATAAGTGTGTGTACCAGGTACGCACTCAGAGGACACACAGAAAATGAATGAAAATGCAATATTTGATTTGCAAATACCATGCATGAGGAGAAGCATACGTACTAGGTTAGGTTAGGTTAGGTTATTAAGGCAGAGTAGGGCCAGGTAGGGAACAGGAAACCAGGTAGGGAACAGCAAAACCAGGTAGGGAACACCCCAGTATGTGGGAACTCCCACCTGGGGAACAAGGTAGGGAGAACCCAGGATGAGAAACCAAGGCAAAGAACACATAAGCAAGTTCATCATGACTCAGGACCAAGGACAATACAACAAAACCTCTGTACTGGTACATACAGGAAGAAAGCAGGGAGCAATTTGCAATATGACTTCCCTAACCTGATGATAGTGGCTGTGCCCAAGTCCCACTGGTGCTGCCTTCACAAGTGCGTACCCAGTACACACACCAGACATGCAAAGCACAATTTTCAATATAATTTCCGTAACCTGATGATAGTGGCTGTGCCCAAGTCCCACCAGTGCTACTGGGAGTTGGCACACTTCACATGCTGTCTCCCACGGTTTACATAAGCAGATCCATACGAAAGGTGGCACACATCCTGTGTGCTACATTGACCATGTTATCAAACAATGTATAAGTGCTAGAATGAATGAAAAAGTGTACCACATGACATAATAGAGATCAGTGAACCAGTATTTTAACATACAGACTGAGCAACAAGTTCAAGAATTGGACATGTGATACATGCGCAGCGAGCCTTGCATTAAGCAGAAATTGGAGCGACAGATTGAGTTTGAATATATTTCAAGGCCATCTCTGAGACCAAAACCCTCTTTTCGGCAACTTTGAGCTTACTGGTACTTGGGAAACCTTTCTCATTGGTGAGCACCTGTCGATATACTTTGATTGGATCATTGAGTTTGACTCCCTTTAGCTTCATTATGTTGTCCTGATTAAGCTCAAGTCGAATCCCAGCGACATGCTCTTGCCTCTGGATTCGCCAATCTAGCCTTTTCTCTTGTGCAACTTTGTTTTTTTCTGCTTCCCGCACTGCAGTGATAACCAACCCTGTTTTTCACACTTCTTCAAGCTTTGAGGAGTCAATGTGTCATGCCTCCACTCGAACCCACACATACTGCTCATCTGTAAATGTTGTCTCCATGTAGTCTTCAGTGTTGTTTGTACAATTCATCAACGCATTATACTTGTGTAATGTCAGATATGGAAATTGTCTTGTCCAGACACACCAGGTTCCTAGTGCACCTTTGCTGACATCATTTGTTGGCCGCATAAGTGCTAGTTCATGCTCCTCAGGGCTCAGTGAAGCTAGTGACCCATCTGTGTTATGGATCACTAACATTTTCTATTATTTTAGTCTGCTCTGCCAACCTCAAGCGATGCCTCTGTAATTAATTTGTGAAATACTTGAATTTGTATGCGCTCTGAATCGTACTATTTTCCGTTCCATTAAATAGTACAAATCTCCCGCTCTCCAACGCATATTTTATTAAGATTTTACGATAAGATCTCAGAGAGATACAGAGGTTGCGATATTTCCTCCTATCAGGAGATATTGATTACAACATCGCACCGCTCATATCTCGGCAACCGCTTACGCTATCAAAGCGATCTTGTGCTCTATCGATAGCTAATCTTCGGCGGTATCTGCTGCCCGAAGATGGTCGCGATCGACCGGATCCTCGCGCCGGAATGGCCCGAAGATCATTAGAATCTTACTGGACCATCAATCAAGATCTAATGACTCCAGTGAGTCAGGAGAGCTTCCCAAGTTGATCCAGAAGCTTCTCTGACTCACTTTATGACTCACTGAGATGTAGCCTCCATTCATTACATGTATATACTATGATAATATGATCTACAAGCCAATAGCAGGTCTCAGATGCATCAATGCCTTCGATCCACACCCTGTGTTTACTCTTTTATCCTATACTGGGCTAGGGTGTACCCCAAGTATAGCAGTACCCTCTTTTGATGATCGCACTGGCATGCATGTATCTATTTGGCTCTGGAATGCCCTCCTCAGGGTATAAAAGGACCTCCTCTGAGGCCCTTCCAGACCACCTCCTTCACTCCTCTACTCAACCCAGACTGGTTATTGGTTTTTTTTTTCTCTTTCTATTTCTCTTGTCTGTGAGTGATTTCTTATATAACTAGTACTGAGGAATAAAGTACCATATTAGTTATATACTGTCTGAGTCATTGTATCTTATATACAGAGATATATAAGGATACAATATTGCCTGATTGAGCATGACATTAAGTACCAGCTATTAGAGGAAATCTAAGTACCTGTAGCTGAGGAAGTACACACATTAGGCAGGCCACCATCTATCCTATAAGCTATCGCTTAAGCCTAGTATTAAGATTAGTATCAGTTAGTCCAAGCAACTAGGGCTGAACTACATTTAAGATATCTAAGGGAACCTGACCATAGTAGTCTTGCTCTTTATACCTATAAATTAGTCAGTTTACACTGTGAAAGATTAAGACTACCTTGAGTGTTACTTGATTGCATTGCAACTACTTTGAGCCTTCCTACTCTAGTCTAAGAAGTATTGAGTACGATTAGTGTATACTAACATATCTACATTTGCTTAAGCTCTAGATATTCAAGTTACCCTGACCTGTAACATGTAGCAAGAGAGACATTAGCTTTATATACTTTGTTTCTTACCTTAAACCTTGTCCTAAAACCCTTGGAAGGCTTTTCCTCATTAGCTAAAGCATGCATAGTCGACTGGACTAGCAAGTCTTTCTCAAATTCTACACCTATTTCTTGGTACAGATTCTTCAGGGCATCTTCAGTGTCATTGTTAAAGGTAAGAGGGGTTGATAAGTCTGCTAAAGGTCCATCTTGTCTAGGGATCCTTCTTCTTAATCTAGAGATTGGGTCAACATTAGTATGGACTTTGCCTGCTCTATGAACTATTACTTGGTCTGGGAAGGCAGCTATTACTATGCCATAACCAGATAGTCTTTTGTTCACAGTTTGGTAAGTCTTACTCCATTTAAGGGCAGCATGATCTGACACTACTACAACTATAGCACCTTCAAGATACATGTGGAATTTTACTAGACCATCTCTTACACCTAGAGCTTCTCTCTCAGTAGCTGAGTACCTTGTCTTGGCTGATTTGAGAAGTCTTGACCAGTAGGCAATGACTTGCTCTATGTGTACTTCAGTTTCTTCAAAGTCTTCATTCCAAGTATCTTCATAGTAGAAAGTTTCAGTACCATCAGCCCCCCCAGTCAGGATGACCTTTCCTTTGGAGTCAGGTGTAATAAACCTGGGGACAGATAATCCTTCTTGGTGAGCTTTCTTACATTGATCATAAACTCTAGTTCCTTTCAGGTCCTTAAGTTTCATGGTTTGAATATGCTGTAAGATAGCAGCTATTCCAAAGTCACATGCATCAGTATAAAGCCTATAGGGCATCCCTGGTATTGGGTAAGAGAGAACTGGTGCATTGGCTAGGACTAGCTTAGCTAGTTTGAAAGCATGGGATTCCAATTTATCCCATTTCCACTTGACATTCTTCTTCAAGAGATTAAATAATGGAGCTACTATCCAAGTATAATATGGAATATAACTTGAAAAGTAGGTCATCATTCCTAAGAATGTTTGTAGTGTAGGTATATCCTTAGGTTCCTCTAATTGTAGAATGCCTTCCACTTTCTCCTTATGGGTAGACATGCCAAGTCTGGACACCTTTTGTCCTAAAAGGAGCAGAGATTGATATCCAAGGTGGCATTTACCAGGAGAAAGAGTCAATCCAGAGTCTGCAATGGTCTTTAATACTTTGTCTAGATGCTCACAGTGGTCTTCAAATGACTTGCTGTATATCACAATGTTGCCTATATATACTAGAGCAAATATCCATCAGAATGGGGCCAAAACATCAGTCACAACCCTTTGAAATACTGGAGGTCCATTTCTCCATCCAAAAGGCATTCTTCTGAATTGAAAGTGTCCTCTGTGGCATCTAAATGCTGTCTTAGGCGTATCCTCATCCTTTATTTGGAGTTGGGTAAAGCCTGCTAGAGCATCTAGAGTACTGAGATATTGGGCTCCTTCAAGTGAATGAAGGATGTCTTGTTGCCTGGGTAGAGGGTATTCATCTGGTATAGCTACTGCATTAAGCTTCCTGTAATCAATACACAAGCAAGGCTTATTATTCCGCCATACTGCAAGCACTGGGAAGCCCCAAGGGCTCTTAGATTCCTCAATTACACCTAAGCACAACCAATCATCTATTTGCTTGTCTATAGCAGCCTTAGCTTCTTCACTTGGCCTATAAGGAGTTAAAGCAATTTCCTTTGTACCTGGTCTGAGATTAATCTCTACCCTGGCTGGGTAATTGCCAAGTCTGCCATCTAATCCAAAAGCTTCAAAGTTCTTCTTCACAACTTTTTGCAAGCTTTTTTTCTGATCTGGAGTCAAATTGTCTCCCCAATGTACTTCTGCATAGAGTCTTTCCCTAGGGACTGGCTCTGGGTCAGGCAGTTCAGCAGTTTTAGGGCCTCCCTCTGGCTGCTTTGAGAGTTCAATCTCTTCAGCAGTAGGAGAAGGTACTTTGACTTCCTTCATAAGAGTATTCATTAGATGTGCCTTGGCTTCTCCTGCTTTCCTAAGTTCTTCAGGCAAGTCTTTTTCTTTCTCCAATGCAATCTTGGGGTCATGCATATATCCTATGACATGTCCTTTGGGTAAATGCACTGGCCTCTGAGAAAAGTTGGTTATCTGAATAGTCTTAGTATCAGGAGTGATGATGCTGTCTGTAGCTCCATGGACATCTGGAGTTCCATTGTTACTTTCTAGACTACCTTCAATAAAACCTTCTTGCTGTCCTTCCTGGAATTCAACTAGAATAGGCACTTGTGTAATGAATTCAGCCTTTAAAAATACATCCCTAGCTAATTTAACTGGGGTAGCACCTTCAGGCCCTTTCCTTAAGGCTTTCTTCTTAGAAGATTTTTTCCTGTGAAAGGCTCTTCTTTCTAGGTTTGTCTTGAAGTCTGGTCTAGTGTAAACTTGAAATACATTTCCAGCTTCATCCAATCTTAGTTCAGTTTCTAATTCCATTACTTCAGCAGATCTACCAGAGTTGCCAAAGAGTATTCTGCTAGGAGAGGAAAGACAATCTAAAGACATTCTATATTGGTTAGAAAAGTCATTACCCAGAATGAAAGGTACTTTCATTCCTTTCACTACATAGGCTTCTACCTGCATCTTTACAGGTCCATCCTTAGTAGGGAAGGTTAAGTCTAATACTACATATCCTGTAATACTAGTTTTACCAGTCACTTGAATAGGATTTATCTTTTGGCCAGATTTCTCTTTAGGAGGTTGTTTCAAGCTAGTCAGAAAATTATAGCTAATCAGGGTAATATCAGAGCCTCAGTCAACTGTAATTTCTGTTAAGCCTTCTTCATTCCCTATCCTAGCCATAGCTACTGTAGGTCTAGTTCCCAAGAAATGAGTTCCTGAAGGATGTTCCATCACCTTTTTAAGAGTAATAGTTTTATCCTCAGGAATTGATTTAAAGTCAAGAGGCTCATTCCTGGTAGACAATTGAATAGAAAAAGATTTGGTAGCCATTGTTTGATTTGCTAATGCATTATAATTGTGTACAGCCTGTGTATCCTGGTCATCTGCATTTACTCCCAAGTCCTCTGTTTCATTAGATTCAGAAGGCTGGGAATTAATTAAAAATCCAAGTCAGAAGAAGAACTAGAAGAATCAGATTCTTCCTCTTGGTCTTCAGATAGCTCAGTTTCAGATGATTCAGGATCAGGATCATTGCAGGCAGCTTCATATTCAGCATAAGCAGTTTGTTCAGCTTCAATAGTTTCAGCAAAATAAACTTGGACATTGTTAGCATTAGATTTATTATGCTTGCACTCCTTGTCATAGTGCATAAGACTTCCACAATGAATACAGCCTCTCATTCCTCTAGCTTTAGGAGTCCCTTTCTTATTTTTGGAAACATTGGAATTGTCTGGAGGGAAGGGCCTCTTATATAGCCTTTGAATTTATCAGGCTGCTTTGACTTGAACTTATAGTTAGAAGAATTTACTACGTGAGCACTAGCCTTGTGACCATGCTTTTTCTGATGCTTTTCAGCCTTCAAAGCTTTGATCACCTGCTTGACTGCATCATAGGTGGCTTGGTTGTTCATGTGGCAGGGCCAATCTTGCAATAAATCTTCTTGTTCCTTAATTCTAGCCACATAGGTGGACCAGTCTGCAATATCCTCATGGTTGACTATAGTTCTCCATTGTGTAGGAGCTGACCTAGCCACTTCAGCAATGATAGTAAGGTCATCCCAATCTTCAACCATGTCAAGCAGTCTCTTTTTGCAAAGTGCATACTGAACTGGAGTTTCTTTATTGTTGCCTGAATACTTGAACCTGGCTGCCAAAGCTTTGTTCCTAGCTTTGGTAATCCAAGTAGGAGTCCAAAAGAAACTAATTAAGCGAGCTCTCATCTGATTGCAATCTGTAGACATTCTAAGCCTTTGTTCCTCATTGAACTGATACCACCATTGTTTAGCATCTCCAGTAAACCTGAATGGGATAGTCAGGGTGAGTCTGTTGTTCTCATTTAAACCCATGGCTATATAATGACTAATTTGGTCTATCCACTCATATAGTTCATCTGGATCACCATCATACTCTGGTATCACTTCAGGCTTCAATTTCATGTCTAGATGAGGTTGATTATTTTGGTTGTTATTGTTACCATTTCCTCCAGCTCCTCTAGGGCCTTCTGGGCCTGGTGGACCTGGTGGACCTGGTGGACCATCTCTTCCATCCCTGCCATCCCTTCCAGGGGGACCTTGGTCTCCTGGACGTCCTGGAGGGCCTTGAATCCATGGATAAGGACCATTAGGAGGATTTCCAGGGGGTCCTGGAGGTCCTGGTAGTCCTTGTGGCCTAGGAGTATTGGGTGGAATAGGTGGAATGGGAGGAATATGAGGAACATGTCCTCCTCCTTGCTGAGGGTAATTTTGACCTACTGGAGGGTTAGATGGCCCCTGTCCTCCTCCTGGAGGATTAGGTGGACCTGCACCTCCTACTGAGAAATTCCTACCACTAGAGGCAGGAGGTCCAGTGGGAGGAGGTCCTGGTGGCCTCCTAGGTGGAGTAGAAGCTAGACCAGAGAACCCTGGTCCTAGATTTATCACAAAGGGTTGATAAGGATCAAACCTCTGAGTTCTAAATGTTTCAGCTTCAGTAGGTCTAGAGACTTGTGGCATATGTATGCTAGCATCAGCAGGTAATTGTGACTGAGGTACTAATGGCTGGAAACCTAATAAGGTATTCCCTTCAGGACTATAAACTGGCATCTTTGAAGGATCTCCAGTCATAGTTACAGAAGGTCCAGTAGGCTCTCTAAAACCTTCAGCCCTATGATCTTCTGTAGGCCTGCCAGCTTCAGCATCTGAAGTTCTATTAGAACTCCTATGCCTAGGTCTCCTAGCTTCTTCCTCAGAAGAGTCTTCTTCACTAGTAGTAACAATAAGGGGAACAGCTCCTTGAGGAACAGTCCCAGAGTCATCCCTTACTGGCCTAGAAGGGGTTATTGGCTCCCTAGGTGGGTAAGGAGATGCTGGTCTTCCAGTATACTGTTCATGAGGTGGAAACTCTTCCTCAATAGTGACTGCATGACTTTTGCTTAATCAACCCCTAAAAGGTTGCTTCCTTATTGCATTGTCAAAGGATTGACAAGGTCCAGCAGGTTTATTTACCAAGGGAGAGTCCTGGTCCTGATCAGTATCATCCTCATTTACTTCTCCGATAGTGGGTAAAGCTGAAGGACCAGCTTCAGTCACTTGAGCAGGAGGTAATAGAGGTTCTAGCACTCTTCCTGATTGCCTAGGATCTACTCCCATGTGTCTAGGATAATCTTTATCTACAGGAGTAAATGAAGTTCCTAAGTAGCTCTCTAGGTAAGTAGAAGGACCCAGAATGCAAGTAGCTTCTATTTGAGAAACTGATTCTGGGGTAAATAGAGCTTGTAGCCTCTTCTCACTTGGAGTTCTTATAGGAGTAATTGCACCTAAAGCTTCTGGTCTAGCTGGAGAACTAGTTACAGGGCCAATGAAGCTTCTTCCTGGAGCTGTAGCTGAAGTAGATGCAAAATCAGAAGGTTGAATTGCAGTCATGGTTGTATCCTCAGCAGAATCATCTGCTATCCTTGTGATATCTTCCACTTCCTGCTCTTCTAATTGAACTAGCTCCTCTCCACCACTTACTGGCTCATCTGGATCCTCCTGAACTTCTAGCGGTTTGAATTCTAGACAACCAGTAGGAGATCTAATTGAGTCAATAGTGTGCTTAGGATGAGGGGCTGGAGCATATTCTGGAGTCTTGGATCTGCTCTCAGAAATTTCCCACATTATTTCATTGAGCTCCCTTTGCTTCCCTTTACCAAGGTCTTGCATAGCTTGGTGTTCAATAAAGAGGTAAGCCAAAAAGCACTCAACTTCATCCCTGAATAATACACAAGCAACTTCATGCTGTTTCTTACTTAAAGCAAAATGCTTCCTAGTTTCAGGGAATGCAGGAACATCTGGGTGAGGTATAGGATGCCTGCTCCTAACAGG
Source organism: Ceratorhiza oryzae-sativae (assembly GCA_030998015.1). Classification (NCBI taxonomy): domain Eukaryota; kingdom Fungi; phylum Basidiomycota; class Agaricomycetes; order Cantharellales; family Ceratobasidiaceae; genus Ceratorhiza; species Ceratorhiza oryzae-sativae. Next base: position 107,740 of record JARWMV010000250.1, read on the forward strand.
GAGCAGTTGGGACTTAAAAGCAGAGAGCTTAGTCCTAAAACTCCTATGCCTGTTCAAGTCAATGAACATGACAGGTTCTCCAGATGCAGACCAAGTCCATTCTGGCCTGAATGTACATAAATAATCCAATTCTTGTAAGAGATCCTTAAAGAATTCTCTACACCCAATGGATGGATATTTAATGTGCATTACATGGGGATGAGGACGTTCATATATCTTCCTACCCACAGCTCCAACTAACCTTCTCCTTTCTGCTATCTCTGGGTGTGTTATGGGTCAGGGTACACTTGAATATCTAGAGCTTAAGCAAATGTAGATATGTTGGTATACACTAATCATACTCAATACTTCTTAGACTAGAGTAAGAAGGCTCAAAGTAGTTGCAATGCAATCAAGTAACACTCAAAGTATTTTTAATCTTTCACAGTGTAAACTGACTAATTTATAGGTATAAACAGCAAGACTACTATGGTCAGGTTCCCTTAGATATCTTAAATGTAGTTCAGCCCTAGTCACTTGGACTAACTTGTTATGGATCACTAACATTTTCTATTATTTTAGTCTGCTCTGCCAACCTCAAGCGATGCCTCTGTAATTAATTTGTGAAATACTTGAATTTGTATGCGCTCTGAATCGTACTATTTTCCGTTCCATTAAATAGTACAAATTTCCCGCTTTCCAACGCATATTTTATTAAGTTTTTACGATAAGATCTCAGAGAGATACAGAGGTTGCGATATTTCCTCTTATCAGGAGATTTTGATTACAACATTGCACCGCTCATATCTCGGCAACCGCTTACGCTATCAAAGCGATCTTGTGCTCTATCGATAGCTAATCTTCGGCGGTATCTGCTGCCCGAAGATCGTCGCGATCCACCGGATCCTCGCGCCGGAATGGCCCGAAGATCATTAGAATCTTACTGGACCATCAATCAAGATCTAATGACTCCAGTGAGTCAGGAGAGCTTCCCAAATTGATCCAGAAGCTTCTCTGACTCACTTTATGACTCACTGAGATGTAGCCTCCATTCATTACATGTATATACTATGATAATATGATCTACAAGCCAATAGCAGGTCTCAGATGCATCAATGCCTTCGATCCACACCCTGTCTTTACTCTTTTATCCTATACTGGGCTAGGGTGTACCCCAAGTATAGCAGTACCCTCTTTTGATGATCGCACTGGCATGCATGTATCTATTTGGCTCTGGAATGCCCTCCTCAGGGTATAAAAGGACCTCCTCTGAGGCCCTTCCAGACCACCTCCTCTCTACTCAACCCAGACCGGTTATTGGTTTCTTTTCTCTTTCTATTTCTCTTGTCTGTGTGTGATTTCTTATATAACTAGTACTGAGGAATAAAGTACCATATTAGTTATATACTGTCTGAGTCATTGTATCTTATATACAGAGATATATAAGGATACAATATTGCCTGATTGAGCGTGACATTAAGTACCAGCTATTAGAGGAAATCTAAGTACCTGTAGCTGAGGAAGTACACGCATTAGGCAGCCCACCATCTATCCTATAAGCTATCGCTTAAGCCTAGTATTAAGATTAGTATCAGTTAGTCCAAGCGACTAGGGCTGAACTACATTTAAGATATCTAAGGGAACCTGACCATAGTAGTCTTGCTCTTTATACCTATAAATTAGTCAGTTTACACTGTGAAAGATTAAGACTACCTTGAGTGTTACTTGATCGCATTGCAACTACTTTGAGCCTTCTTACTCTAGTCTAAGAAGTATTGAGTACGATTAGTGTATACTAACATATCTACATTTGCTTAAGCTCTAGATATTCAAGTGTACCCTGACCCGTAACATTGGTGAAGCGACCCAGGTCCTTACATCAAGTAACTATCAACTAACATTGCCATTTTTGGTCAATCTATTGCCCAAAACGGAATTTCTCAATTTTGACCACTCTGTGTATAGAAATACCTTTCTTACCACAGAATACAACAACATATCTTGGGCTCTTGAGATAGATCCTGTCTGGATTCAAGCCCCAAACCCTACAATTACTGTTTTAGGTTATAGTAGTACTGGTGGTCCACCCCCACATATTACTCTGACATTTACCTTTAGGAATTATAGGCCATATATTCCAATAAATTCAGTATCAAGTGCTCTAAGTGCTGGACTTGAATTTGAAGTCTATATTCAACATCTTCCTGATCAACCACAACCAATAAAAGTTCAACACACATTTATTAGGTCTTTCTGGTCACCCCATACCAGCTACTGGGATACAGTTTATCAAGCCATTTATCAATTTGTAACTGAAACATATTTTGAAAATTATTCCTAAGTACAAATTCATCTTGAATTGGAGAAGAACTGTTATGGCCAGTACTTCAAATATGTCTGTGCATGTCCCTGGAAGTTTTTGGGACAGTACTCACCACCCATTACCACCTGAAGATCCTTATGCATCAGATTCCATGGTAGGAAGTGATGCAGGAGGTAGGCATGTACAATCAGACTATAGTTATCATCACCAAGATACTGTAGATTATGAACAATATTTGCCCATCCCTCCTAATGGATCTAGTTCATATATTGCTCTTACTCCTAGAGAGCAAAGGCATCTGACTTACCAACCTGCTGCTACTAGGATGACAAACCTAACAAGGATGCATCCAGAGATAGCAGAGGAGAAGGTTAGTTAGAGCAGTAGGTAGGAAGATATATGAACGTCCTCATCCCCATGTAATGCACATTAAATATCCATATTGGGTGTAGAGAATTCTTCAAGGATCTCTTACAAGAATTGGATTATTTATGTACATTTAGGCCAGAATGGTCTTGGTCTGCATCTGGAGAACCTGTCATGTTCATTGACTTGAACAGGCATAGGAGTTTTAGGACTAAGCTCTCTGCTTTCAAGTCCCAACTACTCCCTGTTAGGAGCAGGCATCCTATACCTCACCCAGATGTTCCTGCATTCCCTGAAACTAGGAAGCATTTTGCTTTCAGTAAGAAACAGCATGAAGTTGCTTGTGTATTATTCAGGGATGAAGTTGAGCGCTTTTTGGCTTACCTCTTTATTGAACACCAAGCTATGCAAGACCTTGGTAAAGGGAAGCAAAGGGAGCTCAATGAAATAATGTGGGAAAATTCTGAGGTAGATCCAAGACTCCAGAATATGCTCCAGCCCCTCATCCTAAGCATACTATTGACTCAATTAGATCTCCTACTGGTCGTCTAGAATTCAAACCTCTAGAAGTTCAGGAGGATCCAGATGAGCCAGTGAGTGGTGGAGAGGAGCTAGTTCAAATAGAAGAGCAGGAAGTGGAAGATATCACAAGGATAGCAGATGATTCTGCTGAGGATACTACCATGACTGCAATTCAACCTTCTGGATTTGCATCTACTTCAGCTATGGCTCAGGGAAGGAGCTTCCTTGGCCCTGTAACTAGTTCTCCAGCTAGACCAGAAGCTTTAGGTGCAATTACGCCTATAAGGACTCCAAGTGAGAAGAGACTACAAGCTCTATTTACTCCAGAATCAGTTTCTCAAATAGAAGCTACTCGCATTCTGGGAGTTAGAGGTCCTTCTACTTACTTGGAGAGTTATCTAGGAACTTCATTTACTCCTGTAGAGAAAGACTATCCTAGACGCATAGGAGTAGGTCCTAGGCAATCAGGAAGAGTGCTAGAACCTCTATTACCTCCTGCTCAAGTGACTGAAGCTGGTCCTTCAGCTTTACCCACTATTGGAGAAGTAAATGAGGATGATACTGATCAGGACCAGGACTCTCCCTTGGTAAATAAACCTGCTAGACCTCATCAATCTTTTGACAATGCTATTAGAAAGGAACCTTTCAGGGGTCAACTTAGCAAAGGTCATGCAGTCACTATTGAGGAAGAGTTTCCATCTCATGAACAGTATACTGGAAGACCAGCATCTCCTTACACACCTAGGGTGCCAATAACCCCTTCTAGGCCAGTAAGGGATGACTCTGGGACTGTTCCTCAAGGAGCTGTTCCCCTTATTGTTACTACTAGTGAAGAAGACTCTTCTGAGGAAGAAGCTAGGAGACCTAGGCATAGGAGTTCTAATAGAACTTCAGATGCTGAAGCAGGTAGGCCTACAGAAGATCATAGGACTGAAGGTTTTAGAGAGCCTACTGGACCTTCTGTAACTATGACTGGAGATCCTTCAAAGATGCCAGTTTATAGTCCTGAAGGGAATACCTTATTAGGTTTCCAGCCATTAGTACCTCAGTCACAATTACCTGCTGATGCTAGCATACATATGCCACAAGCCTCTAGACCTACTGAAGCTGAAACATTTAGAACTCAGAGGTTTGATCCTTATCAACCCTTTGTGATAAATCTAGGACCAGGGTTCTCTGGTCTGGCTTCTACTCCACCTAGGAGGCCACCAGGACCTCCTCCCACTGGACCTCCTGCCTCTAGTGGTAGGAATTTCTCAGGAGGGAGTGCAGGTCCACCCAATCCTCCAGGAGGAGGACAGGGGCCACCTAACCCTCCAGTAGGTCAAAGCTACCCTCAGCAAGGAAGAGGACATGTTCCTCATATTCCTCCCATTCCACCTATTCCACCCAATACTCCTAGGCCACAAGGACTACCAGGACCACCAGGACCACCTGGACCTCCAGGGCCCCCTGGAAATCCTCCTAATGGTCCTTATCCTTGGATTCAAGGCCCTCCAGGACGTCCAGGAGACCAAGGTCCCCCTGGAAGGGATGGCAGGGATGGAAGAGATGGTCCACAAGGTCCACCAGGTCCACCAGGCCCAGAAGGCCCTAGAGGAGCTGGAGGAAATGGTAACAATAACAACCAAAATAATCGACCTCATCTAGACATGAAATTAAAGCCTGAAGTGATACCAGAGTATGATGGTGATCCAGATGAACTATATGAATGGATAGATCAAATCAATCGTTATATAGCCATGGGTTTAAATGAGAACAACAGACTCACCCTGACTATCCCATTCAGGTTTACTGGAGATGCTAAACAATGGGGTATCAGTTCAATGAGGAACAAAGGCTTAGAATGTCTACAGATTGGAATCAGATGAGAGCTCGCTTAATTAGTTTCTTTTGGACTCCTACTTGGATTACCAAGGCTAGGAACAAAGCTTTGGCAGCCAGGTTCAAGGATTCAGGCAACAATAAAGAAACTCCAGTTCAGTATGCACTTCGCAAAAAGAAACTGCTTGACATGGTTGAAGATTGGGATGACCTCACTATCATTGCTGAAGTGGCTAGGTCAGCTCCTACACAATGGAGAACTATAGTCAACCATGAGGATATTGCAGACTAGTCCACCTATGTGACTAGAATTAAGGAACAAGAAGATTTATTGCAAGATTGGCCTGCCATATGAACAACCAAGCTACCTATGACACAGTCAAGGAAGTGATCAAAGCTTTGAAGGCTGAAAAGCATCAGAAAAAGCATGGTCACAAAGCTAGTGCTCATGCAGTAAATTCTTCTAACTCTAAGTTCAAGTCAAAGCAGCCTGATAAATTCAAAGGCTATAAGAGGCCCTTCCCTCCAGACAATTCTAATGTTTCCAAACATAAGAAAGGGACTCCTAAAGCTAGAGGAATGAGAGGCTGTATTCATTGTGGAAGTCTTATGCACTATGACAAGGAGTGCAAGCATAATAAATCTAATGCTAACAATGTCCAAGTTTATTTTGCTGAAACTACTGAAGCTGAACAAACTGCTTATGCTGAATATGAAGCTGCCTGCAGTGATTCTGATCCTGAACCATCTGAAACTGAGCCATCTGAAGACCAAGAGGAAGAATCTGATTCTTCTAGTTCTTCTTCTGACTCGGATTTTTAATTAATTCCCAGCCTTCTGAATCTAATGAGACAGAGGACTTGGGAGTAAATGCAGATGACCAGGATATACAGGCAGTACACAATTATAATGCATTAGCAAATCAAACAATGGCTACCAAATCATTTTCTATTCAATTATCTACAGGAATGAGCCTCTTGACCTTAAATCAATCCCTGAGGATAAAACTATTACTCTTAAAAAGGTGATGGAACGTCCTTCAGGAACTCATTTCTTGGGAACTAGACCTACAGTAGCTATGGCTAGGGTAGGGAATGAAGAAGGCTTAACAGAAATTAGTTGACTCAGGCTCTGATATTACCCTGATTAGCTATAATTTTCTGACTAGCTTGAAACAACCTCCTAAAGAGAAATCTGGCCAAAAGATAAATCTTATTCAAGTGACTGGTAAAACTAGTATTACAGGATATGTAGTATTAGACTTAACCTTCCCTACTAAGGATGGACCTGTAAAGATGCAGGTAGAAGCCTATGTAGTGAAAGGAATGAAAGTACCTTTCATTCTGGGTAATGACTTTTCTAACCAATATAGAATCTCTTTAGATCGTCTTTCCTCTCCTAGCAGAATACTCTTTGGCAACTCTGGTAGGTCTGCTGAAGTAATTGAATTAGAAACTGAACCAAGATTGGATGAAGCTGGAAATGTATTTCAAGTTTACACTAGACCAGACTTCAAGACAAACCTAGAAAGAAGAGCCTTTCACAGGAAAAAATCTTCTAAGAAGAAAGCCTTAAAGAAAGGGCCTGAAGGTGCTACCCCAGTTAAATTAGCTAGGGATGTATTTTTAAAGGCTGAATTCATTACACAAGTGCCTATTCTAGTTGAATTCCAGGAAGGACAGCAAGAAGGTTTTATTGAAGGTAGTCTAGAAAGTAATAATGGAACTCTGGATGTCCATGGAACTACAGACAGCATCATCACTCCTGATACTAAGACTATTCAGATGACCAACTTTTCTCAGAGGCCAGTGCATTTACCCAAAGGACATGTCATAGGATATATGCATGACCCCAAGATTGCATTGGATAAAGAAAAAGATTTGCCTGAAGAACTTAGGAAGCAGGAGAAGCCAAGGCACATCTAATAAATACTCTTATGAAGGAAGTCAAAGTACCTTCTCCTACTGCTGAAGAGATTGAACTCTCAAAGCAGCCAGAAGGAGGCCCTAAAACTGCTGAACTGCCTGACCCAGAGCCAGTCCCTAGGGAAAGACTCTTGGCAGAAGTACATTGGGGAGACAATTTGACTCCAGATCAGAAGAAAAGCTTGCAAAAGGTGGTGAAGAAGAACTTTGAAGCTTTTGGATTAGATGGCAGACTTGGTAATTACCCAGCCAGGGTAGAGATTAATCTCAGACCAGGTACAAAGGAAATTGCTTTAACTCCTTATAGGCCAAGTGAAGAAGCTAAGGCTGCTATAGACAAGCAAATAGATGATTGGTTGCGCTTAGGTGTAATTGAGGAATCTAAGAGCCCTTGGGGCTTCCCAGTGCTTGTAGTATGGCGGAATAATAAGCCTCGCTTGTGCATTGATTACAGGAAGCTTAATGCAGTAGCTATACCAGATGAATACCCCCTACCTAGGCAACAAGACATCCTTCATTCACTTGAAGGAGCCCAATATCTCAGTACTCTAGATGCTCTAGCAGGCTTTACTCAACTCCAGATAAAGGATGAGGATAGGCCTAAGACAGCATTTAGATGTCACAGAGGACACTTTCAATTCAGAAGAATGCCTTTTGGATGGAGAAATGGACCTCTAGTATTCCAAAGGGTTATGACTGATGTTTTGGCCCCATTCTTATGGATATTTGCTCTAGTATATATAGATGACATTGTGATATACAGCAAGTCATTTAAAGAACACTGTGAGCATTTAGACAAAGTATTAAAGACCATTGCAGACTCTGGATTGACTCTTTCTCCTGGTAAATGCCACCTTGGATATCAATCTCTGCTCCTCTTAGGACAAAAGGTGTCCAGACTTGGCATGTCTACCCATAAGGAGAAAGTGGAAGGCATTCTACAATTAGAGGAACCTAAGGATATACCTACATTACAAACATTCTTGGGAATGATGACCTACTTTTCAAGTTATATTCCATATTATACTTGGATAGTAGCTCCATTATTTAATCTCTTAAAGAAGAGTGTCAAGTGGAAATGGGATAAATTGGAATCCCATGCTTTCAAACTAGCTAAGCTAGTCCTAGCCAATGCACCAGTTCTCTCTTACCCAATACCAGGGATGCCCTATAGGCTTTATACTGATGCATGTGACTTTGGAATAGCTGCTATTTTACAGCAAATTCAAACCATGAATGTTGTGACCCTCTGGAGGCTCCCTTGTGGAGCACTTAAGTAGTGGCTGCGTTGACGGTTTGGTGCTATGCTGTGTATATTGAGTGTTCTAGTTACAGTGTTTGCTATGGTCTATGGTGGTTGACGAGATAAAGCAAGCTGAGGTGTCCAGTCTTGCTTTATCCTCCTTATATATACCTCTGGCTGCGGTGGCTGCAGACGTATTATCTAAGCACACTCTGCAGTAGGTGTAGGTTATGTACAGTACTATGGGTTAGGTAATTGTTTGTCTTAAGTTTGTGCGGCTCCGAATCTTATAGAGCCACACAAGGTCCGAGGGGTAGGCGCTGAGGTCACGTGATCCTGCCGTAAGCGCCGAGATCACGTGACAACTCGCTCCTCGCTCCAAGTAACATGGGAGAGAAATGCTGGAGCGAGTTCAGGGTAACAACCGTAAGCGCTGAGGTCACGTGACCATTCTGTAAGCGCCAAGATCACGTGACAACTCGCTCCTCGCTCCAAGTAACAAGGGAGAGAAATGCTGGAGCGAGTTCAGGGTAACCACCGTAGGCGCTGAGGTCACGTGATCATGCTGTAAGCGCCAAGATCACATGATAACTCGCTCCTCGCTCCAAGTAACAAGGGAGAGAAATGCTGGAGCGAGTTCAGGGTAACCACCGTAAGCGCCGGCTAAGCGCCGAGGTCACGTGACCTTGTTTATGGCTTGTTCCGCTTGGGAAAAATGCCATAAATCTGTAGAAATATTTGGTTGTTTTGTTATGTCCATTTGACAGGTCATAACATGATCAGAAGCGCATTGATTTAGACATCAAGCATACCTTGATCCATACACAAAATGATTTATAGTAAAGAGTGAAAGTGGAAGAAAATATTCATAGGTATGAGGGGCTTGCAGATCCTGTATTTATAACCCATAAATCGCTCTGAGTGGTAAATGATTGGTGCTGCGGACATCCTCCACATTCTCACACAGTTTGATTACTAAATCCACTCTCTTGCGCACTCCACTTGCAAAAGGATATTCCAAGGCGAGCTATCAATGATAAAGTTACCTCGAACAATGAACACAGAGAGCCTATCTATTGAGTTTAGCTACTTAAAATAGAAAATAGCAATGAGGTGGCAGGAAAGAAATGTAGTAAGAGTTAGATATATATAACTTAGCTCAGACTACCATGTTAGAGAACCAAGGGCATTGAAATTGCTTTATGGGGATGTGAGATAAGCACGGGCACTACAGAAAGAACTGAACTAAAGATTGGGGTACCAACACTTAATACAAATGCCCCTATAGGACATAGTACACCTAATCCATAATGCCTAAGTCCTAGGGATGATTTTGGGCTTAGGCACGTTTGTCAAAATAGGTGAGTCTTACGTCTAGACTGTCCAAGGCAAAAGTCATTAATAGCTATCAACTTATCACAGGGCACGCAGGGAGGTGAAGGACCGTCTAATATGGTGACGGTGAATGATGTACCACAGTGCCTTATAGATAATTAGCATGATACTAGCGAAAGAGATGCGTATATGCGCGGTGAGTGAACTGAGAAATCGGATCATCACGAGACCCGAGTCTGTAAGTTCAACGTAAACTGTTGGGATAATAAATGCAAAATGAACTGGGTTTTGTATACAACTAAACTTGCCTTGGCCCACGCTTGGGCTGTTCCTGATGAAACTTTGTCTGAATGAGCAAGGCGCTCCGATCGACGATCGCCACTCCGCTCAAGCCACATTTTGTTAAAGACAATGGGTCTTTAATTAGCTACTCTTAGCTTATATGCAGTGGAAGAGCGAGGATAAGATAAAAATGAGTTAACAAGGCTTATATTTCTGTGATGTATAGAGTTCCTTATATGCAAAGAGCACAGTGAAATATATAACAAGTATCGGAACGCGTACTATATGTGCTGGAATACCAACAGTGCATGACTTCGTTCAGCACCTTTCTTGGCGTCTTCACCTGACCAACCGCATGTTTTACTGATGTTATATTGAGAATGAAGGTTCGGCAGAGCTTAGTATAGAGTCCAATTCGCTTGTAGCGTCACTGTTCGCATCCCTTGCTTCTGTCATATGAGCGAGATCGTGCGAAGTACAGCTGCATTTTATATGCAATTCTCCTGCACAAGCGACGGAGACTCCTATATGCGCGCCAAGTGAACTGATCCATCAGACCATCACGAGATCTGAGCGCATGATCTTCAGAAACGTTCAGTCAGATATCCACCAAAACAGAAAAGAGGTTTAGAACCACCTAAACTGTGGTCTGACAAACTTTGATTATGACATTCTGAAAAGGTGTGCGTACCGCTAATTTTAAGTGTTTGACCTGACTAGGATTTATGTTGGTGCTTATTTTCATAATCGGGCAGCTGATTACAAACATAAAGTCGAGACTCTGCTCTGCGATAATGATGGGAAACGTCGCAACGTCAGTTTATCGCTGAGTAGAGGATTTGGAAAACAAGTGCAATTAGATTGGTCAGCGCAGCTTTTAGGGTGGTGTTGACATAGGATGGGGGACAATTGCTGCATTTGAACAGGAATAATAGAGCCATGAACGACAGTGTATTAAAGTAGGCTGTTGTAATCAGATAAACACATATATCTATATCGTCCAAAATCCAAATCGCCTGCCTAAAACTCCATTTCACCAACCCGTGCTGCGATTTCTGCTGCAGACTCTTTGCCCTCGGTTGAAGGCAACCCACCCAGAATCTCCAGCACCCTCTGGAACATTGCGTTGGATGCAAAATTTCAGATGCTGGCTGAGAATGTTTGCCGAAGTGGTCATCTAGAGCCGGATTGACAACTTTGGGAAGATCAGTTGTAGGCCCCTCTGCCGCAAGACCAGTGTGGCACCAGCAGTTTGCAATTGCAGACTCCTCGACTTTGTTCCAAGCCGTCAAGACCAGCTGCATAGCCTCGAGTTGGTTAATAGAATAGATATTCTGGGCGCCATCAGTGTCGTGCTGAATAGATAGACAAACAAACCCATTACGATAGTGGGACTTGAAGCAGCGAATGATCCTGGCATCCATTGGTTGGATCCAAGAGGTCAGGTTTGGTGCCAAATGTTCGGCACAAACATTGGGGTTAGAGCGATGGTTCATGGCGATGTGAGGGTGCATTGTCAACCAGTAAAAGAACATGGCGCCCCTGCCCTTTCATGTCCTTGTTAAAATCCGATGGGAATCTTAGGTAGAAGACTGTGTTATTAATGCTGTCAAAAAATGATCAAATTCGCCCCTTGTCCATATCGACTGTACCATCCAAGCAGTAGTGTTCCAGAAGTAATAATAGCCAAGATCAGCTGCCTGAGATCGCCTGAAGCAGCGTGGACGACGAGGGTGGCTGATGATAAGTGGTTCACGCTTCTCTGAGCCATCCATATTTGCACACAATAGATAGGTGAGACGTGAATGGTCGCCTTTGACTCCAGACATCTGCTGAGTAGCAATTCCGCAGTCAGGAGGGAGACGAAAGAACAGGCCAGTCTTGTTGGCATTGAAGATGTTGTGAGGGTGGAACTGCCAAATAATACAGATGACACGAGGGATTTCGACCTCAAGCTGATCAGTGGGAGCTGGTGCTGCCTTGCCATGGAAAATGTAGACCCACAGACCAAAGCGAGCTTTCAGATGGCCAAGCCACCCATTAGAGAATGAGAGCCTGCTCGATTCAGGCACAGCAAGTAGGTGACAAAAGCCGCAAGGCTTCTCGCAAATAATAGCCCCATTCAAGCAATATTGTTAGCTTGTTTCTGTAGGACCCACTCCATCAAAAAAGCTTCAATCTCAGGTAACCGCATTCAGGGAGTTCGCTTGTAGTGCACATGAGTGGGGTGGGCAGCAACGTATGCACGGATGAGCTCCTCATCCCTAAGATAGGCAGAATGGGTGGACTGGGAAAGTGTTGGAAAGCCCACAGTACGTAGCTGCTGCGCAGTCTCTTGCTGGTCAATTCTGACTTTTTTTTTTTTTAAATCATGTATATTATAGTCGTTTCAAGGCCAGGCCTTATGGTGCGACTTTCTAGCTACAGTAAAAGTACGGTACAAGAAAAGAGAGAGATGACGGGGACTCCTGCCACTAGACGACAAACTATACTACGCTGGTGCATGCTAGACTAGAGTACTGTGTGCTATAACTACGGTGCGTGCGGGAGAGGGAACTACAAATTAACGTAAGTAAGTGGAGAGACGACGTGTGCGCCGGACATATTCCAGGAGTGCATTAAGACCAGAACGAGAAGAAAAAAGATACGAAAGCGAGAGGTACTGCCCCCCTTTAGTGGTCATGACGTGCTGCCGAATAGCCATATATTTTGGACAATGCAGGACGAAGTGCGAGACCAATTCCTTAGCTTCGCCGCAGGCCTCCCAAGCAGGCGAATCGACGAGGTGGAGGACGTGGAGGTGTTTCTGAAGTTGAACGTGTCCGGTTAGTAGACGGAAGAGGAGTGTGGATTGCCCCCTGTTTAGATGTGCGGTGTTCTTTATGAAGAGGCTTGGATCGACTGCGGGGTACCTCCCTAGCAGCTTGACTCCTGCCGGCGACCATGTCCAGTTTTTGAGGGCATATGCTCGGTTCTCTTCCTTGGTTCGAGCTTTAACTAGGTGTCTTGTGATGATTCTACAGTATCGAGCTAGGCCAGGAGGGATGAGATTGTGGGCATATTGCTCGCCATTCGCTGCTAGTTTTGCTTCCTTATCTGCCAGAACACTGCCTACGTTGCCTCGGTGCGACGGGCACCATTTGAGACTGAGCCTGGTACAGTCTGAACGGTCCATGATGGTTGCCAGAAGTTTTCGTATTGGCTTCAAGAGGTTTTTAGGTCCGCCAGTAGCAAGGCCTTCTATACAAGAGATCGCGAGTTGGGAGTCCGAGTAGACAGTTGCTTCCTCGATATACCTGAGTCTGTGTATCGCATAGAGTGCTAGCCAGATGCCTGCCAGTTCGGCTTCTAGTACTGTAGCCTGATCCTGATCGCCTAGTCTGACTCCCGACCACGCCCTGCTACGTTCATCTATTCGCACAATCGCTCCCGCGCCCACACCCAACTTCCCTCTCAAGCCATCCGCGTACGCTTTAGTCCTGGCGTGATCGGCCCTGGCCTCCCAGAGCGCATCTGCGGCACTGGGGAAGAGGTGTCTAAGTACGGTGAGTGGTGTAGTTGCTTCGTCCTTAAATGTCCATTGCTCTAGTTCGCAAGGGTAATTGCTGACGTATCTAAGGAGGTGGTGTAACAGGGACAGGTGGTGCTTCTGGCCAATTCTGAGAATGTGTGTGATATCTTTCTGTAGTGGGTGACTGTCTGGTGTTGTGGCAAGGCGAATGGATTCTGACTTGTGCTCGTGGTAGTAGTCAATGATCTGGATCTTGTCACCAAACGAGAGCTGAATCCGCTTGGGAACAAGGATGTGTTTGCTGGCCAGAAAGGAGACTTGGTTGAGCTTCCTGAGCTGCGAAGCATGCGAAGTGCCTCCCTGGTGCACTTGGTGCTTGTAGGTCTGTGCGAAAAAGTGAGTTACATGTACGGATATTTAACTCCAATGCTATTTACCTGAAAGGGACCGCCGTTGAACAATGTGGGAGACGTTATGTCCATAGTGAACGCGATTAAGGAGATGAACGAGTGTGCAAGGTGGGATGTTGTAAGAAGGGAGAGCTTGATGTCGAAACAGACATTTCTCACTGCGCATATATACTAAAATCTGACTTTTCACCTTCGGTTCACAGCAAGTATTATAGAAATGAACAAAATGGCCATGAAATCCACTATTACGTGTGCATTTATTGTGGCACACGCATTTATTGCGCATACAGATTAGGAGGTAACTTGTGGTTGACACAGGGCAGATAACGAATACAGGCGCCAACACGAGACGGGAGTGACATTATTTGAAATTTGAACGGTGGCCGAACCAGCAGTTTCTGTCAACTTATCGTGGGGTGAGAGATCGGCTTTGCGAGTTTCGACTATATCGCTTGTATCTACTGGAGAACAGCATTATGCGCAGCCGATGTCCCTGCGCCTGTGGTTCACATACACCCTTTGCTGTGGTGAGCTCTTACTTATATTTTTGTACTCAGTTTATGAACCGATATACATCTTCGGAGGACGAGGACCTCGAAGATTGGAGCGCATTGTCGGTTTGTGTCAAATTCCATTATACAAATTAGAAAATGGGCGACTGATGCTTTGGATTCGTCACAGCCCGTCTGAACAGACGCGGTCGCAGGGAGGGTATGGAGATGTCACTTTCCCAGTCCTGTCACATAGCCGGTACTGAGCCACACCTGTGCTTACCTGGATATTCTGCAATGTCCTAAGACGTCTCCTAACACATGCGTAATGAGCGCTTTGCCGCTCCATAGCCAGATGCGCCAGGCTCGAGTGATTGTTTTATCATATTGTATACACCGTTTTCGCCGACTGAGACCAAGGAGAGGAAAGCTGGAGTATAAGCGACGGAGCCCCTAGCCGAAGAGACATCGATTGACAAAAGACTTGACAACCCTTGGCGATAATACGCACAAGAACATACGTTGCGTTTGCCAAGTCTTTCGCTCAAATCAATGTCCCAAAGGCCAGGGGCCCGGTCCAGGAAAACGGCTGGTAACCAACGCGATCATACGCAATGAGCACCTATAGCCGGTAACGCCAACGGAGCGTGCGTTGTTAGCCTCGCCTCTCAACCTCTGGCCAGGCTTCGGAAAAGAGGGTCGTTGGCATAACAAGCTTGGCATCGTTCACATTGGGGGGGAGAACGGAAATGGAGAAAAAATGGGAGATCGCGGAACGTGGCGCCCGAGGATTGCCACTGAAAAGATGTTTTTGTCAAATATTCGAGACGGTGTCGTCGCGTTAGGAGTTGCTGCTGGTGTCAAGGGTGTTGTTGAGTGGCGAACACGAAAAAAGGCGGTGGTGGTGGTAGGAGACCGATGTTGATCGCTAACCTGGGCTAGCACTCATATAAGGGATCAAAGCCCTGAGTGTCACATGACACCGGCCTCCGGATCACCGCGGAACCGAGCCAAAGCTTCAGGGATTTAACTCAACTCAAATTCCGCCGTCTCGCCCCTTCGCGCTCACTAACACGACCTCCAATCGTTAGGTGATCTGAATGGAACGTGCGTTTATGGTGATACCAAGTAGAGAAAACGTGTGTGGCGTACGAGTGGGAACTTGACTCGAATGATATGGCGAATGTTCAGCGCGCAACATGTAGCTTTGATTCGGTGCTTGATGAGGAACCGCGCTTGTCATTTGATCTGACTCGCATCATGCCATCAACTATAGCTACGATCTTCACGACCAACAAATTCATGTATTATATATGCGCATGCGCTCCTTGCCGTTAGACTATCGTGACACAGCCCCCCCTCACCTATGATAAGGTAGATCGACTTATTCTCCATTCGCCCTTGAGCTTATATTTTTGACACACGTGGCAGCGCATATTTCTTGCCAAATGACCGAACCACAACATGACCCGTCTGTCGGGACAAAAGTTAGATGACTACACAAAAAATCCGAGCATTCATGCCAAGACTGTGACATTCATGTTGAAGCGAGATGAACTGGATGGACTTCAGTATAAAATAGCACGGCTTATGCTACCAATTGATCTGTTAAACTATGTAATGTGAGTGAGAGATTTAACGTGTCGCAGAGGATTGAGCGACAGTATATTCATTTATATATGCGGTACAACAGATAAAGCGGAACAGAGAGAGGGAGATACATCGCTGTGAAAGCAACGATACATAGGGTACGATTCACATATAAGATAAAACGGAACTTACGATAGAAAATGGTGAGAATAACATTCGTTCAACAGTTGATCTGGCACCCAGGATTCGACCGCCGAGTTGAAATGGCTAAGCATCAACTTGGCGAATGAGGCAATAAGTCAGACTTGAGTGCACCCGTAGCAGAAGAAGATTTACGAGTAGGATTTATTACACTGGGATGAACGAGTGGGTATACATTTTACAGTGACAGAGTGAGAAGGGGGAAGGAGCAAGTCATGTATGATACACCCAATGGGACACCTAACCACATATGGCAACCTCTCAATTCCTCAAGTGGGCCGCAAGCGAGATATATTTCTCACAAGCAAACCTGAACGAACCGCGTAAATCTTATGGGAGTCAATACAACCTGCACCAATTTCCAACAAGAGAGTTATGTTATTCGATGGGACGAGATTGAGCATAAACTCCATCGCTACATGAACGATAAAATCGGTTGGTTCAAAAATTAGAAACTAACCTGCCACGATTAATTGAACCCGCATTCCTGACCTTTCGTCTTCCTGACGCTCGTATTCCTGTTCGGTTTCCTCCAATAAGCTACGCTTTTTGAACGACGGGAATGACTTCTCCCGTTCTCCCATAGAAGTATTGAACACAGATTTGAGCACGATTGCCAGGGCTTGGCCTGAGAACCAGAACATGTCAAAAGATGGAATCGAATCTAAAAGTGGCGTTACCTGAGCCTCATAATGATCATAAAATACGTACTCTTGGCTGAGATCATAAAGTTCTGTAGCTGTACATAGATGGTCTTAGGATCTGTGAACAATCGTTCACCTGCCTTGCGCACCTGAGGTACTGCTGGTCTTACGCAACATTCTATACCGCCTTGGTACAAGGAGCCGAACGGCAAAATAAGAAGTAAAATGATCGATCAAATCTACGAATGATGTCTGTTAAGACTTATGCGATTAGGTAACGGCAGACCGTATCGCCACTGAATAATATGACGCTTCAAAGCGCTTAGTAAGAGTAAGATTTACGAGTGAATGCGGAGGAATTAGAGCGATGGTGTACAAGCGACAGAGTACAGGCGGATTCATGCTAATTGTACATGTAATTAGAAAACGTACAAGGTGGGAGATGAACGTATAAGTGTAATAGAGAGCAGATGGATACAGGAGGAACGGGAGAGACAGAGAAAGAAACACGCACTGATTGCATGCAACAACGAAGCGCCGATCCCATCAGCAACGCCATATCAACGAACATCAGATCGAAGCGATCGGTGCTTCGTGGCGATTCGGGTGCCCTCAATCAATGTCTCAACAATGCCAATGTGAGACAACCCTGGGCGTAATCATTAAGCTCACCTTCGAGATCGTCTGAGGGTCGTATGACAGCGTCAGGACGCCCAATGGTACCGATGATCACGACCAGCCGTCCATTCCACCCACCAGGGCCTACGGTGTCGAGGCAATGCTAGCATGAGCGTGGTCTTGTTTCGAAGCACGAACAAGACAGGGTCGCTGATCTCGTTGAAGTTGATAGGCCACATCTTCGTCGAGGAGTAAACGAAGCCGCCTTTCCACTTCTCAGGCCTAATTTGATAGGCAACAAGCACTACTGTGTGTGAAACATGAGAGAACAGCGTGGGGAGAGCATAACTACGACAAGACACAGCACAGAAGACACGACATACGGGGATTTTTGTCATTTAATTCGGCTATCGCGGCGGCGACGGCGGCAATACTCAGAATGCTCGGTCGCAATACTGGGAGGCTACTAATAATCCTCGATGAGCCGCATTCACGTTTCACTAGCTATGTACTACTCTATCATATACCCTTGGACGCGTCTACTGCCCACTAGTATCGGTCCATCCACTGAATGTAGAAGCCCGCTTGGCTACCTGCGCAAGGCTAAAGAGAGATAGGACATTCAATGGGACAAGCGACATTTATTTTTATTTTTATTTTTATTTTTATTACAAAACTTGTGCGAGCACGGTCCGTCGTCTGAGAAGGTATACTATTGTGTGAAGGCTGGGGTGGTATCGCGGATGGTGGAGGTTCTCACACAGGGAGCTCAACTACGAAGGTTGAAAACTAAGGAAAGAAATTTTCACAGGGGGGACGCATAATATCGGATGTGAGTACACATATACAAACACACCGCATACATACACTGATATGATTGTAAATTCAACAGAGGTAACTTGTGGACGCTGGACGCCGAGCTCACGTGACTCCCTATCAGAGGCAAATGATCACCCGATTCTTCAAGTGATGTCATATGTAGAATATATATATATCCTCAAAATAACAATAAATATACTTGATCCTAAAAAAATAAAATTACGTGGTACAGTTCTATGCGGCAAGTACTCACGCACGTATAGTAGGGAGCATGCAATCTCCACCCACAAGGGCTTCCCATGTGGAGAATTCCTGAGCGGAGAGGTTACTTTATTGCTATTCTTGGTGTTTGAGTTATTTCTCATACGGGCGATGAAACAATCATAAATTTGACGAATCAAGATACTATAAAAAAGACAGCACTTCAACATGGCGATGAAGCGAAATTACAAGGCATGATAGAAACTCGGAGTCAAGTAGAAATTAGGAATCGAGTTCTAGATTCTGAGAACGTAGTACCATATAGATATCATCAATCTCCGTGCGTAGGCTGGCTATGTCCTGTCGTCTCATCTCGACCAACTGGCAAAAATCGAGTATTGCCGCTTCAAGTGCAGAATTACGTTTCCTCACCGATGAACGTGAGCATCAGATTGAACATTCGAAATGAGCAACTTACTTGAGGTCTTTGTACTTATCATTCAGCCGTTGCGAGATCTCGTCAGGACTCATGATCACCGCGGCCTCGAACTCGACCCCGGTTGCCTCAGAGAACCGGCACTCTTGGCGGCAGCTGGGGCACAAAGTTCTTCTGGGGCCCAGCTGCTCCTTCACGGCCACGACTTCCCCCCAAAGTTTCCAGCATTCCCGACAACAGACATGACCTGTATGTGCGTCAACGCTGATAATGAACCGTGTCTGCAAAAATCTTACCACAAGGGGGAGCTATGGCATCCGAGCTGGGACAACTCTCCTGGCAAACGATACAGCAGAATGAGCTATCGTAGCTCTCCACGTTGTCAATGACCCTGTCGTGAGTCGGGAGAAAAGGTGCGATTGAGATGTCGTTAAGCGAGTCAACGTTGATTGCACACCGTGCTCTCAACACGACAGGACGAGCAGCCCGTGTTGGAACCGTAGGGTGAAGTTGTCGAGGTGCGTCGACATCAATGTGATGAATTGTTGGATCCTTGATTCGTCTCGACCCCATGGTGGCCGATGGAGAAATGGTGCTTTCAGTCACGTGTTTTAGAGGCGACGACACGCACATGATTGTCGGAGAATGGCAGAGAACCCGACGAACGCACTTCCCTCACCTATCCCTTCGTAAACATCGTATACTATGTCCGCTCGGGGACCAGCTGTGCTCTGTGCGCAATGCAAATACCTTATCGATACCGGCCTACAGGCTAACAGTGATTCGAGTGCTATTTGGCAGATGACCGTTTGTGGTGCGTAATGTCCTGTCATACCATTGGAGCGCTACAAACTTACTCTTTTTTTAATTTTTATTTTAGAGCATGTCATTTGTGATGCGTGCGCAAACGGGATAAAAAACGGTCCTCCAGCTCTTGTTACGTGTCACCCATGCAGAAAGGATGCAAGGCCATCGAGAAGTATTCGTCTGAAAAGAATTTTCATCCACAAAACCTTGCCTCCCCTGTCTGTTGCTGTGCGGAGAATGCAGCATACTGTGGACCAAGAGCAGTGAGTAATTTTATAACAATCGCAAATCCACCGCAATTTAACAGAATGCTTAGAGCCAAGCACAATCGACTTGCAAATGAAGCCGCCGAATATCCCCCCCTTCTGAAAAACCTTGACGCCGAGCTTTTCGGTCTACAATCGGAACTAAAGGCGCTTATCGAGAGGCTGGGTCGGAATCAGCCAGTTTCGGATACCCCAATGCAACTGTAACTAACTGTTATTTTTCCTTGTTCATATGTCGTTGTCCATTATTTTGTGCGACTTGAATCAATATACGTTTTCACATTATCTCTCACAATCCCCGCCTGATGTAGCAATCGAATCGCACCACGAATGATAGATCCTTGGACAAGCTATAGCCTTCAATACTGGATGGACTGGGCAAGGTGTTCTGACGAAGACTTGGTGGGTCAGCATCAGTCCTGACATTGTTAAACATGCCACGAAGACTATCATACAACACTCATATATCCCCATTGTTGACATCAATCTAAATTCAACCCTTCAGATTTTGCCTTTATCATGTGAACGTAGAGTCTTCCTCTCCCTGACCACTCACTATGTCCAGACGAGGGAACAAGATCATAGTATTTCCTGAGACACACCAGTTCTCCACCGAACAAGAGTCTCCGGGCACAGGTAATCAAATAATCAATTGATATTCACGGACTAGTTGAACACCCGAATTTCTTTAGGATTAGTCTGCGCAATGACATATTTTATATTTCATCGAGACTGGAAGCTTGTCTGATTTAGCTTCGAGAATGCTATCGGTGATGCATGGGCTGGGGTCACAGTTTCTGGCTTCGTCGCGCCACTTCGGGGCTCTGCACGACACCACCGAATGGCTGGCTGGTGGTCTTGGAGAACCTACTGTGGCCAAGCAAAGACTGATCATGGTGGGAAGGACGTCGAATACATGGCGCTTGAGAATGTTGTTGGACTGTACTGGGAAAGCAACACTAGCTTTCGCAGCGGGTGAGTCTCTTCTCTTTATTCATTCGACCACTTCTCGTAACTGCATTCTTGAGTTAGTGAGCCGGTGATGATGCTACACACCAGCATTGGCAACAAGTATGCGATGGAGCTCCCCGACACCTTGTTTTACTCAAGATGGTGTGAGATTATAGAAAGCTTTGCCACGCACATCCGAGGCCCTACTATGTTTCAACAAATCTGGCTTCCCGCCACGAAGCCCAGATGGTGGAAGACAGTGCTGGACTGGGACTATTTTTTGGAACATGCAACGCGTGAGCCATCGGATATTGAGCACAACCATACTTCTCCAGATATTAGCAACCTCCCAGACACTGACAGCGAAGATGACGGAGAAGGCGAACCGGACGGGCAATTGGGAGCGGATACGACCATGGCCCAGATAGGCGGGACAAGACAGGAGACGTCTGGAGAGCAGACTGGGGAGGAAGTGGGGGTGACGGTAGAGCGGGCGGGAGGTGGCTCGGTGAGTGGGACGATGGGAGAGGACATAGGGGAGATGTGCACGGGAGCAGGGACAACGAGCGAGAGTAGGGGAGAGACAGCAAGTGTAGAGACAGTGACAGTCGCGACGGGAGGAGATGGAAGAGAGGTGGGTTCCGGGGCGGATATGACACCTGTAGAGACAGAGGCAGGACAAGAGATGGGGATAGAAGAGACTGCAGGGGCAAGTGCCGGTGGAGATATCGAAGGATTGGAGGTGGGAGTAGAGCGTTTGGCGATGCAAGGCCTGAAACGCAGGGCAAACACCCCACCACATCTTCCGCCCTCAGAAAAAAGACCTCATCGAGTCGGCCAGAAATCAAAAACTCCCCAACCTCTTAGAATTACCCCTCAATCTTTGGCACGACAAAGCGTTCCCCCCTCTTTCCAGATTTCAGCTCAGCTGCACGTCAAGGATTGGCAAGGTCGCAGGGTTGCTGCTGTGCGTGAAGCGGAGGGACAAACTAGCTCATTAACCGCACCCTCAAATAAAGGCGACGACGCCCTCCAGACCACCAGACCTTCTGCCCTATCACCAGACGCTAGGATTTTGGCAGCTGGAAGAGCCTCTGGTCACTCAGCGTTAACTCCAGCACCGGTGAGTTTCTCATTCCACATGCCAACACTCTGCGGCTTACTCGTGCTCGAAAGACATCTGTATCCACACAATCCGATTGTGGAGCAGAAAATGTGTCCACTTCTGGTACGGGCTATGAAGCCGACAACAGTAAAGGTGGTCAGGGAAGCCAAGGTACGCAATTTCTATTCTCATTATCTTAAGTGTCTTCGACCGATTCTTGCAACCAGTCTCGGCTAGCTCAGCAAGTAAGTGGATCTTCAATGATATTTTTCAATTGATACTAGTCCAACTTAGACACGCATTCAGCGGCCACAACAATAATTCTTCTGGCGAAGCGAGCACAAGATGCGTTGAGGGGATCTGAACTCAAAAGCACAGCAATGGCCGAACAAGATCGACACATTTCAAGTAGTGTCAAATCTAACGCTCACTTAGCTGGCCATACTTCGGAGGTTGCTGCTGCGTTTGCCAAGCGGCGATTTGCTACCACTCCCCATGCCAATGCCCCTGCCGTCCCCCATCCCCTGGAGCCTAGTTCGTCCACTGTCGTGACCCTCTGGAGGCTCCCTTGTGGAGCACTTAAGTAGTGGCTGCGTTGACGGTTTGGTGCTATGCGGTATGTATTGAGTGTTCTAGTTACAGTGTTTGCTATGGTCTATGGTGGTTGACGAGATAAAGCAAGCTGAGGTGTCCAGTCTTGCTTTATCCTCCTTATATACCTGTTGCTGCGGTGGCTGCGGACGTGTTATCTAAGCACACTCCGCAGTAGGTGTAGGTTATGTATAGTACTATGGTTAGGTAATTGTTTGTCTTAAGTTTGTGCGGCTCCGAATCTTATAGAGCTGCGTGAGGTCCGAGGGTCATGTGACCTTTTGGACTTAAGCACCCGGCGCTTAATCGCTGAATAAGCGCCGAGGTCACGTGACAACTCGCTCCTCGCTCCAGGTAACATGGGAGAGAAACGCTGGAGCGAGTTCAGGGTAACCACCGGCGCTTAATCGCTGAATAAGCGCCGAGGTCACGTGACAACTCGCTCCTCGCTCCAGGTAACATGGGAGAGAAACGCTGGAGCGAGTTCAGGGTAACCACCGGCGCTTAATCGCTGGATAAGCGCCGAGATCACGTGACAACTCGCTCCTCGCTCCAGGTAACATGGGAGAGAAACGCTGGAGCGAGTTCAAGGTAACCACCGGCGCTTAATCGCTGAAATAAGCGCCGAGATCACGTGACAACTCGCTCCTCGCTCCAGGTAACATGGGAGAGAAACGCTGGAGCGAGTTCAGGGTAACCACCGGCGCTTAATCGCTGAAATAAGCGCCGAGATCACGTGACAACTCGCTCCTCGCTCCAGGTAACATGGGAGAGAAACGCTGGAGCGAGTTCAGGGTAACCACCGGCGCTTAATCGTTAGGTAAGCGCCGAGATCACGTGACCTTGTTTATGGTTTGTTCCGCTTCGGGAAAAATGCCATAAATCTGTACAATATTCGGTTGTTAGGTTATGTCTGCTAGGCGGGTCATAACATCCACGTCTGGCCTACCTGTCCCTCCTGCACATTCTCTTGCCTCAATATCTCAAAACCTCCAGAATACTTCACTGGATTGCAGACCTAGCGGACGGCGCAAACCGCGATAACATATCTCTGCTACAATGTATTAATATATCCTGTTTTAATGAATTGACCTGATGAATTATTTTGTGTTGCTTACCTCTGAATGCGCGTAATGAATAAAAATAGACTTTTCCCAGCTTTGGTTGTATTGTCACATGCGTCAACCAAACTAGGCATGCTCCTTTCGGCCATCAATTACGTCAGATAAACTTCTATTAAGCAAGTCAACCACAACCATGTCAGTTTCTAGTGATGCAGGCCGAGTAAAAGGTTGCCAAGATCTTGCCTTATCTTCTTCTTCTCCTTCCTGATGATCTTCCTCCAGACCGAACATTTTCCCTTACGTTTAAATCCAGCAAGGATAGAGTAGGTTTTTAGTCCCTCAGGCTTATTTTATTTTATTTACTAACAAACACGATTGTGAACCTAGTACTGTTTTTGTTGCGAGGATGGCGGCGAACTCATGGATTGCAGTACATGTGACCAGGCATTCTGCTGCAATATTGTTGGCCGGGAATGTGACATGGCAGGTTCTGTGCAGGAAGATGATCCCCTCGCGACACCAACTTGTATTTCCATTCTGTTCCAGCTGGCTCAGAATAAGAAATGGAGGTTCCAATGCCCAGAATGCTTATCGTCTGATAAATTTACACCGCTAGACGTAAGTGGTGATTCTTCAACTTGAACCTACTAACAAAGTTGTAGTATTCTATCAATAGAGGATACTGTGCCACAAGACGCATGGGAGTCAAAAGTTTGGTTGTTGTATTCCTTTTCTACATGCACCATCTCCATGGGACGGCGAACATTATAATGCAACAAATTTGCGCGGCACTTAGCGTCTTCAAGATTCATGTTGTGAGCAAGATCTTGGAGATAGGGGTAAAGGTCAACATTGATGCCTCCACACGAATTCGTGACGAGTAGGTAGATATCACTTGCATGACTCAAATAAAATAACCATATCAACCCTAGGCTTCTACCTAAATCCCCTTATCATATTGTCGTCCTCTTTTTGACAGAAAGCGATCCCAGAGGAGGTTGGATGATCGAATCCCCATCTGGCGCAGACATAGGAAGTCGGGATATGGAAGACGCCTTCATCAATTTCCATACCACTAATCTAACACCCCTAGTGTCCAAGGTGGCGACTGCGAGGATATTCCCAATCGCATGTGGGATGAATCTATTCCATGATAAGACGCTTCAGCGCATTCATAAAACTCTTGATATGTGAGCCATACTTTTCTATGCTTTCAGTTAAAGCTTACACTATTCATAAGTCGCCCTTGGCATTCCATGGTTTTACCTTCGGCGCCGGCCATTCTACCTTCCCAATATACTGATTTTTTCGCCGAAATGTTTGTTCACCTCTATTATTAAGGGGCGGATCTTCGAACCTCTTTGCTTCGCACCTGGACTAAGTCCTTCGACAGTTGTCAACAGACCGGTTTAGTGGTAATGGATCGACCCTCCTGGGCCAGTCACTCACTGGATGTACGACGGATCGAGCACGCTGCATACGGAACTCGCCCGTATGGATTTGACCTTCCGATGGTCCTGTCCTTATGCGGTTGCTGGGATAAAGAGGGATACCGCTGGAAGCTGCGTTTCAGCGATAGCGGAAAGTTTAATGAGTGGTTCGGTTACTATTTGTCGTCCTGCTGCTCATTTGAGTTGCACATTGCCATATATACAGTGCATCGAGTTGTCAAGGAGGTCCATGGTACGGCTATCATCGAGGAGGTTTGGAACGACAACAAAGCCTGTTTCCCATTCGATCCGAGGACCATGGTTTGCATGGAGATATCGGTAACGTCATTCTATACTTGCCTTCTATTCACCAGCTGAATCGATGGTCTGTCATTAGCCTCCTTGAGTGACCGATTCAGCGCACTCCAGAAGACCAAAACACCTCGAGCCATGGACAATTGCCTGTCAAATCGCAGCAAGAACGGTGGCTCCTGATATTGAGGCTGACCACGCATAGGATCTCCTCCATCCATCATCTATTGGTACACGTGTATTCTGCAATGTGGAGCTGTCAGGTCATAAGCCAACTCATGTACTATTCCGAATTTTTTTGCTATCTTGAATTCATTCATATATTCTGCATGCTACATTATAATAATTGTTCTGCTTTATATATATCCCACAGGATACAACACTGGATTCCTAGACATAGGTGAAAGGCCGTGCTTGGTGCCAAACATCTACAATAATCAAATGTCAGAGTGGGGGGTTGTCTTGGCCCCAACGTGCAACCTCGCCCACACAGGGCCTTCCACTTTGATTGGTGGCTGAGGGCTAACCCAATACCGAGTGAGTAACCAAGGCACGGGGTAACTTCTCGCTAGGAATTATCCCTCGTGTGTGTTCTAACCCTGTTGGGATCGGATCTTAGTGCAATTGCATGCCATGGGATTGGGGCTGACCCGATCGTGCCAACCCGAGCATAAGATATGTGCAATCTTGTTTCAACCTATACCGAACTTGACCCAAGAAGCACAGGGCAGCCAATAAAAGCAGCTCGTACTGGGATCATTCCGTAGTTTGGTTCCTCATGGACATAAATACTTTGTATTTGATGTACTTATAGCCAAATATATTCGCTTCCCCCTGAAGCGCAAACTGCCGCATTCTCAAATTCGAACGATAATGTATTGAAGGCCTTGTCACTCCGCGCATATGCTTATCTTTAATCATCGACCTATTCTGCTTTCTAACAATGTTCCACAGAGGTGTTCGCACAACAAAGGTAATGAATGGTGAACACACACAGTACTGTCCTATCTATATTCATAGTTCTAAAGTATCTTTGTAGCCACTCACCTTATACTGAGTAATTGGAATGTAGGTCGCCCTCCCAGCTTCGATTATATCCAGCTCACACCTGGACCATACTCTTCGGTTTTGGGTTTCTTTTACTAAACACGGTTATATTGATCCTCAAATGCTAAAGTGTATAGGTTTCCACCTCATGTCAAGTGTCAGGCAATGTATGGTGGCAAATTTAGTCTAGCTTTGGTACCCCGTTATGGACAAATGATCGCATTTAAACAAGCTCTATTGGCATTTAGTTTAGGACAGGCCCAGCACAATGGAAGCGGGTGGCTGCTATTATTTTGTTTCATCATTTGCCATCCCACCGCGTGCCCAAGGGACTTCGAGCATGCTGTCAGCATGTCATGTATATATGTGGCAAGAATAAAAACTAACCAATAAACCCTCCATCCGGTACGTCAACTATGTGGCTTGTCAATAATTTCCGTTCCAATGAACCATATCCACTTACGCTTAACTAGTTTAGCAAGCCCACCAGTTGACTGCTTGTTCTTTTGTCTCTTCGTCGTGCATGGTGTTTCTTCCCTTGGCTGGTTATCTATGTCTATAAAGTCCGGAGCACCAGGTAGAACCAGTCGTATGATTGCGTTCGGCATTGGGGTTGAAGGGCCACTCGGGATTTAATTACAGGAGCCAAATGAGGTTCGAGAGGGTGTGTATGTTTTCTGACGTGGCTGCCTGACACAGCTCAGTTATGATAAACGCGGTGGAGATGTCACGTGGGTGTCCCTTTTTTTGGATACACCTTTAGCTCCTACAGACGTGGGTGAGTAAACTTGCAATCGCTCTCCTTATGTGCACTACTCCCCTTGAAGCTTTTTTTTTTTAGAATATGCAAGCTGTGAAAGCAAGAGAACCCGTGACACGGAAGCTCAACTTCACCAAAGAGAATGCTTTTCGGTCTTCGACTGTTTTAACAGCCATTGCTGAAGCCAAAAACATTCTGGTAATTTGTGGTGGGGGTGTGTATAGCACCATCAAAGGGGTTCCTGTGAGTACTATGATATATTGGAACCTCCAATCATTTGAAAATTTCCCACCAAGTAGCGACTAGACGACCCAATTCCTCTTGATTGCCCTCACACCCGGCAAGAGATAACCCTCAGGGAAGCCATCGGCGAATTCTCCGTGCACAATATTGGCGCCAAATCGATTCCCAAAGAAGAAATCAGCGCGTTCAACAAATTAATGGCCCACCGAAGGACACAGGTATCGAATGTGCAGCTAGGAACTTTCCACCAGTGGCTGCAACACGCATTTCGTGCCGAACAAATTGTTCGATGTGTCACAACGAATATAGACGGCCTTGAGACTCCAGGGAATCCTGACGATGACTCCTGTGTTATGTCAGTGCAAGGTGATAATCGGTTCTTACGTTGTTGCAGCATTTATTGTGACTCATTTGATATCCGGCATGCACCTGATGTCGAGAATGAGCTGCTACAAGGAAACGTCGTTCCTTGCCATTTGTGCAGAGCTATGGGTGAGTTATGCAGATATTATATGTATTGCGCTAAATCGCATCCATCCTGGGGTTGCTGCCTTGCCTTGGCTGTCTGAATGACACCATGCATTCATCCTCATTAGCCCCAACGACCCGCACCAAAATTCTAGCTGGTGCTTCCTCCTCAGGTTTTCTCCGCCCAGCAGTGGACAATCAGATGGACGATCGAATACTGCCTGGCGGCAGCTGGTGGGAGGAGATACTCGAAGCTTCAAGGGCCTGCAAGTTGCTCCTTGTAGTCGGAGTATCCTTGAAGGACTCTGACATTTATAGCTTGGTCTACGACCTATCGGCTCGGTTACACAATCAATTTGGTGCCGTCATATATGTGGACCACGAACGAATCAAAGGCCGGAACACGCATCAGGTAATTGATTTCCACTTTCAGGTCAACATTGGCCAATTCTTTTCTCGATTGCTTTCCGCCATCGACGAGGTGTGTTGCTTCTTCTATTGTTATTTTTCTTGATATGAATTACCTATTTTCTGCAGCATGAAATGGTAGATGTCGAGATGCGTTCGGAAGCAGGCGATGAAGCCCAGGATCGCTGGTTTGAGGTGAGCCATATCAAGTATAAATCAGCTCGTTGGGGAGACTTACTGAAGCCTTTCATGGCTTTCAGGCTCTCAATCATTGCATGGAGCCAGCAGCTGGACAGGAGGATCCAGTCCTCAACAGGGCTGCGTGCTGCTTGTGTACTCTCTTGGTCGTTGAGTGCTTGGTACAATGCAAGCTATGCAGCCAATACATGTGCTATCCCGGGAGGTATAATGAGAACCAGCATGGGAAGTCGTGCGTTGTACTCGGAGGATACTCACGTGCCCGAGGTGCTGGCCCTTCAACTGATGTTGGTGACTTTATATGTCCCTGGTGCTGGAAGCATAGCGAGCAAGGAGTATACCCGGTTGGTGAAATAATTAAGAATTTCTTATCCATAGATTTACTCATTGTAATGCGTCCATTTATAGCATTATGTGTGTCCCACACCGCGTTTTAGTGTCGAGAACATCGACACACCGGCTCCCTGCATGGCAATGGTTATTTACTACTTGGATCCATTCTGGCCGCATGCACAACATTTGTGTACATTGGTCTCAAGTCGTTGGAGCTCACAGGGCTGGATTGTGAGTCCCTGGAGTGTTGCGTACACTCTGACCTGAATTGAATGAATCCTACATTTCTGCGTAGTGCTTTGTCGAACCTAGAAAACTAGAAGAGTTGGAAACTAGCAAGGCAGTCATGCCAGACTGGTGAGTACGGCCCACATTTTTTTTATGTCAGGTATTCATTTTTTGTGCCTTAGCACCTGGGAAGAACGTTCATTCAACCTGTTTGTGGTTTACATCACACACGGTCTCGCAGGTGGTAAAGGTTACCAGATATCTCAGAGGGCCTCAGTAGCCTCCATGGATGTGAGTCTTGGCATTGAGCTCGACTAGTTTATCCTACTGGACTAACTTGGGGACAGCTATTCTGTTGAACACTAGCCCCCGCGAAACATCTTGTTGAGCGTGCTGCTTATATGACTGGTTTTCTCATATGTTGTGGCCACCTGCTCTTGGAACCTCAAACGACAAGAGATATTCAAGAGTGGGTTAATTTGTGAGTTTCTGGTCTTCCCTTTGCCTCAACCTAACCAACACTGTACTTTGTGCAGTGGAGACTGCTCATTCGATACACTAATCGGATGCCTCAATATGAAACTTGCACCAGCTTTTATGATCAACTTTGTGGCAAGAGTGACGACTATGATGGCGATGCGTGCACAGATGCAGAGGTTCGAAATTCTTAATGTGTGGCTGACCGATGGAATTGCCTGCCCACATACGGACCTGCTTTACGTATCTCAATACGAAAGGCCACTTTTATGGCTATTTTCGCCGTTCACCACTCGCCCCCTTGGTAAAGAGCTACCTCATCTGCTCACCGTGTGCTCGTGCCAACCACGCTATTTACCGGGTGAGGACCAAAGCCCACGTCGTGCCCGAAAAATATGGATCGTCGATCACCAGGCAAAATCCGACATGGCGCTCTGTGACGTAGAGCTTACGGCCCGGTGTTCAGTCTGTAACCAACAGTGGATACTTCAGACCAACGATATGGAGGGGAGGCTGTATAAGTACTGTGGCCTTTATGCAGCGATTGTGCCATATTTCTCCTGCAAGTAGACAGTTCTGTAGCCGTTTTAATGTCATTCAGTTGAAAACGATGTGCATGATCTTAGTCACTGTTGTAAGTGTCAACTCTTATTCACCTACACGAGGAAATGCCATAGTTCGGTGCTGAGTATTCTTGAGATAATACTCACGTGGACATCAACATTACGCCCATCAGGTTGCATTACAACCATTGCCAGTATCCTTAAGCGGCCAAAATTGCATGTTGGTCAAAAGCCAACAGCAAGTTTAACTGGCTCCTTCAATCATCACGAAGGATGTTTATACTCAAGTAAGACAATTGATATGTTTCAGGTTGTTCGTTTTATCCATGTGCCATAAGCACTGTCTGTTTCAGCTACGGGTTCCACAAGAGGGTTGGACTCCTAAATGTGCGCAGGCTGTGAATACAAAAAGGAATACACGGGAATTCACTATCTTTGACAATTTCCAAGCGTTGGCGGTAAACCTGTTTTCGTGTGCACTTGCTGGGAGCTTGGGCCACGGTTCATTGGGTTGGCCGAAGTTGCTTATGGCATTATAAAAGTAGACCTCAGATACATGGTGGTTTAAATAATATAAAATAAACTTATGCATTGGTACTCTGCCCTGAAATCTACTCTCATATATGTTGTTATAGTATCGTTTCAACTCGGTGTTTACTTTCTGATTGGCAGACAGTTTCTATTGACAATGCAAACGTCGATATCATGTGTTTGTACCCTTCTCACTCACCTACCGTGCATACCAGGAGTCAACAGAGAATAGTTACATGAATCACCACGACTCAGAACAACATCTGCATCCCAACTGCCGAGAATACCCAGATGTGGAGCAGACATGGTTGGTAGAAGAGATGCTATTCCACAAGCCGAATACTCGTAAGTCAAGGAACGCTCATATGGTTGACTACAGAGCTAGTATTAACATCGCGCAAAGCTTTTGGCCGTGTTTTATCCTCTTTTGAGTTCAGAATAAATGGAAGCCCCACTGTGGTTGATCAAGGTTTGCTCCA
Organism: Ceratorhiza oryzae-sativae; assembly: GCA_030998015.1. Classification (NCBI taxonomy): domain Eukaryota; kingdom Fungi; phylum Basidiomycota; class Agaricomycetes; order Cantharellales; family Ceratobasidiaceae; genus Ceratorhiza; species Ceratorhiza oryzae-sativae. Next base: position 138,721 of record JARWMV010000250.1, read on the forward strand.
AGGCGATGGACTACAGGACCTTGAGGTTGTTGGTATCATTGGCACCATATATAACAAAGAGGGTCTTTTTGGCCAGTGTGCTTGGTTTGGTAACTACAACCTTGATTGGCAATGGGTGCGCATACGAGGTATACAGTCATTACGGGCGTGCGAGGATATGCGGTTTCGTCATGGGTAAGTTACGTCTTAGCTTTGTGGGACAAACTGATATGTATTTCTTCTTTTGATTTACAGCCAAAAATGCATGTGGATGGAGACGCTTCTTGGCCAATATGCTCTCATACTGCCTCACGATAGCTTTCAAGATATGTGGGAGCAAACCTTATCTGAGTTGGGTGCACTGGACGCAAGAGTCCCCATGTGGCCTGCATGTGGGGTCCGACCCTCCTGGTGGGGCGACAAGTGGAAAGATAGCTGGCCGTTCAAAAAGGAATCCAGTGCCGAATTCTCTTCCCTCTGGCCCTTCGCAGAATTGCCAAACGATTCCCGACCAGGAGAGCTCACAACAAACTTATCCCACATCAATGTGCCATGGGCTATACAACCTGAAGGCGGCATCGTGGCGACCCACTCCTTACAGCCCAGTTTGAAACGGAAACAGGCAACAGCGAGCGAAGGAGACTCTTCTGCAGTCCAAGAGGGAAATAAGTTGCCAGCGGCTACTAGACGTCGAGGGAAGGGACGTGGCATGAGTGGAATGCACTAATCAATATAAGTATCATGTTTAATCGGATAATCAATTTTTTCATCGTTCAAAAACACAAAATCATAGTTTTGAACTTCAGTTCCTCCAACAGCCAGTGCCTGATTTGCCATTTTGTATATCTTTTCAAAATCGCCCATTTATTGATGCAAATCAGGATATTCCTGTGTCAGTCACTCAAACAAATCGCACCCATTCATCATATAGCTGATGTTGCTGATTTGGCACTAAGCTCTGTCCCTTAGAGTTGAAGATATAGTACAAAGCGGAGGATGTAATATTCATCATTGAGAGATACATGGATGCGTTCATTCTGATTCGCTATCCGAGGCAACCATTGCCTCATAATAGCCTCGCAGTCTATCAAACACACTGAATATTGATCCTTTGCCAGATCGAAGCCTTTTTGGCAGTTTCTTGTTAGTCTGGATCGACATTCCCCAGCAAGTGATTCCAGATGACGTGTCCGCAGTTGATGTAGTTGTTCCATGCAAGTCAAGTGTGCCATGCCAGATAGCTGTTACAATGGCAGAGGCCCCCAAATCAAAGCCAACCCGGTATCCTGGCAGTATGAAGTAGCCATCAGGTATTGCTGTTCGAAGCTTGTCCCCTTCAACAAGCTCGCCTTGTTCGTTGACGTGGATCCATTGGCCAAACGTGAATATCTTGCCATAGAACTCGGGAAGCGCATCAATATCCGAGTCAACATGCATGCTGTTTGCGAAGTTACAACCCTCCTCATCAGGCATCAATACAGACATGTTGGCACCTAGACTTGGTCCGTGGGTCTGTGTGAAATCATGAGCCTCAAATATTGCAGAAATAGGTGCACACAGACCGTCATATCACTATCATGCAAGCCAAACATAGGAAGAATGGTGTCTGCTAAGGTATCTATATTAGAGAAAACTGCATGCAGTGAAACCCGCCGTCCCATGACCATCCAGGCAACCTGTTTGAACACAGTTGGTGTGGGTGTCATTTTGTACACAATATTACTTACGGCTACCGCCTCTTGGTCATTATGCATATCTATGTAGCCCTCAGGATCATGCTTATCGTGAATAGATTGCAGGGCATATTCCCTGGCCATCTCATCTCCCTTACGCCCAGGACGCCAGCCGCCTCCAAAAAGACGGCCGTCTTTGAACGCTATTAGGTTTATTTAACACAGAAAAAGAGAAGGTACTCACGCTGGTTAAAAATCCTAAGCGACACCAATGGAATGTCCTTCTCAACTCTACATGCTTTATTCCCGTTTTGTGCTCTATTTTTCTTAACCTCATGCGCAAAGTTTTTGACCTTGTCCATGTATTTGATGAATATGTTGACCGCTTCTTGCTCAGTCTCATCAAAACTCCCAATCGGAGAACTGCACGCCCAAACCATGGAATATGTACCATTTGCCGTTGGAGCAAACCCATACACCGTACCCCAAGAGTATATCTTGAATTTCTGGGTTTCAAGCATTTCCTTGGCCACAAATCCCTCAGAGGGGAATGGGCTATCTCTAGCGGGTGGCGGTACTGATTTATCTCGCCGATCGACCCAAGAGTAGCCTTTGCAGTAGCCTCAGGAGACGGTCTTGGTGGCATTCTCTTCTCGCTGTTATCAATGCCATCAATTGTTACACTGGAAACCTCGAGTGGTTGATGTGTGAATGCGTCCACACACAGTACGTTGAAGGGGTTCCGGTCAGGATCCAGATGGCCAATTGAATGTAGCCCAAACTGCTTGCCCAGCTCCCTAATCCTCTCTACAAGTTGTTTTGTAAGTAGACTAATAAGCGAATAGTCTCAAAGGATACCAAATCTTACTTACTATGCCGGATTGCCCTCGTTTCAACAAAAGTCTGGCCTTGCAGTCTCTCAATTTCTTCCTGAACATCGCTTAAATATCTAGAAATTGAGATCGCTGAGTGAACTTACTTTTAATAATCTACCATGGTGTAGCAGAGTTGCTACAGCGTCTCCATCTGGCATCTGCCAGTGGATATCATGGGCTAGATCGCTGCATGCACAGTTGGATAAGCACTCAGCTCGGCGATTGGGGCTAAACCTTACAGGATATAATCGTAATAGTGCTGCCACTCACGTCCATGCTCGTACTCGTTGATTGCATTTTCGAATCTCTGCTGAAATATGTTGATTTGGAGTCGCAGCTCATGAGAAATTTTTCGACCGCGTTGCAAGGGTCGCAAGGATTTTACAATATGGGACACCGCTTCATGCATCAAATCGATCTCCACGAGCAATCGTGTGCTCAGCTTCCCATCTACTTTGTCTAAAGCCTGAGAGGCAACTATAACATCAGTGATAGGCATATTTGCAAGTTAGAATACTATTAGGCTATTGGGGTTATGGGTAGTTGCGCTTCAATCACAGGATAAGCAAAACTTCGAAGTCTATTTGATGGCAGTAGGCTGATTACAAAGCGGTCTCATTTTGCATGATTGCCAAGTACAGTGGAATCCCTCAGATACCACCCCATACGACGGCCACACCTCAAAATATATCATACGCGAGCTATACATACAACAAATCGAAACCTGGGAGAACGACAGCAACCACCTAGTTTGCTACACCGCGGAGAAGACCTAATGGGCACAGGCATAGGAGTCACAGTATTTCACAAATCCATCCGTATACACTCACTTTCACAGAGTAGAAAACCTAATCGAACCATGGGTCCTCGAACTCGAAGCCATTGAGATTGCTACCAGGATAGCCACCGAAATTGTTGCAACCATCGCACTCAACCCACCCAAAAACATCCATATCTTCTCAGACAACACATCAGCAATACAAGTTGCACTCAAAGGCCACGCACGAGCAGGTCAAAAAACTTGCATGGCGATACGAGAGACGGTATTCCGCCACATTGACGCAAACGACAAAAACACCATATCGATCCAATACTGCCCAGCCCATGAAGATATCAGAGGCCACGATCTAGCTGACAAACTCGCAAAAAGAGCTTCATCCCAAGGTAGAAGCATATCAGGGGTAAAGTCACTAACATACAACAAGCGTGAATCCAGAGCCAAAACCAGAGACGATTGGTTCAACGCCTGGGCAGCCAGAGATCCCAGAGGTTTCTTCACACCAGCTGACCGTTTCCCTCTGTCAACCAAACCAAGCAACATATTACTCTTCACTCCCCGCCCTCTCTTCTTCCGCCTCACACAAGTCCTAATGGGACACGCCTTGATCGGCGAGTACTATAGACGTTTCGTCCCAAACGAAGACCCGTCTTGCCCATGCGGCGAACTGATCCAAACCAGACAGCACATACTGCTCGACTGCCCTGACTACGCTGACTTCCAACACCTATTCTTCACAGACAGAGGCGGACATATGTCCCTCGCCATGATCTTGGGCTCGTCGGACGGCATCAAGAAACTGCTCGAATTTCTCGAGCACACAAGCGCATTTACCAAGCAAGCTGCACCCGCAATCTGGCCACAGATCACTCTGCCCCCGCATGCTCTTGTCCTCGCTCTCTCTCCTCTTCTCTCTCTTCTCGGCTGCCTTGCTTTGTACACCCTTAGATAATGCTCCCCTCCTCCCCTGTGATTCGCCTCTGGCGTCTTGCTTGGACATGTTTTTTGCCTCGCTGTTTACGCTCTCTCCCTGTTCCCCCGGTGCAGGGTGTTGCCCGGTTCTCTCACCTCTGTGAATTGTATCTGGACTGCACCTTGGCTCTAGTTGAGCCTGCTAGCGGTATACAAATAATAGATTTCATCATCATCATCATCCCTCAGATACGTTTGAGATCGTTCCGGTTTGCAACTTGTGTTTCTGCTGATCCCCGCTTTCCCACACATGTACAAACGGGCCATTCGAGAGGCTTTTTCTTATGTAACTAAGCCACAAAATTTGTATTATTTGGGCTTACCAGCGAGCCAGGGGTTATTTATCATATGAAGAAGTGAAATTGGAATGTACAAAACAAAAAGATGCAGAGAAAAAAATGTGAACTAAAAGGAAATAACAAAAGAGACTTCATCTGCAATTTCCTGGTTCATAAGATCGTGCTCGGTTGGCGGCAAGATTGATAGCGATGCCATCATCTGCTCAAATTTGGGCTCAAGGAGGTTTGGGTGCTGCATCACTTCAGCCTGCAATGCTCGTGTTGTCTGCATGGCCGCTTGCTCCGAATCACTTGTCTCGGCAAGCAAATCTTTGACAGGAGCAAGTTGAGTATGACGCGAGCAATTAGCGATGGTACTCGCTGATACCGCATCCCACACAGCAGATGCCAGTTCTCACACAGGGAAGTTTTGGGGGAGTTAAATACAGCTCGTAATCTCAACTACGAAGGTAGAGAACTAAGGAGAGAAATTTTTCACAGAGATGCGCATGATAATAGAGATGAGTAAACTAATACAAACACACTGCATACATGAACGGATATGATTGTAAATCCAACACCAGTCTCATACCCTCAAGCTGGCTTATGTTGTATATCTTCTCGATGCCAGCATGTCACGATCGAGCACTAGGCAAGTCAAGCCGTTCCGATAGTGAGCTTTGAAGCAATGGATAATACCTGCATCTATTGGCTGAATCTAGGCGGTCAGATTCGGCGCTAGGGGCTCGATCTGTGGGTTAGGGTAACTGGACGCAGTGTGACGGTGTGAGGGAGCGTTTTCAACGAGAAGGAGAATATGCCGATTTTGCTGAGCCATCCAAGTGTTCAAGTCAGACAGGAAACTATAATGTGGCATGTAAATAAAGTGTCTTAAGAATTGACAGATAAACACACTCACTTGTGCCATATCGACTGTAACATCCAAGCAGTTGAGTTCCAGAAATAATAGAAACCTAAGTCCAATGCTTCCACCTGCTCAAAATAGCACAGGCGTCGAGCTTGCCCTATAATTAACAGCTCCAACTTCTCAGAGCCATCCGTATTAGTTCCAAGCAGATAGGTCAGGTGTATTTTGTCTGCTTTGACCCCAGCTGTCTGCTCAAAGGCTAGACCTGTAGTGGGTGGCAAACAAAAGAACAGGACAGTTTCATCAACATTAAAGATGTTGCAAGGATCATAGAGCTCAATTAGCTCCTTCACATGCTGGACCTCAGTGTCAAGAGTGTCGATCAGTGCAGAGGCTACCTCGCCATGAAGCTTGTAGACTTGGAGGCCAAAGCAGGCCTTGAGGTCGCTTAAGCAGCTATTCGAGAACTTGGGGGTTTGGGCTTCTGGTATATCAAAGAGCCTGCAGAATTCTTGTGCCTGTTCACATATAAGAGGACCAGTGAGTCGAATACTGCCTACATGTCTTTGCTTTATCCACTCAAACAGCGCTGCTTCAACTTCCAGAAGCTTAATAGATGTCTGCTGTTTGAAGTGTAAGCAGGTTGGGTTAGCACTTGTGTATGCTCGTATGCGGGGTTTGTCCTTGAGGTACCCCGACAGGGTAGATTGAGCAAAACTAGTGTAACCCATAGCCTTTACTTGTGTCACAACCTGCTGTTGAGTCAATCAAGCCTTGTGCTCATGGTAGAAGTCAATAATCTTCAGTTTTTCAGCGAATGTGAGGTGCTGCTTGGAAGTGACAAGTTGAGGATTGTAGATCTAAATCACTACATTAACTATAATTAACATAGCAGGAGAAAGTAGACTACATACCTGGAAAGCAGTGCCGTTAAAGAGAGTGCGTATGGCCAGCATAGCTAATTTTTAGTTGGCAAAGGAGAGACTAAGAAAGTTGTATGCAGCTCATCCTGTTTTCTTGTTTAAATAGTGCGTATCGGGCTTGAATTATATCCAAACTGAGGTATAATGCGATGTATTTACTATAGCATACATGCAGATCATCTGGCACTGGTGTACTGCAGATACTGTGCTTGTTGTGCATACAATAAAGTGGCTGTGAGCACACAGAAACGAGTGGCAAATTTTCAAATTATCACAGGAAGTGAAATCAAGTGCTTTACCATATCTGCAGGGAACATATCTGAGGGGTTCCACTGTAAATTCTCTTTTGACATGTTCATATATATAGTGACCTGTGTGAGGTGACCATGCAGTCCTGGAATACCACAGCACCTCACCCTGAATTGGTTTTTTTAATCAGATATATTTACTGTTGTTTCAGGGCTGGGCCCCATGGTGCAACATGTTAGACAGTACAGATGGGTGGCCTGAGGCATGATAAAGGAGTAGGAGACTGGAGCACTTGTAGCAGATAAGCAAGGTTGTATACAGTGTTCTATGTAATTAATAAATTGTGCCTAACATAGTGGCTGACTCTGTATGCTGGGAACATCCAATTTTTTTGGATGCACAACATGGATGTTTTGACCATTTCCTACAGTCTTTCCAGCTTCATTTTGTGAAAATTCTAACCTGATTGCTCAAAAATTGGACAAAATGCACATTTTCAATATGTTTACATCAAGCTTCTTAATTGTGTGTTGTCACTCAAGAACATACCTTTAGAAATGCCTGGACCTGGGCTTGTGCAGACAGGAATGTTGCTCTATTGTTTGGAATTTGAAAATAGAATATTACATTTTCATTCATTTTCTGTGGGACCTCTGAGTGTGTACCTGGTACACATGCCTGTTATCATGTGTGGTATTTGCAAATCAAATATTGCATTTTCATTCATTTTCTGTGTGACCTCTGAGTGCGTACCTGGTACGCACACTTATCCTCACGTGTGGTATTTGCAAATCAAATATTGCATTTTCATTCATTTTTTGCATGACCTCTGAGTGCGTACCTGGTACGCATGCTCATCCTCATGTGTGGTATTTGCAAATCAAATATTGTATTTTCATTCATTTTCTGTGTGACTTCTGAGTGCGTACCTGGTACGCATGCCTGTTATCATGTGTGGTATTTGCAAATCAAATATTGCATTTTCATTCATTTTCTGTGTGACCTCTGAGTGTGTACCTGGTATGCACACTTATCCTCACGTGTGGTATTTGCAAATCAAATATTGCATTTTCATTCATTTTTTGCATGACCTCTGAGTGCGTACCTGGTACGCATGCTCATCCTCATGTGTGGCATTTGCAAATCAAATATTGTATTTTCATTCATTTTCTGTGTGACTTCTGAGTGCGTACCTGGTACGCATGCCTGTTATCATGTGTGGTATTTGCAAATTAAATATTGCATTTTCATTCATTTTCTGTGTGACCTCTGAGTGCATACCTGGTACGCACACTTATCCTCATGTGTGGTATTTGCAAATCAAATATTGCATTTTCATTCATTTTCTGTGTGATCTCTGAGTGCATACCTGGTACATATGCTTCTCCTCATGCATGGTATTTGCAACTCAAATATTGCACTTTAATTCATTTTTTGCATGACCTCTGAGTGCATACCTGGTATGCATGCTTGTCCTCATGTGTGGTATTTGCAAATCAAATATTGTATTTTCATTCATTTTCTGTGTGACCTTTGTGTGTGCACCTGGTATACATGCCTGTTATCATGTGTGGTATTTGCAAATCAAATATTGCATTTTCATTCATTTTCTGTGTGACCTCTGAGTGCGTACCTGGTATGCATGCTCATCCTCATGTGTGGTATTTGCAAATCAAATATTGTATTTTCATTCATTTTCTGTGTGACCTCTGAGTGCGTACCTGGTACACATGCCTGTTATCATGTGTGGTATTTGCAAATCAAATATTGCATTTTCATTCATTTTCTGTGTGATCTCTGAGTGCATACCTGGTACATATGCTTCTCTTCATGCATGGTACTATCAAATCAAATATTGCATTTACATTGATTTTCCTTGTCAGTTCCATATGCATACCTGGTATGCATGCTTTGCTTCATGCAAGATATTTGTAAACAGGATATTAAAATTTCAATGATTTTTCACAAGACCTCTGTGTGACTTCATGTGGCTCCAATTACACACAGTATAATTCCACTTGTCTCAAGCTGTATTTGTAATTTCTTTCTTTTTTCCTGCACCCATGTGTGCATGCCAGGTTTGAATGTTAGCTGTGTGATACCCAAAAATTCTGATACCTAATCCCCAACCTAGCTTTCCCTCTCAACCTAATCAGGATGGCATGACTTCTTTCTCATCCCTCAGGGATAGACTGCAGTCCACGCAGGAATCTAGGAAGACCCACACCGCCTGCCGCATCTTCAAGACCACCATCATCACTTCCAATATCAGACAAGGCATCAGGTGCCCAAGGAAGTGCATCATGCTCTCCGTTCAGGAGCAGGGCCTCCATCAAACTCCCAGGAAGCCTAGCCCCAACATCAGCAAGAAGACCTGGTGGTGGAGTGTATTTGCCCTGTGAGACAGCATCAAGATAACCTCCAAACGCCTCTCCCAAGACCTCCTGAAATGCCACATCAGGGTGTGGGCCAAAAATATCTTGCCATGACCCCTCTCCAGGGTCTTCTCGTGTAGAGTCCCCAAGTGGTTCAGAAAGGGATCATTCATATTTTGGTGCAATCCATGGTTTATGCTCAGGCCGCTTCGCTTTGTAGAGGTCACGTGTTGGAACCTTCCAAGGGGGTGGCCTAAATTGTGTGTGCAGCAGGGTCACTGATGGAAGATTGTGTCCCATGCAAACCTGATGTAATGCTCCATCCCTGCATTGTAGTAGGATATTCTGAACCCTCTGTTTGACAGTCTGAATTGATAATGGATGGTTGAGTGCCTCTTCCTGCCCATGAGCAATGGCGGACACTGCCTGGCAGACAAACCACCCACAGTCAGTGGACCCAGGAGCTTGTCTGAACTGAGGGATCCCCATGTAAGAGCCAGTGATTTGCCCATTGATTTGTGGCACCAGACAGTGCAGGATTGATGTAAACATCTCAAGCTGAGATTCAATCTCATGTCTTGAGGGCTGAGATAGAGAGTCCAGGAGGTGGAGGTGTATGTTGTATATGCCAGTCACTGCCTGAGTCACTCTGCCAAAGGCCAAGTATGAATGGACCTGTAGGTGATTGATATACGGCAACAACACCAGAGCTGGCGGCTCCAGATCAAGCCACACAAGCTCTCTCAGAGAGAGCAGCTCAGGCCCACCAGTTGATGTCACTTTTGAGAGCCAGGTATCATTGTTCTGCATGGTGGCCAGTAGTGCTCCAGAAGATGCTGCTGGAACCAAACATATTTTCCCTGTACCTCGGTTGGTTCTTGCTGTATTGCAGTGTGTGAGATATGCAGTCACAAAGTCCATCACATGTTCTGCCATCAGAGGGTGTGTGTCAGCATCATGAAGTGGATTGTTTTCCACAAGTTCAGTCCAATTGCACTTCTGGCTCCAGTCATCCAGACAGTTATACAATACTTCCAAGGATGATTGTTTGGACCTACAACCAGATCACTTTCAGTACCAACCAATCACCTGATAAAACTTAAGCATACTTGTCCATGGAGGAGTCTGGGCCATGAACAGATTCCTGGTCTTCAGAACTGCTCTCAATAACAAGCACATCTGGATCACTTCACATGTGCCATGCATATAAGCTTCATCCATAAGTTGCAACACAGACACTGACAATTTACAAGGGGCAGGAGGCTGGGAAACTGGGGTTGGTTGTGGAATGATCCATCCCTACAATGTGTCTCAGCATGAAGGAAGAAAGAACACATGTAATCACAAAATATAAAGTGCACTCACTTGGGTCTTGGACAGTTCAGCTTGTGATTGATCATCAGAGCAACCCACAACATCAATCTCTTCATCTGTGTCCCCCAGTTGACTCTGGTCTCCAAAAAAGCCCCAGCTGGAGCAAAGGCTCTCTGCTTTGTCCCTGCTTTCATGTTTTACAGATCAAGGGACAAGACTGAGGGGGTCATTTGACTTACTCAAATCCCAAGGTCTCCATGCCCTGCTCTTCATCACTATTGGCTTGCATCCTGGGCAACAGACATATTATCACATTTAGAATAGAAAGGAACAAGTGAAGCAATGGTTAATGCAAAATGGATGGTGAGATACCCTGAGATCCACCTACACAGAAACAGCTTCTGCTGAATCAGAGTCATCACTGATGACTACAAGCTCATGGAGGGGAACCCCAGGAACTGAATCAGCATTGCTGTCAAGCAAGGAATGTGCTGGGCTGCTAGGTGGTGAGGCCACTGGCACTGTGGGCTACTTGGCAGAGAGCTAGGGGAAGATCAAAGTCAACATGCCTGTCAAATAGTTTGAGACAACCCAATGATCCAAGCAGCCTCACATGGCCCATGTGGCTACTGGAGATTACTTGCAACTTTGGGTTTGACTCAAGTGAGTAGCACAATTACCTGGACTCCATACCAGCACCCCTTGAAAACACCTGTTGTGTAGTACTCCATATCTGAGACACAGAGTGACTGGCCTGCAGCAATGATTGTGCAGGAGACCTGTCCACAATGTAAGGGAACAGTTACCACAGGGTTTGAAAATTACTATACTCTGCTGAGGATGCTACTTGCTGGAGAATACAGCAAGATTTGGATAGTGGTGTACTTGCATGTGACACTAGTCAGTCAAAAAAAATGAACTGATTTAAAGACTTACATGAGTTGATGAAAGATTTGTTTCTTGGAGGGAGGATCAACACTATCTTGCAGTGGGTGCTTGCTTGGTATGTTACAAGACTGACAGGGCTCAGGTGTCAGGCAATGAGATGAGGAAGGTGCATGTGCAGATGAGGTGCTCAATGTCAATCCAGGGTTTGGGGATGAGACAGGACTTGAGGCCACAGCTGAAACTGGTGAGGCATCCCATAACCTAGGATGTTGTGAACAACAGGTTAGTAGGACATCTTCAAATGTTCACATCAATGTGACAAAAGCTCACACATGTGAGATGTATGGCATTTGCCTAATAATCATCATGTCAGCCCTCAGTCTAGCAAGAACACATTGTACTAACTTGGACATGCAAAGAAAAACCTGCCTTCAGAGTGCAGGAGGTTTGTTGTGGTGATGGTTGAAAGGAGCAGCAATTAGATGCAACACGGGCTGAACAAAACCCTGACTATTCCTTTTTGGGATTTTCTCCCTCTTGGCTGTCCTTCAACATCTCAGATCTTTCCTGACCACCATCACTCCAGATTACACATCTTGCAACCAACCTGTACCTCCATTGAAGTTGTATTGAAAGGGACATGGATGACTCACTTGCCTTGGCTCATGCACAACACTTCCTGGGATTGTATAGGGTATCCCTCCAACAAATATCACGTCACCCACTTCAGCGTGAACTTGATTGGGGCTGGGTTGCTTCACTGCATAAACACTTCTTGGATGTGGGGATTGATAGAGTAGCATATCCAATCAAGGTCCTACTTGAACAGCTAGAGGATGACAGCACCATTTGCCCACTTTACAAGACTGGGCAGCTTACAATACTCCCTGAAAGCATAAAGGTCTTGGTGTACCATGGTCAGCATCGTGTGGCAGCATGTCAGCTTCTTGAGAGGTCTGAGGAGCACTGGTGGATTGCTGAGGTATATGGACAAGGTGATCACTCACATCTTGGTGCATTGTTCAGAGACTCACTGCATGTTATACAATAATAGGGTTTGCTGAACATTATCCTGCTGAGCTGATTGCATCCATGCACATGAGCAATGAGGAGGAGCACCGGCTTATCCCTTCTGATGCAAATCGGTTCTTGGCATTGCACAATCTGATGAAACTTGAGCAAGACAGGAGCATCAGCCTTGAAGTTTATCAAATCAATCAATCTTGCATCCTCCGCTCTGTCCTGAATGAATCAACTCGCCGTGGCCTGGCCAACCTTGTCACATCTCATGAGCTGGCCGAATCGGTTGCACGAATCTTGCAGGACTGTAATATGCACAGGCTATTCAATGCAGGTTCATGGGGCAAAAAGCTAGTCAAAGGTTGTTTCTTCAAGGTAAGTCTGAGGGCCATGGTCTAAATCATGATGACAATGTGTGCATCTAGCTGGTAGCATGTCTAGTGGATGAAATGGCAGAACAGTGCCAGCTGCTGGTTGATGGACAGCCTGAGGTTCCCAGCAAAGCATTGGCTCTGCCAGCAACAGCCTGCACCTTTGGTTCCTTGGAGAAAGCAGTGAAGAAAAAGGACCATGCATGGAACAAGTTACCTGGTGGTGCTCAGGCAGCTTTCGGCAGAGTGAAGTCACGCAATCCAAATTTTGTGACTTTCCTGAATCCATCTGGAAGTGATGGATGGACATTTCCAGAAACAGTGAGCCTGAGCCTCTGCATCATAGTGATGGAGCATGACTAGTACATTGGCCATATAGGTTCTTTTGCCTTCTGTCCTGACTTCAGATCTAGTAGTTGGGTCATTGAAGGATATGTATAGCATAATGCAACATGTGAGCACTTTGGGAAGGAACCAACATGTGGGCAAAGGCTGATAACCCCCTAGGTGATCAACATTACAGCTGGTAGCAAGGCCTTGGAGAGGTACACCAGCAATGCTGCACATGTTGGAAATGATGACCATCCATTTGGCATCCTATGTTCTGTGCTCAGCGACAAGTTTGATGGGAAGACTACAAATTTCCCACACAAGGTATTGTGGGTCTGAGTTCTGAATCATGAGAAAGATGGCTGAAGGTGACATGAGTAGATCATATACTCCATTTGGCAGCACAGGAAGATTCTTTTGCAAGATCTCAAAACCTGTTCAGTCCCACTAGCTGTTGATGCCAGTTTGCAGCATTATAAAGAGCTTGTGAAGACCAGCTGCACATGGTGGGAGATTCTGTGCATGTTCAAAATCTCACCTTTCATTGGCCAGAATCTAAGAGTACCAAAGGTATTCAATGCCTTACCTGAGGCAAAAAAAGAGTCATTGCTCAAGGCACTGCAGCAAAAGCGGCAAAGGGATCAAGACAGTGGTCTGCAGGGAGAGGGTCTTGAGGAGGAGGAGGAGGAGGAGGAGGAGGAATTGGTCAACTGGCCAGTTCAACAAGGTCGCACACAGAGGCAATCCTCAAGTCTTGAGTATATTCCAGACTACAATGGTAAGACAACAGAATTTGTATCTGTTTGAGATTTGCTAATTTGCTATGCCAGATGGTGTGATGGCCCCAGAGGAGACTCAACCCCCAAGACCAAAGCAGATTTGCTGTAAAGCAGATGGTGATGGTGAAGCAGAAGCTGCTCCTGAAGACTACAACAACCCTGCAAGTGAACCTGAGGTGACTGACAAGGATGGAGTTCCAGACCTGTCACTGCAGGAGACACTGAAACATCAGCTGCAGAAGCTGTCAGATGATCTTGGATCTTGGTCACCCACACAAGCTGCATCCCTAAGTTCTGTGATTAAGGAAATCCAGGACTTGCAAGGACATCCACATGCTGGGCGAGTTTTGGCCACTATTGATCAAAGAATCAAGGTCAGCTGGACCTTTTGTTTCTTGTTATTGATTTTGATGCTGATTTCTCATGTGAATAACTTCTTAGTGCTATTCACAGAGGGCAATGCATGCCCTGCATATGTCTACTGAAGCAGAAGATGAGTGGCTGACTGAGTTGGGGCTTTAGAGGGTAGCCAGGTATGCCATTTGGCCTTGTTGGTTTGGGTTTTGCTCATTGGAGCAACAATGAATTAACATGAAGCAGAGCCCTGGACAGACCAGCTGAAATGTCAACATGAATTGGGTGGCATCTTGTAGAATCCTATTGAATATATTTGATTTGTTGTCTTGTTGGAGATTACAAGTGTGTCAATTATTATGTGCATTATGTTATGGCAACACAGATGCTTTATTCATCTCTTTGACTGTATGCATTCTCTTTTCATCTGTTATCTTGCTTCTCTTGCTTGTTTTTCATGCAATATCTCAGCTATGTATATGCCAACTGAGCTACTTGTATAAAGTCTTGGTTTCTCATGTTGTAGCTAGTCACTTGTTGAATAGATTCATATACTTTTACATGTTTTATTTCATTGTGCTATGCTATGTTCAACATGTCTGATGTCAAATGAGGGTTTTATTAGGGTTTGAAACAATTTGTATCACTCATTTGCCTTGAAATGGCTGGTTTGAGAGTGAAACAGGGAGTGCACATTTAGGGGAATATATACAATTTAAGAGCAGGGAGTTTTCTCTATCTAATGATATGGACATCATGACTTTGTGATGAGTTTCAGTATTGTTGCATTGATCTTGTGCAATGTATCTCCCTGCATGACCAAAAATGCTGGAAATTTTGTGGGGATTCCACATTCCTGCATACAGGTGCAGGTGCTGGCACAAGAAGGCAGTTTTTGGGCAGGAATCCAGGTGGGTAACCTGCAGAACCTGGGCTTTAAGCACCACCATGCCTGTGCATTCCTGCAGTGTTGAACTGGGCAAGAAAGCAGTGAAAGTGCTGTGATCAGAACAATAGGTGTCTCCATAAGTGACCACAAATGAATATAAAGTGCATAGAAAAATAGTATGAAATTCTTAAGGGGACTCACAGGGGCAAACAATTTTAGAAATAATCAGCCAAATGTGCAACCAATAGCTGGGCCTCAAAACTCACCAGAAAGTGGACTTTTACCACTGTTATATGTGCAACAAGTCACTGAATTTGATGGTACTATTCACTAAGCATAATATGCAGTGTATCCTGTGTTACAGGGGGATTATCATAGTGCTTACCCTGAAAGTGCCACATACTCTAGTAAAACTGGCTGTTCATTCACTGCTCTGCTGAGTGCAGGGGATGTGAACCACCTAGCCAAACCTACATACTAATTTTAACATCAATAGAGCAAGATTTAAAGTGGTAATGAGCTTAAACTCACCCCTGAAAGCAAAAAATCAGCCTAAACCCCTGATACACACTGACTGGGTGACTTTCAAGTGTTGTGAGTGACTTAACTGTGCTCAGCACACTTAATTACCCAAGTATATATGTGTAGGATACTTTGATTTCACTTATTTCAATGATTTGAGGTGCTTGGACCTGGGGGGACAGAGACTATACTGCTTTTTACAAGCAGGACCTCCAGTTCAGGTGAATGTAGGACATTGGTGAGAAGTATATGAATGTACTTAGGGGTTCTCATGGTATCAGAACATGTTTGCATTATCAGAATCAGCCTATTCACAGCTTTTGTAGCTGGGGTGAGAGGTGCACACCTGGGGGCAATATTTTCTGGAAAAGAATGTCTTGTGCTGGGAGCTCCAGATTTTCCCCAGTGGTATAAGAATCATATCTAGAAATCTCTGAAATTTATGCTTTTTATGAGCTATTAAGTGAGCAGATATGGTGAGTCTCATTTCTGGTTCCCCCCCCCCTTTTGAGCATTCTAGCAAAATGCATGTTTGCTTGCAAAAGGCCATAGACTTGTTGAGAACAGATGTGTAATATATCATTTGAGAGCTGGGATTTTGCTCTTGCTTGTAATTATGGTATTAATTATACAATGAATAGATGTGTATTTACGTGAGAAATTCCTGCTATTGTGAGAAATCCTGCAGAATGCAGGTGCAGGTGCAGGTGCAAGAAGGGCTGAAATGAACCAGAATCCAGCTGTGGGTGCAAGAATCCAGCAAAATTATTGCCTGACATCCTTGCATAAAAGGAATAAATGGACAGTTCCACTTGGACCCTGAGCATCCACAAAAATAACCATTAATCAATTTTTCGAATGGCTGTGCATTGGGACAGTCCCACTTGGACCCTGAGCAGTGACAAAAAAACAATCATAATTCGATTATCCAGATGGCAGTGCAGCAGGACAGTCCCGCTTGGACCCTGAGCAGTGACAAAAAAAAACAATCAAAAGTCGATTATCCAGGTGGCAGTGCAGCGGGACAGTCCTGCTTGGACCCTGAGCAGTGACAAAAAACAATCATAATTCGATTATCCAGATGGCAGTGCAGCAGGACAGTCCTGCTTGGACCCTGAGCAGCAACAAAAAAACAATCGTAATTCGATTATCCAGGTGGCAGTGCAGCGGGACAGTCCTGCTGGGACCCTGAGCAGCAAGGAAAATGCCTGAAATTCCATTATTTTGTCCACTGCTTCTATCTCAGCAACCAGGGCATTTGTTACTATGGGGCTCTCACTGGGGAAATCACCCAGCTTAGCACTCTCTGAAGAGCTTATTGTATCTATGGGTTAAAAATATTCATTTTTGCCAAATTTTGTCACTGTAGAAGACAGTGTTGCCAACATTGATGATAACAGAATCACCTGAAACTTGGTGGACAGATAGAGTAGCCTGCTCTGATCATGTCTCTGTTGTTTGTAGCTCCATAGCCACTCTGACAAGGGAGTAAATCCACTGGTTATGATTTGTTTCAGTAATTTTTGGTATATGAACCTAACCTCCTCACTCCACCTGACCTAACCTAACCAAAATTTTGGGTCTGTCAGCCCAACTGAAGGCCATGCAGTATAGCCATAGTCCTTGAAGTTAGAGTTGAGAGGCCCTTGCTCCACTGCATTTTTGGCACCTTGAACCCTTCTGTTGAGGAAAGTGAAGTAGGGGTCTTCAATAGTACAAACCAAACTTTTTGACTACATGTAGGTAAGAAGACTTATCACATATTCAAGCTATGAGTGATGGGATTTTCTAATACAACACTTCAGTATATGGCCTGGTACATGAGATGATATGTGAGGTGTTACATGGACTAGGTAATGGAATGTACTAGGTAATGGAATGTACTAGTTGATATCTTCAGTACCTTCCTTTTAAATACCAGGTACTGCCCAATGGACACAAATGGACCCATGATATTGATGTGTGCTAGAATTGACCACATACATGGGGCTCTGAATACTCATGATCCCTGATTTCTATGGAGTAAGTGGGTGGGCACCTACTGACATCATGGTTCCTCAAAACTTCAATCCAACACTAGACAGTTCTTGTGGAGCTGATTGCAATGCTGTTCTGGCTGTGGAGCCTTGGTGCCAACCATGAATTTTTGTATTACACTTGGGCCCTTTTCAATATAGGCAACCCTAATTCTGCTCAATTTTTGAAAAGTTGGAGATTCCAGTGCCATAGAGGGGTTTGTCTATTTGCTTTTCATTGCTAAAGATGGACACAAAATTTCAGGAGTGCTTTGGTGCTTTAGCTGTGCAGAGTGGACTTGAAATTTTGGGTGTGCTGTGGCCATCTGGATGTTGAAGGTGGATGGAAAATTCTGTGTCTGCACTGTGGTGATGTATCACTTGGTATTTCTGTTGTGCAGGAGCTGTCTGATGGGTAATTATTCCCATTCATTCATGTAACAATATGTGTGTTTCTACTCTTCATATTGTTATTGACCCAATGCAACTGATGTGCACTGAAGCAGGCATAGTGTAGTCCAACAACTCAACCCTCTGTTCAGGCCAGATCACCCTAAGCCTATGACCAAGAGTAAGCAAAGGCCTAGTCTAAGTAATCATTCTTCCTCTGCAGTACACCTTGGCATTCCTGGACCTGTATTGTACCATTTTATTCTGTCTTGTACAATGGCACCAGCATTACTACCATGATGTGCATTTGTAGCAATGGATATTGCTCACACTGTTGTAGCATGAGTCACAGAGGATATGACTTGTAGAGGAGAGATAGGATGGGTCCATGGTGTCTCTAACATTAAAAGCACAAGCTTGTAAGATATCCACTTTTATGCATTCAACCATATATACCTAGCTCTATGCCACTTGCCATTTGCATAACATGTCAGTGGCATTATAAAGTTGTCAGACCTCATATAAGGGTCAGCTGCCCAACCAATTGCAGTGCCACTAGTCTGTGTAAGTCCAACCATAAATCAGGTCATACAGTGTCACAGCAGACTTGTCCATGAGGGACCTTTGAGTGAGAACTGCTTGAGCACTTTGTTGTACTCCTGCTCCCAGTGGTTAGCATGGGACTTAGGCAACCTAAGTATGGTAGTTTGATTAAGATTGTTACTCCTGCTATCTTTTTGCTGTTGATGCCTTGCCAGCATGCTGGCAAGACATCTGTACTTTTTGATTATTAAGAGTGTGTTTGGTATCATGATTGTGACAGCAAGAGTTATGAGAATGGAAAGTTTCCTGCAGGAAAATTGAATGAGAGAGGTATTTTCACACCTTGGACTTTGGATTTTCTGACCTATTTTATTTTTATTTTATTTTCAGAGCTAAGATCCCTGAATTTGAAATGAAATCAGGGTCCTTTTAGGGGAAACCAGGGTTCATTTAGGGGTTTTTTCATACCCAGCATGATAACCCAGCCTATTTACAGGTTTCCTGTTCCCTACCTGGCCCTACTCTGCCTTAATAACCACTAAACCAAAACCTTGTGTTTGTATCTTCCAGGGTGATGCTGAATACGAATCAGCAGTGACGGTTGTTGCCCATGGTGTGGTATAGTGACCACAGAATCTTAGCATAATCCTTGACAACATTGAGATAAGATGGTCATCGTTTCACTGAATAACAATTCAGATCAATCACTCACATTGTTCAAAGATTTAGAGTTTGATTCTTTCTTGAATTCCATGGGCATGACAATATCGGCCCAAGACTTGACATCGGTGGCGAGCGCCTTGTCAGACAGATGAACATAGCCATCAGGTTGAGAGTAATTAGCCTGCTGCGAAGGTTATTTATTCCCGTCTGCCTTGCATTCGACCAGAGTCTGAGACAGTTTATCAACCAGCGAGACTATCCTTTCAAATATTTTGGCCACAAACCGGAAGGCCTCCACCTCCCCATCTCGGTATCCTTCAGAGTTTTTCCAAGCAAGACCACTGACCGTCTTGATTGAGCTTTTCCGAAACTGCACTGCTCAACATATCTAGTTGGTCATCGGAGGATAGATTGGGTAGCACAACGGCCACCAACGACTCAATAGTCGCCTCTGGGATCTGCGGTACATCCAAAACAAGGGTCTGGCGTGCGTTTTCGGCATAATCTGAGTGGCAGCTGGGGGAACGAGTGCTCCATTGCCTGGTGGGGAAGTCGGGCGGCATGTGGGGGGAGGTGTGTTCGTTGTCGGGGCGTTCTGCGTCGCGTCCAGTAAGCTCAGCCACACCAAGGCACCCCGACACCATAACAAGAAACCCACCATGATCGTCAACCGCTTGCAATGACTCTCACTGTCTTGTACGGTAAACACATGCGATTGTGACAAGTAGGCTTTTGTGAATAGGCACTCGTTCGTTGTTGTTAAGTCGTTTGTTAAGTCGTATTGAGAAATCATAGGTTTCGAACTAAATCCAAGTCAAGTTCCTGAAAGCCAACGAGATACTACGGACAAGATCGTTGTCCCTGGAGTAGGTGACAATCATTTTGATAATCTTGGCAAACCTACGCCTACTTTGATCAGTTCTAAGCCTCGGACTGCCTTCAACCGAACCCAATCGATGGAAGTTTATTATCTATCCATTTCAACCGTAGACGAATAAAAGCCGAAGTATGTTAGAATAATCGTATGTGCAGCAAAGGGAAAGGTAATGAAGTGGTGGGGGATCCACACAACAAATTGTTCAACGGTTTAAATTGCAAGTGCCAGACTCGCGCATGTTCAACCGGACGACTAGTGACCACACAATCGAAAGATGAGATACAATGCAGACCCGAGGAATCGCTATGGTGCCAAGTTAGTCGAGTTGACCACGAGTTATTAATATCACATACAATCAAGCTCAAACCGGCACTGGAAAGATGATAAGTATGAATACTAGTGTCAAGCGAACAAAATAAGACTCACAGCGCGTAGAACAAAAACGAGAGGTAAGGGTTAAATACACCAGTTCCTGTCGTGCTCCATTTCTTTGTGAGCTCAGTGAATAACTCCGAGGTGAAGAAGATGATCATCGCCCTAGATACGAGCAGCAAGCGTCCAGGGGTCAAACAGAATAGCCAGACGTCAAGACCACGTACATATTTGTCCCTGTCCACACTAATACGACGTTCGTCCTGGAGTTTCGGTCGTGGTCCAGTTGCTTAGTGACGCTAGGAATACACGCATGTTAGACGGGCGGTTGGAATTTTAATCAAGGTACTCACGCGTCACGTTTCTCCTTGACTTCGGCCGGCTTCTGCCTGAGGACATTTCGACTAGCAGCCCACATCTCATCAATATCCTCTTTTGCGGTCGGAACCATGACCTCCATCATTTCCTTTCCGTCGTCACCCTTGACCTTTTTAGCACTCCCGAGATTCTTGTCGGCCCCGTTGTCGCCCTTGGTACCCCAGGCGAGGTCGTGCAGGTTGCCTGCGGTGAGAAAGCCATGAGCATGAAACCGAACGGAAATAGGCTCGTCTGCACTTACACATTGCGTACATCACTAACATCGAACAAGGGATGGTTAGTAAACTAACAAACTAGCAAATACCATTTCGGAACCCACTCAAGATATTGACATCTAATGAGGGTGTCAAATGGCGTTCATCTGTCATAACACGATAGATGGCTTACAGCTCGGCAAAAAGAACATGTACTCTAGTGGTCACCAAATGTCAATTCAAGCATCGAACCAGGAGGAAGCTACTAACGGAGAAAGGAACTGAACATGTGCCATGGCTCGGCATGCATAAACGACCCGATAAAGTAAAGACCGTATGTCGCGGCCAGCGAGATAACCTATACCGAGTTCAGTCACTCCCTTGGACATGAACGTAGTAACTTACAATATCACGGAACGTGCGATTATCGAGCAATCTGGGCAAAGGATGAACGAACGGCGCACAGGGGAACATAACCTTCTCACTTTTCAAAGTTTGACCACTCGGCCAACGAATGTGGGACGGCGAGATAGACAGTGAACCCGGCACACCACAGGGTAATCACGTTACATATGCCAAACAGAACCACCGAAGTTCCATATGTAAATTTAGAGCCCTGGCGAAAGATGCGATGAGTGGGCTGAGTTGAGGTCAATTGGTAAGAACCGTACTTGAGGACGGTTACCCAGAGAGCAAATCAAAACGACAAAAAGAACGGCGATGTACAACTATCATGACCATGAGCCTGTCGACACTCGAAACACAATGTTCAAAACATACCTTCAAGATCACTTCAAACACCATAGCTCCTGCACCCTTACTCAAGAAATTGAACGCATCCTGATTCGGGTTAGACGTAGCGCTTGAAACAAGCTATAAAAGTGTCATCAATAAGCGACTGTCCTGAGACCCGAACCGACCACCGACTTACGAAATAGAAGGCAAGATAAAAGTTGGCCAAACTGGTCCACGCGAACAGCATCTGGACGGCGTTGTACCAAAATTCGAACTGGAGAACAATCTTTCGCAAAAAGCTCTGGCCAGATGTCCAAATACGAAACTGGAAGGTGGTGGCATGGAGCGCGGCGAAAAACGAGCCGTTGAGCCATCGTCGACGTTGTGAAATGAACTCGGCGAGCTGGAGAGATACGTTAGACAAAGGCATGAGAAACTTGGACACGTAGCGCACCGTGGTAGGAACGTCTGTCGATGCCTTGGCACTCTTGACATATTTGAGCCTGTGTATCGGTCATTCGACTTGGTCCAACGCGATGACGTATGAACAACACTCACGTCCAAGCCTCATTCTTCTTCGTGACGATCTCGAAACACAATATGCGATCCTCGGCGAGGTACATGTTTCGTTCAAAGAGCCCTGCACCATCCGCTCCGCCACCATGCAAAGTTTCGCCCTTGAAGTATTGTTGCAACGGCTTGCCGAGCAACGCCTTGTATCGATAGGCTGAGAACGCGCCGGGAAGCACGGAGATGTAGCCGAATACAGATTCGAGGGGTTTATCAAGAATATTGGACATTTTGTATTCAAAATTCTGAGAGGCGGCGAGCGGGGAACTGAGGAGTAAGGAGCAGCCTCGGCCAGTATCAACGCAGATCCTATATTAGATATTAGCGAAAGGATGATGACCAAAGACAACAAACGCGGACGCACTCTCCGCATGCACCTCCGACGTAGGAGTGCTTGTCGAAGCATTTCCAGAGATCATAGATCGAGGTGCCGGTGGGCTTTGTGCCAACGTCAAGCAGAATGCACACTGGCAGCACCGTGGTGAGCAATAGTAAGCGGGCCGGGGACTAGGCTCACCATTTGGCTTGATCAACGGGCCAAATGCATTGAAGAACCAACGATGTGAGTTGAGCTTCTTCTTGTTCTGCTCCTTGAGACAAAAAAGAATTTGGACAGGTGTCGAACCCTGAGCAACTTCGCCTGTCTCGGAAACGACGACAGTGGAGGTATATTCAAAGATGTGGGCGGTGACATCCTTGCCGGCGACCTCGTCCTTGGCAATGCCGTCCTGGTAGCACCCCATGAGCTGCAAGACCTTGAGCGTGCGCTGGTTGATCTTGTTGCGGCCATCGGAGACGACGCACACAACGACCTATTTTCAGCGCCGTCATTAGCTAATTTAGGAAACTGATCAGCAAGCCGACGTCACCTTTTTCCACCCATCGGGCCCCCAGGTTTTGCTCTTGGTGCGCTGGCAGAGATGGGCGACGTTCTTGATGACTGCGTTCATGGTCTTGACGAACAAGACCTCGTCTTCGTTGTACATGGTCATGACGATAAAGAGCTCTGTCTGTCGGTTCATGAGATACGGACGCAGGGAGTATTTCGAGGCAGCAAAGTCATCGGGATCGCAGGTCGCGGCGGTGTAACGCATGTGGGTCTGTTCCTCGGCCGTGACGCCAGCGGGGATGATGGCCGAGGGGACGGGGACATCGAGCACGAGGTTTCCTTGCTTGAGCTCGACGCGGCGGACAGACTGCGGGGCGGTTAGCGGTCGCCGGGGGACGAGAGGGGGGGCTCACCCGTCGCTTCATCATGCGCTCGCGCGCGGTCGAGTAGCCGGAGCTCGAGTACTGGCTGCCGCCCATGGGGGGACGCAGGCCGCCGCCCAGACCGGTCTGGTACGGCTGCTGCGGGGGGTAGTCGACGACGCCTGCGCTGGCGTGGTACGGGAGCGACGGGACCGCGGGGATCTGGGCCATCTCGTACTGCCGGTTGTGCGGGTCGAGGTGGGCCTGGGAGCCGTAGGTCTGGTAGGACTTGGTGCTGCGGCTGTCCCACTCGGAGTGGTCGTCGGCCGAGCGGGCGCCGTACGGCTGCTGGTACGGCTGCTGGTAGGCCATGTGTGGGTCGGGCGAAAGAGGGTGGGTTGCGGTCGGCGAATGGGCGCGGTAGGCGGGTGCGTAGCTGGGCGCCTGGCCTGTCAAAGGCGGCTGGTACGAAGGAGTGGCGGGTGCGAACGGGTCGCGGTCCAGACGGGGCGTCGACGGCGAGTGCGGGCTCGCGTACGAGCTGGGCGAGTGGTGGGCAGAATACGGCGGATTCGGCGCCTGATACCCGTTGTAATACGCCATGTGACTCGTTGCTAGGCCAATATCAGCCGATCCGCATCCGTCGCCGGTGCCAGCACTCACATGTGGTATATCGTCAAAGGCGACGGCGACGCGCTCAGACTCGATGGCAGACAGGTGTTGGTGCAAAAACCGATAATGAAACAACTGCGCAAATTCACGTAAGCACGTCAATATCCCCTTCCGGCCCTGACCCCAAGCGCCCGGCATCTCGGTTCATGGCGTCCGGCCTTCCAGAGACCGGCTTGTCCCGGCCGCCTTGCGACTGTCCCTGAAAAGTACAGATCCGGCGGCTCATTTATATATGCCTGCACGAAACACGACTTTGCCATTAGCTCCGATTTGCATGCACACTCGTCCCCCAAACATGAGAAACCTGGATGCCAATCGCCCTCAAATTCGTCTCGCAGCTCGAGACAGACCACTTGCCTCAATCAAATCACGATACTTGCTGATAGAATCGGCTGTATCAATGCCATACGGACGGCGTCCATGATCGTCTATATAAGTGGCTACTTCGGCTGTGACGTGCCTTGTAGAACGACACGGCGATGATTGACTAATTAGCTCCTCGAAGCGTGCATCTTTGGCCTATGAATATCGATCACCTGAATATTGAGCGTGCGCATGTAGACTGACTGCGTCGTAATCGTGGCTTGGCACTCCTGAGATTTAATGTTTCATATCAATACTCCATACCGGCCAGGCCACCGTTTTTGTGCTAGTTCTGATGCCTAGGCTTGGAAGCTTGAGGCGGCCATTTGAAGTCACGTGTTTTTGCTTCAAATCTTGCTATCCCCTCCATCCGTCCTCTGTCCTGTTCTCTGCTCCTTCCCAGACTCCTTGCTCTGTTCCACCGAGCGGTTTAACCGTGTGAACATGTACCTCGTTAAACATGTGAATAAAAATTCAAGTCACGTATCCTCAGACAAAATTCGATGTCCCCCTGTGCTTCTTTCTATATACAACACCTATCTCCTGGTTGCCCAAACACTACCACAATTGGACACCTTCAAGTTTTCATGACGGCTGTAAGCTCTTACTGGACAGGTTTTTGGGGCTTCAACCTTTCCGGTCTGGTCGCCGCGGTCCGCTTCGCTTGCTGCGCTGGGGGCACCCACTTTGGGTCCAGGCACATCGGATTTTGCAATTAGCTCCCCTCGTTTTAAATTCAAGTGTGTCTCCCCGGTCATCGAGGAGCTCTTTGGCCATGCTGCCCTGCCAACATCAATCTGATGGGCACACCCCCGCGCCTATGAGGCACCCAAGCAGAGCAAGATTATCAGTATGGAAGACTGCGTTAGCACAAGCCATTACGAAACCAATTCGCACTTGCCCTCTAAAGCGAGTTGTTCCTTTCACATCCAGGTCACGCCAATCCCAGCATGTGATGTGAGTGCAGCACCCAGCCCAGCCAAAACGTACCAGCCGATTGCCCGAAGCACTTTTGTCGGGGTTGATTAATCACGTATTTTACTGCCACTACCAGCATTAAAGGCGCAAAACAGGGCAATGGGAATGCGAGTAGGTCACCAGTGCAAACCCCAAGAAAAGGAGCTAGACACGCATGAGGGACATTCAAACTCCTGCGAGGATAATCCACTGAATGAACAAATCCCAGCTGTGTTCGGCATCGAAGTAAATCCAATAAAAGTTGAAGACATAACTCGAGCGCATATAGTCGTTCTACAAACGCCATACCGGACAAACTGCCATTTTAGCCGACGTGCATAAAAAATGCGGTGCCTTGAATTTCGAGAACCGTGGACAGGCTAGAATAAGCGCACGACTTGACCAACAAACTGAAAAGAACCGTACTGCGGCGACGATTCTCGCATATATAGTTCGCACTGGGTGTCAATCGTCGCAAATTTAGCTTACCGCGCTCACTGCGCATATGTGGCTAGCTGCGGAGTATTGTCGGTGGTTTATTCTCTATCCCTCTCTACAACTCAACCATAATACTACTGTGCCAATTATAAAATCGATCGTGTTGTCTCTTCGAGACTAAACAACTATACCAATCAATCGTAACATCAACCACGAAATGGCTAGCCGTCAACGCACCAAGAATAAAATGCTATGCGTCCAAGAACGGGATTGAAGTGACAAATTTGATCATTGATCTCAAGCTTGAATAATAGACATAGATATGCAATTATGTGGGATCTCATTAGACCAACATTAGACCAAACCATAGCAACCATCAATTTAAAAAACATCCCGCCAAGAAACACTCCTAACCGTTTACTGAGCCTTCCCTTCCTTGAGCCCGCTCTCGGCGCTCCTGCTGGTCACCGAGATCGCGCCATTCGATTCGATTTGTATCGCTCGCTCTGCCTCTTCTGCGTGGGCTCTCTCCAGACTCGCGTCAATCGCGTCCTGCTCGGTTCCACTTGGTTTAGCGAGTGGCTCCCCGCGATGAAGCTTGCCGTATGTCTCTTCGACGACCAAAAAACTAGTCAAACCAGCGCTGGTGCCGAGTACTTTGAGCGGAGACAGGCTTTTAGCCAGCGGAAGACAGATGATGATTATGCCGACCGCAACGCGGAATGCGAGTTGGGTTGTCTGTAACGGTCGAGTGAGAAGTTTGGTATAGAGAGACAACCTCAAGACTCACCCGACCGAGTTTCGACGTTCCTGTCGGGTCCAACCCACGATGTGTTGCACCAATCAAAGCCATACAGACCAGCGCAACACCAAGCCCTCCAGAGAAATACCATCGAATGGCCGGTGTCACTTCGTCGACGTGCTGTGTCATTCGGGATGTGGCGGCAGAAACAAGAATGAGAGCAGCGCAAAGTGGGAAATGGAGGTTCGT
Source organism: Ceratorhiza oryzae-sativae (assembly GCA_030998015.1). Classification (NCBI taxonomy): domain Eukaryota; kingdom Fungi; phylum Basidiomycota; class Agaricomycetes; order Cantharellales; family Ceratobasidiaceae; genus Ceratorhiza; species Ceratorhiza oryzae-sativae. Next base: position 165,507 of record JARWMV010000250.1, read on the forward strand.
AAATGTGATGGACGTGAACCCTTGAATGAAAGCGGTGGTGTGAGCGAAATAGAACGGACTTGCTCAGTGCACTTACAGTGTCGCCTCATTGCATGAACAAAAGTATGACTGCACTCCGCGTCAAAATAGAGCCAGCAAAAGTTGAACGCAATAATCAGCCCGCAGATTGCACTTCCATATATGCTGTATCACAGATGTTAATCCAACACTACGTGTTTGCCAGAAATTTGTACCTCTTGAATCCCACTTGAGCCGCCGAGGCATGGTACACCACACTGAGAACGAGTTCGCCGAGAACGATCACGACAAATGCAGCGGTGCGCTCAATAAAGTGCTCAATATTAGTGGCTGGATATTGGTTTATAAGTAATCCGCTCAGGGCATTGGTGGTATTGCCTTGCCTGGAATGTATGGCGCCATTCGTTCCCGGCTTTTCTCATATGCACAGGCGTTTACCTTGACATCGTTCAACGCTCAAATCAGGAATGGACGCCACAAGCTTACAGTTGGATCCACCCCCTCGCTCGCCTTTTCAAGGTCCTCGCGCTTGCCGGCGGCGGTGTATACTTTTGTGATTCTCTTGATGATAACCAGAGGGACACCCACGAAATAACTTTAGGTCGCTCTTGGTGAGACAATCGACTTGGTCGGCTGCAAGATGGCTCACCGAAGTAAATAGTCGGTCGCAAGTCCCAGAACCGCAAGGGTGATGATTGCTCGGGGAGAACGCACAAACAATAAAGGAAAGTATACGAAAAAGTTGAGCATCTGATATGCGGTTTGGAGAAGGAACGAGGGTCGGAATAGAGGCAACGCAAAAGCATACCACCTGATCACGCAATTTCTTGGTCAGTCCCTGACAAAGGGAGATTGAAACAACTTACAAGAGAAATGCTACACGACTAAGTTTACCAACGAGGAAAAACGCTGTGGCTGTTACGAGTGCCGGATCCCTGGCATAATGCGATGCATGGCTTTCCTCGGGCACGGTGGCGCCAGACTCTGGGCCTGCTTCAACCAAAATTCCGCGAGCGACGGCGTGTACAGCCTCCGCCACGGCCTGGACTGATTCGTGCGACGGGGACCCTAATTTAATGGCTGATGCATTTGCCGTGTATCCTGTGATTTACACGATTAAGAGCAGAGGTGTAGTGAGCCAAGATACGAACCGACAAGCAGTGCCATGAGCCAGAGTACAGCCAAGCGTTGAAGAACCTTGAGTTTAGTCAGGTGCGGGGATCACGCGCGAGCAGGCAAGCTACATACATCATCTGTTCCCGAGGCGTTGACGAAGTTGCGGAATCTGGCGTCACATGGTCAGATTTAGCGGCAATTGTACTACGAATAACCCACTCGCTCCATAGCGACCAAGTTGGGCTGCCAGGCAGATGAGTTGATGAGGTTCACGTGCGAAACCAGCGACTCACTAGAATACGAGGACAAACTTGGCGAGTCCGGTCGCACTGGCATTTTCGGCAACTGAATCACTCAGCTGATGCGCAATTGCAACAAACACCAGATCAAAGAATAGTTCCAATCGGGACGGCACGCGCTCGCTGTGTTCTCGGTGTCTAATTTCAGGGCCAGATGAGTCTGAGGCTCAAAACAAGGATAAATCGAGACGAGGCCAGGGCTCACATTTTGCCAAGGTGGATCCACTGTCGAACAATGGGCGGGCGAACGAGCGAGCGCAGGGTGTGGTGGTGCGAGTGGTCGCTGTGGGTGTCGAACGATTTGCCATGGAAAAAGACATTCCCTGGACCAAATTGGTGGATAGTCTTGTGGGGCTGGGAAGGTGCATTAGTAAGAGACAATCTACTGTGGAAACCGCCCACTTTTTCTTGGTCGTGGTTGGCATTGGCGTGGTGAGCCATGCTGTCGCAGAGGAGTCAGTGCACAGCGGGTATCGACGGCTGGGCACACACCTCGATCAGACAGCGCAACGACGGCGCTGGGACAGAGGCGAGTGCGGAGAGAACACCGTCGCACCCGTGCCTAAAAGGCTCGCGCTATTGCCACTCGAACACGAGTTCTGACCGGAGGTGAGCTATCCCATCAGCAAGGCTGTGTTGGTGCTCTATAGCACCACGTGACCACCGGCCCCACGGTAACCACCGCGCGTATGCTCCGAGCGTGGTCCGACCGTATCCGAGCACGCAACTGGGTTCGGATGCATTGCCCACGTTTTGAGGAATATTTACCGATCCGCCCACAATGTCGGACTGTCTGGTGTGACAAGTCGGCACCGGCACTCGGCATGAGCGGCTCCGTGTTCAATTCCGGCAAAGGTCCAATCACGTCTTATCCTGGGGTATCTGTCGCCGAGCATAGGGAAATCTTAATGGACTGCGGAATGATCTCTTGTCGCCCTTTTTATTCTGGTTTGCCTGGATTATGCACGCTTTTCAGTCATTCCAGGCACACTGGATGACGTACGTGGAAAGACAGGCGGATCTTCCGCCATTGGAGCTTGCCCCCCAGGAAGAGCGGTACAAATTAGTCCATGGAGCCACTGTTTCGTATGTTATCTTCATCTGTGTCTCTATATTATCTCGACCCCACCGCCGCTATCGCTGCGTTGCGCTTGCCCCCTCTTTGCTCCACGACCAGCACTCCGACCGCTGGTATCCTATAGACACACAGACCGCACGCCCTTGTTCAACCAACGTCGGCATGTCACAGTCATTCGCCTTGTTTGGCCTCATCGTCGTCTGGCTCACTGCAATCATCCTGGAGCACCGAAAACGTATCAAAAGCAAACCTCCACTTCCACCGTCTCTCAAACCCGAGCCGTTCATCGGCCACCTTCGGTCCATACCATCGGAAGATGAACCACGTGTTTATCGCGACTGGGGCCTTCAGCTCGGCAGCAAGTAAAATCAGGCCATGCCGTTCAGTTGTCTGACGTATTCGTAGGTGACATCATCTCCATGAATGTCATGGGTCAAGTGACCGTTGTCGTCAACTCGCTCGGCTCTGCGACGGAACTCTTGGCGAAGCGATCTTCGAAATACTCCGACCGGCCTGAGCTCCCCATGTTGAACGACAGGCGTCTGTGAGCAGTTCCTTCCTTTACAATCCTTATCGTATCGTATCCTTCCCTTTCATATCTAACCGGCCTTCTTCACAGTCTAGGTTGGGGGAACAATACAGGCAACATCCGATATGGAGACCACTGGCGTACCCAAGGGCGACTAACTCATTCGGTCTTGCACAAAAAGGCGAGCGAAGACTTCTGGCCAATCATGCTCAAACAAAGTCGCCTGGCCTTGCAACGGCTTCTTGATCGGCCAGACAACTTTACAGAAGAATTCCGGAGGTAGGCCGGACGGTGCGAGACGTTGGTATCGACAACTGATAATATTACAGGATGGCGGGAACAATACTCTTGTCATCCGTCTATGGCTACGAAGTCACGTCCAGTGATGATGAGCTCATCAAACTTGTCGAGAGCGCAGTACATAAGATCAGCGAAGCGGCGTTGGCTGGCAGTTAGTCGATCATCTTTTTCGCATAGCTCACTGCTGAATTCATCTAGATTTCTATGTAAACACCATCACCTGGCTGAAATATATTCCCTCCTGGATCCCTGGAGCATCTTGGAAGCGCACGGCTAATCAGTGGCGCAAGGAGATCGATCAAATGGTTCACGTCCCGTACAATTGGACCAAGAAGCAAATTGTAATCGTTGCTTTCTATCTGTACATGTGGTAACGTTGACTGAAGATAAGCAATCCTGGCTAGGCGAGTGGTACCGCTTCACCCTCGGTCCTCCGCCAAATGTTGAATCGACTGGCCAACCACGAGGTTAATGATGGAACTGACGAAGAAAGGATTCAGTGGGCCACAGCAACCTTGTTCGCCGGTATGTTATTGGTTGCCTTTCAGCCGCTGCCTGCGCTAACCCCCACGTGATCCACCAGCAGGATCTGATACTGTAAGTGGGAGATTACAATACACGGCGCCTTGAACAAACGCATATATGCAGTCTGTGGGAACCGTGATTGTCTTTGTCCTAGCCATGGTTCTCAATCCAGGCATTCAAGCGAGGGCTCAAGCGGAAATCGATGAACTACTGGGTCAGACACGGCTGCCAGAAATGACGGATCGAGAATCCTTGCCTTACATACGCTGCATAGTCCAGGAAGTTTTGAGGTGGTGGCCTGTGTTTCCGCTCGGTGGGTAACATCCTCACCAGATGGATGCCCGGGAAATTGATTGGATCCTCAGGTGTCCCTCGCGCATCAACTGAAGACGACGTTTATCGAGGCTATTACATTCCCAAGGGCTCTATAATGTGCGTGATGATAAATCTCCGCGAATCCCGGTCTGATGATTGAGAAACAGCGTAGCGAATACATGGTACGCTAGAGCCGCGTTCAGTGGTTCATCTGGCTTATAGGCTGATAGGGCTATTTGCAACGACTCAACGATCTATCCCGAGCCAAGCCTGTTCAAACCTGAGCGGTTTCTTGATCCCTCGGTACCACCAGCACCTGGATTTGGATTTGGAAGGAGGTAATGACACCGCACCAGACGATTTAGCAGACAGTGAACTGATAGCGAGGCCGCCATAGGAGCTGTCCAGGAGTTCATTTCGCCGAATCGACGTTGTTCATAACGATGTGCACTCTATTAATGATTTTCAACATTAGACCCAAGAGAGACGAAAACGGAAGTGACATTCTGCCAGAAGTCAAGAAGGGCCGAAATCAGATGATCAGGTCAGTTGAATAGCACCCGAGTTTGATCGGTCGGACATTAACACCTGCATGCAGCTATCCACTTCCTTTTGAGTGTTTGATTACACCCCGTTCAGACAAACACGAAGCATTACTCCGCCAGTGGGTAGATTTGTAGGCATATTCACGAACATTGGTTCCCAGCTTCATGTAGCTGTCTGTATCGGAGAAATGAATAGAATTGTTGAATGTGGTACCGTAGACCGATCGAGAACAAGGATTTTTATGGTATATCTGACGCATGATCCACGTTTCAACCAATTTTCCGGTATGTCTTTATGCGTGCATCTCACAGCGTCGCACGAAAGGTGTGAGAATTAGTCTAGAAAAATGACTCTCAGTCAATTGTAACTATTAACTAGCTATCTTTCATGAAGACATGCTCGCCGCGGCTTGTTAGCTAGGCCCGGTCTTCTCAATGACAAAAATCGTGAGAATGTGTTGAGATGGGTGGCATAGGCATTATGTTTGATCGGACGAACGTCGCCTGTGTCGCCTGAAGTCACATACAGTCTCTAGTCCTTGCCCTAGAATAAAGCCGCAGGGGCGAATGCAATTTTCGTTACAGCGGCTGGATCTGTTACTGAAACGATCGGTACATATCGTTGTTGTGAACCGTGTGTTGCCAGTAGTTAATGCTTGGTTCTCGACCAAGAGACGAGAACAATCTGGTAACATAAAAGATCCGAATGAGATAACTCCAAATGGGCCATTTTCAGCGCACCTACCTGCGGCTGGTACGCGATTCCATGAGCCGTGTAGAGTCACAGATCCATCTCCACCCCATTGCGGAGGAATTCTGTAATGACCAACACCTTGTGGGGACTTTTCTGGCTCATGGAATGCGATATCCAAGGGCCCATTATGAGAGTTGAAAAGCAGCTCTGCCTTCTTGACATTCTTCGGATCGTTACATCAGACGTCGACACTTGGTGTCTATAGATTTTCGACCGAGAACAAGGCTCCTGGTGGTAAATTGAGCACAGGAGCTGAGGCGTTAGTTTTGGCTACACGAGATGAGTTCCCAAGTTGGGCGACAATAAGGGGTAGCCATAAAAAGTACCAATGGGTGCAGAGAATGGTCCATCAAGGGGTATTTTGTTCGTTTCTTCGGCTTTGTATGTGCCAGTATCTTCAATAACTTCACCAAGTTTAGTAATACTTGCCTGGATTTTGTTCATGCAGGTCGGCGCCGTTCCAAACTGCGCTATCAGGTCCGTTATCAACTTCCCATACGCCTTTTCCGTCCTTGGAGAACGCGATCCCAACTCCATTGCGGATGCCCCATCCCAGAATTTCATCTTGTTGCCACGCCCACCCCCGCTAAGCACGCCGCCGAGCTTGAAGCGGCGAATCTACGCAGTACCAGTCTGGGATTTGCCATCCTTCTAAATCCAACAAGCTGTCAACCTTGGGTGGAATGGATATACATACCGGCTACCAGTCCCAGTTACCAATGGCGCCTCGGGAGACAATGGCGTATTTGGGAATCTCAGGGAGGTCCTTCTGTAGCAGAATGGAGCGCACAACGTGGTCTTATATTATATAGAAGAGCAGAACTATGCGCCGGGTTGAGTGCCATCAATATGCGGAGCATCTGGAATATTCCGCCGTTGGCGCGCTCTAGGATATAGGGGCTCGATTCGGCCGTTTCGGCGATGTCTCCGCTTTGCAAACAAAGCACCAAATACATGGCACATGATCTGAGGCTGGGACCGGGGACAATTTTGCCACAGATTTCCCGGCATGGAGCTATTTGAAACGCGGCTCATGCCCTTTCATCTCCGATTTCCCCGTTCCGAGAAAACATAAACTATAATGACGAAAGGAAAAAAGGCCTGGGCGACACTCATCACCGATGTAAGTAGCCAATGCCCTCAGCCGGATTTGGTATGCAAATGTCTAAGCTTAGTGAGCAGAAATCATACGTACCAGGGTTAGAGTGCGGGAACTTTGAGGAGTAACTTACTTGGAGTTAGTTACCACAGGTTACTTACTTGTAAGTTACGGTTACCTTGGTTCGGGGAAAATCGGCCCGAGTAAGTAACTCCTATGCAGAACAAAATTTTAAATTCAACTGCATAGAACCACAAACCTAAGCCACTCTTTCCAGGCCGGATATAAAACTAGACCTACAATCCGGATCCACTCTTGCCGTTTTCACTCAGTCGAACCGCAGGTATGTGTCTTGATAATCCGTGGACCTGGTTTGCCGACACCGGTTTTGGTAGTGATGGCTGATGCCCAGCCCGTCTGAGTCCTGCCTGCTTCCGAGGTGGAGGCTTTACTTACCAAGTTGGCAGCCCTCTTCTCTACGCTATCTGCCCCCCTCCCTGACGTCGAACTCTCTCAATCAAAGTACGGGTGCTTTGTGGGATTCGTGCCGGATCCCAAGCTTGTTGACGAACGGGGCTATGTTGGTGCCGTCAACACCGCCTTGGAGCATGCGTTTGGCCATTGTCAAGATGGATTGAAGATTGTCGAACGTGGCAAGGGTATTGAGTCGATTGTGCCTTTGCTCGAGAAATCCTTAAAGCGTCATCCTGGAGATATTATTCTTCAAAAATGGCTTTTGGATTTCGTCTCAGCGGCTCGGGAGCTAGTGAGTGAGCAATTCAACTAGGTATCAGATAGCTAATATTGCCAAAGCGTCCAAAGCGCCCCATTAAGCAACGGAGAAAGCCCCGAGGGTGATCTCAAACGCAAGGCCCCAGACACTAGCGATACATCGATTTCGGTGACCGAAATTGATGCTCTTTCCGAGTCTGGACATTCGCTCGACGATTTCGAGGAGCCCGCTCCTACGGCTTCAACTACCCTTCAAACTCCTTCGACTTCCAAGACTCGCCCAGCAAAGAAGGTCAAGAAGGCTGGCCCATCACCAGACGCTATTCCCAACCCCACCGACGAGCGCTACTCAGACAACAAGCCTGCCCCACCACGGAACCTGCAAGGGGGCGCTCCTCGTAATCTGCTTGCGGATCGACTTGTGATTAGCTGCTTCTTGAAGGGCGAATCGCACATCGATAAGAACCACCGCTTTCGATGCGTCGCAAGTTCATTGTGTGACTTTGCTCTCGCTAACACCAAACGACAGATGGATCGGATCCTCCGTCACGCTGTTCGCTGTCGTTGGCTTTGTAACTGGAAGCCTGCCTTGTATGCTGAGGCTGAAGTTGCTTACGCCCAGCGAGCACCGGGATCTGGGCTTAGCGGGACTGATCTGCAAGGTGGTAGCGATCTACCAGGCAATCATGAGGTATGGACGCGAAATTGCTGATATATGCGGTGTTAACCTGTCTGTAGGATACCCCACCGCCCGCCCCTTCCGCTTCTGTTGCAGTCAAAACGCCTGTAGAAGTCAAGAAGGCAGCGAAAAGCTTTTTTTCAACATTCAATGAGCAGGGCAAGCTTGATAATTTTACTCGTATCAACCTTGCTATTGTCCGTTTGCTCTGTGCTTCGGGTGTTCCGCCGTCTATTGCCGACTCTCGCTACTGGAAGGCTCTCTTTTATGCTATCAATCCTCGCCTATCTTATGCTCCCCCAAGCTCTACAACACTTCGTGATAGTCTGATTCCCGCAGAAGCTCGTCAAGCTGTCTTGAACGCACGTCGCTTTCTACAGACGCAGCGCAATCTCAGCATCTTGTTTGACGGACTTACTCAAGGGAGCCAACCGGTCTACACGGTTCACGTCTCTACCTCCGATCGCAAGAGCTTCCTTCTGCGTGGAGATGTCTACTATGGCTCGCATACCTCTGCATACATGACAAACCTTCTTGACGAGGTATGTCTTGCTCTAAACACCCTGTGTGCACTAATTGAGGATATATGCATAGGTTGTGCAAGAGATAGGAGTCGATCGTGTCAAATCTATGGTTTCGGACGACACCGCCGCTACCAGGAAGGCTCGTAAAGACTTTGCGACCATGTACCCAACGATTATAAATCTGGCCGATCCATGCCACAAGCTCAACCTTGTTGTTCAAGACATATGCGCTGACCCAATGTTTGCTGATGTGAGATCCAAACTATTAGCTCGACTGGAACCTGATTTACAATGGCTAATCACTGTACCGTCCAGGTAATCCGGTTGATGAAGATTTTGCTTGTCCATTTCAAGCATTCGACTCAGGCCACCGCTTTGCTCAAGGCGGCGTGCGAAATCTTGGGTATTTCAACAGGGCTGCAGAGTATTGGGAGAACACGATTTGCTACTATCAAAATCAGTGCCACCTCTGTAATTGTCTGTATGCCTGGCCTATATCGTATGAACCACGCTGGACATTTAGATACAGCCCCTGAAGTACGAGCCTGATGTTTATACTTATCCATGACGAATTCAATTGACTGACCAATCTGCATAGGATGTGAGGCGGATTACAAAAGAGCTTACACGACCCGCAATGAACTTTTTGTTCGGCCTGAAGAAGCTGGTCAGCATTCTTGAACCCTTCACCCGACCGCTCTTGTGCCTCGAATCTTTGAATGCAACAATAGCCGATAACCACCTCATGTGGATGGCCGGCTTGGCCATGGCCGATGACGTTCTCAATGCACAAGACTCTCCGTTTGAGGATGACGAGAAGACGAGAATGCTCACGATCATCAACAAGCGATTCAACCAGACAATCAATACTCCGCCAGACGATGTTTATATTCTATCCTCGTTTGGTGACCCTTGTGAGTCTATATTAGCTTCTTTTTTCTGGTACAACACGCCTTACACTTATCCAGGTATGCGGGGAATGCGCATTTATCGATCTTCTAACCCATTAGCCCCTTCAATTGTCCTCCCTGCTCCGCGTGGCCCTCCACGACCAGCCAATGCGTCACCAATTGGTTACATCTCAGACTCTACGTGGACTCGCATCCGGAAAGCAGCACTGGGTATTCTTAAGAATGAGCTCACTTTCGCAGAAACATCACTCAATCACCCATTGTCAAAATATCTCGATGCCCAGCAGGCAAAGAGCGAGCTTGATTCCCGTCTTGTTCAATACGCATGCAGCTTGTATCCGTTCGACCAACCACTTGGTCAGCAAACCGTATTAGAGTATTGGAGCAAATACATGTCTCGACCGGACACGAAGGTGCTTGGTGTATGTTGCTCACTTTTATTTGACAATTCTATCGCTGATTACCATTCCAACTGTGCAGTTTATATTTACAAAGTTGTTTGCTGCTGTACCAAACTCGATGAATGACGAGCGCACTGGGTCACGAATGACTTTCCTGTTCTCAAAACTTCGCTCACGTACCGATATCAATACAATGGTCGAACAAATTCAGGTCAAGCAATGGTATCAAATGGTATGTAAAGTTACGGCTATTTGATGCACATTAATCACCTACATACCAGATCGACGAATATGTTGGCAACGTGAAACGACCGGAGAAGAGACGCCCTGTGCTCAAGTTCCGCAACATCTCGCTCGAGAAACACTCACATGGCCGGGTAGATCGAAACGAAGGGGCAATTCCGGTGGCTTTAAATGATGAAGAAGGCGATCATTGGTTGGAGCCTGGAGCTCGTTCGGTGGACGACGATGTATCCGATAATGAGCCACCCTCACATTCCTATGATCACATTGAGTTCGTCGACCTCAAATCTCCGGCACTCAAAGATTTTCTTTCTGACACCGCCCAGCTATTGGATGAGACTACAGGGCAAAGTGGCCAGAAGGATTTCGGCCACGAACAGGTTGTTCGAAAGGTAGCAGATGTTGATTGGGATTAGATTAAAATATGTATATAGACACTTATACAAACGATTGAGTAACTTACATCTGGGTAACTAACCCCCGGTTACTTACCTTTATGGTAACTAACTGTAAGTAACTGTTACCTTGGGATTCCGGAGTAAGTTCCCGCACTCTAACCAGGGTGCCTGGTGCTCCTCTCTTCACTCAGTCGTCATGAAAGCAAATACCCACTGGTAGTTATGATTCTGTCTGGAGAGGATGTCAACGAACGTCTGCCCCTGGAGTACATGGATATCCTGAGCGCATCAGGCTGTATCCTGCAAAAAGTCGACTGGCTCGTACCTTCTGGCGGAGGTTATACTGGGGCCGAAAAGCGCTTTGTCGATTCGTGGACCAAATTGAGAGTGCTTGGCCTGTCTGAATATGAGGTAAATCTTCCTAGATCGATTCAGCTACTTCTGAAACCACGATATAGCGAGTGGTCTTGATAGATTCGGACATGTTAATTCGGAGGAATATGGACGAATTATTAGAGGTGCCACTCGAGGATGGATGGATGGATAGCTGCATGCCACGCATGTACGTGCAATCCTATGCGGATACCACACTATCCGTCAAACTGGTATGATCCATTGCTCTATCATGAAAGCGTCAGACGTCAAGTATTGCTACTTAGGATACCAGCCAATTGTGGGCATACCTACTCGACCCCCAGCGAACCAGGTTCAGATGCGCTCTGCGTGCCATTTCAGCCGTCTCCTGAATCATCTGCAACCTTTCACTCCATTAATTCTGGAATAGTTGTGCTCGCTCCAAGCGAGGGCGCGCACACGAAACTGGTGCACGCGCTTGACAATGATCCCAACGTGACCAAATATGGGTTTCCGGATCAGGACTTTTTGTCTCTGCACTTCAAGAACCACGTCAAGTTTCTAGGTTACGAGTATAACGCGCTGAAACCCATGCGCAACTGTCATTCGGCGCTGTGGAGGGACGAGGCGGTTCGGAATGTCCACTACATCTTCAAGCTCAAGCCGTGGGTTCTTCGAAAAGGTACCGGGGAGCTGGAGGAGCAGTTTCAAACCGTGCATAGCTGGTGGTGGGACGAGTGGGAAAGATTGAAATCTCAGTTTGGCAAAGAGCATTGGTGGGGGGCGCTTGCGAAGCTTGTAGCGGAATAAGGACTGGGGGATGAATGTGCTGAGATTTTAGCAACGGGATGCGAGGTCTAGCGAGGAAGAAGATTATATTCGTGACTAGTCATAAAAAATCTACAAACGCTTGTCTACAAGCAAATCCAGAAAAATCCCATGTATCCATACAATGTATATCCAACCCCGAATCCTCACGTCCAGACTCAAGCTTCTACATGATAACACACCCACCCCGCTCGTCATGTCTATGTCTACCCCACCTGGGCCCTCCAGTTCCTCTGCCGACGATCAACCCACTACCGCCATCAGCCGTGTTCCTCCGTCCGGAATTGGCCAATAGTGCTCGCCTTCGTTCTAGCAGCCCATCGACGCCCTGCCAGCTCCAGTACGTCTTGACCACGATCTTGCTCTCGTCGCATTCATCCTCGTTGTCCATGGTCGGGGTATTCGAGTCCCGCGCATCAACATAGCCCAGACCGCGCGTCGCCCATTCTCGAGTTCCATTCCTGGCTCGAATACCCGAGGTGGGCAAGCCAACTCGAGCGACGAATCGTGTATCGGTCGCTGCCACCTCGGCTCCGACGAGACCCCTTGCTCGAGTCGCGCAGACAAAGAATCGCACGACTCGGTCGTCGGCTGTCGTGCCGTCCAACGAAAGCACTCTCAGCCTGGGACACGCTCTCACGAGCTGAGCCAAGGCGGCCGAGGTGATTTGTGAACAGTGCGACACGACCAGATGAGTCAATGCATGGCCTGGATGGACTGGATCGGTGCGCATAGCGATCTGGACCGATTCTTCGTCGTCGGTATCGTTTGTGCCTTGGTCTGGATCCTCGGACATGGGTGGGGTGATGGCCTCCAGAACCGCGTCCGTAATGCCCGCTTCCTCCAGATCGACTCGCCTAATCTTTCTCGTCGTTGCAAGTAACCGGGCGAGTCCAGCCGAACCCATCCCCGCCCCAATGCCCGCAAGTTCGAGCACCTCCAAGTCTGGCACGGCATGGGCAAGCGCCCCGAGACCCGAATCCGACACGCGACGACAGCCCGAGAGGTTCAAATGCCTGAGTGCTGTCCGACGACGGTAAAACGGTCCACGGAGCGTGGGGTCCAGTCCGGCATCGCGAGCCGTGAGGGTGACAAACGGCACGGCGCATATGTTTAGATTTTCCGTTGAACCTTTCATTGAGCGCGCCCATCGTTCGACTTCGGCTAGGCGCGCCATCTCGACTTGAGCTTCGCTGGGTTCGATGTCGACAAATGCGGCTAGGCATGTGTCCGTGACACCCCATACGCCGGCAAGGTCGAGTGTCTCGAGTGTGGGCGACAATTGGCGGAACACGGATGGGTCGACGTGTGGGTATCCGGCCATGTGCAAGACGCGCAGGCGAGAGAGGCCGCCATCGGAGTTGGTGCCGTTGATCGCAGACAGGGCACACGGACCGAGATTGGAGCATCGGCTGATGTCGAGCCAGGTGATCAGACGGCACCGGGCGGCAACTATCGTGATGGTCTCGTCGGTCACCGAGGGCAAGGCTCGCATCTCGAGCCGGTCGAGCAGAGGGCTGGCGGCGAGCAGTGCGTTGAGCGCCTGGGTGGGTAATTTGATGCATGAGCTCAGAACAAGTCGGGTCAAATTGGTGGTTCGAGTCGGTGGAGGGGGCAGCGTGTCGAATCGGGTGAGGGCGAGGAGAGACCGAACGCGAGTCGCTGGGGGCGCGGGTTCCGACTCTGGCTTGGTGACGGCCGAGGGCGATGTGATGGCGGTGAGGACCCTCTTGGCGTCGGCTGCCCCGAAGCGCACGAACCCCCTGAGGTCGAGGTCGGAGAGACACGGGCCGGCGGTCGTGATGAGCCGGATGACGCGCTCGTCCTGCGCGTCGAGGCGCTCGATGGTGAGCGGCGCCTTGGCCTCCTGGCGCAGCGACGGCGGGAGCCAGGTCGTGATGGCGGGGACGCCGATCCGGGGCGGCACGAGCGACGCATGGGAGATGCGCGCCCAGAATGTGCCGTCGTGGGCGAGTGCATGCCAGGCGCGAGAGACCTGCACAAACATTAGGGTCAATTGGAAATCGATTTTTCGCAGATGGGACTGACCCTTGCGGTCGCAACTACCGCCCTCAGTCCTGCCATTCGACCATACCACTTGCCCTGCTCTCCGCTCGCCATGGATACACTCCATTTGCCCGACTCGAGGGCATGGTGATAGTCTTGAACAAACGAATCGACGAGATGCGCAAGAATGAGAAGGTGGAGCTCCCGAGGGAGCACGTCGAACGGGTTGATCGGCACAGGCGGTTTCTCCTCAAGAGGCGTATAGACCTAATCCTACGGGTTGAGTAAGATCTTCCTGTATGGATCGATATGAGACTCGCCTGAATCACATCTGAACTGTCCTCGCGACTAGGCTCGTCACTCTCCTCGTCCTTGTCGAACCTAAACCCAAAATAATCGCCGACGACCACGGGGGCGGTATCCGCACGTCCTCTGACCGGCCTTTCCAGGACCTCGGGCTTGTCCTCTTGCCATACACCGGCCACACTCGGCCTGGACGCCGCAGCCGCCCTTCGGGGCAACGAGCTCGACGGGGTCTGAAACGCCGAACTTGCCGGCGAGGCCACCTGTGAGCTGAGACCAGATCCAGGGCGCGACTTGGTCTTTCCGACGCGCTTTACGAGCGCACCGAGCCCCTTGAAGCTCAATTTCCGCCGAGGCGTTCCTTCGATCGATGGCGAGGCGGTCCCAGACCGAGAGCCGGAGCGACGGTGGGCAATCGTCTCGCGCAAGGACGAAAAGGACAGACCAGAGATGGCCCGTACGCGGGACGGGCGAGGATCTGGGGACGGAGATGGGTTGGGCGACAGCGGCATGATGCTCGGAAGATCCTCCCCGATCCGGGCAGGCGTCTCCTCGCGCATTTTCGCTCTCCCCCGCGAGCTCGGCCCAGAGCCACTCGCGCCGGGTGTGCCGAATGTGGTATCGGGTGGTGTTTGGAACGCCATCGCCGGGCTGAGTGGGGATAGCAGGCGGCCGGCTGGCGTTGGAATCGCACGGCCTTTGCCCTTCCAGGACGGGCCGGGCTCGGGCGCCGAAGACGGGGCAGGCGACGTCGGGGGCGTGGTCATGAACGTTGTGTGGGTGTGCGTCGGGGAGAGCGCCGCGAGCTCGGTCGCTTGGCTCGTCGAGGGCGACGAGAGCGATAGTGCACTAGCGCTGGGGTCGATCTCCTGCCCTTGTCCATCCGCGCCGCGTCCCATCCCATTCCGAACTCCATTTCATCTGCAAAATCGACGGCGAGCCCGATTGGGATCGACTCCACCTCGCTCCGTGCCTCGTGGTGCTCGTGGAGCTCGTGTGCGTGCGTCGAGGGCGAGGACGGGAAGCTCATCGTCGCCGCTGCTGTCGTCGTCGAGTCAGGGGGGAGACCAGTGGCCAACGCCATGTTATATCGCACCGCGTGAGACCAGATTGGGCCAACGCGGACTCGAGCTCAGCTGCGAATGCTTTCGGGCCTGTCTGGGGCGTTTCTCCCACGCTGCCATTTCACATCACGTGGCCCGGCCTTCTTGCGCTCCACCGAGCCATCCCCGAGTCGCCCAGATTCGGACACGTCGGCGCAACACTCGGCCATGCGCTCGCGAGTCCCTGTGGCATCGTTGCGGTGACCGAACCTCATCCCCTTGTTTCTCCCTTTTTTTTTTGTCCAGTTCAATTCACAAGTTATGTACAAATACCGGTATCCCCGCATGCCATAATTCGTCCAATCCGCCGCCTTCACCAGCTAAGTGGATCCCCGTCGTACACGGTTCCTCCTTCGGCTCAGCGGATCGTCTTGACTCGGCCGATTCGATAGGGTTAAATCATCCGCACTGATTCGTAATACCAGAGGGCAGCCGACTTGTTTACCAAAAACACTAGACTCGTCTTGTTGCGAAATTCCAGACAACGCACTCGAGTCTCTGCCTTGGAACAGGCTTTCAGGTGGTGCTTCCCTGCGAAGCCTGGCTGTTTTGTCCTGTGGACGCGGATGAAGATCAGATGGGATCCGGGAAGGTACGTTGTGGTGGTCGCCGTTGTCGAAATCGCCAGTCGTCTGATACCCAAGAACTGGCCTATCACCAGTAATACGAGTGATAATGGGATGATCCCTCCCAGCACCACAAACATCATTACCGGAGGCGCCTTGTTCCGCCCTATCAGGAGCGGTTTGGAGCTTTGTGCCCCGGTCTCGCTGCATACCTCGCCTTTGGAGGCGCTCTATCATGCGGCTCCTCTGTTCCGGCTCTAGGCTAAGATATTCCTCGTCAGATATGGCTGTGATAGGCTTGTCATCATCAGCATGATAGCTATTCATCAACGCCGGTTGATCCATGCCAATTATAAACATGAACCACTATTCGACGCATCTAGCGATGAGAGACATACCCATCTGGTTTACAGGCTACCCTGCCGTTGAAAATACCAAAATGATCCAGCAAGTCAAGTTTGGATACGCAGAACCCCATCGACCGATCCGAGCCACCCCAGTTGACGAGCTTTGCCGTAATAATACCAGTGGAACCGTCCAATTCGACATCTCCTGCACCAAGAACATAATTTTCCCCACCCCACCGGAGCCGCCCATCAACGTTGCCGACATAGCCCCCGAGATCAACAGCAGATTCGATATCTTGGCCGTCGTCTCCTGGGTAGGTGGCACATAGTAATGATCTGTCCCTGAGCTCAAGCCGCGCAGTAGTCAAACTCGACCATGCTTTGGGAGTGGGGGGGTGGGCCGGTCCTGTAGGTGAGGGTGGTGGGCAAGGTGGGGGCGGGCGGAGGCTGTCGTATCCGCTTGGATCTACTAATGCAATATCGGGCGCTCGCGGGCCTTGCGAGGGGCGTCGTCCGTTCGAGCTAGAGATCCATGTGAACTGATGTTTAGCACATTCGATAGCTTGAACACCCACCGTGGCCTACGAGGGATATAGACTAGCCGGCCATCCTTGTTTCCAATATGCTCTCCCAAGTCGAGCGACAGTCTTTCCCACTCCCGGGGGATCCTCCTGCGCGATGATAGATCCAGGATATACACGTGTAGATCTTGTCAGCCAGAAGAACCTTTTTCGCGCCTCTCGAGTAACCGTTCCCTCCCCAGCGGAGCCTTGTACCAATTCGGCCAATATACATATCGAGGTCAAGGCTAGACTGTATTTCTTGCCCATTGTCCCCCTGAAAAGTGGCTTCCAGAAAATGCTTGTCCCGGAGGGAAAGTCTCATAGAGCCTAGGTCGGCAGCCATGCTTCTTGGAATAATACGGGTATGAACGCAAGCAAGAGGGGGATATAGGGAAATGTTGGCATAACCGCTAGCTTTGTTTTATCCTGCTTCGAGCCAACATGCCTTCGCCATGAGGCACACGCGCTACCAGGTCATGCATCCGGGTCAATCCAAGGATATTGGTACCAAGTATTGGTTTGAGCCCCTACTTGCGAAGTGCGGCAAGGGGCATGCCTCGCAAAGATCCGACAAAAGGTAAGAGCGTCAGCTGCTCACAATCTGACTATTTACAGACCAAGGCGCGGAGAGGGTTGAGACAGCTGACACTGATAGGCGCACAGCGTCATTGCTACATGCTTTTCGTGTCGGATGCAGCATATACATCAAAGTGGCTGAGCGATTGGGTCCTGTTTTTTTTTTTTTTTGCAAGAAATGGTGACAATGGCCAACGTTTAACTCAAAAGGAAATCGAAACCTGAAAAACATTATTATGCGGGAGGGCGCTAGAGAGGTGATGTGCATCAAGCGAGCGCGTCGAGCAAATGGCATATCCCAAAGCGCCAATTTTATAGCACATGATTCAAAATCCGCTCCGGGACTTATGGATACCTAGCGATAAGGAGAAACTATGATGCACGTCTCTTGGTGCATCTCGGAAGGCTCGGCTCATAAAAAGTATGCCTCAGGGAGTACCCAGGATTATCTGTCGGGAATCGGCGAAAACTCGGAGCATTATGCAGTCCCATGTGCTCGGCCAAGAGACAAATATATAACTGGTGCGAATTAGCTCCACAGGGCTAAGTTTTGAAACGCGCACTAGACCCAGAGTAGCACCAGCTCCTGGCAGCACTGGGATCGAATGACCGCTCCAGATCTTTCTCAGAGAATGATGCGTAGACTAACTAGAAATTTTCGATTTCGCCAAATGTGACACAAACGTATGTTGTCTGAAGGATCGACCCAAACCACGAGGCATGCGCCTTTAGGGGTACAATAGCGTTGAGCGAAAATAGCTATCAGTGAGTTCCCGAGCGAGAAATTGTCGTGAGCTAAGCGATAAGGTAGGTCGTCGCTCAATGTGCGAAGATTCGGAGCCCTTTGGAAGCAATAGATAAAGTAAAAAATAAGGTTTAATTGCCTTGTGACGAACTGGCGACAGAATAAATGCGCTTATCTATGTTCATTCACATAGTGGATAGTGCGAGCTGTTAAGCAGATTAGAGAAGCAGGAGTTAGGGGATTACAAAGTACCGAATCAATTTGACTACTCAGGTCCTAGGTAGGATAATCACAACCTGATCGCAGAAAGTGATCAGGAATCAAAGTGCGAAAGTGACGAGGGTATCAGCGCGTAAGTTATCGCTTGGAGTCGCCTAAATCGATGTCCTCAATAGAGCCAGTCGTTTGAGTAATACAATTTGCATCACAGGCCAAGCAAGCAACTAGCGAGGCGAGTGCAGGTTCTTAGGGCGCTTTTGATACTTAAAAATACAAATAGCTGTTTCAACCTGCCTGTTTGGATGCTGGCTGAAATTCCTCAATCGCATTCACGATGCAAAGACCCAAATACGATTGTCGTGCTCTCCGCAATGATCCATCAGCTACCACCAAATGCACCCCAGCCAGCGCCCCGAGGATGTAAAGTCGCATGGTTATCCTACCATTCAGTTCGAAACCACTACATAACAGCTTGATAGACCGTTAGCCCCCACCAGTGCCTGCTGATGTAATAGGGCACAGTAATTCGTCCATGGGTTAGGCTGTGTGTGTTAGAGCAGCAAGCGCGCGAGGTTAAAGTATGTAGAGAAAGTAGAGCAGCCCAGGCACGAGTACAAACAGACCTCGCTCATTCTGAGCCGTCATATGTATAAGATATCGTTCATTAGAATCGTATCTTATGTCAGTTACTCAACGTGGGCAAAGTGATGGATGTACACTATATGATCCGGAGCCCTTCGAGTTGGGAAGACGAATTTCACCTGAGCGCTATCAAGGAGTGTATTTGAGACCCGTGTCAAGGATCCCGATTTCCATCTCGCATGCCTTTTTGAAGATCGCACTCCAGCGTTCAAGCTCGAGGGGATGAGGCATCATCATTCTAATACTCTTGTCATAATACTCTGAAAAGGTGGGTATGGTTGGTCTCGAACAGCATGCCCGGTTTAGGTATTTCCCTACCTCTGTACACTTCTGGTAAGCCAACTTGAGAGTTTGGTTCGATCCATAAATCATAGAATGGGGTATCTGTTTCAATATAACGCATCAGCCAGCGGGAAAAGTGATCTAATCCTTAAGTACCTCTTCTCGTTGTGGCCTCACCCTTCAGCCTGTTCGCAATCTCATGGTAGCCCTGTGTAAATACCCCAACATGAGCCTCCAGCCTTCTATCGATTAAATTTTACAAACAATGTCGCAAGGCAAGAGCAGTATATGAAGACTTTGAAGAGGGAAAAAATCAGCTTTAATCCCATTTGTGGAGACTAGGAACCTCTCACCTGAACCACGACTCTTCAGCGAGAGCTTTGTGATGCAACTCAAGATATTCCTTAATCACCGGGTCAAGCTTTGCCCCCATAACATCTGACCTTGAAATATTGAGGTTGTTGACACAAACGTCCAGGTGCGCCTTGGAATACTCCACGACCTCATGGATATCTTGTAGGGCTTCGGCGCTCAGGATATCCCAGTCCGCTATGGTGTAGTAAAACCCGAAAATGAATCTCAAATAGCCTCGAAGATAAAGAAAATCCTGCTAAGGCATCCCGAAGCATGCATGTAAGCCTATGTTATTGTCATGATAGAGAATACGAGGGCTGGCCTACCACCATGTACTCCCTAAAACCGCCAAGAGTAGCCGAGCCATTTCCCATCATCTGAACAAATGGATGGTTCACGAATCGTTCCCATGTTTCCTTGTTGTCCTCGATCAATGCGTCTATAAAGTTCCTGTCAGCGCAGGGGCATCAATTTTTGAAGAACAAAGTCTAAGGATGGAGATCGCGATACGCACTGCCCGGTAGCTGAAGAGAACTGTCCTTCATATTCCTTGTTTATCGCGGTGAATCCAAGGCGGCTCGCGATACCATCGTATGACCGTACAAAGCCCAATTTTCCGCGTCTAGTCACGGTGCTCTTTACGCTTACGCAGTACACGTGAGCATAGAGGCATAAAAAAGCGAACAAAATGGATAGCTGCTTCATATTGGGTGGGTGTGGTGGTAGTGCAAGTCCAGGAACGAGGTTTGTTGTTCGGTTCAAGAGGCACCGCCAATGGATGACGCCAACGTTTATGCCTAATAAGAACGTGAGCATAGATATAGCCAAATTAGTATTCTAAGCTGTGTAGGTTATAGCATTTTATTGCATTACATGCGACAACCCGGTTCAATCATTTGACGTGATGCCGATTTTACACGCATATATGCCGTTTCGTTTTCATATCACCATCCAGCTCCAAATGAAGCCACCCCTGCGATTATTCTCGCAATTGCCTATAGCGAATCCAGATTTAGCGTGCTGGTGATACTTCCAGGCGGATTCTCTCCCTCGCGCACGTTGATATTCCCCCGCTCGTCGAATCGTGTTTGGCGCTCTTCCAAAAGCATTTGATGTGGGCGAACTTGTGGAAGACGCCACATTGATGACTTTTATCATGACAAAGGTGCGAGCATAAAGATTTAATTGATTTAAGGTCAGGCTAGTTATTCTACAATCACTTTTATACGACGGCCTTTGGGATATGCACGTGAGTACGATTCAGTAATACGGATAGTGAATAGAGAGTCCGAACCCGCGTACAACACGGCTGTATGAAGGAGCTGGAGGTTCATGTCAATCAATAGTTCTCCTGCATGATAATTCGCAATATACATAGGGTCTATAAGAGAGGGTGGAGGAGGGCTATATGTATAGGCTAGCGCGCCATCCACATTTCCAACCCGCTCTTCTAACTTGAGCATTAGGACTTTATACTGGCCTCCGTATTCGGTCGCTGATCCAGGGAACAGAATATAAACACGAAGCATGGTAGTGTTGCCAAGTATGAAAGCTCGATTTGCTTCTTTGGAATAGTTTCTCCCTGTTGAAGATAACATGCTCTGATCTCGTGATGATCTGATCTCCCAGCTTACAGGCCGCGCATATACGCACCCATGCCGTTTTTCATACAGTTTATGCTTATAAGCAGACATGTACAACATAGAGAATAATGGGAGACTCATATGCCCTTACTTTCACTGCACGTACACCCTAAGCCATAGCTATTAAAGACGAAAGTCTTTAACACTCCCTCCCCATTGAATTTCCCCCTGAGCTATGCCAATGAGATCAATACTGGATCCTATATCTTCGCTGTAGCCCCGACAACTGCCTTCTAGAATATGTTTGTCCCGAATTCATAGTTGCAGGGTACTTAGGCTGGATACCAGGTTCAATCTTGGGATGATATAATGTAGGAGCAAATGAGAGAGAAGCTATGGGGATAAATTAACCCAAATGTTAACTTAGATTCATACTGGCAGAAGGGGACGTGCTTTCAGCATGAACCGGATGTGCTGTTGTGCCAAACATCTGCACGAAAGCAACCATCTTGGCAACCCGTGCTAATTAAAACCATTCTTGCAGCATCCGATGTGAAACTTGTTTTCTCGATGGTCGAGGAGAAATTAGGAGCACTCGGCTGTTCACAAGATCTGACTGACTGCAGGAATATCCAGTTTACGAGGGTCGAGACACCTTACCATTGTTGGTGGATGCACGGTAGTCGGCTTGATGAGCTTATTTATTATGGAGGATGTTGGATATTTTGTGCAGTTATCAAACAGCTTGAATCTACCGCTCCTCTCATATGAAGGTTCTAGGGCACCACGGCCATGAAGACGTACATAGCTGTCATCTAGGACTGCACGGAGCCAGATGGCCTATCAGCAAGCAGACACTTATCGCCCTTGTACCCCAATTCGGGATCTGCGCGCAAGGCTAATGGATTGTTGCAGATGGTCTTGAGATAGGCTGACATGCTGGCGTCTCCACAGGCGCTCTCGTCGCACTTGAGGCCTCGATGTCGTGTGCCGTAAGGCACAAGGATGCTTAGACACGCGCCGCTAAACGAGAGCCACCAACCCTGATTCGCGTAGCGGGACATATCAATTAATTTTGCTTTTGCTCTTGAGACCAATATTTGAGCCATCATATCACGGGCAAACTTGCCACATCGATGACATAAGGCTTCAGAAGGGTTTATCCACCAAGAGTCGGTGCACTCAATGTCTCCGAAATTGAGCTTCAAACCAATATACTTACAGCAATTCGAGACATTGGCTCGAAATCCGAATTTTGATGGACCAGACACTGAGTATACTCGGCAGATTTGATCTTGCACAGGTTCACCCCGCTATATTATAGCTCTCTTAACTGCACTGCTTCTCAGAAGAGATGTTAGACTCGACTAATAGTGCGATTTCCCGATTACGCTGAGCTAGGGATATAATCAGGTAACACGTGCTCAGACATAGCCGAAACAACAAGTCGTATTGATCGAGCGCAAATACGTGTAGGCCGAAGCACGGCCGAGAGCCCCACATTCGTGCGGCAACCTCTCCACAGATGTACTGGAGCCGAGACATTTCAAACCCACGAAAAATATACTGCACTGCATAAAAATAAGAATCACTTGAGCCGCTCTGAAACTTGGGAGCAACGGAAACAACAGGGAGACTCACCTTGATTTCATTCGCGTAAACAACCGCCACCACTATCGTTTTCTCTCCAACCTCCACTTGTACACTCGAGGCGCATAATCGACGTCACCCTGCTTCGCAAACTTGACCTTTCCTCGCTTCTTATTTGACTCTTCATCGTCATTCTCTTCGATTCGTTCTGGTCCCCTAATTTTTGTTCTCATGCCGGGGGCCATCAGATGTCGTTGCATCTCGAGCTCACGGATGGCGTGCCGAAGGGCGATATCACGTTTAAGACGGGCGGACAGCTCTTGCAGAAGGGCTAGACGATATTTCTAAGAAGCAAAGATGAAAATAACATTCAAGGGGCTATATGTATGAGGAGGCGCGGAACTTACTTTTGAATTTGCTATTCTTTTGGCTTCCTGCTTTTGGGCGCGTGCAGGAGCGTATTGATCCTCGCCCTCGCCTTCGTCTAGCTGCGAGTTGGAGTCATCGTCCTCTGAGATCCAGGCATCTGCCTCTTCATTCGCTCGAGTTATACGCGATGCTGCATATCGGCTCACTATCCAGGGTTTCGTGTTATTCATCGAACACAACAGCGATTGATGCAGTACGCACCAGCCTCGTCGCCCTCCATAAATAAGACATGCCTCGGGTTCGAGTGGGCGGATTTTCCTTTGCCTTTTCGTGGCTTGGCGAGAGGGGGTAGCACTCCGGCCTCACGCAATGTCTCTGCAACGTCCTCGTCCAAGTCATCTGCATCGTCGGTGGTGGGGACCAAGTCCACCATCGATGTCAGCTCCGTACGGATGGAATCAATGCGCTGTAATTCACGCTTGGTTAGTGCGCTCTCCCCTCCTTGACTCGTGGTGGCTCACCTTGCGGTTCTTGGCTCTCGCGGCCCTGAGGTATCCCTCGTCTTGGCTCTTGAGCACCTTGACCATGTCCTCGCCCATGGCGTCTGTTTCCCTTTGGGCGAGTGCTATTCCAGCGCGTGTGCGTGTGTTGTTCATGCCAAAGTAGAACTCATCCTTGTTGCGGGATTCTGCCTTGTGGCGGAGCGTGCGGATGCGGTCTCGTTTGGAGCGGTAGTCGCGCGCACGCTGCACATAGTCTTTGTGCTTCTCCAGCAGACCAAGCCTGGAGCGGTGGGTCAACTGTGAGCGCTCCTTGTGTTGGCGCCTGTGGAGAGAGTTGCGCAGTGCCATTGTCGTCGACAACAGAAATAATCTAGCAAGCGCCAAAGGTCACGTGTACAGTTTCTGACCGTTCCCATGAGAAATACCCTTCCTTTTTGTCCAAAATGAGGAATATTCGAGCATGCACCATACACTTTGACCACAATCACGACTGCACGTCATCATTCACTGCCTCTAGGGGGCGTCGAGCCTCACCTCTCGCCCCCTTCGAGTAACATCCCCTGCAAAGTTATACTGGGTCCGTCTTGTGGTCTGAATATCTAGAACATGGGACAACTACTGGAGAAGACTACCGCTTTGAAATGCCGAAAATATTCCATCTTAAACTTGTAGAAGATCATGCTGGGAGACCTTGCAACGAAATCCGCGGTTCGATAACTACCTCGGCTCTGCCTACGTCTATTTTGTGGATTTATTGTAAAGATCAGATGGCCTGTTTCCGCTGGCGCCCTGTGCCATGTCAAAACAATCGACCACTACTTGTTTTAACATCAGCGTCACACAACACGATGAGACACTCGATCTTTGTCACGGTTAGCCCTCCAAACTCCCTATGGATTAGGCCCCTCCACGGCGGCTCGAAAATTAGGCTCAGAGAAACCACATGTCATTCTCATTGCCCTTATAAAGATATTAATGATTCAATCACACACAGTCGCGACGCATCAAAGCCCTTGCTTTTTCAACCGAGCGGAAGCACCAACCAACATTCATCACGACATCGACCCCATGAGAGCAGCGATACGCTGCCTCGGTGTCTTCCGCTTGCGCTGCCACTCGCGCCTATCTTCCTCTAACTGAGCCATGAGCTTATGTTTATCTAGTGCCGCTTGGTCTTGGTCGATGCCACAGGATGGTGGACCATCAGGGCCAAGGCTGTAAATACCTTCGGACGGTGTTCCACGTGCATCGCTTCCATCCCGCTCAGCTGACAATGTATCGTCCTCGCGTTTAAAAAGATCTTCCATTAACTTGATTATAGCTTCATTTTCGCTATTTTTAGGCTTCTCAGTCCGGGAAGGAGAGCGAGCCATGGCAGATAAGGGTCAGCTATTCGTCGGGCAAATTTGGTGATCAAAAGCGTACCCATCTGGTTTATAGGTTATTTTTCCATTGAGGTTCCCAAAACGCTCTGACAAGTCCAGTTTAAAAGCGGTATACCGTCCGCGAGGGGATTGTCTTCCCCCTATGGGGATAGCCGCCGTAATAGCTCCAGTGTTCGTTTGAAGCTTGACCCATCGTGCCTGACCAGAGAAGTTTTTACGACCCCATTCGAGCTTTCCTGCGGAATTACCAATGTAATGGTCGAGATTCAGACTGGATTCAATATCTTGCCCATCAGCCCCTTGGTAACGAGCATACAGCTGAGACTTGTCCTTGACCTCAAGCTTCATAGTGAGCAGACTAGACCACGCATCCGGTGCGTGAGGATTTGGGTGTTGGATGCCGCTATGATGGGGCTCACGGGAAGAACCTGGGACGTTGTGGTCGTCTTGAAACGCGTCCGCGCTATATAGAAAGGTGGGCCGATCGAGCCACTGGGACCGTATGAATCTTCTGGGGGAAGCCTGGCATCGAGAGTCGGCCCATCAACACTGTGCATATCGCCCGTTGAGGAAGGGCTTGAATATCGGGGGATGGCACGGTGACGTGGATGGGGGGGGGGGGCTGCTGATAGAGAAGTTGTCTTCATTTTCGACCAACGTTTCCCATGGTCGAACTCCAAATCCAATTAAAGGCTTGTCTGCATAGAGCAAGCCGAATTCTCCGCGCCTGAGGGTAATAGCATCTGAGGGATCGGGTTCACGAATGGCAGCCTTCAAACTAGAGGTCAAGGTCAACGGGGTTTGCTCGCTCCTTTGACGACTTGGAAACGTACTGTGGTATATTGTGTTTATAAGCTAGTCTGCCACGAAAATTTGCGATACCTTCTCCCAGCTCGAGTTCAATCCAGACACGCCTTCCATCGGATTTTGTGATGAGCGCCCGTAACGTGGCTCCGCACAACATAACGTCTTGTGCCGTGAGAGAGTAATTTTTGCCTCCCCATTCCATTTTGTCTTTGAATATGCCAATATATTCGTCTAGGTCGAGTTTAGATGTTATTTCCCTTCCGTAATCGTTCCGGTAGCTAGCGGTCAGTGTACCCATGCTCGGGAGCGAAAGTTTCATGGTGTCTAAGCTGCCTTCCATGTTAGAACTAAGCAAGATAAAATGATGAGGGCTGAATGGAGCGGGTGCAACAAAAGGTTGAGCCAGAGCCACTTTTTATACCAACCCAACTGCTGTTATCACGAGGTGCATACGCCACCGGAGCGAAGCTCCGGAAGAAATCGTAGGCTTTGGGACTAGTTGTCGATCGACAAGGATACGCACATCGTTCGCCAGTAAAGGAGGCGTCAGCCATCCCCCACCAACTAACTTTTGATCCGTATCATTTTGTGGCTGTAGTACTTAGATCGTCAATAAATGCTATTTTTCTCACTCTCTAGAGCGAATTCAGACAATCGCCAAAGACAAAATCTTCGTTTTTGGCGTCTGAACTCAAATCTGAGCTCCGATTCTCTCGTTGCTTGCTGCACGTCGAGATCATAGAACATCTTCGTCGAGGGTCGGAACACCACGTGATAAGGGGAGGACCACACACAAGGCTCGCAGATATTCCGAGATACGAATATTACATGAGCTGGGGACTCCGGGGTCATTTCATATCTGCATACGCTGACTTCATCATCATGCCTTACAGTGCAAAGAAAAAAGCCAAGTTGGCTAGCATAGAAAGAGCCTTAGAGGGGGTGAGCTGCACATGAACAAATATTTATATATATGTTGATATTTATCTTATTTACAGAAGCATGAAAAGTATGTGCACTCAGTTGCTGAAAGCACACTCTTTGCCTGTTCTAAGCCCACATTGCAGCAGGTACCTGCACCTTGTGAGCATGAACACCCTGTAAACCACACCTGTAAGTCAGCATATGCTTTTGAGGCACAGCAAAGCTCACCTGCATACAAAATTGTACAGCTGATCTTGAGGAACCTCTTGTTGCTGAACACAATTATGCATACAATGAGGGATCGGACAGAGATGATGAGTCCAAGGCTGACAGAGACCCTGCTGCACCATCTCTCTGTTGTAGCCCTCCAACAATTACTGAGGCCTGTTATGGATCACTAACATTTTTCTATTATTTTAGTCTGCTCTGCCAACCTCAAGCGATGCCTCTGTAGTTTTTCTTGAAATTAAATGAATTTGTATGTGTCAAATTGTACTATTTGTGTTCCATTAAATAGTACAAAATCTCCTCTTTCCAACGCATATTTTATTGATTTTTTCTTAAGAACTCAGAGAGATAGAGGTTGCGATATTTCCTCTTATCTGGAGATATTGATTACAACATCGCATCGCTCATATCTCGGCAACCGCTTACGCTATCAAAGCGATCTTGTGCTCTATCGATAGCTAATCTTCGGCAGTATCTGCTGCCCGAAGATCGTCGCGATCCACCGGATCCTCGCGCCGGAATGGCCCGAAGATCATTAGAATCTTACTGGACCATCAATCAAGATCTAATGACTCCAGTGAGTCAGGAGAGCTTCCCAAATTGATCCAGAAGCTTCTCTGACTCACTTTATGACTCACTGAGATGTAGCCTCCATTCATTACATGTATATACTATGATAATATGATCTACAAGCCAATAGCAGGTCTCAGATGCATCAATGCCTTCGATCCACACCCTGTCTTTACTCTTTTATCCTATACTGGGCTAGGGTGTACCCCAAGTATAGCAGTACCCTCTTTTGATGATTGCACTGGCATGCATGTATCTATTTGGCTCTGGAATGCCCTCCTCAGGGTATAAAAGGACCTCCTCTGAGGCCCTTCCAGACCACCTTCCTCCTCTACTCAACCCAGACTGGTTATTGGTTTCTTTTCTCTTTCTATTTCTCTTGTCTGTGTGTGATTTCTTATATAACTAGTACTGAGGAATAAAGTACCATATTAGTTATATACTGTCTGAGTCATTGTATCTTATATACAGAGATATATAAGGATACAATATTGCCTGATTGAGCATGACATTAAGTACCAGCTATTAGAGGAAATCTAAGTACCTGTAGCTGAGTAAGTACACGCATTAGGCAGCCCACCATCTATCCTATAAGCTATTGCTTAAGCCTAGTATTAAGATTAGTATCAGTTAGTCCAAGCGACTAGGGCTGAACTACATTTAAGATATCTAAGGGAACCTGACCATAGTAGTCTTGCTCTTTATACCTATAAATTAGTCAGTTTACACTGTGAAAGATTAAGACTACCTTGAGTGTTACTTGATCACGTTGCAACTACTTTGAGCCTTCTTACTCTAGTCTAAGAAGTATTGAGTACAATTAGTGTATACTAACATATCTACATTTGCTTAAGCTCTAGATATTCAAGTGTACCCTGACCTGTAACAAGGCCACAGCTGTGCTTGATGCACTTGACACTGCAGTTTGAATGCAGCATTGCAAAGGGGCTGGCTACAATTACCTGCAACTGGACTGTGTTACCGTGAAGCAGTGCTCTGTGATGACAGCATGTCTAAACCTTTACCTTGCTTACAATACCCTCTCCTTCATCAATGCATCAATACAAGCCAAAGTTTCACACTGGCAAGGAGCTGCATATGCACAGTCAATTTGCCAGTGGATTTGCCATCTTGTATCATTGGGAGACTTGCCATAGAACTGCTGGGGTTGGTGGAATGTGTCTTCACTTGAAGACAAGGATATATCCAGTGAAATCAAGCTACACCTGCAAAAAATCAGTAAATACACACATGCACAGGATGTTGTTGATTTCCTTGCCAACCCAGAGGTGCAAGAGCAGCTCAAGTTAAAGAAGCAAGTCAGTATATGCACAGCACAAAGATGGCTGTCTTGGTCTGGATTTTGTTGGCATGCTGAACCCAAAGGTCAATACTTCAACAGTCACAAACAGGCAGATGTAGTCACATACTGTAGAGATGTTGTGCCAGAATTCCTGCATTCTGGCATCAAGGGTAACTCTATTCCATCAGCCTACCAATCAGCACTTCTGAGCTGCTTCTACAATTGAGTTACCCTTGATGCCAGAATGCAGGAATTCTGGCACAACATCTCTAACATACTGTCAATCTATTTTTGCCCCTTTCTGGAAGGCTACAGAGCATCAAAGGGTCCTATATGGCAAGGAGAGGCTACCAATCCCAGAGCACTAGCTCATTCTATTGGCAGGCAAGAAACCAATAATCTTTTGGTTTCACAACAAATCAACTTTCTTTGCAAACAATCACTGACAGGTCCAATGGGTATACATCAGCAAACATGCAATTCCATTCAAGAAGGGCCAAGGGTGTCCCATAATGGTTGCAGATTTTGTATGTGCCAAGTTCAGATGGCTGTGTGGAGCAGATGGGTAAGTTTTGAATGTATCACACAGTAACTGCAGGTACTCACTTGTACTATTAGTAAATCAGCCAGGGTAGTTCTAAGCCCTGGGAAAAGTTGAGATGGCCACTTTACAAGCAAAAAGGTTGTCAAGCAACTGAAGAATGCAGTCAAAATCGCAAAGGAACAATACCCAAACCATACACATGTATTCCTTTATGACAACACACCATCTCACACAAAGTGCCCAGCCAGTTTGATTTGTGCTTGCAGGATGCCAAAAGGACTGTCCAAGACCTTTTCATGCCTGTTGAAAGATGCAAGGGATGTAAAACCCAAGTCTGAATGGAGGACAGGCAATTCCCAGATGGCACTTGTCAACCATTCTACTACTCCAACAACTGTCCAACATATCCAGGGTATTTTAAGGGCATGGCACAGATATTGTGGGAGCAGGGGATGGGATACATCACTGAGAGGCAAGCCAAGTGTCCAGACTTCAAGTGTGAGGAGGGGAGGACTGATTGTTGTTGTTGTTGGGTGCTGTTATGTCAGCCAGATTTCACATCACATGATTCTACCCTTGAGGAAGTTGCTTGTGTGCTTCAAACTTTGGTGGTGTTTCTGCCCAAATATCACTGCAAGCTGAATCTGATTGAGCAGTGCTGGGGTTATGCAAAGAGGTTGTACTGGGAGATACCCCCTTGCTCAAGGGAATCAGTCATGGAAAGGTATGTACTTGAATGTATTGAGGCTGTACCACTTGAATTGATACAAAAGTAAGTGTTTGGACATGTATTTGGTTCAATGCATGTCTAAAAGTATGCCACAGGTTTGCTGCAAGATTGCAAAGGTTCTTGGATGTGTATTTAAGTAGTTTAGGCAGTTCAGCAGCCATTAGCTGGGTGACTAAAGAGTATAAAGGTCATAGGCAAACCCTGGGACATATACCCTATCATGCAATTGCTCCTTACCTTGTAAATCAGCCCCAAGTGCAATAAACTCATAAAATATCATGCTTTTGGAAGACCCATCTCAACCCCAGAGTCCCCACCTCATGTAATATTTCCATCCTGGAATATCTGCAAGCCTTGTGTGTGGTAAGCATGTGACACCGAACTCTGGCATGCTGGAAATTTGGTGCTTGCCAGAAATCTTTTTGGCGATTTTCAGCAATGCAGGTGCAGGAGCCAACGCCAGAACTACTCTCAGCGTGTCAACTCCTGCCCAGCATGTCTGCAGGATTTCGGCATTCCTGCAGGCTGTTTCCTGCATTTTTTGGTGGAGTTCCTGCAGATTTTCAGGTGGAGTTCCTGCACTCTTGCAGCACCAAGCAAATAACCACACAGAATCATACTTAATTTTGATGCACACTTAAAACAATTGAATGTTTTGTGCAATCAAGACATGCACGTGAATGTGAAGCAGTCCACTATGTGCATAGTAGCACTTGTTATTCAACAGAATCGTAAATACATCACAGCAGGGTTAAGTAACAATCATCAGCACCAGCAGATCCCCCTTTGCACCCTACACCCCCTCCTTCTCCTTCTCCCTCCCACACAACGGCAACTGCAATGTCCCAGGTTTGACAAGGCCAGCTTTGGAATAGGAGCCAAGTGTGGCAGTGGCCTGGATTGTATGTGGTGAGAGGTTGTGTTGACGCTTGCTGACAATTGAGCCTGCAAATGAGAATGCATGTTCCACATCCACACTTGAGGCTTCATCTCAAAGTTAGTGCATCATGCTGGTTGGACATAAAGCAAATGACTCACTGGGAGCACTCAGCACATCGAGTGCAAGTTGAGTAAGCCCATCCCTCTTGTTCCCAACTGCATGTTGCCCATACCACCAGACCAGCAGGTTGAAAGGTACACATTTGCCGCCAACCACGTTGAATACCAGTGTATCTAGTCACAATGTAAGTATTGTGGTCACTACAAATATGAGACTGATTGAGTGTACTGTAAACAAATGTGTGGACCAGGGATTCTGCAGGCTGCTGCATGGCATTGATCAACAAGAGTACATGGTCCATGTACAACTAAATAGGGTGTTAGTGAATGTATAGTAATACACAATCAAATTGCTTACTGTGATTCCAAGAAATGAAGTGTTGGCTGATGGCTCATCCAATGGCTCATCTGATGGCCTGTCTGCACTGTTTGTGGTGGGCCAGTAAAACTTTCTCCAAGTCTCCTCCAGGAGCGCAATGGCAACCTTGATCCACTCTTTTTCCCACTTGGTGATCTTCATGTAATGAGCCTGCATTGATGGGTGGAGCACTGTGAATGTGTATTGTTAGCTAGAGCTGGATGTCATGAGATACAATACCTATGGATTGAGAGTTGGTAGAGCACTGATTCACCAGACTTCTGGTAGTACTTGTTCAGTATGTTCTGGACATGGTCAGCGGTGTGGCGAAGGTAGAGAGGGATGGTGGGGTTGTTGCAAATTTGGCCATATTGCTCATTGAGAATGTTGTACAAGACAATGACATTGGCAAGAAGAGGGACGGATGCCTTAGACATTGCCTCTGTTGCAAGGCGTAGAGGCTGTTGTGAGTTGGCATCAGCATGGAAGGCCTTGATGTGACAACAAGTGGGACTTACCCAGAGAATAGTCAGGAGTCTGCAAATTGCATCACAGTCCTTTGGAAGGAATTGCTCCTTCCAGGGGGTGTATTTCTTGTTCTGTTGATAGTTTGTCCTTTATGGGCATTAGCAAACATGAGAGATACACATGTTGATGGGAGCAGGTATGTACAAACTGGGCCATGTGTGATCCATGTCTTCAAGCATCAGCTCTGTTGAATTCCAGTGTGTCTGGACATCCCACCTGATACTGTGTGGTGTTGGGGTGTTGGACTCCTCACAACTTTTCCTGAATGCACAACGTGCACCCAGGGTGAAGCGGAGTTGTCGGGCTTCCCTTGCTGACTACCAAAAAGAAATAGGTGAGTGTTGTGGCATGGATTGTGAGGTAAATGATCTAGACTCACCTTCCAGATGGCCTTTGTCACCTGCCAGTATTCCTCATCCTCTAGAGATCCTGACACAATGTTGGGGAGTGGCTTGTCTTCATTGCCAACCCATTCCAGGTTTGCCAATGGTGAAATACCATTGTCATCAGGGTTGTCCTGTGAGGATAGGGTAAGTACAGTGCTCATACAGTATGAACAACACATCTTACCTTGTCTGCAGATAAGTCTGCAATTTCATCCTTGTCCTCAGACTCAGCCTTGTTGGCAGGGCTGTTCTTTGTGGCGGCCTTGAGTTGGGTATGCCAAACACAGAAAGGCAGCGTGGTGGCCTGAATCAAGGTTCATTTGTGATTAGTCATTGGTGATGGGAATATAAACAAACAAATCATATACAGACCTTGGCAGCAAGATTGTAGATATGTAGAATGCACATCAGTCAACATGATGTGCCATGTAGTTGTAAGAGGCCCATCTTCACAAGCTTGTCCATCATGGCTGCGTTGTTGGATGTGTTGTTGCAAACAACACCCCAAACCTTGTACCAAGCTAAGTGATTCCATAATGTAGAATGTTGAGTCTACTCACCTGGTGCTCAATGTGGAATTTACACAAGACCAGGTATATGGTCTTGGCAAGATTTCCACCAGTATGTGATTTGGCAAAGCTAACATTTTTCAGTGCACCTTGTAAGTAAGGATAAAGGATAGCTCACCTAAGACATTTGAGCACAAACTGCTCAATTTCAACTGGTTGGCCAGGCGCAACTTGGGCAAGCTGGAACAGTACCAGGCCAAGGAAATCAAACCTGTTACTGCTCTGGAACAGATCAAGTGCAACATGAAACACTCCAACGTGCATCTGATGCATGAGTAAGTCATGTGCATATATGCGTTAACAAATTTTCCACCAGTGCAGGATAAGATGAACCTTGAGCTTGGCAATAATTTCTTCCTGTGAGAGCTTGTACAGGCATTTAATATCCTTCAATATTGTACCTCGGCTTGGTAAGTGTTTCTTGGCGCCTGTGTGAAGAAGTTTCAGCAACTGAATTTAAAATTAGTGGTGAGTCAATACATTAATTAACAGCATACATAACAATCTTGTATCATCAAAAATGGGCGAGCACTCTCTGCCATCCAGAGAGCAATGTATTCCCAAACTTCCTCACGTGTTAATCAACCAGTACCCCCTGTAACACCAAATTCTGCAAGAGTTTTCAGAGCAACATCCCGCCCAGGACAACGTTCCTTGTGTGACTGGAGTGAACCAGTCTTGGTGGCACCAATATGCTGTCAAGCAAAATAGCCAACCTTACATCTAGAAATTGTACTTAGAACAATGCAAATATAATAATTTAGAATGAGACTTACACATTGCACTTGTAACCATAATGCATGGCGGTTCCATCGGAATTCCACATTATCTTCAGTAGCTTGTATCCCCTGTATGTATCCAAGTGCAAGTCAAGTACTTGCTTGTGGCACACCACTATAGCATCAGACTATAAGTTAGCTGATAGTACATACAATAAACTGATGCAATCTTTTACCTAGCTTGAGTTCAAGGTCTCCCTTGGCTCTCCTAATCTGGGTCTGGTTGTGCCACTTGTCCTTAGCCTTCTGGCTCCCATCAGTACACGGA
The DNA here is from genome assembly GCA_030998015.1 of Ceratorhiza oryzae-sativae. Classification (NCBI taxonomy): domain Eukaryota; kingdom Fungi; phylum Basidiomycota; class Agaricomycetes; order Cantharellales; family Ceratobasidiaceae; genus Ceratorhiza; species Ceratorhiza oryzae-sativae. Next base: position 199,285 of record JARWMV010000250.1, read on the forward strand.
GTGCTAGTATTGGCTCCATCAGAAGGTGCAAGCAACTCTGTCTCCATCTCAGATTGGGATGGACTTGAAGGGCAGGTGCTTGCATTATCGTTGGAAGGAGTGTCCAGTTGCACTTGCAATGCTCAGTCTAATTGGGTAAGTCAAGTTCAATGCACTATGAATGATGAGAAAACATACCAATGAGTGGGCTGAGCTTGCTGTCAGCTCTTGCATGCTTGTTTGGTTGGTTGCTGCTCCCCACAATTGCAGGTGGCCACTTGGGTACAACGCAATCTTTGTCATCAGAGCTGAGGGTATGAACGTCGTGCATTGTGGACAACATTCAAAAATCAGGGGGGTGTTGGGATATGGTATGTATCCAGTCTAGAATGGCAGCCGCGCAGGCTGACTCTGGAAGTTTTTGCATGTCAGAAAGTCACATTTATACAAAATTGAGAGACTAGTGACAGGCAAGTTGAAGGTCTTTCAGGTGGCAAAAAAAATATAAGTCCACATATAGGTAGCTCAAATCATGTAATTCATGTTTTCCCTATCACACACACAACTTGGGCATGTTGTAGCATTTCCGAAGATCATTCAGGATATTGGTATGCACAAGAGCACCCGTCTTTTGCTCAACTTGGCCTTAGTTTCAATCTGTGTATGTATCTGGCCATTAAATTCTGGCCTGCAGGCATGCAAATATATGGGAATTGTTCAGGTGTTCATCATGAACTACATGTCCCAAACATCGTACCAGCCATGTGCTGTCCTGCTGGTTAGGAATGCTCAGCACTTGCAGTGTCTCTTGTTGTTGAACGACCACCTTGACTGGTATGCCTCCTGCACCCACTCCAGATGCCAAACACTAATGTTACTATATTCTCCAGCGTGGGTGCACCTTGTAAGGAGCTTGAAAAATCCCTGAGAGGGCAGGGGCTTGGCGGGCTCAAACGTTGTTGCTGCCTGTCTCATTTGCTTGCAGAGCAAGGTCTCAAGATGTGTATCATCTGCAACGTGTGAGTGATAATTTTTTATGAAATGCATGTCTCTCTGTGTAGGCAAGATGCTCATATTGTTTTTAGAGCAACTTGCTGGCCAAATTTGCCACCTCGACACACAACTCTCCCATTTGACACTTCTTGGGAGACCAACTCAAACTTGTCCTTGCCATTTTGCAACCTTGTTCCCTTGTCTTCCCACAACCTCAATCTCTCCCTGTCTTTCTGCAACCTAAATCCCTCCTTGTCATGCAACCTGAACCCCTCCTTGCCTTCCAACTTCATTTCCTCCTCTCCTGCCAGCAAACCAAATCACTCATCTTCTGGCAACCTTAACCCTTCCTTGTCATCCTCTGATCTTTGCTTCTGTATGGAAGGCAATGGTCGCAGTCTAGTGGCACATCTGGTATGTCCATGCTACTACCCACTTACCATACTGCTGCTGATACTTGGTCAGCTCATGAATGTGAGCTGAACACATGCTCCCATCACAGGTTCGTTCATCATCCCACTCCTTGACATGCTGCTTTCCAGCTTCTCTACTCTATTCCCCACTCCCCTCTGGCCTATTAAGACAATTTCTTTGCCTGCTCTGACTACTTTTATCTACTCTGTGATTGTGTGTAATGACAATAATGGTTACAACACTATACAATGTATCTACCAAGCACAAGTTGACGTGATGCCAATATATTTGACGTATTCATATCATTACATTGGACCAGATGAGAATCCACAAATACATAAGTTATCTAGTGTGTGATATGCTAGTTGGTTTTGCCTGCTGGCTCCCACCTTTCTGTCTTCCTGCACAACCTTCCTGTTCCAGCTATACCTCCATTCCCACATTCAGACCCGCCTTCTGGCGTTCCCGCAAAATGCAGGAACTTCCTGCACATGCAGGAATGCCACCAGAACTCCAGCTTCCAGTGTGCAGGAGCAGGTGCAGAATGAAAATGTGTTCAAAACCGCTGAAATCCAGCATGCCGGTGCTGGATTTCAGCAATTTTTCTGCATCACATGCTTAGTGTGTGGTCCTCCCCTTATCACATGGTGTTCCAGTGTCGACGACGACAAGTCAGGCAACGAGAAAAATAGTAAGAAAAGTAAAAGAACTTGTATTCGACGAGAGGTCAAGTTCTTGAGGAGTCCTCTGTGAACTTGACCCGGTTTATATACATAGTACGAGCCACATCATAACAAACAAGTCTGTACAGTGAGTCACGACAGATAAGAGATAGAAGCAGTAGAAGCAACTGCGGAACTGCGGAATTTCACATCAGAGTTGAAATACATCTCGGTTACCGGTCCGGAACATTCCCTGAGTCACATGACACAGATATACCATAAAAGGCAAGTATGTTTTGAAGATGATCTCATAAAATGTAATAAATCAAGAAAATATTGTAGAGTGGATGTATGCGTGTCAGTTCGTGACACTTCCCCCCTTCAAGGCACGGGGGTCCTGGGGTGCCTTTGGATGTGACTTGACGTAGTTGGCGATGAGTTCTGGTGCATTTACCAGGTCGTCATAGGTTAGCCATTGTCGCTCGTCATAGCCGAGCCACTTGACATAGTATTCGAAGACGTTAGATCTTTTGTTGTATCGTGACTTTATGATCTGTTCCACTTCGAACTCTTCTTCTCCTTCAGGAGTTACCACAGGTGGTGGTGGGGGGGTCTGACGGCCATATGGGTCGTCTTTATGTTTGGTCAGGAGCGAAACATGGAATACTGGATGTATTTTCATGGTTACTGGCAAGTCCAGTTTGAAGGCATGGGTGCCGTGTTGTGCTACCACCTTGAATGGTCCAACTCTCTTGTGGGCCAATTTCCTGGAGGCCTGTTGTGTGTGTATGTTCCTGGTGTCGAGCCAGACTTTATCTCCCACCTTAATGACTTCTGGGGTCCGATGTTTCCGATCATAGTATTCTTTGGTCCTTTGGTTTGCTAGTTCCAGAGCAGCCTTGAGTTCGTCATGGCCCTTTTGAAGCCATTCTGCATGATTATCTGCTACAGGGAATTCCTGTTCCTCCTTGTCTCCAACTGCCAGCCTTGGATGGAAACCATAGTTTGCAAAGAACGGCATTCTGCCGGTTGAGGCGTTGACGCCATTGTTGTAGGCAAATTCGGCCAGAGGTAAGAGAGGGACCCAGTTGTCCTGCCAGTCTGATACGTAGTGTCTCAGATACCCTTCTACTACTTGGTTGGCCCTTTCTGACTGGCCATCCGTTTGTGGGTGATATGCTGTAGAGTAGGAGGGTTTTATGTCTAGCCGTTTATACAGGTGCCTTAGGAATTTGGATGCAAAGTTGGGGCCGTGGTCTGAAATGGTTTTCCATGGTAGTCCATGAAGTTTCCATACATAGGTTAGGAACAAGTTTGCGCAGTCCATGGCACTGGCTTCCGATTGACATGGAATAAAGTGGACCATTTTTGTCAGGCGGTCAACGACTGTAAATATGGCATCAAATCCTTCTGACAGGGGTAGCCCGGTGATCAGATCATAGGTAATTTCTTCCCAAGGTTTTTCTGGTGCAGGTATTGGGTTTAAGAGCCCTGGGGGAACTTGGTTGCTGTGCTTGTTCCTGATGCATGACTCGCAGTGTGTGACATATTCGTTGACTGATTTTTTCATTGATAACCACGTATATTTGCGATTTAACAACTCATATGTTCTGAACTGTCCTGGGTGTCCTGCTGCCGGACTATCGTGACGGCTTTCGATGACCAGTTTGCGAAGTTCTTTGTTATTTGGGATGTAGATTCTGCCCTTGTGTCGTAGGAGTCCTTCATCCCATTCCCAATCTTTGACCTTCTCATTGTCATCTAGGGCTTTTAGCACTTTTGACAGGTGCTCATCCCCTGGGATAGCGTCCCTAATGAGTTGTTCCAGGTCATGATCTGGTGTGATTGCTTGTAACCACAGAGATTTTAATTCCAAAAATTGGTTTTGCGCAAGCAGAGCTTGGCTCTCACCCCCCTCTTTCGGGATGTGTCTTGACAGCCTAGAGAGTATGTCTGCCTGGCCATTCTTTGCCCCTTCAATATATAAAATCTTGAATTCGAACCTGGATAAGAACTCATGCCACCGTGTGACCCGCCCGTTCAGTGGCCGATTTGTCTTCCAGTACTCCAAGTTCTTGTGATCACAAACAATGTTTACTGGGTGTTCGGCCCCTTCTAGCAAATGACGCCAGTGTTTAAGGGCCTTGATAATTGCCAGCATTTCTTTGTTGTAAATATCATAGTTTCTTTCTGCTGGGACCATTGCCTTGGAGTAATAGGAAATTGGGTGGAGCATTCCGTCCTCCCCATATTGTAATAATACAGCGCCTGTGGCATAGCCTGAGGCGTCAGTTTCCAAAATGAATGGTTTGTTGGGCTCTGGCTGGATTAGGAGGGGGGCTTCTTTTAATTTTTGCTTCAGCAGATTCCATGCTTGATCCCTTTCTTCTGTCCATTCCCATTTTACATCCTTCTTGACAAGTTCATAAAGACATCTTGTGATTTTCGAAAAGTCTTTTATGAAGTGCCTCAACCAATTTGCAAACCCCAATCCTTCCAGTACTTCAGTTGGGTTGGTAGGGGTTGGCCATTCAACAGCCTTTTCGACCTTGGCTGGGTCTACTTTAATTCCCTGGGGAGTCACTACTATCCCCAAGTAGTCCACTTCAGTGACGTCAAAAACGCATTTCTCCAGGGCGCAGTATAGACCAGCCTTTTGAAGCCGGTGCAGGACTTCTCTGACATGTTCATTGTGTTCTTCCTGGTTCTTTGAGAATACTAATATGTCGTCCATGTAAATTACAACGTAAATGCCTTTGATGTCTTGGAATTCTTCTCGGATCATGGCCATGAAGGTTCCCGGTGCATTCTTTTGACCAAATTGCATGACTAGGGGCTCATACAGCCCGTATTTGGTCTTGAAAGCGGCCTTCCATTCGTCTCCTTCCCGAATTCGTATGAGGTTGAAACCCCACTTTAGGTCGAATTTGGTGAATATCTTTGCCCCACGCAAGGTTTCCACAATATCATTGATGCGTGGGAGCGGGTATACGTTGGATACAGTCATTTCGTTTAACCGCCGGTAGTCGATGCACATGCGCAGTTTCCCATTCTTCTTTTTGACGAATATGACTGGAGATGCCATTGGTGACCTTGAGGGTCTGATATGCCCTGCTTTCAATTGGCGATCCAAGGTTTTACGTAACTCTGCATCTTCCTTGACACCCACGCTATATATGGGACCGTGCCTTGGCTTGGCGTCTGGTTTTAAATCTATTTCCATATCCCACTTCCTATGGGGTGGTAATGGTTGGACGTCATCTTCTTCAGCGAATATTTTCTGGAATTCTTTGTATTTTGTTGGGAGGAAGTCTAAGGCGTCCAACTGAAGCTCCTTAGGTTCATTTGCTTGCACATGCAGGGGTTTTGTGATGCAGTGCTTCAGGCATATTGGTGAGTTGAACTTCATGTCTTTCCTGTCCCAATCAATATCGGGGTTATGGAATTTGAGCCATGACATGCCCAGGACTAGATCATTTTTGCCAACGTTCACAACATAGGCACTGAGGATTTCTCGGTGCTCTTGAATGCACAGCTCAAAGGTGCAGTAATGGGTCACAGACCCAGAGTCTATCTCCCTTCCATCAATTACCCTCAATTTCTTGGGTGTTTTTAGGGCAACGGTAGGAATTCGGTATTGTTTAACCAAGTTTTCATGTATAAATACTGATGTGGCCCCTGAATCGATCATGGCCCATCCGTTGAATTTTTTCATATTATATGCAGACTTGCGTTCGGGGGTTATGCGCAGAGGGAATGCATGAAAGAAAAACTGCAATTGTGATTGGTTTCCTAACGACATACATTCCATTTCCATGTCTTTATTTTTGTTATGCGCATTTTGTAACATAGTGCCCAAGACCACCCCCCCTGGCACGGTTTGAGCTCATTCTTTTACCGACTCATCATCGGTTGTTTCTACATCCTCAACCACTGCCTCATATCCTGACATTTTAGCTGAGGGGCATTTGGCTGCAATATGACCCCGTCCTCCACAGTTATAGCAGGTGTTCGTTCCCTTTCCTTTTCCTGCGCTATCTAGATCCATTGCATCTGGATCCTTTGCCTTTGGGGCCGCCAGGGGATGGTTATCCTTCTTTATGTCCTTGAAGGATTCTTGTATGTTGGCATTACTGCCATCGTAACGGATGGTTGGAACCGTGAAGCCCTTCGCATTGGGACCGATGGCTACGATTTGACCTTTTACAGCCCTGCCATCTTTAATCTTGTATATGCGTTCCCCATTCTTGAATTTCTCCTTTTGGGGAGCGCTTTGGGGATTATTTGTGGGCCTGCTAGTCGAAGCATTGTTGCTGCTGGACTTATTACCCCCATGAGACGTCCTCTTGCTAGTGAAGGAAATGAGGTGGCAGTCAATTTCCAGGGCCCGCTGTGTGAGCTGGGCGAATGTCTTTGTGCGGGGATCATAGTTTTGGGCCACCATGCTATCTGTCACGTCTGACGACAGGCCATCATAGAACTGGTCACGCATGGCGGCATCGTTGTAGTTGAGGCCTGTGGAATATAAGTTGAATAGGGTGAGGTAGTCCTGAACCTGTCGTGACCCTCTGGAGGCTCCCTTGTGGAGCACTTAAGTAGTGGCTGCGTTGACGGTTTGGTGCTATGCGGTATGTATTGAGTGTTCTAGTTACAGTGTTTGCTATGGTCTATGGTGGTTGACAAGATAAAGCAAGCTGAGGTGTCCAGTCTTGCTTTATCCTCCTTATATACCTGTGGCTGCGGTGGCTGCAGACGTATTATCTAAGCACACTCCGCAGTAGGTGTAGGTTATGTATAGTACTATGGGTTAGGTAATTGTTTGTCTTAAGTTTGTGCGGCTCCGAATCTTATAGAGCCGCGCGAGGTCCGAGGGTCATGTGACCTTTTGGACTTAAGCACCCGGCGCTAAATCGCTGAATAAGCGCCGAGGTCACGTGACAACTCGCTCCTCGCTCCAGGTAACATGGGAGAGAAACGCTGGAGCGAGTTCAGGGTAACCACCGGCGCTTAATCGTTAGCTAAGCGCCGAGATCACGTGACAACTCGCTCCTCGCTCCAGGTAACATGGGAGAGAAACGCTGGAGCGAGTTCAGGGTAACCACCGGCGCTTAATCGCTGAATAAGCGCCGAGGTCACGTGACCTTGTTTATGGTTTGTTCTGCTTCGGGAAAAATGCCATAAATCTGTACAATATTCGGTTGTTAGGTTATGTCTGCTAGGCGGGTCATAACATTATCCCCCCCTTTGGACATGTCTTGGGGGATCTCGAGGCATGTTTCTTTTTCTGGGTTCTAAAAGTTTCTAAAAGGTATCTCATATATCGAGGAGGTTAAGGGCGCTGGACTCGAACCAACGACCTTCTGTTCGATGTGTAATTGATTAGCTAGGAGATGATGAGTCAGGCTAGACCCCTTAACCTCTACGCTACATGAGATTACTTTCTCCTTGCTTATTTCCTTGTTTAAGCTTACTTCTTGACACATGGTCTGTGAATAAAACAGCTTATACAAAGATAAATTATTTTTATTTTTTAAGGAAAAATAAAAAATGGCTTCCCTCCTGAGTATACCCAGTCTACGTTTTTGGATACCCATAAGTCCCCTTCTTCCCCCTCTATGTCCGTCCAACACTTCATTATGGCCGACTGGCTATTCCCCAGGATCACCGTCGGCCGTACCTTCATTGACTTCACATGAGCATATCTGCCTGTGAAGTCTGCTTCGTACTGGCTCAGGGCTTTGAGCGAGTACTTCCCGTTTGACTGGACCATGTCATCCAGGATCCAGATGTCAGCGTCCTCCGACAGATTCCCCACGTTCCAGACGTTGCACATCCGGCTATGGGAGCCCTTGGATCGCGCAAATGCCGTCTTCCCAGTTCCTGTTTCGCCTTCGATCACCAGGATGCGATGGCGCACGCCCCTCCCTCTCTTCTCAGACTCTTCCGCAAACCATCGGTCCGCCCTGTCGATGTGCACCCGGTCTTCTGGGACTTCCAACTCCACCGGGATTGCAGGCATGCATCCCCGGTCCTCCTTATACATGTACTCAGCATATGCTCGTACCGAGTTCCACGTCGTCACCATCTGGAGGGGGCGCAGGCGCTTGAATGCCTGGTAGTACTCTTTTTTTGTTGCTGAGGCAACAATCTCCGCCCCGTCCTCCAGGTCCGCCTCCGCCCTCGACCTTTTCCTGCCCTTCCCCTTCACCAGGATTTCCTCCAACCTTTCCAAGGTCAGGTCCCCCGCCATCAGCTCCTCTACCTCCTCGCCGTTAGCTCCGACATCCTTCCAGAGGTAGTTGAAAGCCTCCCTTGCAGGGTTGCCTCCTGGTCTGTCCTTGAGGTCCTTCAGCAGGATGTTGGGGTGTTGCCCCTCGAAGTCCCAGAACCAGGTGTTTTGGGTGTTCCAGCCGCCCTTCCGCTCCTGACTGATGGAGAGGGTGTGGACATGGAGGGGCCGGGTTGGGTCGTAGTTTGGTTCCTCGGGGTTGTGGCGTTCCACCACTGCCAAAGTCGCCCAATGATTTGGCCGTTGGCGGCAGAATGCCTCGTATCGGGCGACGAGCCCACTTGAGGGCTGATCGCGTAGCTTCGACCAGGTCAGCAGCACCGCCCTGGTCTGGACGCGGAACCGAGGGGCCGGCGCGGTTTCAGTCGGCTCTTCGGACCCTCGATCCGTCGGCGTAGGCCGCATAGAAGCGGGTGAGGGGGCTCAGCTTGATACCGAGGGCGCTGGCGATGGCGACGCCGACCTCTGCCCTTCGCTTGATCCGCTTGGCTGGGGTGTTGCCGCGTTCGATCCATTTCCGCTTAGCATCGTTTACAGTTTTAGAGGTATTTGGGGACTGGGAAGAGAGCATGAGAGTGTGGGTTATCTCGGGCCTTGTGCTTGTCTATATAAGCTGCAAGGTCCGTTTTGATTTGTCACATGACTCCGTCTTGCATTTGTTGTGATCACATGACCTTATTTCGGTGATGACGCATCTCCGAGGGGTGCCCTCCCATCCATTCCTCCACGTCGGCCTTGATCCTCGCTATGCTCGGGGCCTCCGCTCCCCCACTTCGGTCGGTGCCCCCTCTCCGACCCCTCCGGTAGTTAGGGGATAGCGTATATTCACGTGACTAGGCTAGGTCATGTGATTCCTGTGCTTTGTTGTTTGTTTTCTGGCAGGTGGTCACGTGACTAGGCTAGGTCATGTGATTCCCATGCTTTGTTGTTTGTTTTCTGGCAGATGGTCACGTGTCTGTTGGTGTCACCTGACCAGTCCTTGTTTTGATGTTTGTGCAAGTTATTGTGTTGCACCGTGATTTTTTAATGTTCGTGGTTTTGTTGTTTTCCCTCCTCATCCCATTCTTTACTATGCGTGTTATTTCCCTTAACTACAATCCCCTTGACTGCACCTGCTGGTCTCTCCCTGAGGGGGAGTACTGCGCCTACTGTGATGCTGTGTGCGACGCCTCCCTTGAAGACTTCTATCAAGGTGTTGGGGATTGGTTCTTCTGTGGGGTGCCAGGTATGTGTGTTTGTTCTTCGTCATTTTCACGTAGCTGACTTGTTCTGTAGAAGAGCACATCCTCCTTGATGGTCGGGCCCATGAGGCCACCCTTGAGCGTGTCTGGGCGCTCGTTGATCAGGAGTACAAGTCCTTTGAGGAGCGGTCTCACCAGGCTGCTCTTGCCGAATTCTTTGAGGAGGGCTCTGCTCCCTTGTTTGATGAGGCTTCGCCCTTTGCAGCGTCTGGTTCTGGGTGTTTCCAGAACTACATGGCCGACCTCCCAGGGGGGGAGGCTCCTTGGCTGCAGCCCGCTACCCAGTCAGCTGTTCGGACCAATAAGAAGGATAACAGGGGCAAGAAGCCCTATACCCGGCCCCTCAAGGGCAAACGTAAAAATAGAGAGTAAAAGAAATGTATTAAGTTTGGTGTGTAAAAGAAAAAAAAATAAAACTCTTATACATTCGGGAGACAATTTGTGGGAGGCAAAGTGGTCATATGGGGGTTGGTTCCAACAGTGGCACCTCCTCCAGAGCTTCGACAAGCTCGTTTTCCCACCGGTCCCAGTCCTGTTTGGCTTCCTCCGCAGCTGGGTCCAGGGTGGGTTCCTTTATTTCTGGCTTGGCTTCTTCCTCAGCCACGACCAGTGATTCTAGGCTTGATGTAAGGCTTGTCATATCGGTGTCGTAATTGGTGTTTTTGTTTGGGTGCACCTTCACCCAATTTCGGAAGTCATTCATGTTTGCCTGCTTTGTCCTGATAGCAGTAAATATCTCATCAGTGGTAGTTGCTTCGAGCAGTCCCACATACGGTGCAGCTGGTGTCAACTTCCATTCTTCCAGCAATGCCTTTGCCCGGCGCTCCACCTCCCAGTCCCCTCCGTCTGCCATTTGGCCTGTGGCCCTCCTCTGTTGTCTTGCTGCCTTGGTCACCACGTCGACTGTTGGTCCCACGATATTGTCGACGACATACATCGGTGTTCTTAACAAGGCGTTTCTTGTTGTTGGCTTCCGGCTTCCATGCCATGTCAGGACCCCTAACCTGGGATCCAGGTACTTGTCATCGTCAATCCAGTTCCTTTCATCCCTTAACTTCTTTGGGATGTATACTAGGTTAGCCCCTGGCAACAGTCGTTCGGCGTACCTCTGGGCGTCTTCCACACTGGAGCAGTACATCCCTGGTTTAGGACGATTTTCCCTGCCAGGGTAGGGTGCTGGCCGCCTGGTGGTGGGTGGTTGCCGAAGTGGGGCCACCTGATTTTCAGCAAGTGGGGTGTAACGGTTGGGATGTGCGACTGGGTGAGTGACGAAAGGCATGTTTTTTGGGGTTTCGCAGGTGTGTTGTGGTGCAAGTGAGGTGGTAGAGCAGGCTCTGGCCTTTCTTGGGTATCTTGGATGGCTCTTTTTAAAGCTTTCCAGATCCTCGTTTGGTTCTCTTTGGCCTGCCTTTCGAGTCACCTGAGTGCTGACTTGTCTTGACTGGCATTGGTGCGTCTGGTAAGCGCCTTTGCAAGTCATTTAGAAGCTCTTTCATGTCAGCAAACTTGCTGGCACGTTCCATTGTGTCTTCTATTGGGTCGTAGCCCTTCCATCTGATTTGGTAAAACAGCTCGCCATTCTGCCATTCATAATTTGCAATGTGGTCCACCTCGTATTCCTCCTCTCCTTTTTCCGTTATGATTGGTGGTGGCTTGGCCTGCCTTCTTCGGAAGTCTTTATCTTCTGTGAATGGCGAGAGGAGATTTACGTGGAATACATTGTGTACACGTATAGTTTTAGGTAGGTCCAGGCGATATGCGTGGGATGAGATCTTTTCTGTGATTTCAAAGGGCCCCCCTTTTTGGTTGTCCAGTTTCTTGGAGGGTCTCTTGGACGAGAGGTTTGTTAGGAGCAGCCAAACCTTGTCTCCTACCTTGAATTCCCTGCCTTTCTTTTCCATTTGATTACGCATGTTGTCTGCGGCGGGTGCCTCAGATGGTTCTTCTCCCTCTCGGACAACCCATCTTGGGTTTTTTCCATATACTGTTTCAAATGGGGTTTGTCCTGTTGTAGCATTTACGTGGTTGTTATGGCAGAATTCGGCAATGGGTAACCATTTTACCCAATCATCTTGTCTATAATTGCAGAAGGTTCTTAAGAACCCTTCTACCCATTGATTTGTCCTTTCCGACAGACCATCCGTTTCTGGATGGAAGGCAGTGGAGAATCTGGGCTTTGTCCCAATTCCTTTGTATAGGGCCTTTAGGAATTGGCTGTTAAAGGTTGGCCCTCGGTCTGAGACAGTAGTTTCTGGGGTCCCGTGATGTCTCCATACTTCCCTTATGAATATTTCTGCCAGTTCTTCTGCATTGGTGCTCTCCAGACATGGTACAAAATGGGCCTGCCGGGAGAAGCGATCTATAACTGTCAAAATACTGTCGTACCCCTTTGAGACAGGTAATTTGACGATGAAATCATATGCGACATCTGCCCATGGTTTCCATGGGATTGGTAAGGACTTCAGGGAGTGCCTTGTTTGTGTCCTTTGCTTCTTTGACACGTTTCACAAGATTCCACGTATCGGTTTACTTGGGCCTTCATTCCTGGCCAATAGTAATCCCTTGATAGTAATTCTAGTGTTCGGGCTTGTCCCTGATGACCTGCCACTGGGGCGTCATGGCACTCCTCAAGGAGACTCAACCTCAAGTCCTTGTCATCTGGGATGTAGAGCCTATCGTCATACCTTAATAGGCCCTCCTTCATTTCATACCGTCTAAATTCCTTCTGTACTGAGGGCGGTAGTTGTTCTTTATTTGCCACACTCAGCCTTAAGGATCTGATAGATTCGTCTTCTTCCTGAGCTTCTTTAAGCTCTTCCCAGAAATTCCCCTGTACTTCTGCCATGAAACCTATGAACCTTTCTTCTGGAATCATGATCTGTGGTTCCATAGGGGTATCCCCATGGTCGCTCCTTCTGGAAAGGGCATCTGGCTTCTGTGAGAGTTTCCCTGGTCTGTACACAATCTGAAAATTGAAGGGTGCCAGAGTGAGATACCATCTGGCATGCCTTCTATTCCACATCTGGGCATTTTGCCAGTACTGGAGGTTCCTATGGTCAGTGTATATCACAATAGGTTCCTCTGTCCCTTCTAAGTATAACCTCCAGTGCTCTAAGGACCTAACAATTGCAAGCAACTCCTTGTCGTAGGTGTCATAATTTTTCTCTGGTGGGGTGAAGCTCTTCGATAGGAAGGCAATTGGATGCAATCGGTTGTCATCACCCTTTTGGCTTAGTAGCCCCCATGGCCACTCCTGAGGCGTCTGTTTCCAGTATGTATGGCCTGTTTGGGTTTGGGTGGATCAGGACCGGTTCTCTTGCTACTGCTTCTTTGATAGCTTCAAATGCTTCCTGTTGTTTTCTTTCCCACAGGAATTTGACATCTTTTTGGGTGAGATCTGTGAGGGGTTTGGCTAAGGTACTAAACTTCTCTATCCACCTTCTATAGAACCCCACGAAGCCTAGGAAGGCTTGGACTTCTTTTACTTTGTTAGGTTCTGGCCATTCTAGAACTGCCTTTACCTTTTCCTTTTCCATCGATATCCCTTCTGGGGATATGACAATTCCAATGAAGCTTACCTCCTTCACAAAGAACTGACACTTGTGTGGTTTGAGGAAGAGGTGGTTTTCCCTCATTCTTCTTAACACTTCCCTGACATGTTGTACATGTTCTTCCCTGTTTCTGGAAAACACTAGTACATCGTCCATGTAGATTACCACATAATTGTCTATTATATCACGGAACTTTTCCATCATGAACCTGGTAAAGGTTCTTGGTCCTTCTTTTACTCCGAATGGCATGACCAAGCATTCAAACTGGCCTTCTCCTGTCCTGAAAGCTGTTTTCCATTTGTCTCCCTCTTTTACCCTGATGTTGTTGAACCCCCATCGAACATCCATTTTTGAATAGATGGTTGCATCCTTCAGTCTCTCAATCAATTCTATTTGGATTGGAAGTGGAAACCTGTCTGGCTTGGTGATGTCATTCATCTTACGGTAGTCGACTACCAACCTAAGCCCTCCATCTGCTTTGTTCACATAGAAACAGGGTGCAGCTACAACTGACTGGCTGGGCCTTATTTTCCCGTTTCTTAGTTCCTCCTCTAGGTACTCCCTGAGCGCCTTTGTTTCTGCTGGTGACATACTGTACCTCTTTGCAGGCTTTGGCAGCTCCGCTCCCTCGATCAGGTCCATTTTGAAGTCTAGGTTACCTCGGTGGGGTGGAAGTTCTCGGAAACCTTCTTCCCCAAATAGGTCTTCAAAATCCCTAAATTCTTCTGGGATTTGTAGGCTTTCACTTGCTGCCCTTGCCTTGATTTCGTCTGGGTATGAGATGGTAAGGTCTTTCCAATCTATGATAGGTTCTGCTTCTTCAAGCCATTCTTTCCCTAGGACTATGTCGGTGTCACCTAGGGTCATTACATAAAGGGAGCATTTTAGTGTCTTCCCTTCCACTTCGATGTTTAGTTCTGCCCTTTCTTCTATGGCATCCTTGATTTCATTTCCATCAATGGCCACAATTGATTTCTTGTGTTTGAGGGGAGTGGTTGGAATCCCTTTTTCCCTTGAATAGGCCTTATCGATGAAGTTGGTTGAAGATCCTGAGTCAATCAGCGTTTAGCTGGTTCCATGATTCCCTCTACCGTAGTGTATATTATTGATTGATTACTAGACTTCTTGAGGTAACATACATCTGCGGTAGGGGTTATATTGGGGTCCTCCAACATGGAAGTGGTAGGACCAATTAGTTTTCCGACTCAGAGCTGCTTTCTTCCTCAACTTGTCTGCTGGCCTTCCCTTGTATCTTAGCTTTGTGTAGGTCCACTGGCCTCGGCACTCCTTCAGGACATGCCCTGATTTACCGCATTTGATACAGAGTCCTTCTTTCCTTGCCTGTCCTTTTCACTGTTTGGTATCCTTACCATGTTGTTGGTTTGGGTATTCCCCTGTTTGCCGCTGGTCCCTAAAGGCTTGTTCCCCCTTGTTTGTATTTCGCTGGTGCCCAGGTTGAATTTGATGAGTTGCTGGTCCTTGTATTCATTTTCTGGTTTGCAAACTGCATGTCATCCATTTTGCAGGCAAAGTCAATTAATTGATCTAAGGTATATGATGGACCTTCAGCCTCATTTGCCAGTACTTCAATCCTTAAGATCTCCTGTCGTACTTCGGGTTTTAACCCTTCCCTGAATTGGTCCTTGAGGGCTTCCTGGTTCCAGTCTACCTCTTGGATCAGGATCCGGAATTGGGTAGCATAATCCAATGCGCTCTTGGTCTGTGTTAATTTCCTTAGTTTCTGGATGGTCTTTTCCTTTATGACTGGGTCATTAAAAGCATCCAGGAATCCCTTCCTGAAATCCTTCCAGGATGCAAGAATACCTGTGTGTTCGCCTGCTAGTAGTTTCTGGCGGTAAGGTTGTGCCCAGTTTGCTGCTTCCCCCTCCTCCATGTTCATTAGCACAGCAGATATCTTTTTTCGGTCATCAAAGGCTGATTCGTCATAGTCAGCAAAGAAAAGTTCCATGCTGATTATGAAGTTCTCTGCTTCCTTCCCTTTTTCCCATTAAATTTGCTGGGTCTCCCTAGTCTCGCCTCCTTAGGAGTGTGGTTTGCTTGGGATGGAGGTTCTGTTCGGGGTCTTATTGTGGACTCAGCCTGGAAGGTTCTTCCCAGAAAGGGTGTTCGTACTGGGGAGGCTGAGGGGGATCGTGAGGGGCTTCCTATGACCACCCTAGTTCTTCCCCTGGTTTCTTCTGTCCTTTCCCTTGGCCTTCCTGCTTCAGTTGTTTTCCGGAGCTCATTTCCTAGATCGGTTACCGTTGTTCTAGTGCGATTAGGATCTCCCCTGTGTTTTCGGTTTTCTTCTCTAAGCTTTCGAGCTTTCGCTCTTGCATTCCCAGTACCCGGTTTATTTCCATGGAGATGTCCTTTAATTCTTTTATCAGGTTCCCCATTTCTGCTTTTAGGTCGTCCTGGTTCTTTGCCACATAGAGGACATTTTTGTTGGATGTTTCCATAGACCTTACCATCCAGTCCACGTTTCCTTCTTGTCGGGTTAGTGATATTTGACACTGATTTATACCCGTGATTGCCTTTTCTAGTTCCCTATGATTATTGTCTCTAAGTTCCTTGAGCCCCGCCCTGATGGCCGTGGCAATGGTGTGAATAGGGTTGGCAGTGGCTATGGTTCCGGGACCTGGCTGGGGTTGTGTCCTTGCCTCTTCCGCCAAGGCCGTGCCTTGTTCGTATATGGTTCGGGTCATATCTTCTACCTCATCCCTCTCTGGATTTGAGATATCTTCTGGGTCTGGATTTATCAGGTGAATTGGCGGTTGAGGGCTGCGGAGTGGTATTCCCCCTATTTCCCCTCCCAGGATGGGGGCCCGAGTGGGGTTGGGTTGAGCCACTGGTCGTGGGTTTTGTGGCAACCCCCCTGGCATTCCTTGGAGGGTCTCATCTGGGTTACCTTCCGCCTCTGGGGAAGCAATGGGTTTGGGTGATTGTGGCCTACTATTTGCCACCCTGCTTTGAGATCGAGTTTGTGGTCTCTGTGACATAGTTTCTTTGTGTTCTCTTATGTATCACAGGAGTTAGCTGGTTTTCTCGTGTACTCAGCCCTTAGTATCTGTGCAGTATACTTATGTTCGCCACTAGTTAAGTTAAGAGCTTGCTTTATAATGTCGTGACCCTCTGGAGGCTCCCTTGTGGAGCACTTAAGTAGTGGCTGCGTTGACGGTTTGGTGCTATGCGGTATGTATTGAGTGTTCTAGTTACAGTGTTTGCTATGGTCTATGGTGGTTGACGAGATAAAGCAAGCTGAGGTGTCCAGTCTTGCTTTATCCTCCTTATATACCTGTGGCTGCGGTGGCTGCAGACGTATTATCTAAGCACACTCCGCAGTAGGTGTAGGTTATGTATAGTACTATGGGTTAGGTAATTGTTTGTCTTAAGTTTGTGCGGCTCCAAATCTTATAGAGCTGCACAAGGTCCGAGGGTCATGTGACCTTTTGGACTTAAGCACCCGGCGCTTAATCGCTGAATAAGCGCCGAGGTCACGTGACAACTCGCTCCTCGCTCCAGGTAACATGGGAGAGAAACGCTGGAGCGAGTTCAGGGTAACCACCGGCGCTTAATCATTAGGTAAGCGCCGAGATCACGTGACCTTGTTTATGGTTTGTTCTGCTTCGGGAAAAATGCCATAAATCTGTACAATATTCGGTTGTTAGGTTATGTCTGCTAGGCGGGTCATAACAGAACCGTCTTGGATTGTTTCAACTTCCGCCACTTGTCGCGGTTATTTTTGGTGCGGTTCAGATCCCCATATCGGGTAGTAAACTCTTGCCAGAATAAATTGGCATCGTGAAGCCAGGGGATTGCCGTTCCAGGGTTGAGGATTTCAAATTCTTCATATGAGTTAACCCATTCAGCTGCTGACCCTTCGAGATAAGAGGTGATGAAGGCGACCACTTGGTCAGCCGAGTGCCCACTCATGTTTGTATTGATATATCGGGCACATGCAATTCTGAATGAGATGGTGTCTTCCCGTTTTGTGCCATCAAATTTTTGAGGGGCGGCCATCTTAACCTTTGCAGTTGATCCTCCAGAGGGAACAGGTGCTGCTGATTGTGGTTGGACTGTACCAGTGGGAGCTAGTACTTGAGCAGCGCCTGAGCCACCCATGGTGATGTTGACTTGCGCTTCAATGCGCGTGATAGTAGTTTGGAGAATGGTTAACATTCCCACTAAGTTGTTGACATTGGTGGCTAGTCCGGCCACGTCTGCATCTATTTTCGTCTGATTCGTGGTAAGCTTGGCCTCGAGTGAATCTGTGTAGGTTTTATTATTGTGTTCGACATCCCCAATATCATTTTGGAGATTATTGGTTCGCTCTCGCAGTTCGTCCATTGATCGAAGCATATAGATGACCTTATCTTCATCAGACATATTAGCCCAAGCAGGGGCAGGAGGTTGTGACGCCATTTCAGAGAAGGTTTGATAGAATTTTAAAGGCGACGGAGACGGTAAGGAAGTACAGGGAATTGGGAATTGTTTTGGTAATATAGGATTTCTTTCCCCCGCACAAGTCTATAAATTTCGAAGTTTCTGATCCCCGCAAACCTTAGCCAGGTATCGTCCAAGTCCCAACTTTTGGTGTCTTGGCAACGGTATGGGCGCTCTACCCTCTTCAATTTAGTTTGATCCCGCAGGAGTGTCTCCTTGGGGAGGATTGGCTTGGGCTGCTGGAAGGGATGTTTCTTCCTGAATTGGCGAGCCCGTGCCACTTAGAAAGGTGGGGTGAGGAAGGTCTGACGGCGTTGAGAAGACGGGGAAGGCGTACTCGTGGGGTTCAACTGTTTCTCGGACTATAGCTTCTAGTCTGAGATGGTCTTGGAGGAGGGATAGATAGTCCTCCTGGTGTTCGCGCAAACGCTCAGTTAAGTATGCGCAACGGGCCTCGGCTTCGTGAAGTTTTTCACGGGTTTCTTCGTACTTATTCTGGTAATAACGGTACCTGTCTTGGAAGTTTTCGATAGTGTTTAACAGGTGACGAAGAAGCTGTTGACCGAGGTTCTCCAGCTTAGAGCTGGTTGCGAGGGATGGTGTAGTAATAGAGGAATTTGTCCTTCTTAGGACAATAGGGGCAGCGCGCGGGGAAGGTGGCTTCGTTTGGCCGGCGGCAGATTTTGCACTCAGGGGCACCTGGCTCGGTGACGAAGGCTTGTTGGGCGCGTCCGACTCTCTGGGGGCGGACTTTGATAATTACTACTTGGCTAAAATCGATGTGCCCTGCTTCTTCAAGGATACTTTCGACCGAGTTGAGGGTGAAGCAGTGGATCGATAGGTGTCCGAACCACCCACACAGACGGCAGCGCTGATCTTCTGTAAAAGGTTGTGCCACTTGAGGGCCGTGCGTTCCGTCAGAGACGTACTCGAGCAAGAGCAGGATAAAAGGAAAAATAGACCCTTTCCCGAGTCTATAGGAATAGGAAGGTGACCTCCGTTGCTCAGCTACTTAAGGGCAATGAGCGACCCCACCTCTTGTTGACGAAAGAGATTAGAGAACCGAAGCTTGTTACGACGTGTGAGGGACCTGGCTATGCAAGGTTTCACAGAGGCGCGTATAGGGCAACGATATCTCGTGACTGTGGATAGGTGGAGTGGGATTGGGGAAGGCAACGAGGGGTTATCTCGAGACGACGCCGACGGCGTTCCAAACGTATCCCAGACGACACTGAGACTTACGATTGTCAAGAACTTGACCTGATGTCGACGACGACAAGTCAGGCAACAAGAAAAATAGTAAGAAAAGTAAAAGAACTTGTATTCGACGAGAGGTCAAGTTCTTGAGGAGTCCTCTGCGAACTTGACCCGGTTTATATACATAGTATGAGCCACATCATAACAAACAAGTCTGTACAGTGAGTCACGACAGATAAGAGATAGAAGCAGTAGAAGCGACTGCGGAACTGCGGAATTTCACATCAGAGTTGAAATACATCTCGGTTACCAGTCCGGAACATTCCCTGAGTCACATGACACAGATATACCATAAAAGGCAAGTATGTTTTGAAGATGATCTCATAAAATGTAATAAATCAAGAAAATATTGTAGAGTGGATGTATGCGTGTCAGTTTGTGACATCCAGCCCTTGATGAAGATGTTCTATGATCTTGACATGCAGCAAGCAACAAGAGAATTGGAGCTCAGATTTGAGTTCAGACACCAAAAAAAAAGATTTTGTCTTTGGCAATTGTCTGAATTCACTCTAGAGAGTGAGAAAAATAGCATTTATTGACAATTTAAGTACTATGGCCACAAAATGATATGGATCAAAAGTTAGTTGGTGAGGGATGGCTGATGCCTCCTTTATATGATGTGAAGCATATTTGCTTCAGCACTTGTGTCCTGGGTCAAGGGCAGAAGCCTTCAGATACACAATGTGCCACCAAGTCAGGTCTGAACAGTCCCAAAACCTGGTTCACTGTCATCACAGAGTGGTGAAATCAAGCTGCATCTCTTGCTGATATATGATATATTGGCCATTCATCATCCAACCATATGGAGCACCTCCTGTTGGAGCCAAAGAATGCCACTCAATCACATGCACAATGTCAGGCACCTGGCTGCAAATGATAACACACATGTGAACAAGGGTTGTCAATGAGCCCTTTCCAAGACACCACCTGTCATTTGGCTGAAGAATGCCTGGTGGACATCAAAATAAACAAGGGGGCACTAGAGCTGCTCAATTCTTGGTCTGGGTTTTGGATATGGCAAGATTGCACATGAAGATTTCTCAGCTCACCTGCTTGTTCAGTTGTCAATCAACAGGACAGGCTTCACCTGTTGCCAGATGCATGCCTGGGCTGAAAACTTGCAAGCTACCCCTGATGAGACTGACATTGCCTCCAAACCCAAGCAGGTTGCCATAAGCCCTGTCATCTCTGCAGAATAAATCATAGCACACTCACCTATTCTGTCAACCCAGTGCCACAAAACTTGGAAGTTGAGTTGCTTGCCTAACCATGAATTAGCTTCTCTAAAGCAATAATCTAGTTATTATTGTAATTGTGGTAGTTCCTAACATTGCTGGCCCAATGCACATATCCCACAAATATAGGGTTATCGAATAGATGTTGACCTTGTTAAGGATGTGATGCTGATATTCTGGCATTCTGGCATCAAGGGTAACTCAATTGCATCAGCTTATAAATCAGTGCTTCTGTAATTGAGTTACCCTTGATGCCAGAATGCCAGAATGCCAGAATATCGGCATCACATCCTTAGACCTTGTTATATGATTGAGCATATAATTGGATAAAATGTGCCTAGGTTCAATTTTGCCAATTATCATTCTCTATGGCCCACACTATGACATATCCTGCAGCAACAACAGGGCCTATTGCCATGTGCTTGAGTTTAGAGGGAGTGTTGCTCTGGTTGGGGGTAGCTTGCAAGTTTTTGGCCCAGGCATGCATCTGGCAACAGGTGAAGCCCATCCTGTCAATTGACAACCAAACAAGCAGGTGAACTGAGAAATCTTCACATGCAATCTCACCATCTCCAAAACCCAGACCAAAAATTGAGAAGTCCTACTTCTGGCATCTGTGGGGCCATTGTGTGATCTAAGTGGCAAATGATACCTGTTGCAATTGATCCAATCAAAATAGGGCTGTGATTGTATTCCTGGATTGTGCACATAATAAATTCTGCCTTGGGACATGCTATTGGCATTTTGAGCAGCAGTGTTGCAAGTCACATGCAGCTGTGCTCATATAGTCATTTGATTTGTATCTTCTAAATTAGCAGCACTGGTGTTACACAAATTTTGCACAGTGGTTGTTTGGTGTGGAGAACAAGAGTAGGTTGATTTACTGTCCCTTTTTATCACAGATCAATGCCAAATCAATGACTGCCAAGCTTAAACTCTGTCTTGAGCAGGCATATACTCATATCTGCCAAAGTGATGAGCCAATGATGAAGGCTTCAGGAACTGTGTGCATTGAGAGTCTCACTTGTTCCTTGGAAGTAGTTATTTTAGCTATCCAGAAGCCTTGTGCAAGGTACCCTTGAAGAGGCTCAAAGACTATGTTTCAACTGTTGTCATCTCAATATTCTTGGTTTGGCATGCACATCTGAAGCACAACACTTCATTCAAGTATTACAAAATAAGCTCTTTGGTGTTTCAGAATGCTCTGCCCAGTGTATATTACAAATCTCCCACCATGTTTATCCTATCCTGACAGCTCTGCCCACCTGATACTCCTAAATGAGTGTGAGCAGATGATGGATGAGAATGTCTACTGCTCAAACCTAATATCATGCTGCAATTCCATTTCACCCTTTCAACAGGTGATCAACAGCCCTCAGCCTCCTGTGGAGGAGTTGCCATTAATTGATCATCCATTCTGCTAGTTTCAGGCCCCTTAGCCTGGGAGGCAGAATGGCATATGCTAGGGGTACAAATGAGGGGGTTTTCAATATATACTTGTGGTGATGTGGAACATACCAGTCTGGTTTGTAGGCTATCCTACCACTCAAGTTCCCAAATTTTTCTGACAAGTTGATGTGGGACATGCAGTGTCCTGTACCAGGCCCTCAGATGTTTACTTTGAGAAGCACTGCCTGAAGACTGCATCTGACAAGCCTGACCAAACAGGCACCTCTAGAGCAATTTTTCCTGCCCCACTGGAGCTCCCCTTTAACATTGCCAATATAACCATCAAGGTCAATGCTCAATTCTATCTCTTGCCTGTCTGCCTCTTTGAAACAAGCACATAGCAGAAAATTGTCCTTGAGCTCAAGTTTCATGGTGCACAGACTAGACCAGCTAGCCACTAATACTCAAGTAGGAGGTTTAGAGATGAAAGGAATGGGTGAGTTGGAAGAACCTTCAATGTTGCTCCCAGGGCAAGTAAATACAGGCCAAGGATGGGGGGGAAGGTTGTTCCAGGATCCAAGGAAATAGGGGTCTGTGGTATGCACATCACCAATGCTGTTTACGTTCCACCCACCCAACAGGATTGGAAGCTCAAACAGGTTATAAACAGGTGAATAGTCTTGCATATAGCCTTCTTCAAACTTGAGAGGTATTTTAAGGCTATCAAACAGCATCTGGGGAAATTTGCTTTCATCATCAAGGGGATGTTCAATGTGCTTGCTTGGGAGAGCTTTTCTATCCAAGGGATGGGGATTGCTGGCAGTTATTGCCTCCAAATGGGAGCTCAAGGCCAACTGGTTGGCCATCTGGTGTGGTGACTTGGGGGCATAATCTGGCATATTGGGCTTGTATACAAGTATGTTGCCATGGTTTCCTATGTAGTCTTCCAGGTTGAGCTTGGTCACTTTGAATGACCCTGGGTCACAAGGGTCTTGAAAAAATGTGGCTAGCATTACACCCACTAAGCTGATGTCTATCAAAGTATCAGAGTAGTCTGCTCCTCCCCAATGCAACTGGCCATTGACTTCACCAATATATTTGTTAAGGTCAAGCATGGATTCTATTTCTTCCCCTTCTTCTGACCTATAACTAGTGCAAAGCATGTTAGAGTACTTGAGCCAAAGGCTCATGGAGCTCAAACTAAGTTTGGCCATGTCAGCACTGGGAACACTGATATGTCAGGTGCTAATGGAAAGGGGGGGGTCAAGCAAAATGGTTCAAGCAAAGCAGCTGTTTATACAGGCACAGCCCTATCACCATGAGGTCCATTTGCCACCTGGCACTTAATTCTTTTGTCTGTAACCTGCACTTGGGCACTGGTTTTCAGTTGACAGCATCACACATGTAGTTGGCTGATATCCAATCCTAGCTACATTTGCTCATGTGCTTATCTCTTGGATCAACTGATTAAGAGATTGAATGTACACTGTGTTACCCAAAAGAAATGGATTGGATCCAGACTCACATTCAAATAACTTGGCCAATCTCTATAGCACAGTGGTGAGATTGGGGTGTATTTATCACACATATATCCCATTTGACTGTTGGTACCCCATTAGTGTAAAGCACACCCAATGAGCACTACCCAAGTAACTGTGGCAAGGTGTGCAGCTGGCTCAACTGGGCCATGAGGCATGCATCTTGGAGCAGACAATGGCACATGTGTAAAACAGGGTTGCTATTGAATTAGCAGGGGGGGATGGGGGCAGCACGTGGCATTTAGCTGATAAAAGTCAAGTGACAGGCCTGGCAGACATTGAATTAAACTAGGGGATGCTGACATCTGTTGAGACCTTTTTGCCATCTGAGTGGTGAATGATGCCTGTCCCAATTTGTCTGTTCAACATTGAGTGTCAAGGGGTTCCTCAATTGTGAGAAGGCCTGCAAAGGATTTTTGGCCTGCGTTACACAGATTGGTCATTCATGGCTCGCTGCCGATGGGGATCATTCATGTTCAGGTTGGGGGTGAATGCTGTTTTCTCCGGATCAGGGTTAAGGTCGATGCCCCGAGTTTAAGGAAACATTTGAGTGCTGAAAAATTACAATAGATTTAGCTAGCGTTTATTTTAGTCCGTGCCGCACGTCATCAGAGCGTGCCAATTCAGACGGGACGCCTTTACAGGGCGAGAGCCGGTTGCCTATTTGATCTAGCAGCAAGCGCCGTGTGGGGTTCTTGTTGTCAGGCTTTGTCATCAGTGCCACTGGTCTAGTAGCGGTCAAGGCTCACACGACTTAGTGGCGGTGGCGCACCTCAAAACTCGAGTTGCCTTGCCATGTTCCGTCTGCCTACCGAAACCTGGCGCTCCCTTTTTAGCTATCTTCGCCCGCGTGACCTCGCGGCAGTCTCGCTCGTGTCGCATGGCTGGCAGTTGCTAGCATTTCCTGTCTTGTACCGACTCGTACACCTACGGTCCGTCCAGCACCTCGAACAACTGGCAGCCAGCATTCAGCTCGACGACTCACCGTTCGCCCTGCGCAAACACTTGCGGGGCCTGGTGGTTTGTGGTGGCCAAGAATGGGACCAATCGAATACCCGACACGATAAAGTTCTCGACTATCTCCAGCTGGTCTTGTCCAACGTATCCCATCTCGAGTATTTTGCTTGGGAGATTCGTTGTCTATTTCCAGTTGTGGCGCTGTTGCAAGCCGAGTGTCTGTCTCTTAAAAGAGTTCACTTTTCATTTGGGGATAGTGACAGTTGGAAAGGTTCGTCTTCGATTTTGGATATGCGTTAACTACCGGATTGACTATTTTCTAGTTGAATCAAAAGAGTAAGAATCATGCCTAAATGCGAGATGCTCTGCTCATCCACCCCGCCAGGATTTTCAAGTTCAAGAACTTGTCGGGTATATCTCTACGGGTGAATTATTCATGTGTGTCACTCTGATAATCAGCAGCGAACGTGACTAAAATCCTCCTCTAGCCTGGTATAACGAAGAATATGAGGCTGCCTCCATTGCGTCCCTTTTGCGCGCCTGTCCGGGCATTCAATCCATCGAGCTGGATTTCGATAGCTCGTATGACCCTTGGTTTGAATGGTCAGCAGAAGGGTTGTGCAAACACCTCGACGATGTCGTCTTTCCATACTTGCACACCTTTCGCGCGTTGGGCGAGCACAATCCAAATTGGCACGGGTTCTTTACCTCCCCTGAAAAGAATTCACTCCGGGCATTTTTTATGCGACATCCTGGTCTCCGCGCGATTGGTTTTGGATGGCCGGTCTACAACGAGTACCAAGGAGCAATTGAGGCTGCAGACGTAGAGAGTCTTTTTCCATCTCTTGTTTATCTGGAAGCTCCAGTTTTCTTGTGTGCTGCGATTGTGGCGTCGAAGCTAGCCGATCAGATCGAGTCTATCGCACTGACAGACGAACCGCTTCTCCGTTCCGACGTTTCGAGTTTTCGGGTTATCGCCATGTCGGCCAGGAGCATGCCTCGGCTCAGGCGACTAGCCATTACACTGCGAAGTCGGGGCGTCGATCATATGGAAGGCCTAGAAGATGTCCTTTGCCGAACGCCTCATTTACAGGATTTGAAACTGTTCATTCGGCTCGGAGAACTTGTGAGTGGCACAGGCAAAGCCGCCGTATTATGTTAAAACTATGTAATGTAGGACGATTTAGTGTCACTGCTTCCCTTGCTTCCAGATCTCCGCGAACTCGGCATATGTGTAAATGACTTGCACCAAATGAAGTTGAATACGGGCGAATCTGGGTGGCCACAATGTGTGTCCGCAATGGCCAAACTATGTCTGAGGCTCCGATCCGTCTACAATATCGACAGTGTAAAACACGAAGGGAGCTGGAGGATCACACGAGGCTCAAATGAAGAATTCTCGGTCAATTTGAAGAAATAATGGGCCCGGCTTTGCGGAATGATTGGTGCGTATGTATGTTGTCTTGGATCGACAGTTTAGCACTCCGGTTGAATAATAGCTTCATCTAATCTCAGCAACCGTGTTCTAACAGAGGGCATGACTATATCACTTTGTGTTGAATTTACAATCATATGCCTGCATGTATGCGCATATTTGGTTTTGTTTCCTGTCCCCCTCCCTGATATCATGCGCGAGTTCGCGGGAACCCCTTCTCTCCTTCCTTAGTTCTCTACCTTCGTAGTTGAGCTAAGTTATCGTATTTTGTTTCTTTTTCATGTATTTTATTGGCACTGTACTTCGAAGTACGATTTGTATCTTAGGTACAGTAAATACACAGTTCTCCACCTTCGTAGTTGAGCTAAGTACGACTTTTATCTTAGCCACCAGAAACCTCCCTGCGTGAGACTTTGCATATATCACGTCGAACCGTGGGTGGAGAGAGAGACGATATACCATACACAAGACCGAACGATCAGGGCGGGTGCGTGGGCGCCGAGTCACCTGACAGTATCCCGCAGTCACGTGAACCCGATGATCTTTTGCCGGCCACCCACTCGCTGCCAAGGGCTCGTCCGACAGCTCTGTACATCCACCACATGGCTCAAAGACCACAAACCGAAAAGATCTGCGGCTTCGGGCGTACTTCCTCCCCCAAAGCTTGATTACGATGCTCTAGTCAGGCCAGAACAGGTGACGAATGCTGCCCACCGAAACGCTCAAGTAGCCGAGCACAGTTTTCTGGCCATTCGAAGAGACTTGGACGCATGGAGAACTACAACACGCAATGCGGATGCCCTTAGAGCGCAACAGGCGCAAATAGGTGAAGCTGTCCGAAAGGCTAGCTCGGATGAAGGTATGGCACTTGGATATGGCACTTGATCTACGGATTTGACTCGAGAGCCTCTAGAAAGGCTCGCGGCAACTCGAAAGGCTCGCACGCTTCGCGACTCGATCCAAGCTCATGACCGCGAGCTCGGGAGGCTTGAGCACTCGCTGTTATCCCATGGCCTCCGTATACCCAACGTTTCCCATCCAAACTCTCCCATCGGACCCGAATCCAACGCCAAAGTAGTATCTATCCACGGCCCTCCTGCTGTGCCCATCGAGTCACGCCGGGACCATAACGAATTAAACGAGATTCCTGGTTTCCGGTTCTTCGATCGGGACAGTGGGGTTATTTCGTCAGGCTCTGGATTTGTGTATTTGAGAGGCGGAGGTGCACTGATGGAGGTCGCTTTGGTCAGATATGCGATGGAAGTCGCGACTCGAAAGGGATTCGAACCAATGGCCACCCCTGACGTGGTCAAGCGAGATATTGCAGATCGTTGTGGGTTTATTCCTCGGGACGGGGACTCGATGGGTGCGGGCGCCCCAGAAAGGGTGCCTGAGCAAATATACGGGGTGCAAGGGCATCATGGTTCTGGAGATGGTGCACTGGTCTTGGCCGGTACAGCGGAAATCCCCTTGGCAGGTGTGCTTTACCGTAATTTATTCATCTCTCGTATTGACCATCGCTTCAGCCCTACACGCCCAGGCGTTGTACAATCCCCAGGACCTTCCGCTTCGTTCAGTTGCAGTCGGCCACGCATTCCGGGCCGAGGCTGGCGGTCGTGGTCGAGATACGCGTGGCTTGTATCGTGTGCATCAGTTTACCAAGGTCGAACTGTTCTCGGTGACCTCTGGCCAAGGGCCTTTACAACAATCGGACGAGAGCCCATCTGGCTCAAAGACCAGTGATGAAGAATTGGAACATCTCCTTAGGTTGCAAATAGAGTTGTATGAAAACCTCGGGTTGACGTTCCGGTGAGTATTGTTGGTCGCCTTCCTGCGATTTTGTTGACTTGGTTCAACAGGGTTCTTGACATGCCAACCGAAGAACTTGGTGCTTCCGCCCACCGTAAATATGACATTGAAGCTTGGATGCCCGGCCGTGGTGCATGGGGAGAGATATCATCCGTTTCAAACTGCACAGACTTTCAGGCCCGTCGACTTCACATTCGCCACCGACATCTTAGCGAAGATTCAGTGGGACCTATGCCTTATGCCCACACGCTAAACGGGACGGCCGCTGCTATTCCTAGGCTGATCGTTGCTCTTTTGGAAAATGGAGTCCGCTTCGGAGAGAACGGAGAGGTGGAGAAGGTCAATTTGCCTGCGGTACTGAGAAGACATTGGGTTGGTGGGGAACAGTTTGGCAACGCAAACATTGAGTGGTTCTGATCTGTAGCTACAAAAATTATACTCACCCTTCATATATATCTTATCATAACACTGAGCGTCGATCGCGCTTACATTTAGTCTTCGTAGCCCCTATTAATGCTGTGCTCCGGTGACACTCCCCAAACCGGAACGGGTTCCTTGATACAGCGTGGATAATACCGAGGGGTTCCTTTTTTTTAAATCTAGATTATACGTTTGTAAAACGCGTGGCTTATTTAGAGCACACAAAGGTGCATGGGGAGGAGATAATACCGGAGTTATTTGGCGGTGTTCATGACACATCACGTAGCGCGAAATCCTCGGCTCTTGGGGTCGATAGGGGGCGCATGTGACGTGCTCGGTCTTCTGGCTCGGCAAGTCGTGTCTTCTCTGATGCCTTGGAGATACTCAGTGACGGTTTCATGGTGAGACTCGTGTTTACACGACAGCCTTGTCTGAACAATATGCGCTCTCAGTGGGCTTTCTGAAGCAACTCATAGGTTTTGACCAGCCTTCAAAAGCCTCAGCTTATCCTGCTTCGCGTCAGGCTACGTTAGTCGCATGCCCGATTAGGAAGGTCTACTAAGAATTCGAGCCTTATAATACGGGCCTCGTGTGCCCCATCTTTCACCCCGGCTCGGCTCTTACAAATTCGAGCATATGACTTGGAATTGAAACCTCCTTTGGGCCGTTCTACGATGGCGACGCCGAATGGATACATGTAGCATGATCCCCATTCGGCTGGATTCCCTCGCTGACTCACAGTTCTACCGCACCCACAAGACACCCCTCATGATACCCGCTCGCGCCGTTTGGAAATCACAGCTCAGATTTAGTGACAGCGCCGCGGTGTTTGCCTATACGCGACATCTTCTCCCGCTACAACGCTATCCCGGCGGTCCGCGAACGGGAATTGTCAACTCCTATATATCGACGCTATGTTTTCATGGATCCTCCTCTAGAACTCGATCCGTTCTAGCTTGCCAACCGACTCCTGTTCGGTTTTTCTGTCGAAATGCGTCTTACCGCTGTACTGCCAGCCCTCGTGTTGTTGGCCGAACGTGTAGCCGCAGGCCTACAATTCAAAGGCGCTGATATTTCATCTTTGCTCCTGTTGGAGTCTCAAGGGAAGAAGTTCAAGTGGACCGATGGTTACGTCGAGGGCTTCGAGGTCATACTAGCCAAGTCGGGTGCTAATAGCGCCCGGCAGCGCGTCTGGGTGAATCCAAGCAACGGAAACTACAATCTCGATTACAACGTCAAACTCGCCAAACGTGTCAAGGCTGCTGGTATGAGCGTTTATTTGGATCTGCACTACAGTGACACGTGGGCGGATCCTGGTCATCAGGTTCGTTGATCTACCTCCCTTGACTGGTTTATCATGCTAAAACGTAATTCGATAGGCCACACCTGCGTCCTGGCAGCAGGCCAATATCGGTCAGCTTACGAACAGTGTCTATCAGTACACCTTGAGTGTATGCAATCGCTTTCGCCTCGGAAGGCATCAACCCCGCGATCGTTTCCATTGGCAACGAGGTTACTGCCGGTTTGCTTTGGCCACTTGGTGGTACAAGCTCTTGGTATAACATCGCATCACTCCTTCACTCCGCTGCTTGGGGTGTCAAGGATTCGAAGCTAACCCAAAACCCAAAATCATGATCCACCTTGACAAGGATGGGATTCGGGTACCCAACTCTGGTGGTACAAGACCGCTCTTGCAGCTGGCCCACTTCTTACTTCGGACTTTGATATGATCGGCGTATCGTATTATCCATTCTACTCATCCCAGGCGTACCTCGGCTCTCTCAAATATTCACTGGCTCAACTCGCGTCGACCTATCACAAACCCATCGTTGTCGCCGAGACAGACTGGCCTGTGTCCTGTCCCAATCCGGCTTATGCGTTCCCGTCCGATACCTCTTCTATTCCATTCTCAGCCGCGGGCCAGGCATCATGGATCAAGCAAGTCGCTTCGATTGTTGCAGGTACCAGCGGTGGCGTTGGGTTGTACTACTGGGAGCCCGCGTTCCTGGGCAATGCGGGATTGGGATCGAGTTGCGCCGATAATTTGATGGTTGATTCGTCTGGAACCATCCGTAGTAGCATGTCAGTCTTTGGCCAGATTTAAATTTGAACTATGTTGTCACACCGGTTTTCGATGAATGTATAATCCAGACCTTGCCTTCCCAGAAGGTAAACAAGATGCTGGTGGGCACATACAACCGATATGCATATGAGGAGCCAAAAACTCCTTCAACATGATATATATATTTGCAGAAGACGATGGTGGGCCCACTTTTTAAGTTTATGGATCTGTCGGACCATAGGGCTAGGCCCCGAAACGATAATAAATAACCTTGATTTAAAAAAAAAAAAGTTTATAGATGTCATTCATTTTACTTCTTTTCCATCGAAAATGAGACGGATGATGTAGAGCACAATTTTTGTCGTGTGCGGTTTGGCATGATATTTGGCTCCTATTTGACATGAATGGTCCTGATTCCACGTTAGGATTCAATCCTAGATGGGCGGAATCCGAGCCCTTATATGGCGAAGTGATCGACATGATCCATGTACTTAAATTGAAGCCTATTTGGGCTCTTGGTTCGCCCTCGGAGTTTGTCCTGTTGGCGTGGCCAACACCAAATCGAGTGGACCAGATGAATCTCTGGAATATCGCCTCATTCTGCCCGGTAGAGATGAGTTTGGACTCCCGTGTTCGAATTTTCGCCGTCTTTTTCTTTTCTTTCAATGGAAAAAAATGATATATTGCTAATAATACAGAGTTCGAATGATGAACAGGCACATTGTAATCCGCTACAATCTACATATATCGAGCCTACATCACCTCGCCGTCTTCTTCATCCTTTCTACCTTCTTCCCGATCGCCCCGCTTTCCGTACAACTTCTTCACCTGCACGTTCTTCATACCCTTCATCGTCTCCTTTAGACCGCCTCCTTGAATTGCATCTCTACCCACTCAGGACCCTCGGTAGTAGTCTCGCCGCGAGCTTTAGTTCGACTAGCTTTCATTCCCTTGACTAGCCCATCTAGTCTCTCGGCCAGCTTGGTGTGCATTTTGCTCGTCCATCGGAGCGCTTTTGGAACCTTGCTGGAGGCCTTCTTCAGAGAACTGTCGCGAGGGGAGCTGGATGCCGCTAGCTCATTGCAAGCCGGCTCATCCCTAAACCGTCGAGGTTCTATCGAGTGTATCATTGCGTGAAAATAAATGTTGTAGACGTCTTGGAATCTGTTACTTACCCAAGGAGTCATTAAGCCCTGGACCTGAGATGGTCGACATGTCCCTGACGACCCCCCGAGTTTCAGGAGCCGGCGCCATCTCCAGGATTGAAGACTCGAGAGCCTCTCCGATGAGCGCTTCCAGCTCTGATTTCGAGTCACTCTCTCCATCGGTCGAGCTCCAGAGGGTGGTCGCGTCCATGTGGCTGGCCCAGTCGTCAAGGCTAGCAAGGGTCAATGTTCCCATCGACCAGCTGCTCGAGTTGGCTTTGGCAAGCTGTTCAACTTTTGGCTGGGCAAATATCTGACATTAGATAGTATTATCGCGTCTCCTCAAAAAACACTTTTAACGCTCACGCTTTCTGACTGGTCTTTGTGTATGCCATCTCCATTATTGTTTGCCGGCACCCGATGTTCCGTTTCGAGTCTTGCCTTCGCCGAGCCAGTACCCTGTTGCACAACCGCATTAAAATGAAATTTGCAGAAATTTAAATCCACACTCACCAGTGTCAAATCGCGGGCTCCCAACGCCGAAATGTCATTGCTTTCGGGAGTCACTTCCTGGTGCAAGGGCTGGAGCTCCTCGAGGTTATCCGTTGGATCGTCCGCTGGAACGTCTGTATGGTGTGGCGGCTATTTCAGCTTAGCAAACAAATCCCAAAATATTACTTAAAATGCGCTCACCTCAAGTCGAGCTGTGATTTCCGCCTTGGTTGTATCATGGTCGCCAGGAAGGGAGGCATTCGCGGGATCGATCAAGCCGTCCGATGGCTCGACTCCCTCGTCTTCCTCGTCAGGGAGGGGAGTCGATGCGGGATCAAGGTATCCAGGGGAAGTCGCGTCAGCTGCCGAATCCGAAAGCGTATTCAGAAAGACGCTCGGAACACCCTTGTTCAAGTTCAAGGGGAAGTCGGAGCTGTGGTCGCGGAGGAGTATTTCGATAGGGGAGGCTTCGTCGGCGACTCGATCCATATCGTGCTCCTCGTAATCCAAGTCGCACTGTGCCTGTGAAACGAATTCCAGCCATTCCGCGTTAACGTCTGGGGCTGCGAACTCGCGAGGTTCATCGAATACTCCAAGACGAAAAGTTGGAGAGGACCGGTTGGCTTAAAGTATATCAGTGGTGGGTGAAAGGCCTGGCCGTTCTGCCAAGCTCACCTCGAATGCACAGCCCTTTTTTCATGGTCAAAACCAGAGAGCAAACGACCACAAACGCATATATGGAGGTAGCGACTAGGGCATGATCCTCGGTACCCAAAAGTTGGGCCCTGACAGGATCACCATGGTCTGCCATGCATACCTGCAGCCCTGCCTGATAGAGTATCAGGTGGGCCTGAGCCACGAGAGCTCGAGGCAGGTGTCGTGGCGCGATTATCATCCCGTTCAGGGGAGATAACCGCAATGTTCGCTCGAATCCGGCTATACGGGACATGTGCCGTGGGGATCCAACCGATTGCAGGAACTGTTGTCGAACGAGCTCCGATACGTCCGTATACCGACACACAGGCTGTAGAACAGCTTGCCCGTAGACGGCGAGATCCCTCAAATCTGGTCGATAGGTGTCGACGGAGAGGATGGGGTATAGAGGGGCAGTGTTAGGAGGTTCGTGATACAAGCCAGCCAAAGAGTCCGAGAGGTTTCCAAAGTATTTGTCGAAAAATACAGCGAGCCTTCCAGATACCGAGCCTTAGCTTCGAACCGGTATACACGTAGCAAGACCTACCGGGTGGTTTGAAACGCGCCTGGAAGGTTATCCATGGCCGCGCGTCCAAGATTGCGGCTGGCGCGAAGGGACAAGTCAACCTCGGACGAAGCCACGAGTCGGTTAGGGGGCTCACACATTCACGCGCAACGGGTGATCCGGCTGAAAGAATGTAGCTAAAATGATGTGGCTATGAATAACGCCCAATACGAGGCGCCAGAAGTTGAGCATGGTTGTGATTTGTGGATGTGGAGTGTGTTTGTTTTGTCGATGGATATCGATAATGAGTGCGGTGGTTGTTCAGTGTAACTTCGGCCTTCAATGTTGCCCGTGGTGTGGTATGTATTGCATGGACACAGAAACGGCTGAGTCAGCATTCGAGTCTGGACGCCAAGAGCCAATTACGCGTGGACGGTGATAGCCTTTGATTAACTGGGCTTCCCTATCTGACGGGAAGCGAGGAGCTGGTGGGCCTTTAGGGATACTTGGCGCGGAGCGTGGTAGATTCTGAGATCCTTGTCTCCCTCCCTGTACACCTTTATATGGCCTGCATGAACCACGGGCTTGACAGACGAATAGGCTAGATTAAAAAACAAATACAAATACAAAAAACTGGGCTTTCCGCAGAGCTCCAACGATCAGCGCTGCTATTTCCTCGACGGCTTCGACCGGTGAGTAACCCTCCCTCACCAATGAAGCTTCTTCTCTGCGATACCCGGCGTAGCCACCTCGTTCGAATCGGCAAATGGGTCCGCGAATGGATCCTCTTCTTCTTGTGCGCTAAGGGGTACGCTCGGCCCAGCGGTCTGGCGATACGAATAGGGGTCCTGAGGGCTTCTGTTGTGGGCCTCCTCGTCCGATGAGTCGTAATCGCTAAAGTCAGACAGAGAACCTCGGTTTGTAAACGCCTCCGTGTGCGCAGTATCGGATGGTTGCATTGGAGCCTGGAGACCAGAAGCGCTTGCACCACCCCAGGCTAGGTCTTGCAGATCTGGGTGAAGGGCCGTTCCCGCTGCGCCAACACCCGCACCGGCCGCACCGGCAACATAGCTGGAGCGAAGGGAGGACCGGCTAATTTCGCGTTGTACCCGGGCGAGTTGTTTGGACTGTATTTTTTCTAGCTCGGTTTCGCGGTCATCCTGGTGGGGTCTTGGTGCTTCGCCTGCGGCTGCCGACGCAAGTTGGCCTTTAATCTCATCGTCGGAATCTTGATCGGGAGATTTTGACATCTGCGATAAAAGGGTTCCTGATGAGATTGATCGCTGGCGCGTGAGTAAATAATAGCCCACCTTGTCGTACAGTTGGATTGCAGCTATGATGCGTTCGTTTGTATCAAGCAGAGTGCCGATTATTTCCTCTTTTTGAATGGCTAGCTGGATGTACTTTATAATCTGTTTACGAGCGGTTTTGGCAGCAGTCAGGCATTCTTGTACTTGCGCATTTGTTGTAATCGATTCTTGTTCGCGGTTGACTCGCTGAAAAGAAAATTAGTTTGAATTTGAAGGACGAACGTGGAGAACGAACTTTGATGGCGTTGACGAGTTAGTGGCGGCTTGAGTTGCTTCTGCAACCGTATTCAAGATCTTCGGTTTCTCGATCTCGTAGTTGAAGGGTCTACGAGCCGGTTGAGACCGCGCTTTCCGTTCCCTTTCCTGGAAAAATATCCAGAATCAGATCGCTCAGGACGGCATTTTATGTATACCTTGGCCGCAAGCTTCTCCTCCTTCGCTTTGCGTTTCTCTTCTTCTTTGGCTGCACGCTCCTGAGCCTTTTTCTCGGCCCTCAGCCGGGCTTCCTCCTCCGCCTTGCGTTGATGCTGTTCGTATAACGTCTCGGCATGAGGTCGAGGAGAGGACGATCGAGGCCCAGTTGACTGTTGGAACATGTGTAAGAGATTAAAAGCTACGACATGGGCACATGATTCATATACCTTCCTTCCGCCGCCGCATTGAATGTACAAATTTGCAATAGCGTGCATCTTGGGATCGTCTTTGAATTGTCGATGCCAGCTGCCTAGGACCGACATCAACTTGCGTTTGACTTGCTCGTCCGTCATTGGATCTTGGGACATTAATTTGATCCGATCGACGAGCTGGTCGTTTGCGAACGATGCTAGAGAATTGACCTATTATTTTCAGTGGATCTACCAAAGTCTCACTGTTTACCCTGGAATTTCGGCCCGCAATTCTCCACCAGAGCTTTGAGAATCTGTACCTCGTGTTGATAATCGGAGGATCTTGGGAAAACAGCAGCGTACAGTTAAAGCGCGAAGCTGACGATGAACATCTCCATATTTCAGCTTCTTCCTAATCGCTCTCGATGCCTCGGTTGGCCTAGCATCGCAAATATCACATTAGATCGACGATAGACTCAAGCAAGGGCGTCGACTTGCCCTCCAGCCTGTAGATTAACCGATTCCACAAGCTCGGGGATGCTAATTAGTTCATCTGAGTAAGAGAATGGCTACATCTTGCGGCGGTGAACGAACTGACCCATCGTAGTCATCTATCGCATACTGGTCTCGTGATAAGATCTCTATCCAATCTGTGATGGAGGACTTTGCAAGCCACGGAAATTATTGAAGAGTTCCGGCATATTCAACAGACTTACGTGTGGCTTTTCTCCAGTCCACGTATTAAACGCCTGCTTGGCCAATCCAAAGGTTGCTGCAGCCATCTATCTAGGCTGGACGACTTACGTCAGGGCAAAACCAAGTTGAGGTTTATGCTCCAGCCCCTCACCTATTTCGTTTCTATACCCCACTCTGTTGCGTTTCGTCAGGTCTTTGAAGAGCGATCGTCAAGGTTGCGAGTAAGTCTCCCCAAGGCAGACTGATATCACCGAGAGACCAGACAGGGCGACAGATAAGGTATCAGCTGCTCGGAGAGCCACTGATGTAATATGTGGAACTCCTTCGTGGATCTCGGAGTCAGATTTCGCCATAATTGGGGATATTTTGCTCCCATCCGAGCGGATCTGGCTACCGGCTTTTTGTAAGCAGACACGTGGGAAATTCGTTTTAGTCCTTACCTTCTCGGACAATCCTAAACGATACAGAGTGGCTGAATGAGTTAGGGGAGAGTGCACGCAACAAGTTACATACTCTATGAGTTCATCCTTAAGCTTTAAACTGAGGATTTATGGAGTATTACATCCCTCGTAGCTTGCCTGACGATGAGAAGCTCTCAGCACTCGACCGAATTGCTGCTGAGAAGTTCACACCACCCCTTGAACTTGGAGATTAGCAAAGGGAGATGGAGAAGGAGATACTCAGTGGGAACGATGCCTCGCTCCTCGCTCCAACAGGAGGCGGGAAGTCGTTATTATTCTATTCATCCTCAATTGCTCGGCCGTCTGAGTCCATCCTCGTTATATCACGACTCAAAATGCTCGAAAAGCACATGGTTATTGTATTTGTATAGCATAGAAAATAAGAAATTTGGCATATATCCAGGTTCAAAACATAACTAAAAAGGGAATCTCGGCAGTCACATTGAACGCCGATACCGTCTTGCAAGCACACCGCGAAGGTCGGGACATCTGTAAAGAGTGCAAGCGAGGTGACTACCAAGTGGTTCTATGCTGGCCCGAACTGCTACCTGAACCTCCGATCCATGAAATTTTCACACGAGCCGTTTCGACGACGGCTTCGGCTAGTGGTCGTCGACGAGGCCCATCTGATTCCTACATGGGACGAGATACTCCTGGTCGACAAGCATTCAGACGAGCCTTCAGCGCTATCCGATCTCTCCGCAGCCACCTTTACAGCCAACACACCCTCTATTTTACACTTTCAACTACTTTGATGCCTGGCAAACCTGTTCAAATCGTGGAGGAATCGCTGGGGTTTCAGCAAACGACCAGATACAATTTTTTTTCGGCTAGATTGCGAGCTGAAGAACATATTTATCTTCATTGGTCGTATGCGAGAAGGATCAAGTGACGGTACTTTTCGAGACCTTTTCTGGGTTCTAAACGAACTGTTTGACTCCAAGGACAAAGACCCTAACAAGATACCCCAAACGGTAATTTATGTCGATAATATAGCAAGAGGATGGCAGCGAGTCCTATAACTTCGAAGGCTGATGCCAGCTGAGCTTCAGTCAGAAGCTGACGAGATCATTCGCCATGTGGATGCACCGACGTGTGGAGCATGCAAAGGCGAAATACTTGCCAATTTTTCCACAGGTGACAACTCGATACTCCGCATTATCGTGGCGACCGATGTTTTTGGGTGTGGTATAAACATCGGAGACGTGGTACGAGTTATTATATATGGTACTCCCGCAATCCTGACTCGGCTTATCAGCGGTTGGGTCGACTAGCTCGGCTCATAGCTTGGGGCTGGGGTTATATGTATGTCCATGCTGGTCTTTGGGATAAAACTTATGCTCGCCCTTGAGTCACAGATTCAATCCAGTCCAAACGTGTACTAATCCAAAAGAAAGCACAATCACTAATAGCGAATCATCGGTTTGTCCACATTTTTTCAACGTCGGCGAAATCGTGATGGCCAGTTAGCGCCCATATGCATTCAAGTAGTACCTTGATAGCGCCCCAGTAGCAACGCTACTGCAGCGCTACCTAGACTCACTCGGGGTTTTCTGGTCCCCCTAAGGAGTGCTAGAGACGCAATAATCATTACTAAAATATAACCGAGTAATAGAACTGTTACCTCGAGTCGCGCGTACACGGTATGCAATCACACACGGGCGCCCGCAGCTCAAACGTCATCGGCGAATCAAGCGAACAATATGAATTGCACGGAATAATCAAAACAGATTTACATGATGGCCAGGTGGATGAAGCCCAACCTGAGGGAGTGGTGTGGCAAGGGAGTCCAGCAGGAGCAGCTGCTCCCCAGCGCTTAGTGAGGATTTCCACCTTGGTAGATTACACGGCATAGTATCCAAAGTATAGAAATCAAATGTATATATTAATGTATAGAAAAGATTTACAAAAAGGAATGTGTGTGCGTGAGTGAATTCGATGGAGTACGAGGGGCTGGCAGAGCCCTTATTTATACCCTACGAATACGTGTGAGTCATATCCTTTGCTGCTGCGCATATACTGCGCATACATGACGTATTTACACTTGACTCGATCACTGACTCATACACATTCTAGATCATTGGAGTATGTACATGTATATTCTACACAAAGTTCAGCCAAACGCCTTAATTTCGCCTGTGCTACAGGTCTCAGGAATAGCTAATTTATATTACTCCCTCTCGGTATCTCTCCGAGAATTGGCAACATCCAGCCTGCTCTCCAAACAACCATAATACATTGATTGAAAATATAATGAATCGGAGCCCTTCCACTTAGGTTGGACTTTATGCGCGCGCCTCTATGGCCTCAAGAAATCTTAGCTTTCAGGAGTGGGGCAGATTCAGGGTCAGCGATACGAAAAGGAGCCCAAATGGGATGGACAAATTCATGGTTGTCAGCGAGGCTCCACGGCTAAAAGATTGCCGATCCAACTTTTGACAACACAGTCATGGATTAAAATGTGGTCGTAATCTCGAGATACGCCCACCCACGCGCCCGCGAAAATGGGACACTGTGGGTATACGGAGTATATGCTGTGTCAGTCTCTGTCCACTTGGGCTCCATGGGCGAATTTACAAAAGCGCGATGACTAGTGTGATTGATGCACAGCAGCCAATGGACAGCGATCTTAGTGGGCGACATGAGCCGCATGGCGTAACCTGACGGCCGTCTTTGCCCACCAGCCGATGGTACGCAAAGCTCAGGGAGTAACCGGCGCATTTCCGACTATGGATCGCTGGTTCGTGGGGCCGAGCTGAGTCGGCCAATTGGCGCTGAGTAACGGATTGGAGGTTAAACGCCCAGTTTTAGTAATGATCGACGGTTTCAGTTAAGCCACGGCCCATCTATTCATGAATACCACCTGTTTTATGCAAATCATATATCTGAGCCTACTTTACATTGTTCAATATCATCAGAATGAAAATATCCTTTCACTTCGACTGCGAGACCCTGGTAAATGATAGAGCTCGAAGACAAAAGTCCCTGAGAGGGGCAAAAGGTGGGAATGAACAAGGTAACGTGGACCTCGGGTATGACCTGGACGCTTCTGTAGGCCTGCCCTTCTATTAGCCTTACGTGCACCCACGCAATCCCCCCCCTCACAACGCCAGTACCATACGTAAATTCAATAGATTCTCTGCGGAACGACATTAGTTTCCGGCACACTGGCACATTAGCTAGAACATATAATATAGGAGCAAATAAGTATTGGATAGCAGCGACACGCTTGGATATAGGTAAATTCGAGTTTCATAGCACCACTGGAGACTTGAGTAATTGATCCTACGTGTACGATTAACTAACCGAGCATCGGCGATTTTAACCTACTCACTGCTTGGTCTCCATCGGCATCTTGGAGGGATGACCAAAGCTAGGGGCGGCGATGTCAGCTCAGATGCCTAGCCTGCCGAATTTGAAGATTGGGATTACACACCTGAACAAATTGGAGAGAGCCAGTCGAAAAGGCTTGCGCATTCACCGCTTCGCTTGGGTCGAGATATTAGTTGGACGATCTCCCTTGAACAAGTGGTAGCGAACCTGACTTGATCAAACAAGAAATCATAGTTGACCTTCCTTCGCTTGATTTCATCGAACAATAGGTCAAATTTATCGGTAAACACCTTGGAGCTGGTCATTAGTGACTATATGCGCTCTCGAAAAACAAAGCACTTACCCGCGTCAACAGTCCCGCGTTGTATTTTTCGTCGACAGCAGCTTCTTGTCGTTGGTGACATCCCGTCCAGACATACTAGAACTAGTATGAGGCCGGACCTCGGGTACCCGAACTGGGAACTCACCGTCTTGGCCTGAATGTGATCCATCTCGCGCTCTATCTGAGGTATATCTTCAGTCATGACCACCCTGGGAGGAACGAAAACGCCAGACAGCCTGTGTATGGCCGATGCAATCATCGCGATCGGGCTTTCGGGGGATTCGGGATTGGCTTCGACTGATGTGGATAAGGAGACACCTGGGATGGGGGTATCTGCAGGTGGTGCCCCAGTGTTGGCGCTGGCCATTATTTTGCCGCGGAGGCCGCTACCACGAAGTTTTGTATTACTGTCTGTTCCACCGAGCGTTTAATACAGCGTGCCTGAGTAACTGAGGGGAATACGCACTTAATATTCTTCCGCTGGCACAGCACTAGTTCAAAGCCACACCGTCAGCACATGAAACTGGAGCGGTTAGAACTCCACATACGTCCATTATACACTATATGTTTGTTAGGATGCTCGAAATTTGTGGAAATATAAGATATACGGCACTCACAGTCAGGCGGCTACCGGATGGCAGTTTGGACAGGCAGCAATTGAGTTCCTACATGCGAGTTTCGCGTAATTTCAACACGAGAATGTTCGAGAAGGTTCTCATCGGACGCACACTATCCATGATTTGCGATGGTGCAGGTTCGAATCCATTGAACCCCGTCGAGTCGTACCTCGTAATGATAGCTAGTCAGTGGATGAGTGCGCTTGTGGACGACCTGTATGATAAAAATTCCACCTTCGTTATAGAACACGACATCGTCTTTATGCAATGTCTGTTCCGCAATCCGTTCGGGTTCCCTCATCGGAACGTAGCGCTCGTAGTCTCCGGGAAGAGAGACCCCTTCTTTCCTTACTAGTCGTGCTTGCTTCGCCTGGCTGAATTCATTTTCCTTCTCTCGCAAAATGCGATCACCGTGTCCGCTGACTGGAGCGGCGTGTCTTAGCGCATGGAATACAATCGAATGGTGGGCACTCACAGTGGAAGAACCGATGGTCGCCCTTTCGAGTGTTATCGGTCAGCCATTCTAGACTGCTGAGCTAAGCGGGGTTGTTAGAACCCACTGGTTGGCATAGGGCCATGGACACTCACCACGTTCTCTCGCGTAGGGTAGTTTGTTCCATAGTATCCACCACAAATGTCGCAAAGCACACGGATGTTCTTTGGGTCGTACCCCCAGCGAACTATCAAGACATAAGAGTGGTGTCAAGGGTGATTGGAAAGGTGAACTTGCTGAGCATCTTGTGGACGCGCACCACATCGTGCGCGGTCGAATCCAGCTCAGCCCAGAAAGGATCACCCCTGTAGATAGGAGCTACCTAGTCGACATAAGCGGCATCCAACAACAGGTTAGATCCCAAAGACTTACAATGAGCGCGCGATACTTGGTGTTGGTGTTTGTATACTCTTGTCCCAGCCTACTGCCCTCTGAAATTGCCGAGCAGACATAGGCCTCGATTTCCCTGGCGTTGGCTGCAGACGCGTCCGAGGCCACCATCGGATTTTGCGCTCCGTGGCCCCTCTCGATGTGCTGGCTTGCTTCCATCTTCTGATTGTTGGAATCGGTGTGTGGCGATCGTCGCGTCAAGGGGCTGAATATATGTTGGGCGATGCGCCCATCACGCATCGCCCCAGAGACGCCGGGCTGTCTGGCGATGGCGGAGTCCGAAGAGCAGGCACCGACGCATTCTGCGGCAATGCGCTCGGCGAGTGGTGGAACGCCGCAGCCGCCGCATAAACAGAAAAGCCAAGCGTTTTCACCGCGTGACGCACTAGGCTCATTCGGTACCACGATGCCCCTGCGGAAGCCTCCACCGCGCTGCGGCCGACATGCCGTCAGCTGACTGGGCCTCCTGTCGATTATAACCTCCACCGCCCCGTTTACGGCCGTGCAATCCTCTGACTCGCCAAAATGCAAAGCCAAGTGCTCGACGTCTTGTCGAATCCGCTGTCGTCTGATCTACTGCCTTGCTTTATCAACGGAGAGGCGCGAACGACTGCCCAGAGCTATCCCCGATTCGACCCCCATACCGGAGACCACCTGTTTGATGTATGTGCAGCAGACCAGGACACTGTCCGAGAGGCGATCGAGTCTGCCCAGGCCGCGTTTCCAGGTTTGTGGTTCTTCCTGCTGATCCTTTGATGGGCGATCATACCGTATGTAGCATGGAGTGCGACGTCGCCCATCGAGCGACGAAAAATATTCCAAAACGTGATCCAAGTAATCGAAAAGCGAAGGCTCCAGATTGTCGAGCTCGGAGTGCGCGAGACAACCAACTCGGAAAATTGGTCAAATATCGACATCATGATTGCTCTTGCGGCGTGTGTACATTGTTTCGTGCACGCCATTCGCTAGACTCTAATCGTCCCCCAAGGCTCGATGAACTCGCTAGCGCTGTCACCCAGCTCAAGTCCGAGATTGTACGACCAGCTCCCGGCCAGGAGGGGTACATCTTACGAGAGCCATTTGGTAAGGGTCCATTCCATTGGCGTTTTTTTTCATTAAGCGTTTCCCATGCAGGAGTCATCTTGGGAATTGCTCCCTGGAACGCGGCCTTTACTCTTGGCTGCCGCGCCATCTCAAACCCAATCGTAACTCTACCTAATCTCATCAAACGATCTCGACCGTTGATATTTCTCATCACAGATGGCCGGAAATACAGCGGTTCTGAAGACCTCGGAGCACTCGCCGCGCCTTCACATGGTAATTCCCCAAATCTTTGCTGAAGCCGGCCTTCCTCCTGGCGTTCTCAATGTTGTGCATGTCGACCCAAAGGATGCACCCAGGGTGAGCATAATCCAACGTGTCATTCAACCTCGTCTCAACTCTGTGCAGATTACCGAAGCGATGATCGCGCACCCAGCAGTCCGCAAGGTCAACTTTACAGGTGGATCATATTTGAGCTGTCTGCCACTACATCGACTCAAACTTTGTTTCAGGATCGACTGCGGTAGGGGCCAAGATTGCCGAGGTTTGCGGTCGTCACTTGAAGCCGGTTGTTCTGGAGCTGGGTGGAGCTGCTCCGTTTATTGTCCTCGACGACGCTGATATCGAACATGCCGTGAACAACGCTGTCCACGGTTCATTTTTCCATTCCGGTAGGTCACATTGTGAACTTTCTCGAGTCTGCCTTGATATATCGCATCAACAGGTCAAATTTGTATGTCAAGCAAGTAAGTCATATCAGCAACCGTCCCGAGGCATCACCCCAACGCTGCCCAGCGTCATTCTGCTCCATGAGTCGATCGCCGAAGAGTTCATCTCGACCATGAAAACATACAACCTCGCCGCGTCAAGCTCCCCCTCATCAGCCTACCGCGGACTCTTCACACCTCAATCCGCCGAACGCGTCCGAAAACTCATCAACGACGCACTCTCCAAAGGCGCCGTGCAAGCCATTCCATCCGCCTCTGAAACCCCCTCCGCCTCGCCGACCAACAACATTGTCCAACCGACCGTGCTTGACCGAGTCCCCGAATCCGCCACGATCGTGTCCGAAGAGATCTTCGGGCCGGCGGTGGCGGTTGTCCGATTCAAGGACGAGGCCGACGCGGTGAGGATTGCGAATGATCGGGAGTATGGGTTGTCGGCTGCGGTGTTTTCAAAGGATGTTGCGAGAGCGTTTAGGATTGCGAGGCAGATCGAGGTGAGTGTGTTGGTT
Organism: Ceratorhiza oryzae-sativae; assembly: GCA_030998015.1. NCBI lineage: Eukaryota > Fungi > Basidiomycota > Agaricomycetes > Cantharellales > Ceratobasidiaceae > Ceratorhiza > Ceratorhiza oryzae-sativae. Next base: position 242,299 of record JARWMV010000250.1, read on the forward strand.
CGGTTCGGTTTGAGGGATGGGCTGATGAGGTGGGGATAGTCTGGTGCGGTGCATATTAATGATTCGACGATCCATGATTATCCGACGTTGCCGCATGGAGGATGGAAAAAGAGTGGGTGGGGGAGGTTCAATGGTGAGTGTTTTTGGATGTCAACGCAAGCGATCTTGCCAACTGATGTATATTAAACAGGACTTGAGGGTATCAAGTAAGTCTACCATCGGAATATTGGACCAACTATCGCAACTGAACGACGTTTTTAGGGAGTTTACGCAGATCAAGGTTATCACAGTCAACGCGCTTCACAAGTTCCCTGTATGAGATTCGTGTAGTCAGTTGGTTCAATCAAACGACGCCGATTGAGGGATTCACCCAACACTGCAGGCGTCATGTGACCGGTACCATGTGTGAAAATTGAATATACTCGTAGCGCATATACTCAATTCAGCTATGCCCTTTCGACTTGTAGCATTTGGTTCGATAGATAGTGTCTGTACACACCCGTCCAACTTGCGAATATTCAGCATATAAAAATAGGCTTTACGAACCTCTCGAATCAAACGGTTATTGAGTGGATTGCAGGTGTGTAGTGCATGCTCCTAGTCAACGGGACCTAAAGGTTCTGTTCCTCACAACGTCAAAAAGAGGCATGAATCGTCATGCAAGACGGCTCAGCTGGCCAGTCCCAGGCTATCTTTTTGGACATTGCAGTGCCCATTACGGGCCATCTCGTGCAGAGAGGTTTCGAAGGAGTTAGTATTGTATATACTTAGCTCAACTACGAAGGTAGAGAACTTGTATTGACTGTACCTAGTAACGTATATGCTACAGGATACACTAAGCGAAAGAAAATTAACAGGAACACAGAACAATATACCTTGGCTCAACCATGAAGGTAGGGAACTAAGGAGAGAAAATTTGCCGTCGGGGCATACGAAATCAAGAAAAGCGTAAACAACTACAAACATTCAGCATAGATGAACGGACAAAGATTGTAATTCCAACAGGCCAAAGCTCTCTTCCTACGTTAGGCGCTAAATCCAGCCCATAGGTGATTGGAATGACGAGAACACGGGCGCCAACATTCGGATGACAAAATCGTGGCCATCGGTTTCGGCTCAGGTGTACCCAGCCATGAAAGCCACGTCTGATATTACTGATTTGGGAAAGAGGCAGTTAAAACGTGACAGGCCAGGGCGTTGTAGATGTTGCAAGTGAGAGACTGTGGTCCAAGCGGGGCTAGCACCGACGAGTCGGGCCAACTATCCCGGCAATGCAACTGCCTATTCTGGCCTAGCCCGACTCCGGATGCTCGAAAGCCTCTGTTCTGCGCGGGGTGCCGCTCTGCGCCGACCGACGTGATGTCACAGAACCAAATACTCTTGGACCATCGGGTGTTTTGACTGCGGTAAATATAAAGTGTGGCTCGGCCGGGTGCCTCTGGCAATCGTCTCCTCACGCTGTTGATCCCCCGCTCTCTGGTAGAGTGTTTGGGTGGTTTCTTTCGTTAAATTTATACTCATATTTCACTTCGATCCTTACGATAGAAATGTTTTTCCGACAAGACGACCCTCACGATCTCCTTCCCCAACCCGACCCGAGCTGGACTTGGCTGAATGACACCACTACAGCGTCGGCATCGCTCAATCATCGCGACACGTTATTTGATGGTTCACAAGATTCCGACCGTAGGATGCAGGAACTCCTATCCCAAGGTAAGTCTTGAATCACCCTCTATTTCATGAGCCCTTGCTTACGCTGCAGGAAAGATCACCAAAGTCTCATCCCCGAGCTAAACTCTCTTGTCAGTGATGTCAATGCGGACGTCGAATGCCGTCCACTTGGATTCGACGATCAGTCGTTCCATTCACTCATCGATCAAGGTTTGTCTAGCCAGGGCAACTCCATGGACGCTAGGCTGATTATAAACTAAATCAAGCTATACTTTCAACCAATGTCGCCTATTCAGAGCCTCAATTGACGACGTACACTGCTCTACCAGACGGTGAGCCTCTATTCCCGAGCTATATTCAAACCTTAATTCTCGTGCTACACTAGCTGATCACGCCAACAACTTGCCACCGGCTCCTCATAACGTCCCATACGTTGACGGTAAGTCGGCTCTGATACGCATAGATCGCAGTAGCTCAAATAAATTGTTCCCCTAGATTGTGCCCCACTTGCTACGCTTGCTCAGCAGAAGCAACCGAATTTCGCTTTGGTCCAAGGTGAGTCGACTCTGGTCAGCTTGCAACACTTGGTTAATGTATTCGACCAGACTCCAGGGTTACGTATAGCGCGATCAACTCTTCCGATGCCTTCAATGCCTTTGTTGGTGAGTCTTTCAGTTCAAGCATGTTTGCTCGAGCTCAACCTTCGTATTAGCTCCCAGCATTACCTTGCCAACTCAGGGTCTCGCCTCGGCCAACATACCCCTTGAACTCCAAGGTGCCGTATTTCCGAGTACTTTGCAGGGGTCATGCTCTTCTATGGCATATAATCAAGCTGGCTCCCGGGCTTTCAATCCGGCGCTGATGTCTGAGTTCGATGCGGTTCCTCGTGCATTGGCCCATTTTCAATTCCCGGTGGCGCCCCACAGACCCGTCGCTCCGTACCCTCGCACCAATAACAACCATCGTACTTGGCCAATTCGGTGCTCGTATCCACCCAGTCGCATGGCTCGTTTTTCGCCCTACACGACCGGTCAGCGCGCACATACTGCCACCCCAGCCCAGCCTCCATACCTTGCCTATCAACTTGCGCGAGAGGTCTGGACCGACGGGCCTAGTCATGCCTTGGATGTTCCGAGTACGCCTCCCATCCCGATATTTGGCTCGCCGTACAATGTGCCCCCGACCTGGGGCCAACCACTTGCGCCGGAATATCTCCCAGTTCCCGGCAATACTAGCCATTCTGGTGTCAATCTGCCTGCTGATGAATCCTCCGCTCTCACGCCCAATGAAACCGTCGACACCATGGCATCATCACGGGCAATTGTTGAGTATTATGCGCCAACCAAAGGAGTCCTGGGTTTTCTTTGCAACTTCAGAAGAAGTTCTCAAGAATTACAAGAAGCAACCGAGTGCTTCGCAGCGTCTCCGCTGCCAGTACCTGGATCCCATGTGCGGTATCTATTGCTACAACTCGGCCTGCCGCAATACCGACGGTACCTCGAAGAACAAGAAATGCTCTAAGAAAGGTTTCGTCATGGAAGACCTTCACGAGTATATCAGGCACTTGTGGTTGCACCGTGAACGCGAAAGGAAGATGAAGCTCTCGCCCAACATACGTACGAAATGGAATGATGATGTACTCGACGCTCAGAAGACTCTTGACGATGTGGCAGGTGTGGTTTATCCGGATTATGTATGATGATTGTGCGCTTTCGTGTTTCTTGTCCCGCAATCGTGTTTATCGCTCATTTATTTCCCTTTCCCTAATTTTGCTCCCCATCGCTTTCTATGTGATCCTTTATTTCTCGCCCGTTGACACACACTCATGCTATCATATTCCAATGCTTATACAAGTTTTGCTGTTACATTCAAATAGACTAACTTTTTTTGGGTCCGCAAAAGAAGTTATTGTCCTTCGCGGCTAAGTTTCAGGTCGCGCCGAATTGCTCGGGAATCACCCTTTGCGACGAATCGGGTCACAACTTGGTGGCTGGCAATGCGCTTGCGAGAGTTTGGCATCGTGTGACTTGCATCGCTCGAAAACGATCGTATTCAATTGGAAACCGTTTTTTCTGGAAATTCAGGATGAGCAAATCGCAGTAGTTCCATGTAAATGAGCTAAATATTGGTAGAAGTTTCAGAATGCATGGCTCTGATATGGAGCCATTAACATAGCCAGGAATATCCGCATTTCAGTGAAACCAGATGGAAGATAAAGTGAAATACTTGTTTACACACTTTGACACACCTTTGAAAATCCGGTGAAATGCATAAAAATCGACTGCGTGGTCGGTAATATGCTTTATTTTTCAAGATTTAATGCTGAACTCCCGCGTGAAATGGTTTACGGTGATATCAACAAGGAATATATAGTAGGCAAACCCGAAAGGAAGAACCTCGGCCTTTCGTGCAGTGATAAATGTCAATGGTTAGCATCTATTTGGCTCGTGTTATCCCTCTTTTATGCTGTGATCGTCGGCGCGTCTATAAATGCAGAAATCCTGGGTGTGGAGCCAAGGAACCCTGATGAGTCACCATGAGTCAGCAAACACAGATCTATGATTAGCTTTTGACCACGACGAGGATGGCGGGCGGGCACGCTTCCTCGCGAGTCGGTAGGATATTTAGATATTTAAATGCACACTTGTTAATTAAATAGTTTGCAGACTCCGGCTCGATGAAGTTTCGCCCAGTTGTTGCTTCGGGACGCAGGCCGGCATCATCAACTCCCAGCCGACCGGGTCCTTCTGTCGCCTCGACACCATCCAGACAGAATAACTCGACCCCCCAATCTTCTGTGCCCTACTATGGACTGAATAGTGGCTCTGACACCGACGGGCCATCCACGGCCCCACCAGCACCTCGGGCGGTTGTTCGTATTGCTCCAGGATCGTCGAGAACCATCTCTGCTCAGCCAAACCCGAGTATTGGACTCCCCACTACCCCTATCTCGGCTTTATCGACCCCGCAGGCTACATCCGGTTCCATAACTTCATCTGGTGTTCCACTCGGAGCTTCCGAGACCAATCAATCTCGTATCGCCTCCTCTCGGCCCATCAGACCCGTCCCTCGCCCAGTGTTTGTAGCACCCCCACGACCTCCTACGGATGCGCCTCACACAACTCAAACTCCACCACCAATACTAGTCCCAGATGCAGTGCTCCCGTCGCCTCCAGCAACTCAGGCGCCCGAAGCTGCTAACCAATCTCTGCCCGGTCCTTCTTCACCCCGCAATGCACGGTCTATTGCCATCGGTCGCACCCGTCATACGATGGAGACCGAGCTGCCCACGCCGCCGGCCTCGCAACCTGACCCATTCTTCCCGCTCGACCCGAGCCTTGATGGTCTAGTTACAAAAATGGGATTCCCAATGGCTGAGTTGGAGGCACCGGAGGTGGGGGCATCTACCCTAGTGCCTATGCCGCCTCATCCCCCCGGAGACACCCCGACCGCCCCTATGCCCCAAGGGATGGATCACATGCTTCCACCGCCATCGTTACCACTCGAGGAGGCTCAGTCGGATGGCTCAACTACAGGCGAGCCATCTGCGTCTACCAAGAAACGGCGAGCATACCGCACAGCCAAACCTAGTGGCGAAGGCCAGTCGAAGAGGAAACGACGGGTAAGATCTCGCCCCCGATCTTTATTCTTGGGTGATTAACACATTGCTGCAGAGACGTTCCGAAGCCGCGTCAAACGAACACACCGAGGACGATGCAGACGAGGAAACATCAAAACGGCCGAAGAGGAAGCGCGGCAGAAAATCAGGAACTAACACAAGAAAAGTGGTCACGTTGGAGGACCGAATCAGCGCGGTGGAGAGGCAAGCTGCTGAGGCGGCAGAACAGGGGACTCTTAGTGAGTCTGCTATATTTGGTATTTACACTGTGCTGACACCGGCCCAAGGCGAGCCTCTGGATCCGACAAACGCCACCATGGCGTCACTCTGTGACGCTGATCTCCCAACTGGGCGGGTAAGCTCCAAGTTCTTGGAAAAGGGAATCGCATATGTCAAGGTGTGTTTCATTCGTGAAAATGTGAGCCATATATTTACGAGGCCCACTCAGCATGTCGAAGAGCGCAGGAAACGCATTATGGAACGCACTGCCGAACGGCTCAAGAGACTTCGCGCAAGCGGCCTTGATCCAGACAACCCGAAGCACCCTCCCGCCAAGAAACCTGAGCCTACACCCGCGCCCGAACCAGCCGCAGACAACCCCGACCCTAGTGCATCAACCTCCAACCTCTTACGAGAACTCGGCGCGTCCCTCTCTCCCGAACCCGAACCCGCCCCAGCCGAAACATTTGCAGAATCGTCTGCAGCGCCCCAGATTCGATTCGTAAACGGCGAGATGGTACTCGACGAGGAGTCTCAGTTTTACGACCGCGCCGCAGGAGCCCAGCAGGACGAAGACTCGATGGTGATCGTGGACGAGGCAGATTCGACTCGGTTCTCCAACTCGGCGAGTTTTGCGAAGCGGGAAGGTGCGCGCGGCTCGAGATGGACCGCAGACGAGACCGAGTTGTTCTACTGGGTGAGTTGGGACTACCGAGGTGGATGTGTGGGCGGCTGATCGTGATGAGTGGTAGTGTCTGAGTGCGTTTGGCGAGGACTACGAGAATATCGCGAGGTACCTGGGCCGGACGCCTGGGCAGTGCAAGAACAAGACCAAGGCGGAAGACCGGAAAGGAAACGAAAAGCGAATCACAATGGCGATCAAGACTCGGATACCCCTTGGTATGTTTCCATATACACGAACAATATCCAGCATTAAGCGAAACGGCGCGCAGATCTGGAAGAGTTTGGGCGAATCACGGGTCGAGACTTTTCAGGTCCCCCACCAGAGATTCGAGCACCTGCCGCTCCACCAACGACTGAGCAAGAGGAACAGATAGAACCGGCGATGGTGGGAGCCAAAGCCAGGGACTCACGCTCTGCTCCGAGCAGTCCACGCAGGAAAGGAAAGGTACAACTGAGACACGAGGAGGAGGAAGTCATGACGCTGGAGGAGTATGAGCGGGACGGCAAGGACGATTGATCGGTTGAGGATGGTGCGATGTTCGTAATTTTATGCCATTAATCAATAAGTTGGATTATTTCTGCCAGATCACTCTCAACTATGATCCTCTGTGCGACAGAGACGTCCTGTTTTTTTAGGAGTGGCGCCAAATAAGGGTCAGCAATACAAAAATGTACCCAAACGCGACGCATAGAATTGCTATCGGCACTGGGCTCCACAAGAAAAAGAGGATCACGGCGAGCTTCACGCCACCTGTCCAAGTTTTGGCAGAAAAGAAGCAATTTAAATTGCGTAGATGACCTTGAAATGAGCCCATTCACCTGCTCCGAAAACGCGGTATGTCCCAAGTTTAAGGAGTGACCTGTCCGACAAGGATCGGGCTGAGCCATTATGATAGGTCCAACTTTTCGATCGTCAACGGAGACTGACTCATCAAGGTTTAAGATTTTGACAGGATGAAGCCGCATATACGACAACATGGATGAACGACCTTGACATTGTTTCCATGGATAAAACTGTGATACAGCACTACAGCCAATAGCTACACCCCCGTTTCGATTCTTTCATCACGTTACTGCTCGTCACCGTCTCGTTGAACCTATCCACATCGCTAGATGCACTATTTCTTCCTGCGTGCTCCACCCCTGCAGCTGCAGGCAAGTCAATGGGTTCGGCACTGACGAAGCGAGCACCAAACTGTTCTTTGATCGCCTGGAGACTCGCCACCCATCCAGGAGTCTCGGTTTCCGAGTCTTCCCCTTGAGTAGCAAGATCTGCCTGTAAACCGGAGCTTGCGTGGTAAAAATTTACCGCAAGCTGCATGGTGTGGAGTACACTATCAACCTCTAAGTCCCTTTCAAGGCACTCCGCCACATGATCCAGGACGGAGTTACCGTAGGTGGAGCCCCATCTTGGTTTGTCGGTTCAATGTTCACGAACTCTTCCTTGCAATAGATAGCAAGCTGGAGCGTTGACCGGCGCCTTTGGATATCGTACCTGCTTGGGAGTATAAGAGTAGCAACAAGTACCCTGAAGAAGAAAATAGTAGGAGCGGTTGTAGTAATGGTAGCATCCGTGTCCAAGAAAGAATCAAACAGAGAATATAGCATGTCATCAGAGCTAAGGAGAGCGAACAGCTGTGACTGATTGCTGACCACTCCTATCGATGAAAGGGTGTGAACACATGTTTTCTGGAGCTCCGATGATTGCGCATAACCAAGGATTGCAAGCGAAGGTATGTATAGCTCATAGTGATGTAGCCCCAAGCGAGAGAACAGAGAAAACAGTGGGGGCAGCCTTGAGGTCCGGATGGACATGCCTGGAATCTCAGTGATCGAAGACTCAAGTTGGCCATGCGAAGCCATACAGTGTGCAGTCCAGGTATATGACTCTGGAAGAGTTGGTATGCCAATTTCCCACAAATCAGCATCTCTATCAGGAATTCTGTCATAAAGCTGGAATGTGATAGATGAGGACGCTTTCAGCAGGTCGAGCTTGATATGAGGAAACAGCCCTACAAGTCCAAACATAAAGAGAGAGTTCCCATCGTTACGTTTTCGATTTTCTCGATAGTGCTTTAGTACTTTGACTGCTCGCATCTCTCGATCCTCAGATGTCCCTGCTCTTCTCTCTCCCCCTGGATACTCCCTGACTGCAAATGAAGAGGCAGCCAACATGAGCGCTACGGTTTCTGCAATATCTGGAGCGGAGTCGCAAAACGTGAGATAGAAATAGGCCAGCATGGCAGGGATAGGACATTCTCCACGATTTTCAAGCTTTGGCCAACATCCTACCATGTAGCGAGTGCACGAGTCAAGTAGTAAAGAAAGTGCCATATCTGAGGTTGGGTTGGGTTGGCCATTTAGATAGTGATCTAAGATACTGGTAGTGTGTGCAATGGCTGATGGCCTAGCAGCTATCATCATAGTCCGAATCGGCTCACGATGAGACATTTTCGGGTGCTCCCAATTCCAGCAGCATAATTCCAATGCCACGGATACCCCAAGTGTGAGCCAGTGTGAGTATTCTGGAGACGCGTTGAGATGTTTGAAAAGACTAAAACACATAGTGTAATTAAAGCCAGCAGGTGCATAAACTGAGATTCTGTACCTGTTTTGAACCTTCATCAAATCTTGGGCCCAGGCACTACCTTGAAGATATTTTTCATTCGGCTCTGCCCCCTCTGGAATCGCCCACTGATTGCCCTCACACTGGTATGTATCTCCACACAAGAGGGCGCATTCCGCACGACAGTACCTCAGTGCGGTCCACAGCACTTGCATTCCTTAGATCATACGAGTCATTACGGGGATCATATTTTATGCAAGCCATCATTCGGGTGTCCACCAAACTGAGGGCTTCGACGCTTGCAAGGTCAGCATGAGGCACTCGGGCCGTGCACCCGCAATTGCCTGAAGAGAAATGTCAACTGCGCGGCTATCTTCACAGTTGGAAATCATCCATGCCAGCATCTTGCTAGTGATGCGGTCCATAGGAACTGGTGTGTCCTCGTTCTTCTGCTCACCAGCTAGGCTGTTGGGGTTTCGAGCCAGAAGCCTATATTTCAAACGTAACAGAGTTGGTGCTAACCACCTGGGATAGGTTCCACGAATCCGTAGATACTCTACTACCGAGTAAGCTATACGGGGTGCTGTGGTGACAATAAAATCAATTATTGGTGTTGCCGGAGTGGTGTATGGGCAGAACTGAGCCACAAGCGGGAGCACGGTTGCCGACACATAGATCCAAGTTGCAATGTATGTGACTGCAATCACCGGCACCGCTGCACCAATGTTGATGTCCCACAGGTATACACAAAGTCCTGCCGCAAACAGTACTGTATGTACCATGTTAGCCCAGGTCATAAACTCAACACGATTACTTGCGTAGTGCCAGATGCAGCAGCCCAGGCAGATGCGTCAGCACCTCTTGCATCCTCCACTTTTGCATCCCATCCCACTTTTGCTGCCTTCTCCGTCCCTGTTCATAGGTCATGCCAGATCGATTGGACATAAACTTGTAGCACCATTCCTTGGCGAGCATGGCGATGAGTGACACAGCCACGCTCAGACTCAGAGATAGAAGCCAAAGAACGTTGACGACCACAGCCGACCGTGGTGGAGAGAAGCTATCGAGGCTCAAGTCCGGTTGTGGCAGCGTGGCGGGCTGACCGTTGGCTATTGCAACAAGGGTTTGCGAAATGACGAGCAGGGCTTTGGCAGAGGACTGAGCGGGATCAGGCTTGAGGTCACCAAGACTCTCGATGATGAAGCTGCAGCAGACAGGTTAGAGACTCAAAATGATCCCCCATTATGTGCTTACGCAGTGGAAATGGCAGAGAACAAGGCAGCCTGCAGACCAGTTAAGCAATATGCGGAACAACGGCCTAGAACATCTGAAACTCACGAAAACTATCCTCAGAGAGTCAGCGTTAGTTGATGACCAAATGGATGGTACGTACTTAGCAGCACATCCAATGAGCTGGAGAGGTCACTATTTGAGCAAAAGTATATTGTAGATGATTGAACCTCTCACTTGTTACGTCCATCGACTAGCTCTTTGTCCCACCTGTCGGTCTCCCTCACATACGCCTTCCACACTCGAGCTCCCCTTGTCATCTCTGCGCCAGGCTCGTCTACTGGTTCCTTCAGAGATGAGCCCTGCTTAGCACAGCGTAACCAAAATTTCGTTTTCAAAACGATAACCTACCTCTACGGCCATCGAGGTAGGATTCCGCATTTCGATTGTCCTTGGTATCGCACCTGCGCTGTTGGGCAGCATCACATACGACATTTTGGGACGTTATTGTAGCCTATTCTCTGTTTTATATGGTAACTTGGATGTATCAGCAGTGGTGGACGGCTGCAAGGGCACTGCTTGGCTGGCGCGAAGGACACGCTGTGCATAGCCACATGATCGAAATTTCATATCAACGGTGGCGTGTGTCGATCCATGCCACCCACCACAAGACCCTCAAGCACAATCTAGTGCTGTCATAGAAAAAATAAACCGGTATTATCTCCTCCTTGTTGAGCGAGCTACATGCCATTTCGCTCACGTTACTACTAAGTGGCGGCTGTGAGGACCAAGACCTGGCTTTCTCGGACAACACCATCCCACCACAGTAACACTTTTTTCATCTCCGCTCAATCCGAATCCTCTGATCCCCTCTATGGCGCGAAGATCTTCTGATTATTAGGACTAGATGTTAATCAGGGCTGGCTATACCACAGGGGCCCAAATGCGGTACACAAATTCGCCACCATTACCTGGGTTCCAGGTCGAAACAGGATCGGAATCACTCCACACGGAATGCCCGATTTTTGACCACAAATGCGAGGATTAAATTATACCTATGATATCAAAAGGCGCGCACCCACGTGCTCTCAAAAAACGGGACATCGTGGGCATACAGAGGCCGACCCCCTTCGATTGTCTACCTGAGACACGAGAGTTAAGGGCTGGCTAATATTATTTTTTCTTTCTCCCACGATCCCCAGTATATCACACCCGGGCGTACCCATTGTGAGATGCCATTTTCTCTCCAGAGACTCCCTGTAGAATATTATTGTACGTAGTACCAAGTTCGAGAATGAATGAGTCATTGAGTCGGGTCAGTAATCGAGTCGGTTCGCTATATGCATAGTATATGCGCATCCGACCGCGTGTATGAATGGGATAGTTTTTTTAAATCGAGTAATGTTCATCACCGTTTCGGGGCCAGGCCCTATGGCGTGACGTATGTACCAAATACATGGAGGACCCTACGGATCGAGAGAGAGCGAGAAGGACAATCTAGGGGACGGGCTATATACGAAAATCAGAGATGATGGAGAGGGGCTATCTAATGGTGTCTACAAAGCGGCCTGTGGCCTTTATATATTCAAAGAGAGGGAGGAGGGCCTCAGAGGCTTCGAAGAGGTAACCTAGGGACAGGATCTCTAGCTCAGCAAATTCGAGATATACGTAGCGTTCGGCCGCGTAAATGGGGCAGCGGGGGACGAAGTGTGCGACCGTGTCTGGGGAGCTGGGGCAGTGTTCGCAGTCTGGAGAGTTTGTGGTTTGGATCCGGAAAAGGCGCTGGTTGAGTTGGACGTGACCAATGATGAGACGGAAGAGCAGGACTTCTCGGGAGCGTGGTATATTTCGGGTGTGTGATGGGAAGTTGAAAGGCGAGAGGAGCGAGCATCGGAGGTGGAACTTCGTGCCCGTCGTGGAGCCTTCCCAGAGCCTTTTGGTTTTCTCCCTTTTGTGTTCGCCTCAAGACCTCTGGGTTGGTCAAAGGAGGGCGCAGGAGGTCGTGGGACTAGACTGGGCTTGTACCGTTTTCCTAGGGCTGCTAACTTGGATTGTGATCTGCGAGAATGGGCAAGTTTGAGGGTATTAATGGGAGCGCCTTCGGCCCCCTACAGACCACCCCATTCAGTTTAGCCTCTTACTTCATTTGCTCTATCTTTAGAATATTTATTTCTCTTTCGTATCATACACAAAAATTGATTTCTATACTCTTAATTACGCAAGTTCTGTCCTCACCAACACACTTGTTAAGCGGCTGAGGACAAATGCTATTTTGTGGCCAGTAGAACAAGCAAGGCCAATGATAACGGCAGCATAGTTTAACCACGAGAGTTGAGTAGTTCTGACACGAAATAGTTTGAAAGAGGGCTGGCGTATGAGTGTAAGCACCTTTCCGCCGATTCCGGCTCAGTCTTGACGTCAACAAAGAAGTTTATATAAATCTTTCCCCCATTTCGTTGGTACTGAGTAGGGGGGCTTGCTGTCAGGGGTGCGTGATAAATGCTGTAGGGTGTCTATGCATGCTGCTCGGGCAGGTTTCGCATAGATATGATCATTCGACTTCCCCTCACTCATTATTTTCTTATTGCTCCTTATCGATTTGTTCCTAGCGATATCCTTGACTCTCGCTGTATGTCGCAGAATTGCTGGCACAGACATATGCCGACTTTTCAACTCCATTTTTCACGCCGCAGCCGTTTTGCCACTGCTTTCGTCGAGCTCCTGCTGCTTGATTACACGAGGAAACCTCAAATGCGAATTGACGAAATGATACAATCAGTCGCAAAATCTCCATGTTTCGAAACGAGCCATCGATCCTACCGTCGGATTATGTGATTATATAGCGGTTGGCAATGGCCTGCAACACAAGACACACTTATGGTTCTCCGGTGATCTTCTCAAGAATCAAGCAACATTTCATCGGAGGTATGAACTTTTTAGGACTATTAATCTAGAATTCGACATCACAATATCACAAGGTAACACCTGCAGATACTTATTTAGTCCATCATACTAGTATTCTAGGTACTTCACGGCCCCACAGAGCTCCGGACTATGAATATCTAAAAACCAGATGTGAGCCCAGCAAGGCCAGATGGGGGTTCCGAACACCTACCTCGTTCGAGTCATCTGAAGTAACAATCAACTCGCCGGCTTCTGTGAAAACGGTTCCGACCGGTCTTATGCACTCGTCTGGACACTTGGACGTATCTGCCATCCAGACAAGTGTCTGGTAGCCAGAAGTAGAGCTGGGTCCGGCAACAGGACCGCGACCGTCTTTCGTAAAGGGGATTCGGATAACCGAGTATCCTACGGAAAAACGCGATCAATATAATATCTTTAAATGATCACGGCCGCGCATACCAGTCGGGTGATCCCGATTCCAAGATCCGTGGAAGCTCGCAAATGCGTCACCGGCCCACTGCTTATTCAGCCCCAATTTGCTGGGCACCTTGGGACCTTGGTAGAACACGAGATCGAGAGGCGCGGTGTGAGCTTGGAGAGACAACCTAGGCGGAACGTTGTTCCTCGGGTTCTGGCACCACTCGTCCGTCGGAGTTGTGGGTGGGGCCCGGACCGAGAACTGATCGCCGGTTTTGAAGTTGAACTGGGGCCCTGTCGCGTCCTTCGGCACTGTCGAACTGTTCCATGCGGTAAAGCAAGAGGGGTAGCCGTAATATTTGCGCTCGAGCGGGATTTTTTCATTGCCCTCAAGGGGGATGAGATTCAACTCCTCGGCTGAAAGTACCCGATGAGAAGCGTCACCCTGGAGTCGAGATAAACATACCAGGGTTGTCTTGATGTACGTCAACGCCACGCCAAGAAACCTCGTCGGAGCCGTTTTCTATCTCCCAAATGCTCTTGTTATCCTTTGACAAGGCAATTCCTACCCCGTTTCGATTGCCCCAGGATAGAATTTGACCCTGTTGCCACACGTAACCGCTTGGCGGAACGGTGTCCAAGCAAAACCGACGGATCTGAGCGGTACCAGTGTTCGGGTCGGCTAGGACAAATCAGATAAATCGTGTTGAAAGATATGCCGGAGCATTCTTACCCGCAGCATCATTGACATTGCCTGCAGAGCCTCGTGATACAATCAGATATCTTGATTTCCCTGCAACTGGCGGTTCGAGCAGCAAAGTACGGGTGACGTGATCTAGGGGGCATTTCACATTTAGAATTTGGAGATCGGAATGATGGACATTCTGCGTACCTGGAGGAATCGCACCCACATTCGTCATATTCCACGCAATAGTCACTGGGTCTCCGATCACACTCGCAGTCGCGGGGTTGTACTTCCAACGAAACACGTTTTCCATAGAGCTTGCATAGAGATACTGAAGCCCTCCCTCTCCGGGACCAATTTCGATTCCATGCTCCAGATTCACATCACGAACGACTGGACGTTTCTCCCATCCTACGCAGTTCGAATCGTTCCGGAAAGTCAGCGCAGTGACACCAATGTAGCGCTCCACTACGAGCAAGTTCTTTTTGCCGTCGATCCTCATACCCCGAGGCTCGCTGACATTGTTATAGATGATCTGGGCTGTTAGACCAGGGAGCGTGGTAGGCGGATGGGCGAACGCGAGTGAGGCCAACGGCTGGCATGTTCCGAGCGGTGGGGCAGGACTGGCCATAGCAGCCGCAGCGCAGAATACGAGAGAGGTAACTAGGATAGACATAGTTCGAAGTTGTACCCAACACCTCGATGCTGGCTGGTTGGAGCGGGTTGAGTCCCTCGGCTCCACTGGTCAACGTTTTATTGCCGAAAAGTTTTGCCTTCGAGAGTGAATTCATTCAATGGAGGAGCAGTATCGAAATTATCCCCTGCAGGATCAGATCCGCATTTCCTTGGCATCACGGGAAGGAGAACCTACAGGAATTTCGAATGTGGCTTCTGAACACATCGGAATCCGGCGCCGGGAGACAGAAATACGATAGCCGGTGAATGGAAGCCCGAGGGACAGATTGTGGATCAAGGAACGGGAAGAACTAGAAGGTGCAGCTGAGCGACCCCAAGTCGTTGCCAAGATTAGGCTCGCAGTGCTTACTCCGCACCTAGCTAACAAAGGCTAGGTAGTTGCATCCCCCCTGGTTTTCATCTCGGGATCCATTGTGGGATTTGGGTGGATGTACCGTGCCATCTATTTTTCGCGACGGGACATATACGCAAAATGGCGAAATGTTGACTGAGTGATCCGCTTACTGCCATAACGCAATGTCCCTGTAACCACAAACGCTTGTAGTCTACATGAGCTGATTAATGTTACATGGATAGTTTCTCATGGGCACAACTCGTCTAACTAGGTTAGCCACTTACGATCGTCTTACTCGCTGAATCCAATGACCCCCAATTGCCGGTTTCGATAAATAGCTAATCGTGTAACGGTCCTAAGATAGCCCAGGGTCATGAAGTGTTGCCAAATTTTACCGGTTTATTTGGACTTTCCCCATGACTCGACAGATAAATAGGAATAGGTGCATACATGAAAACGAGTATTCGCTCTCGGCAGCGTAAAAACAACTGGACAAGGTGGTGGACGATATTCTTGCTTAATTTTCAGCCTCATACAAATCCTACAATCTTACCATGCTCAAGTTTATTGAAAATCGATGGTATTTGCTCTTAGCCTAAAGAAAGGATCCATAGGCCGAAAAGGGGGAACCGGTTCAGCACATATACGAAAGCCTGGCCCAGTTTCACGAACTCGACTTCTGGATCACAAACACCTAACGTCCAGAGCGGATTAGTATCAATAGGGTGAAGCGCCGTCCCCTCTCCTTACCTCCCCCGTTGAGTCCGAGCTTACAATTAGCCGACCAGCCTGGTCAAATGCAAGTCCAACTGGGCGAATGCACCGACTAGCGCACTTGGACAAGTCGGGCGCTGCAACTAGAGTTTCATACCCGGTTGTAGAGTTGGGCGGTGCCGCAGGGCCACTACCGTCCTTCTTGAACGGAACCCGAACAACCTTGTACCCTATATATGTTGGCCAATAATCATCAATTTTTTGCAGCGGACGAAATATACGTACCAGTCGGGAAATCTCGATTCCAAGAGCCGTGGAAGCTTACAAATGCGTCCCACTCCCACTCCCCCAACCCGACAGAACTGGACCCACCCACAGTATTGTAAAACACAAGATCGAGTGGAGCCAAGTGAGCTTGGAACGATAACGCAGGTGGTACGTTATTCTTTGGGTCGGCACACCATGCATCGGTTGGAGCCGTCGGTGGGTTTCGAACAGAGAACTGATCCCCGGTTTCAAATCTAAACTGAGGTCCTGTCCCAGAGTTGGGCACGGAAGAACTATTCCAGACAGTAAAACAAGATGGATAGCCGTAATATCTCTGAGAGAGAGGAATAGAAGAAGCGCTCGTGAGAGGAATTTTGTTTAACTCTTCAGCTATAGTATGCCGCACACTGATGAGCTGTATGTTCCTCTTGATCGAGATGCCACTTACCTGGATTATCCTGATGCACGTCGATCCCCTGCCATTGGAGATTATCGGAGCTGTTTTCGGCTTCCCAAATGCTTTCTCCGTCCTTGGACAGCGCGATTCCGACGCCGTTTCGGTTGCCCCAGCCAAGAACTTCGCCTTCGGTCCATGCCCAGCCTTTGCCTGATGGAACATCTTCCAAGGAAAATCGGCGTATCTGTGCTGTACCAGTAGTTACATTGGCTAGTTTGGAGAGGTGCTGCGTAAACTACGCCGTCCATGACACCCGATAGTGTACCTACCCGCAGCCTCGTCCCCGTTCCCCGCAGACCCACGGGAAACTATGAGATACTTGGAAGCCCCATCGACCGGAGGCTCAAGCAGTAAAGTCCGGGTGACGTGATCTATAATGTCATCATATTCCGGCTTTGTGATTCAGAAGCATCGGATTTATGCTGACCTCCAGAAGGTGCCCCCGCATTCGTCATATTCCACACGAGTGTGACAGGAGCCCCAACGACGGTTGCGGTCGTAGGGTCATAGTCCCAACGAAACACACTTTCCTGAGAGCTTGCATACAGGTATTGCCTTGTCCCGTTTCCAGGCCCCATTTCTATTCCGTGGTTGGTTGCCTTGTTTTCGACCACCACGCGCTTTTCCCAGCCCGCGCAAGTCGAGTCATTCCGAAAAGTTAGAGCAGATATTCTGGTTTCACGTTCAACAACGAGTAGGTTCTTCTCAGAATCGAACCTCATGCCTCGAGGCCTGGTCAGGTTTTTATAGGCGACATAAGCCGTCAGACCGCTAGCGACAGTGGGTGGGTAGGAAAAAGACAGAGAAGTGAGAGGTTGGCATACACCTAGGGATGTGGGTACGCCAAACACAGGTGACGCGGATAGAATAATCAGAGCAACTAAAGAAGCCATTTTGAGCCGAAACAAAGTTGTGTGCCGTACCAAAGTTGAGGAGGGGGAGTCTTATAAGGCACGACGCCTACGAAAACGCCAATGTATCAGTCATTCTCGAAGCCCAGTGTTAGTTTACTCCACAGCAACCACCACTGGCGAACGGCTGCCGACTTGGCGCCAAGTCTGGCAAAGAAGGAATAGACTGGTCCCAGCGTATCAGTGTGGGCATGCCGAAGAACGAGTTCGACGGTTGCAGAAGCCCCGTCCACATGCAAACCAGCTCTTGAGTATTTCCGAGCATGTTCTCATCAAGGGATGGGCGGTGTCAAGATCCATCACTAGGCAACCCCGGTGGTAGAGACCAAGAAAGTGGTTCAGCTAATCGCCCGGCGATTGTCGCGTTATCAATCTCGCGCCGGGACACAACATCTGACCCTAGGCTTTAAATTTTCGGCCTCGAGTCAGCTAATACGAAGAGTTATTCTCTCAAGACAAGGCAAGTGGGGTTTTAGGCCCAATTACTGGATAGTACTTACTCGAAATAATTAAACGTATATTGCTCCAACATCCAATCCACCGGGGATAATCTCATCAACTGCCTGGCTCTGCTTTCTTTTAAAGGATTTGGGTCCTAAGGCCATTATTGGCCGGGAGGCGGACTGCTTTTGGTGCGCTGGCGGCAAAGGAGTCGGTCTATGTTTGGTCTCCAAGAGATCGTAATGCAATTTCGACCAAAGCTTCATAGAGCGTCAAATTGGGGGACTAAATGCGTTGAACATCACAACCGATCCCACGAGGAAGCATTATCTCAGTTTACGTGCGGCGCATATATGCATTCCTGTTATTTTCTCATGGGACATGGATATAACCGAACCTGTGAGCTATAGAACTTACAAAACGCGCATGCGATTATCCAAACATCGGGAAGCCAGCCACTGTGGATAGATCCAAGGGTTTGATTCTCCAAAGTGAATGCGTAACAGACGAAATTTCAACTACTGATACGGTGCCTGCGGACGAGCATTAGAAATACTGAATGAGGGAACAACCCGGCACCAGGATGAAAGGCACTCGAGACTGTTGAACGAATGTGATTCTTTGCATGTAACCCGACGTTATGCTTGCGATTCGACTCACATTTCTATTGTACGTTCTGTTCTATCACACATGTGAACCGTGCTCTGTACCATCGTTGAGAAAACAATGTAGTAGCCTCATTCTACAATAGCGCTTCAACAGCCATGTCTTATTATCCAACGGAACAAACCCACCATTTCGCTCCCGTTTCTCCCTTGCAAAGGCGTCCACAACGTTCTACCCATTAATCTAGTGAGTGATATTGATACTTCAAGCAGCGGTATTTACGAACCTGAGCAAAGTGCAAGAGCTCGGCTTGCAGAACTCGATTTTAGAGCTCTTCCCTAGATTTTGAATACATGTGAGCGATGATGAACCATTCAAGACAGAGAGACTAACATGATGCGACTAAGGATGGGCTGATAGTTTACGCCGCATTTGCTTGTTCACCAGCCAAATCCGCCTGGTATCCAGGGCTGTCAGGAGCCTCTTGGGATCAAAATCGGTCTTGAGGAACACTCAAGATCATTTTTGGGCTACGGATCACCCGATTTGCCCTTGAGGGCTCTAGAGCTCCGGCGGGTTTGCCTGAGCAGCACTTGGCTTCCCGGTTGGCAGATCGTTATCGGCGGTGTCAGGAGCTGTGGTCATTCTAGGAAATTAGCAACGAAGTGGTAGAGTGCAAGAAATATGCGACTGATCACGGCCGCATGGGCCCAAGAGGCCTTGGATTGCAACGTGATTTTGGGCAGTGTCGATTGGTAGTTTCTTTCAGAGGTTTTCGTCAATAAATCTTATCTCGCATAGTTTACACATCCTGGATCTTTCGGATGACGATTATATGCATGCTTCGGTCTTGAACGCTGCGGTTTCGGACCAATGCTTTCGCCTAGCATAGCTGGTCGTGTTACTCGCCCTTCTGGATCCCAAGGCTGGGACTGGTTGGAACATTTGTATATCGTTTGGTCTTGTCTATTATCACACTGCTACACAAGTATTAGAATATTTTCGTATACAGCCACGTCTATATTTCGCATCGCAATCCACCCGCAGTTCAAAATACCTCTGTAACCGTCGTCATGTTCATTCGAATCCGCATACACGAGCCTTAAATATGACATTTCTACAAAAATATACAAACAAGGACAGCTAACTCCAATCATCAATCGCAAGCGCATGCAGTTCGATCAGATAGTCATTATATTCGCGCACCGAGGCCTGGGACACAGCCGCGCCCAACTGGTTGCTCTCCGCCAGCGCCTGGTCTACACCACATTGCAAATTCAGCATCGACTTGTACTCTTCGAATCCAAAGTTCTGCTTGTCTTTGATGTGCTCGAGCATGTTCTGTGAATAACCGTCAGTTTTGTGCTCTGGTGATTGAAAGACAAAACACATGCCGCCGGTCCCAAGGAGAATAGTTGATAGTAGTCTTGAGCCTTTGAGAGTTCAGAGTCATCAGGTAAGCCGGTAATGGTTTTGAGATTCTGTCGAAGTGCAGAGATATTACGGAGCATCTTCTGGATACCCAGATCGTTGGCTAATCGGATGAGGCGAGAGTTGGAGACCAGCAGATGCTCGATCAAACCGCCAAGACCGTCAAATATAAACCTAGGCCAACCTGAGAAACCGGTTGACACGGATCGGACGAGAATGGCATACCTCCGCTCAATTTCGGGCAGCACCCCTACGATTGCATCGTCGCATGCAATCAAACTAGTATTGAGGTCCTGCACAAATGGATCTGGCTCGGCACATTCCTGATCAACTCGATAGTTTTCCTGCGCAACCGAAATGACTACCAGAAGGTTAAGAAGACGCCGGCGAAACATACGGATTTGACCCCAGAATCGAGGTAATGCATCACTCTACATCGAACGTCGATTCGAATCGTACTGAGCGTAAGCTCCGCGAGTTGGTCGTAGGTTTTGATAATCGCATCAAAACGGCTACAGAGATGTCGGTCAAACACTTGGATCACCAAAACGGAACACTCACTGAGCCATAGCCCTTGATAGAGGAAGTTTCAGTCCACCAGGAGCAGCGCCGGCTTGAACAACCTCGAGAGGTATCCTTGGAGAAAACGGCGAGCTTGGGACAGGTGGAACAGGGGTTAGGGGTGAACGTCCTGGTCGTTCTTCCACTGGCGAGAGCGGATCTTCGACCATCAGTTTCATGCCGAGTAGTTGTGTAATAAACCAGGTCTAGTCCAATAGGTTAGTCCAGAATTTTCATATCAAAGCGAGGACTTGCCAAGCTTCGGTACAAACTTCCAAGAGCCGTCAAATCTCTAATATGAGGCAAGAGGTTTTCTTTCTCGATCATTCCATTTGCGAGGAAGGTAAGCTCCTGCCTCGTCTCTTGTCGACAGAGCGTGCGCCGCTGTGAAACGTCGTGCAGCTGCCTTGCCAGTCAGTCTTTGTCAGACGCAGACATGGCTCGACGCGACCTACCGGCGTGGAATACAACTCGCCCAAACAGGCCGCCACCTCGGGTCGCTGCGCCCACTGAGCAGCCACGCTACTAATCCCCCCAGAAAAGGCGTTCTTGGAAACGAGATCGAGGAATCGCTCGTAGCATCGTTGATAGAATTGGATGATGACACCCAAGATCAGACGCGCATAATTCTCGCGGTGAAAGGGTGTGGCTTCGAGCATGATGCAGAGGGAGTTGATAAGAGCCATGAGTTGCATGCTCGCCTAGGTTGACATGAGACTGGAATATTGCGAATGTATACGAGGACATACCTTGACCAAAGGTTGCTCTGATATCCTCCCTGAATGAGTGTCCTCTTGGAATGCGTCCGTTCCTGTTCAGGACTTAGCCCATGCTCCCATGATATGAAAACTCTTACTCACCACCAACCGCCAAATGGAACAAACTCGAAACTTTTTCCTCCAACTGGGGTAAATACACCCTCACCACAAAGTCGTCCAAGAACCCCTTTTCGCCCTTTTCCCCAACACCACCACGGATCACTCCGTCTGGCAAGCACGCTCCGACTCTTTCCAGGAACGCAAGGGTGGGTTGGAATAGCACACTGACATGGAACGCATCAGGTCGAATCAAAAGTCGATGCTCAGACGCGTCGGGGCCAGAGGAGAATTGTGCCGCCGGTTCGGAGAGGGACGTGATTAGACCTGGTACGGTCGAGCGCAAGACTTGAGTCACGCCCTCTTGGTGAGGACGCAGGGCTCGGTTGATCGGTTTTGGATCAGTATCCGCAAACCGGAATGCCCCCTAGAATTCGCCAGATCAGTTCGTGATTGGTCCCGCATCGGCCCCAAAATACTCGGCTTGCGTACCTTGGTTCGATCCCTGCCAAACCTCCCCGCTCGCAACGTCTCGTTGATCGCACTGATTGGATTTCGACCTGCCGTAGCCCCATTGCCCTCGTCGGTAATATGATCGTGCAGCAGATTTCGAACCTGCGTCCGGGTCCCAGTGAGTTCAGGCTCATCGTCGATATGGTTTCGACTCACCTCGGACTGGATAGAAGCCCACGCATTCGCAAGCGGAAACAACTGCCCAGGACTCGCCCCACTCAAACTCGAATCCCTGAAATCTCGTCTCTTTTTCGCACACATCAACACCTTCACCCGACAAGAACGAAAAAAAAAAAAAAAAAAAAAAAAAAACACTCACCGAGCCAATCCGATCCGCGACCTCACTCAGGACTCTCAACCCTTGCACAACCGCATCCAACTTGGAATACAACGTCCAGCATAAATCACGCAAAATCTCATGGTCCACTTTTTTGGCTGCGCCCTCGAGTGCGGCCAGCCTCAACGCGCCGGGGCCTTCTCCGACGAATACGTACAGGCCCGCCGAGGCCGAATCGGCATTGGGTCGCTCGCGCCGGACAAACTCGGCTCGTTCGTGCACGTCGGCGATCACGCCTTCGACTAGGCCGAAGATCTCGACGCCCAGTCGCTGGTTGACGGAATCGAGTCCGGCGCCGAGGGAACCGAGCACGGCGAGCGCCTCGAGGATCATTTCGATGTATAAGAACGAATTGGACTCGATGTTGTCCGGTGTTTGAACGTCGATGGCTGCTGCCGCTGCGACCATCGAAGTAGGTCGGGCAGAAGTTGTGAGGGACGCGTTGCGGGAATGGCCTTTTGGGCGCGAGTTGTCGGGGATATGCATGGATGCACGAGTGTCGTCTGGGACGCTAAATGAGACGTCTGCAGCGGGTCGCATTTTTAGATCTGCGAGGTATGATGAGAGAGCGTGGGGCATGGCATTATGGGGGGTCGGTGGGGATGGTTCGGCTGAGGGGGGATGAAAGTCGGGGACTGTCCCAAATAGTTAGAAATTCCAATGGTGAGCGACGAAACGAAACATACGGGAGTCTTGTCCAGGTTTATAGGCAGCCCATCGAGACTCGCACCAGAAGCTTTTCAAATATAGATGCGCGTGTAGCTCCTCGATCAGAATATCTCGTAAAGCCTAAATGCACATCGGTTTCTCTGGTTCAGACCAAGCTGCGCGACAGCTTACCGTTTCTTGCCCACTTAGATACAACCTCAAATCCGTCAGAGCACCAATCTCCATAAGATCAGCGTTTTTTATTGTCTTTTGACTGCGCACAAGCAGCAAGGCGGCCTGCAGCAGTTTCTTCTCCGACATGAGGGATTCGAGTTGATCGGGCACGGTCTTGAGACGATCACTGCATAGCCATTCAACGTTAGAGTTGTACCCCGCTCGATCAAATTGCCGCTACATTTCGTCGAGAATTCTCAGCATCTCTTCGATCATCTGACCCCTCGACCAAAATTGCACAAGATCCGCGCGTTGGTGGCTGAGGGCGGCGCGTGCGTCCGTGAGACTTGTTCGTGCTTCGGCTATGTGTTTCTGTGTTTCTGAGAGAAGACTCAGAGGCTTGCGTGATGAGGGAGAGAGGCGGCAAAGGCCTGGTAGTGCTCTAGTCGAGTCAGATGTTTAGTTTGGCCACAAGGGAGGAAAGCAGATAAACTTACTATCCACCGTGCCCTTCAATGCTCGTTCTAGCATTCCCTTGGTCCTCCGGAAGGAGTCCAAGTCTCGTCCGACAGAGGAATCGTCAAGTAGGGATAGCGCGAGCGAAACAGGATTGAACTGTGCCGAATCGTCAGCCTAGGACATAGAATCCCAAAAAGATATTCACATCAGGATCAATCACAAACGCCCACTCCTCTTGCATCTGATCCAATACGGCTATATTCTCTAATTAGAGAGTCGCCAAGCGTCAAACGAGGTACCCACCATCGATCTCCCCCAGGGTGCCCCTTCGCCCCTTGATTGCTCTCCCAGGCTCTCGTTCGCGTATTCGTTCTCGCTGCTCGATAAGCTTCTCCTTTTCTCGATCGACTCCCGCTCGTCTGTAGGCCGCCGTTTGGAACGCAGAGAGCACGGTGCCCAGCGCCTTGGGCCCATCGTCGACCGAGTTTAATCTCCTTGTCTCCTGGACCTGTGGCTCGCCGTCCATGCCGCCATAGGGGTCCGCATCGTCGTCAAACGAGGGACGCGCGGAGCCCGACGCAACGGAATTGACGGGCCGCCGTTCCGAGCGGGCGGGGCGACTGGGGGCGGGCGATGCGCGGGGGTTGTTGTAGTACATCTGGCTGCCGGGCGGCGACGTGCCGAATCGGTCGCGGTCGCTGGTGTATCCGCCGGTCAGCGAGGGCACACGTGGTCGCGGCTGCAGCGGCCGGGTCGCCGGCATCGGGGGCGGCACGTCGCGCGAAAAGTCTTCCGATCCGCGGTCGCGCGACCGGGACGGGCGGGCACGTGGGGCGCGCGACATTATTCGCTTGGTCGCATACGCCTCTGCAGATAGACGTCAACCCAGGACACTCGCTACTGCAGCAGACGTGCCTAGATCCCCCGCAGTGACGAAATTGAGCGTTCAAATATCTCGGTTGGCCCTTCTCTTCAACGGTCCAGTTCAAGTTTCAAAAATACCGATGAGATAATAACAGCTATACAATGGCTGGTCGAGGGAAGTGGCGAAATCGACACGTGACTCGTGACAATTGTCGATCATTTGAAATATGATATACGCATCTGTTGGTACCATTAACATCTCGATCGACTAGAGAATTTCAATCCCGAGAGATATTTGAATAAAACATTGCGGGTGCGCAAGACAGCTATTCTCTTCCAAGGGGGATGACCCTGAGTTCCAGCGGTGGTCAAGCAGTGCATATACGAACCAAGCTTCCGCTTCCGTGGCTGAGATATTACCATCTGCGGCGTGCGCCATGGTGTCCAGGGTACAGTAAACGGTGGCTGAAGACCGTGGTGAGTGATGTCGGGCTTTCATACGAGAGCTTAGAGTATTTGAAAAAAGGGACACGGAATACGATGTATGACTCGGAGAAGCGATAGTTTTCGTATGAATCAAAGTGGGCAAGTGACAATAGATTCATTGCTAGTTCATTGTTTCACACGGTATCTATTCGGAGCCTGAAGTAATTATCCCCCTGCGATATCTGTATTTTATGACGAAAAACTGGCTGTTGGTCGTTCAGTGCCCCGAAGCGATTATAACGCAGTTGCCTGGCTGAGAGCTGAACCGGCTTATAAACTATAGCCTAGATACGTTGAAACGTGTGTTCCTCAGCCAAAGGAATACCCTGAAAGATAAAAAGACGCATGGTAATCTCAAGGAGGTCCCAGAGATGCCAGAAACCGCTCCTTGCAAGCACCCCAAAGTCTGACAAGTCATGTGGATTATCTCCTTGACCCATCGAGGCTCTGCTCCCGGGAAACACACGATTCAATGACAATATGACTTTCTCTTACCCGTCAAGCAAGAGTAGATCGTGAAGCACAAGTGACTCACAGATCCTTGTTCTGTACCCTACCATCGCGGGCAAGTCATCTGAGATTTCACCCCACATATACCGGACACACGCACTCATCTGAGTAACCGGCTGGGCCCCAAAACCTTTATATCACACATGCACTTTTACTACGCTTTATAGCTCATCGACCCCACGTGATATAACAGGTGGGAACCCTGATGTGATGTGACCTTATAGCGTGCGCCAGCATCCACATCAACCTACTGCCCATTTGAACATCCCCAACAAACGAAATATCCGCACACATGTCGGACAAAAATTTCCTCATCGACAAGCTGAGGCAGCTGTTTCCAAACGAGACATTTAGCTCTTCTGGTGGCCCGCGCATCACGTCGTCCAGCGGCTCAACCTACTTTGCGAAAGCTGGATCGTCTAGCGAGTCTGAACAATACCGTGCAGAGACACGAAGTCTAGAACTCATGCAAGCCGCCGCTCCTGGTCTATGTCCCCGCGTGATACTTGCGTCTCACGAAGGGCGACCGTTCCTGATAAGTGACTATCTTGATCTCACGAGTCTGTCTTCTTCTGCAGCAGCCTCCAAGACTCTTGCTCGCCGTCTTGCCTCTGAACTACATGCCTCAAAGTCTGAAAACGGAAAGTACGGGTTCGAGTGCCCGACGTTCTGTGGTGCAACACGAGTTGACAACGGGTGGTACGACACTTGGGAGGCTGCATATAGCGCCATGATTGGTGGTCTTCTTGATAAATTAGAGAGTGAAGGGTCCTACCGAGAATTATGTGCCCGAGGGAGGGAAGTCCAGAAAAAGCAAGTGAAATCCGACGATTCACCAGAGCCGTATCATGATGCAACCACAGGGTCATACCTTACCTCCTTGGAGACCGGTTGAAGGAGGTCGAGCCAGTTTTGTGTCACGGAGATTTATGGGTATGGCCTATTGCCCTTTCGGAGCGACTTGGTGCTCATATGCTATCTCACAGAGCGGAAATGTTGGTGTTGACCCGAGTGGAAATCCAGCGATTTTCGATCCTTCCAGCTACTACGGTCATAACGAGTCAGAGTACGTCTAATCACATTGCATGCACATATTCCAATAACCGATGGTAGCTTGTAGCTTGGCGATTGGTCGGATGTTTGGCGGATTCTCCCCTGCATTTTACAAGGAGTATCATTCCTATCGACCCAAATCAGAACCTGTCGAAGACTACGACGACAGACTAAAGCTGTACCAACTCTTCCATTACCTAAACCATACCGTCTTATTTGGGGTATGTCCAAGTTACTTAAACCGAGCACGCCCTTCATGACCTCCTCGCGGGTGTACAGGGTATGTATGCCAACCAATCAACGACTTTGGCAAACCAGCTTCTCAAATCAGCACGCATTGAAGCATAGAATCGGGTGGATACTCTGATGGATTCATTCTCTGCTAAATCAAATGCGTTAGAGGGCTACGCGCGACCGACAAAGACCCACATATTGATGTCTGGCATCTCTTCGGATTGCCTTTGTTGTGTTTGATGGATTAGCCTTGTCAGGGAAAGTGGATCTACCTTTTGCAACCTTGTGTCACTTTTCTATTGTCACCTTAAAATTTGTGTAAATGACATGCAACCCGATTCCAAAGCCACCTTTACGTCTGTGGGCAAAACTCAGGTGTTTTCATCCGAAAATAATTGAAAATAATCAGGTCCATTATCGTCTGAGATGTCCGAGTTGGGGGTTGGCAGAGTTTATCTGCCCATTGGTATTCGTAAGGCCTCACCCATCGCCAAGCCTTATGGGCCGGCTATTGATTTGTATTTGGTTTGTTCCTGTTCTTCTCTCACCTCGAGTCAGTTGTTACTGCTTGTTTGTTCTACCCAGCTTGTGCCTCGCCGCAAGCATGTGGTTGTGCACCTGTGAAAGAGTGCATGCCCCCCCCCACACACACGCGCACAGCCCGTGCTTGTACGATCTCTATCTCTCTCTTATCTCTTATTGCAGTCATTTTCTAGTATCTCATTTCATATCGTACCCTCACGGTCTCTAGTCGTGTATTTTAGCCACTCGTCATGTAGCCTGCCCGATAGCTCATCCTCGAATGCTTGCGCCCTCAGCCTCAACACTCCAGCCTCTCATTCGCATTCGACGCGCTCGGCCTACAGTCCTCACAGCACCCATGACCCCTACCATACGTAGAATCCAAATATAAATACATCAAATGCACTAGAATCAAGTAGCAGTCGCATGACTTGCATAGTGCTTACCAGATACCACTGAATGTTCTACGATGTACTAGAACGCCTCTATATGTGTATACAAGGAGCGCATGTCAGCTGTGTAGCTACTCTGACACATAGTCAATATACGCACTTTTACCCGTCTTACACATACCGCGCTACGCGCATTTACTGTGTGATCTTTAGCATTGATTTCCACACCGTACCACTGGCCACGGTGGCGCGTTTTTTAGGGCTTGGCTAAATGCAGCCAGTGGCAATGAACAACCCGATATGACTCTCCCAGCAACGGGAACTTAGCAGCACGATGCAAAATAGTATCTTCCATAGCATGATATTTGATCAACAAACCACTTGAATTCTTTTTGGAGCAGGCATGTAGGATAGCTGGCGGGTATACAGAGACGAAAATAAGAAATCTCGAACAAAAATGCAAAGGAATAAACAAAGCCATAAGACCGCCATGACCCAAAAATCGATAGCGACAAAAAAATCAAACTAGTCGTACCAGACACAAATAGAAAAACGAAGATCGGGAGGGAGAAAAAGAAGCTAAATGATTGGATTGGTTATGCGTTGGATCGAGTACGCTCATGTGGTGCGTGAGATGTGCTCGGCTCGTAGTCACTCTCACGATGGTTTGTCGACGTCCGCGAATTTACACGCTGCTGCCAGTCTTCAAACGAGTCAAACTGGGTCATTCCGTTCTCGGTGCTCGCCTGGCTCTCCCGGCGCGATATGCCAGATATCGGCCGATCACCGTGTTCGTAGCCGCCTTGGTCGTCGAGCAAAATGTGAACCTTGTGCGATAGCAGGTCCTTTTCACGTCGCAGAGCCGCGTTTTCGTTGGTAAGACGTTCGACCACGGTCTCATCCGATCCATTGCGAGCGAGGCTCAGCGCCTGTTCGAGTTCACGAACCCGAGCCTCGAGCTCCTCGATCTGGATCTCGCGTTCCGACGACTCGCTTTGAGCAATAACCAGATCCTCTCGTGACTGTTCGAGGTCACGCTGAAGAGCCTCGAGTTGACGACGGAGCTCATTTCGGTCAGCCGTCATTCGCTGGAGGGAGCGCTGCGATTCAACAAGTTGGCCGCGAAGCGTGTCATGTCCCTCATCGGACTGGGGGGTATTGCGACCGGTGGCACCACGAGTGCGAGAGCCGGCCTCGGAGCTGGTAATGCCTCGCGAAGCGTCTAGTTCAGACTGCAGTTTCTCGTTCAGCGCCTTGGACTTGGCATAATCCTCCTTCATACGACGCATCATCTTTTCCGTACCCCTATTGCTAAATCAGCTCAAAAGTCCCAAATCATTTGGGCCGTACTCACTTGACATATTTGACTGCCATCTGGTAGTCGTGGTCGAGCTCCTGAATCCGCTTGTTCAGCCTCGTCTCGGTCTCTTCTCGTTTCCGCTCGGCGGAAGCGGCTCGACCCTCTGCGTCCAGCGAACTCGGACTCGAAGCCGACTTGGCACGTTCGAGCTGTTGAGCTAGGTGTTGGACGTGCGCCTCGGCATCCTCTCGACGACGATGAACATCCTGGAGTTCCCGCTCCGCGTCCTGATGCAACCTCACGCGCTCTCGGAGCTCATTTTCCAGCTGCTGGATCCGAACAATTCCACTCCGACCCTCGCCCTCGGAATTGATGTCTTCCTCATCGACGACGATGCCATTGTCGACCAGGTACTTGCGCAACATGCCCAGCCGAACTTCCGCAGAGCTAGCCGCGCTCGCACGCTCACGAACCGCCGCCTCCTTCATCGCGAGCTCCTGCTTCAACCGTCCTGCCTCGGCCACACTCGTCGCAAGCTGGGCACGCACACCACCAAGCTGGGCACGGAGCGCTGCAGCCTCGGTCTGAGCGATGCTCGCCTTTTTCTGATGAGCCACGAGGTCCGACTGGGATTCGCCGATCCGGTTTCCGGCCTCTTTGAGCATCTTGCGCAAGCCCGCAAGCTCCATCTCCATCGCGTGCACTTTTTCGACGTGCCCACGCGTCGCACGATCTTCGTCGGCCCTGAGCTCACGATGTGTGTCGAGCAACGTGCCCAAGCCAGACGTCGTCGCGCGTCGATGCGCATCAGCCTCCTCTCGCGATTTGGCCCACGCGTTTTCGACATCCTCCAATCGGCGAAGCGCCGTCTGAGCCTCCAGAGTTCGGGTCTCCAGCTCGGCACGCATATCGGCTTGCTCATGCTCGAGCGACTGAATGAGCTGTCGCGAACGCTCCCACTGCCTCTCGAGATCGTCGGCCCGAGCGCTCGTCGCAGCCAGCGCCTCCTGAGTCTGCTGCAACACCCGAAGATGCTCGTCCCTCAGCGCCAAGGCTTCCTCCAACTTGCGCAGCGTGCTCGCATGCTCCGCTTCGTTTTGCTCCGTGGCCGACTGAATGGCGACAATCTTTTCAGCATGATCGCGCATCGAAGACTCGAGAAAGACGTTTCGATCCAACAGATCGGAGTGCTCAGCGACCGCACGCTCCTTGTCCTCTTCCGCAATCTCCGCGCGCCTAAGCGTCTCGGCCGTCTGTTCCTCGGCCTGCTCGCGCAGTTGGGTCTGAAGCGCAAGAGCCTCGGTTCGTTCGAGCAAGACCCGCTCGAGAGTCGCTCGTTCGTGAGACGCGGCCGCCAAAAGCCGTTCCAGATTGATGGCTCGGTCACGTTCGAGTTTGGCCGGATCGGCATCAAGACCCGATTCGTACGAGGCGAGTTTGGCTCGGCAAAACGCGGCTTCTTGGAGCGCTGCGGTCTTGACGCGTTCGGCCTCGCTCAGCCGGTCCGAAACACCTTGGATCTGGTTCGCAAGCGTGGACTGTGGCTGTGATTAGAATCGCTACCCATGCCGGATACGCCGATCGAGCTTACCTGTAGCCGCGCCTGCTGCTGCTTCAAATTCATGACCGCGTCCGCGATCCCATCCTCCTTCCAATCTGCTTGAACACCCTCCGGGTCGGTCCACACAAAGCCAGCAGCAGCTGCCCGAGTAAGCGCCGCTCGCATCCAGGCCTCGCGACGTTTGAGTGTATCCAAGTCATCTCCAGAAGCAACGCTCGGGGACTCTCTAGGAGTCAGGCTGTCCGACCCTCGGGCAAGGTTATTCGACTCTCGGGGGGTCAGGCTGCTCGACTCTCGGGAGATATGACCACTCGATTCCCTCGGCACATGGCCGCTCGACTCTCGAGGTGCAAGCCCGGCCTCCCGAACACCCAACGCGCTCGACCTCCCAGCCGAAACCGCGCTCGCAGATCGCACATGACCATTGGCTGGCTCCCGATCGGCCGGCGAATTGCTGCGACTGCCGCCACCCATCTGACCACGCATGGCGATGGCGCCATGCTCACCGGTGATTGATCCGCTGCAGATGGAGATCGGGTTCGGCCGAGGTCCGGAGTGGCCCGAGCGACGTCTTGAGGCGTCCGGGTTCGTTCAAGCTGCTCCTGCGGGCTTTTGGTCCTTTCCAGCTGGTCCTGAGGCGTCCTGGTACGCTCAACCTGGACTTCGGGCGAGCGCACATCACGGTCCTGGGGACTCATCGCCCTCTCCTGTGGACTCTTGGCTCGATCGAGTACGCCCTCGTCCTCCGATCGCCTCGGTGGCCGGGGTGGCGGTCCCCCGGCTCCACCAGCGACTCCCAAGGGCTGCATGACCGGACCAGTCCCATTCGGACTCCGAACTCGCCCAGACCGCCTCGATTCGTCCCCGCTCCTTCCCTCGTCCTCGGACTGATTCGCGTTCTGGCGCCAGCTGGATCCATGTTCGTCGACGCTCTGAGCACCCCGTCGGGACTCTTCACGATCCCGGCGCGGTTCGTCGACGCTTTGCGCACCCCGCCTTGACAAGTCATCCTGATTGGACGGAGGTGCCCGGTCGGGGTGCCCTGTTGTGCTCGGCTATCCGGTAGCCGTCTGACCTCTGAAGGAGAAGCCGAAGGTGGAGTTCCAGCCACGCCGTTTGGTGGGGCACGTTGAGAGGGCTTATTGGCTGGTGGAGGCGCATTGGACTTGCTTTCCGGGTACTTGATCAGGTCTGAGCACAAACAACAGGGTCAGCGCACGATCCTCTAGGGCAGAGCGGGAGTAGGTATGGAAACGTTCCGAATCATAGGGAACGAGCTGACGAAGACACCCAAAACGCCCACTTGCCCAACTTGCTCAACCCCCAAACAGGCTTTTCCATCCATGGCAATCGAATAATGACCAAGCACGACCCAGGAAATGAGTTGATACTCACTCGTATCCAAGACATGAACCAACAACGAATCATCCTTTTGCCCTGGCGCGACGGCTCCGCTAGTGTCGCCCGACTCGCCCCCGATAACAAACATGCGGCCGTCTGCTGTGGCCATGGCGTGTCCGCTTCGACCAGAAGGTTGAGGGCCCATATTTTGGAACATGTACCACCTTTGATCTGACACACGTCAGCGCTCGGGTTGAACAATCACAAAAAGAAAGCGCATACTGCTGATCTTGAAACTGCCTAGATCACCTAGATCCTTTCCATCAACACCCCGTCCACCAAACACATACATCACATCGCCGACCAGGGCTGCAGCGTGACCCTCGCGTGGGACAGGAATGAATCCGATGCAGGTGAGCTCGGTCCATGTTCGGGTAGCGAGGTCGAAAACCCAGGTATCATTATAATGGAATGCACCGTCTGTACCGCCAAAGCTAACGTTGAGGGGTTAGGCACAGAACAAACGGAAACATACAGCGTGACAAACATGTAGATTTTGTTCTCGTATGTGACAAGCACATGACCTGTCCGTCGTGGGGGAGGCTTGTTGCCTGGGACGGGTGTTAGCTGTTCCCATGCAGATGTCCCACGAACAACTAGCAAAAAAAAATCAGCCAATGATGAGCGAGTTGTAAGATAAGGAGATGCACGTACGCGACTGAAGATCAAAACACCACAAGTCGTTCAAAAACTCTCCATCGACTTGCCCGCCAAAGACAATAAACTTGTTCCCACACATGCCAACTGCGTGACCATATCGGCCTAGAGGTGCGGGTCCGACGACAGATACTCGAGTCCAGTCGCGTGTTGCTGTTATATTGTCGCAAAGTTAGCCCCCAACCAACTCGCCGAAAAAGGGAAACGCACAAAGGTTGAGCAAATACAGCCCGTCGTCATTCCTATCGCCCTCTTTGGCAAGAGTGTCTCCACCCCACACAATCAAGACGCTGCTGACCAGTGCGCTCTTGTGACCGACACGAGGACCGGGCGCATCACCTGTCGTTTCCATCAAGGCAGCTTTGACACCCATCTCCTTGGTGGACCGTCTGCCAGCCGAGTTGACGGTCGCATCGGGATTCCAAAACCCGCTCATCACCCAGAGATCGTCCTTGACCTCATCCTGGACGAGGCCGCCGAAAACGAACAATTCGCCAGTGGGAGTGGCCGTGAGAGGGACAGAGTGGCCATATCGTGGGAGTAGCGGGCCCGACATGCTCGTCACGCTCTGGGTCCCAGGCGGCGCGACGCCTGGAGGCAGTTTTTGCGGCGCGTCAAGCGCCAAGAGCCGGACGGACCATGGATAGTCTTGACGCGGTCGCGACGGGGGCTGCTGTTGTTGTTGCTGGGGAGACGGTTGGTGTTGTTGAGGAGACGACTGGTGCTGTTGAGGCGGCGGCGCTTGTTGCTGTGGTTGTTGGGGGGGAGGTCCCTGGGACGGCTGTTGTGGAAACGCACCGGGCGGCATGCGCGGCGGACCTTGTTGAGCACGGCCGTACGAGCCTTGGTTGGCGCCCGGTTGGGCAGCCAGCGGCGATGGGTTTGGGGCCGACGCAGAGACGGGTACCGGCGCCGGGGCAGGAGCCGGGGCGGCTGCGGGGGGAGGCTGAGCGGTATGTCGCTTGCGCGAGAAGAAGGACATCCTGCTGCTCGCACCACCAGAGTCTTTCTGTTTTCCGAACAGGAACGCAATGTTGGCAGCGGCGGGCGGGGTGTCTGCAGCAGGGAGAGCACGGAGGGCGGTGAGGGGAGCGGCAGGCAGAGCAGCGTCGGTGTGCGAGCCTCAACACTTGTCACGTGGCGGCGCTTGCCTGCTGTTTTTGGTTCCGTCCCCGGCCGTCGGCTGTTGCCACTCCAAAGCGCGCCAAATACCACGCGCTCCCAGCTCGCCGCTTCCATCCGCGCCCTACTCTTCTCCGCCACGCCTCCAGCCGTTCATCCGAGCTCCTCGATCCAACCCGTCTTCCAATTCACTCGATCCTTCTCCGCTTCCCCGGCTATCGACGCCCAAAACATCGAAGCAGGCCATCACCTTAATACCCGTGTTCTTGAGTACTTGCATATCGACAATTCGAGTTTGCGGCAAGTATCCGGCGCCTGGCAATGTTCAGGTCGCCCGATTCTGCCCTTCGACCGCGCTTGAACCGTTCAGTCTTTCAACCACTGAATGCACGAATTACGAGGGAGATTAAAGCATTCATTACCCTAGCCTGCCCAGCCTCTAGTCAGAACCATGCACAATAGACAACACTTTCACGTGCATGCGACCCTCGATTCAGCCTCATCTGATGCCCCAAGCATCGCTGCCCACGCATCTCAACCCGCGAGTTTGGGGTAGTGTTGGTCCTGTGATTACTGCATGATCTAGGCGCATATACCCACGCATACCATTGCATGTACTGCACGACCTACAGGTGAACTACTCAATTCCTATTGAGCCTCTATGAGGACTTCCTGGCATACTTCACCCCTCTTTTCGATCTTGAAACTTTATTTCCACCCGAGCCTCAGTACCCTGTAATCGATTGGTCCAGCGCCAATGCCGTATGTCCATGTCTTGTCTGGTGGTTGCCGCATGCGAACCAACGATCAAAAAGTCACGCACAGCCCACCTCACGCAGCTTGTATCGAGACGCCCTCCAAACATCCATCCGCTCACAAGACAGATTCTTGCTCTGATCTGATGACTTCTTGGGGGACTCTTCTCGCTAAACCCTGACTCCTGTTCGACATTGTGAGGAAGCGTGCCTTGAACTCTACGCAACTTTTAGTCACGGCGGGTTCTTTTTGGATCGAAAAAGCCCTGGCCCGGCGGCTCAGGAACAAACATCGGGTCGGCGCTTCGCGTCTCCAGCTCGTACCCGAATGTCCGCGAAGCGTGCGATAGTGAAAATCATGCTATCTACTCAACCATTTTTAGTACAAAAATGGGGATGATCCTGTCCCGCTTGCGGATTGGTCCTATGACGATGGCGTGATAGACACAGCGAGCTTACTACGACACCTGTACCGTAACTAAAACGCCACGCCAAGTCCCCTCTGGTTCATTCAAGGGATGGGGAAAATATGCTCAGCTGCCGGAAGACTTCTCTGTGGTGACCGAAAGGTCCAAAGGCGATTCAAAGTTGCGCCACATGCTCAAATTGGACGTCTGGGCGATTATGATATCGTTCGCAAGTCGTTGTCAAGGCGTTGTCAAGATATTTTTCATAGCTCCCAAAATACCCCCAGCTGATAATAAAATCGCTCTCGACGCGACCGATCAGTCCCCGGGTTTAAGGGTTGGGAGACGAGCTATACGATTGTGAGCGGCTGACGAGCTTGAGTATATCCTCCACCCCCTCTCGCGCGACTTAAAACTTCAGGCGCTTACCAACTGAATGGCTCCAAATCTTAAAGTCAAAGAACCCTCTAGCCTAGGGTACATCCAATACATCACATGGTTTAATATTAGAGGAAGCTAGAGAGCTCTTCTAGACAAAAGCGAGTCGCAAATCGGCAATTTCACACCGCGAAACGAACTTTAGTTCGAGACATTCAGCAAGACCAAATTGGCCCAGGCCATGTCTCCCAGGAGTCCCGTAAGGTCCTTACGGATACAGGTATGCCCCATCTTCATTGGTTCTGTCGCGTACTCGGTCGCCCGTAAGGTTTCGAATACGGCTTCATCGTTGACAACAGAGATTGGCACATTTTTGACGACGTCCTTGTTCCTTACCCATATTTGGGCAATGTAGCTGACTCTGAACTGATGAAATACTAGCTAGACGTCTGGAAATGTCGCTCGTTCAGCCGGCATAAAAAGACCGAGTAGTCGATTTAAAGTCAGCGCGTTTGTACCTGAAAGAATGAAGAGGGGTAGCGCCCGTTGGATCGAAACTCCGTTTTCAGAATAGCGTGCCTGAACTCGAGTTGCGGCCGCCGCGGCGCTTCCATTTGTGTATCGGATGTATTCCTATACCACATGCACATCGCCCTCCTCCCTGGCGGCGAACTAAAGAACATTTCGCAAACGGAGGTCTCACGAACGCTGCAAATGTCTAGCGGCGAAAAAATAGCTGTGCATTCAAGTGAATAGCATATATTTAACTTGGATATCTTTCGCTGATTTTATCACGGTACTGAAAATGCAGACATCTTCGGTCTAACGAATGGCAAAGCGCTCATAACAAGCCGTATTTCGGTAGAGCAGGTCGATTGACATGATTGCAAATAAGAAGAACAGGGTTTCTCACGGGATTGTGGTGAGTCGCGTCGTTGATCGATTCACCCCGATTTATCATATTGTATACAAATAATTATCCCCATTTTGGGTCTTCACAACATTCTTATGCAGACTGGAAGCACCCGTTCAGCTTAAGTAACAAACTCGAGCGTAATCAGAGCTTCTAACTTGTCATTTCCCAATGTGTTAGGTAATAAATGGACGCATTGATGCCGTCATTGGCCCTAGTATGGACTGAAGACTATAACCTATTCGTATAGTCCCACATTCAATTCAAATGCAAAATTTGCTCTTAGTTCGTTTCGAGGGGCGGCGATCTTGAGGCCAAGCTAATGCACGTGGATAAAGTGCTGTAGCTAACGAGACAGCTGCCCAAACGGGTCTTGATTCTCGCCTCGATAATGATGATGCACGGTCTGAACTTATGTTGACATCACCATATGTAGAACTGTCCAACACAGCTCTAAGCCTTGCTCACGTCCCCGAACAAGCACCCTCGGTATAAAGTCTTGGTTAGCCGAGCCGATGCCTAACACCCCCTTGCTCCTCCGCCCTCATTTTCTTCACTGCCGTTGTTGCGATGGCTTCGGGACCCAATCTCGAACTCATCCGTGCACTTGCTGAAGCCAGTACGCTAGTACAAAGTGCCAAATACCTCGCAAGTGCGTTCTTCATACTTCAGCCACTTTGCTTCAACATATTAATCCCATTCACCACTACTGAAATAGTGGCATCTTTCATGTTGCTCGTCTTCGATATTCTTATCGGGCTTGACGATGAAATTAACTACATATGGCTTAGCCGTTGGACCCTAGCTCGCGTTCTGTACTTTCTTAACCGCTTCACCCCCTTGCTCGTTTTATCGTAAGTTTTCTTCCCTAGGACTATCTTCTACGGATCGAGGTGCTCAGTGTCCTATTTGTGGCGGAAAGGCTCAACGCTATAAGTACATCTCTTGAGCTATTCTCCAAATCATTTCGTGCTTAATGGGACTCGTTTTCGGTAGTCTTTCTTGCGCCAACCACGTACCCGGCGGTTAGTACTTCATCAATTATATTGGACAGTCGATTTTAGTTCTAATCCTTCCACATAGGAGTCAGTTTGACCTTAGCGCATTTGAAGCGGACGTCTAACACCTTGTCGGACAGATGCAAAACCTTGGTTTATGTCTATTCGTATGGTTGTGTCTTTTGTGACATCGTGATCGGCAGTAAGGCAATATCCATCAAAGCCGGGTTAGGCTAACTTTAACAATATAGTCACTCTCATCGCGCGTTGTTGGGCGCTATTCAATCAGCAGTGAGTTGTTTTTAAAATTCTGGCATTATTAAAGCGCTTATCTTTGAATTAGATCTATCGTCGCAATGTAAGCCCCAAAGCCCCTTTTTTGGACTTAGTAGTTCAGGCCACATTTAAGTCTCCTGGCGGGTGGCCTCATATTCGTATTCCTTATTCCGGCTGTGATCATTATCCATGTACAAACGGAAGTAAGTGCCTTGCCGTATATTGCCTCAGAATGCCCCAGCTAACTTGCGCCAAGCGCCATACCTATTTACGCACCCCTTGTAAGTTGGTCATGCATGTGTTTGTACGGCGAGTAACTCGTGCTAGTGCCGGGCGTGTTCGTAGGATGCATTATAATTCCCAGCGGCAATTCCTGGTTACCTTTCATCTTCCCCTTCGTGTTCGAAACCGTCGTTTTCGCCATGACCGTTCAACGGACAAGAAACCTGATGGGAGAATTTGGTTCGATGCCATTCGTGAAACAGTTGTTGAAGGAGTACGTGTCACTATCCATCCTGTCTTTCTGGTTTTCACAGGTTGCCACCCTAGCGGAACTATATTTTATTTCGCCATTTTGCTGGACATTTTGTTCACCTGCATCGGAGCAATGATACCGACTATAAGGGTGGCAGCTCTAGCATCTGGGTGAATACGTTCCCATTTTTTACGCATCAACCATAGGGCTGACGGCCTAATCATCCCGTAGCATATATACATCATTTAGGAGCGTTATGTGCAATCGACTCATTTGCTCACTATACTCGTTCGGCCGATCAACAACCAACACTAAGGTCATGCCGATATCTTCAAAAACTTTTGGACTCGGTATTCCTATGACAACGTTCCAAACTAGCAACGTCACCTTTGGTGACCAGTTGAACACCGAACCGAACACTTTCACTGCTCAAATGTCTCAAGTGTCAAGTGTTGGTAGATCTAGTGTCGTAGAGAGCTAGACAAGTTCCTGGCTATTGGTTTATTCTGAACCAGAGCTTAGCCACGGTTCTAGAACGAAGAGAACATTAATTAACATCGGGATGCATCGGTCTTCCTGATGCATGTGCCATATATCTAGTCTATAATCAATTATTCGTGGTATTTAAGCATAATACTCCCCCAAGATGCTTCCTCTGGGGCTTTTGAGTTTAGTTATGCTACAAATGGGCCATGATATAACCTCAGCAAAACTGGCAGGCAGACATCATGGTGACTCATCAGTTCATACAGTTAGCAACAAAACTGTATGAATGCAAGCTACTGTAAGCTTGCACAGGCTCTAGCTGCAGGAATACAGCACCTTGATCTCTGCGTTTGTAACCGTTATGTAGATACAGATCTATTCTACCAAATAAAAAATGTTTGAAAAGATTTGGATGAGAAATGGTAGATATATACCTGAAACAAAACCAAGGGGGCATTTGTACAGTTTTGTTACCAAAGAAAGTCCAAAGCCATTTACCACCTAGAACTTTCTGTCTGAGCAAGCTCAAGCTTTGCCACTTAAGTTTTAGTATACATACTACTGTGGCTTACCATGGAGGTCATCATTAGGCTCCTCTCTATCTGAAATGGATGGGTGCTCTTGAAAAAAGGAGCTAAAAAGGGGTTTGTGTCTCAAGCTACTGCCACCTGCAGAGACATCAGCTGATGTGAAGCTGTATAGGCCTATTCAATGTATAAATGTGTCACAAGAGTCCTCAGATACTTTTTGGCATGAAAAAAGCTTGCATATGCAGGCTGTATGCATACCAGATGTGCATACAGGGGTAGGAAAATGGACAAAATGGGCTGTTCCAGTTGACACAGAAACTATAGCAAGAGGAGACAAAGAATATGTAAAAGATACTAGTATAGTGCTACTAATGAGCAACAAAATAGAATCTAAGAGGCCCTGGGCTGGGCTGAAATTGACTTCTCCCAAGCCCCT
The DNA here is from genome assembly GCA_030998015.1 of Ceratorhiza oryzae-sativae. Lineage (NCBI taxonomy): Eukaryota > Fungi > Basidiomycota > Agaricomycetes > Cantharellales > Ceratobasidiaceae > Ceratorhiza > Ceratorhiza oryzae-sativae. The sequence goes on from JARWMV010000250.1 coordinate 281,414, forward strand.
ATTACATAATTTTGCTTTCATCCCTCAACAGCTAATTTTAAAATGATCAAAAATGTTTTTTGAGACTCTATTTATATTAAAAAATCCACCAGAGATTTCATATAGTTTTTGCACTGTTTCTGTGGCAAGTGATTCTTCATAGCATATAGGGGCTCAGGAGAAGGCAATTTCAGCCCAGCCCAGGGCCTCTTAGATTCTATTTTGTTGCTCATTAGTAGCACTATACTAGTATCTTTTACATATTCTTTGTCTCCTCTTGCTATAGTTTCTGTGTCAACTGGAACAGCCCATTTTGTCCATTTTCCTACCCCTGTATGCACATCTGGTATGCATACAGCCTGCATATGCAAGCTTTTTTCATGCCAAAAAGTATCTGAGGACTCTTGTGACACATTTATACATTGAATAGGCCTATACAGCTTCACATCAGCTGATGTCTCTGCAGGTGGCAGTAGCTTGAGACACAAACCCCTTTTTAGCTCCTTTTTTCAAGAGCACCCATCCATTTCAGATAGAGAGGAGCCTAATGATGACCTCCATGGTAAGCCACAGTAGTATGTATACTAAAACTTAAGTGGCAAAGCTTGAGCTTGCTCAGACAGAAAGTTCTAGGTGGTAAATGGCTTTGGACTTTCTTTGGTAACAAAACTGTACAAATGCCCCCTTGGTTTTGTTTCAGGTATATATCTACCATTTCTCATCCAAATCTTTTCAAACATTTTTTATTTGGTAGAATAGATCTGTATCTACATAACGGTTACAAACGCAGAGATCAAGGTGCTGTATTCCTGCAGCTAGAGCCTGTGCAAGCTTACAGTAGCTTGCATTCATACAGTTTTGTTGCTAACTGTATCATATCAACTGACAGTTGACCTTGGTTCTAGAGTGTGTTCCTTGATGTCTGTAAGACAGAAAGTTATCCACAATCAATTCCTCATTTCTTGGAATAGTCCAATGGCAGCATCCTGCCAGTTTCACTGTGAGGACAACATTTTAGCTGACCTGCATGAAGCAGACAAGACTTCTTGAGGGTTGAGAGAGCCAGTTTCAGGACAGAATATATATAGGTGGTACCACCTTTGTTCTTTGGTTTGTGTGGGTTAGTGTGCCCAATTATCTTGTCCCTCAGGTCTGTTTGTCTGATAACATTAGGCATGTTGCCTGAGAAACCTGCAGCCAGTATACCAGTGTTCTGTGGGTAAGAATACCTGCAAATACCTGCTGCAGGGTGTGGGTGCTACTATGGGTAGCATTACCTCCCAAGGCAAACAGGTGGTAAGCAAGATCATGTGACCTTGGTGCTTAACCTGGTGCTTACCAAGTCACTCCTCTTAAATCTCTCCCTTGTAATGAGGAGTGAGGAGTGAGTTATCACATGGCCTTGGTGCTTATCTCAGTGCTTACCAAGTCACTCCTCTTAAATCTCTCCTTTGTAATGGGGAGCAAGGAGTGAGTTGTCACATGACCCTGGTGCTTATCTTGGTGCTTACCAAGTCACTCCCCTTAAATCTCTCCTTTGTAATGAGGAGTGAGGAGCAAGTTATCATGTGACCTCAGTGCTTAAATCTTGTCCACCACAGGGACCTCAACCATACACTGTAGAATAGAAACACACAATAGATAGAGATAGATGACACAACCAACATAGCCACTACTTAAGGAAGACCAAAGGATAGTAATGGGGGGTCTTGACATTCTAAAGCAAGCTTAACACTTAACTAGTGGCATAACACAAGTATTTTGCACAGATACTAAGGGCTGAGTACAAGGAGATACCAGCTAACCCTGCAACACATAAGAGAACAAACAGAAACTATGGTGTAGTGGCAATCCAGGCCACAAACAAGATCAATCTGAACCATCAATCAAGATCTAATGACTCCAGTGAGTCAGGAGAGCCTTCCAAATTGATCCAGAAGCTTCTCTGACTCACTTTATGACTCACTGAGATGTAGCCTCTGTTCATTACATGTATATACTATGATAATATGATCTACAAGCCAATAGCAGGTCTCAGATGCATCAATGCCTTCGATCCACACCCTGTCTTTACTCTCATATCCTATACTGGGCTAGGGTGTACCCCAAGTATAGCAGTACTCTCTTTTGATGATTGCACTGGCATGCATGCATCTATTTGGCTCTGGAATGCCCTCCTCAGGGTATAAAAGGACCTCCTCTGAGGCCCTTCCAGACCACCTTCCTTCACTCCTCTACTCAACCCAGACCGGTTATTGGTTTCTTTTCTCTTTCTATTTCTCCTGTCTGTGTGTGATTTCTTATATAACTAGTACTGAGGAATAAAGTACCATATTAGTTATATACTGTCTGATTCATTGTATCTTATATACAGAGATATATAAGGATACAATATTGCCTGATTGAGTGTGACATTAAGTACCAGCTATTAGAGGAAATCTAAGTACCTGTAGCTGAGGAAGTACACGCATTAGGCAGCCCACCATCTATCCTATAAGCTATCGCTTAAGTCTAGTATTAAGATTAGTATCAGTTAGTCCAAGCGACTAGGGCTGAACTACATTTAAGATATCTAAGGGAACCTGACCATAGTAGTCTTGCTCTTTATACCTATAAATTAGTCAGTTTACACTGTGAAGGATTAAGACTACCTTGAGTGTTACTTGATTGCATTGCAACTACTTTGAGACTTCTTACTCTAGTCTAAGAAGTATTGAGTATGATTAGTGTATACTAACATATCTACAATTGCTTAAGCTCTAGATATCCAAGTGTACCCTGACCCATAACAATGACACATATGACAAGGAACTACTTGCAATTGTATGAGCCCTGGAGAATTGGAGGTTATTACTAGAAGGGACCAAAATCCCAATCACTGTGTACACTGACCACTGGAACCTCCAGTACTGGCAGGAAGCTAAGGTATGGAATAGACAGCATGCTTGATGGTACCTTCTACTAGCCTCATCTAACTTCCAAATAGTATACCAACCAGGCAAGATGCCACAGAAACCAGATGCATTGTCACAGCAACATGATAATGGGGAGTTTCCACTAGAGCCACAAATCATGATCCAACCAGACAGGTTCATAGGGTTCAAGGCTGAAATTAGAGGCAGTTTCCTGGACAAGGTGCATGAAGCACAGAAAGAAGATGAAACCATCCAGACCCTATGGGAAAGTGTAGAAAACAAAGAACAACTACCCCCTGTTGACAACAACAAGTCAGGCAACATGGAAAATAGTAAGAAAGAACTTGTATTTGATGAGAGGTCAAGTTCTTGAGGGGCCCTCTGCAAACTTGACCCAGTTTATATACATGGTACAAGCCACATCATAACAAACAAGTCTGTACAGTGAGTCATGACCGATAAGAGATAGAAGTGATAGAAGCAACTGCAGAACTGTGGAATTTCACATCAGAGTTGAAATACATCTCAGTTATCAGTCCAGAACATCCCCTGAATCACATGACACAGATATACCATAAAAGGCAAGTATGTTTTGAAAATGATCTCATAAAATATAATAAATAAAGAAAATATTATAGAATGGATATATGCATGTCAGTTTGTGACACTTCCCCCCTTCAAGGCACAGGGGTCATGGTGCCTTTGGATGTGACTTGACATAGTCAGCCATGAGTTCTGGTGTGTTTACCAGGTCATTGTAAGTTAACCATTGTTGCTCATCATAACCAAGCCATTTGACATAGTATTCGAAGATGTTAGACTTTTTGTTGTATCGCAACTTTATGATCTGTTCCACTTCGAATTCTTCTTCCCCTTCAGGAGTTACCACAGGTTGTGGTGGGGGAACCTGACATCCATAGGGGTCATCTTTATATTTGGTCAGGAGTGAAACATGAAATACTGGGTGTATTTTCATGGTTATCAGCAAGTCCAGTTTGAAGGCGTGAGTGCCATGTTGTGCTACCACCTTGAATGGTCCAATTCTCTTGTGGGCCAGTTTCCTGGAGGCCTGTCGTGTCTGTATGTTCTTGGTGTCAAGCCATACTTTGTCTCCAACCTTAATAGCTTCTGGGGTCCAGTGTTTCTGGTCATAATATTCTTTGATCCTCTGGTTTGATATTTCCAGAGCAGCCTTGAGTTTGTCATGACCCTTTTGAAGCCATTCTGCATGGTTGTCTGCTAGGGGGAATTCTTGTCCCTCCTTGTCCCCCACTGCCAGCCTTGGGTGGAAACTGTAGTTTGCAAAGAATGGTGATTTGCCAGTTGAGGCATTGACACTGTTGTTATAGGCAAATTCAGCCAAGGGTAAGAGTGAGACCCAGTTGTCCTGCCAATCTGATATGTAGTGTCTGATGTACCCTTCTACTACTTGGTTAGCCCTTTTGGATTGGCCATCTGTTTGAGGGTGATATGCTGTAGAGTAGGAGGGTTTTATATCCAGCTGTTTGTACAAGTGCCTTAAAAATTTGGATGCAAAGTTGGGGCCATGGTCTGAGATGGTTTTTTGTGGTAACCTGTGAAGTTTCCATACATAGGTTAAGAACAGGTTGGTGCAATCCATAGCACTGGCTTCCAATTGACATGGAATAAAGTGGACCATTTTTGTCAGGCAGTTGACAACTGTAAATATGGCATCAAACCCTTCTGACAGGGGTAGCCCAGTGATCAAGTCATAGGTGATTTCCTCCCAAGGTTTTTCCAGTGCTGGTATTGGGTTTAGGAGCCCTGGGGGAACTTGGTTGCTGTGCTTGTTCCTGATGCAGGATTCACAATGTGTGACATATTCGTTAACTGACTTTTTCATTGATGACCACACATATTTGCAGTTTAACAGTTCATATGTTCTGAACTGCCCTGGGTGTCCTGCTGCTGGGTTATCATGACGACTTTCAATGACCAGCTTGTGGAGTTCTTTATTGTTTGGGACATAAATTTGGCCCTTGTATCATAAAAGTCCCTTGTCCCATTCCCAATTCTTGACCTTCTCATTGTCATCTAAGGCTTTTAGCACTTTTGATAGGTGCTCATCCCCTGGGATAGCATCCCTAATGAGTTGATCCAGGTCATGGTCTGGTGTGATTGCTTGTAGGCACAATGATTTTAACTCCAAAAATTGGTTTTGCACAAGTAGAGCTTGGCTCTCACTCCCCTCTTTAGGGATGTGTCTTGACAGCCTAGAGAGTATGTCTGCCCAACCATTCTTTGCTCCTTCAATGTATAGAATCTTGAATTCAAATCTGGATAGGAACTCATGCCATCATGTGACTCAGCCATTCAGTGGCCGATTTGTCTTCCAATACTCCAAGTTTTTGTGATCACAAACAATGTTTACTGGGTGTTTGGCCCCTTCTAGCAAGTGACACCAGTGTTTGAGAGCTTTTATGATTTCCAGCATTTCTTTATTGTAGATATCATAGTTCCTTTCTGCTGGGACCATAGCTTTAGAGTAGTAGGAGATTGGGTGGAGCATTCCTTCTTCCCCATATTGTAGTAGTACAGCACCTGTGGCATAGCCTGAGGTGTCTGTTTCCAGAATAAATGGTTTACCAGGCTCTGGCTGAATTAGGAAGGGGGCTTCTTTTAATTTCTGCTTCAGTAAGTTCCATGCCCAATCCCTCTCTTCTGTCCATTCCCACTTTATGTCCTTCTTGACTAATTCATAAAGAAATTTTGTAATCTTTGAAAAGTCTTTTATGAAGTGCCTTAACCAATTTGCAAATCCCAGCCCTTCCAGGACTTCAGTTGGGTTGGTAGGGGTTGGCCATTCAACAGCCTTTTCAACCTTGGCTGGGTCTACTTTAATCCCCTGGGGGGTCACTATGATTCCCAAGTAATCAACTTCAGTGACATCAAAAACACATTTCTCCAGAGCACAGTATAAACCAGCCTTTTGAAGACAACATAGGACTTCCCTGACATGTGCATCATGTTCTTCTTGGGTTTTGGAGAACACTAGTATGTTGTCCATATAAATTACAACATAGATGCCCTTGATGTCTTGAAATTCTTCTCAGATCATAGCCATGAAGGTCCCAGGTGTGTTTTTCTGGCCAAATTGCATGACTAAGGGCTCATACAACCCATACTTGGTCTTGAAGGCAGCTTTCCATTCATCTCCTTCCTGGATCTGTATAAGATTGAATCCCCACTTTAGATCAAACTTGGTAAATATCTTTGCCCTACATAAGGTTTCTACAATATCATTGATGTGTGGGAGTGGGTATACATTGGAGATGGTCATCTTGTTTAGCTGCTGGTAATTGATGCACATGCGCAGCTTCCTGTTCTTCTTTTTAACAAATATGACAGGGGATGCCATTGGTGACCTTGATGGTCTAATATGCCCTGCCTTCAATTGGTGGTCCAGGGTCTTGTGCAATTCCACATCTTCCTTGACGCCCACACTATATATGGGGCCATGCCTTGGCTTAGCATCTGGTTTTAGGTCTATCTCCATATCCCACTTTCTATATCCCACTTTCTATGGGGTGGTAATGGCTGGACGTCATCTTCTTTGGCAAATATTTTCTTGAATTCTTTGTATTTAGCTGGAAGCAAGTCTAAAGAGTCCAGCTGGAGCTCCTTGGGTTCATTTGCTTGCACATGTAGGGGTTTGGTGATGCAATGCCTTAAGCATATTGATGAGTTGAATTTCATGTCTTTTCCCTCCCAATCAATGTCAGGGTTATGGAATTTGAGCCATGACATGCCCAGGACCAAATCATTTTTGCCAATGTTCACAACGTAGGCACTGAGAATTTCTTGGTGCTCCTGAATGCACAACTCAAAGGTGCAATAATGGGTCACAGACGCAGAGTCGATCTCCCTTCCATCGATTACTTGTAGTTTCTTTGGTGTTTTTAGGGCAATGGTAGGGATATGATATTGTTTAACAAGATCTTCATGGATAAATACTGATGTGGCCCCTGAATCAATCATGGCCCATCTGCTGAATTTTTTCATATTGTATGCAGACTTGTGTTCATGTCATGAACTGACATGCATATATCCACACTATAATATTTTCTCGATTTATTACATTTTATGAGATCATTTTCAAAACATACTTGCCTTTTATGGTATATCTGTGTCATGTGACTCCAGGGATGTTCTGGACCAATAACCAAGATGGATTTCAACTCTGATGTGAAATTCCACAGTTCTGCAGTCACTTCTATCTCTTATCGGTCATGACTCACTGTATGGACTTGTTTGTTATGATGTGGCTCCTATCATGTATATAAACCAGGTCAAGTTTGCAGAGGACTCCTCAAGAACTTGACCTCTCGTCGAATACAAGTTCTTTCTTACTATTTTCCTTGTTGCCTGACTTGTCATCGTCAACAGTTCAGGGGTTATGCACAGAGGAAATGCATGAAAGAAAAACTGAAGTTGTGATTGGTTTCCTAATGACATACATTCCATTTCCATAATTTTATTTTCATTCTGCACATTTTGTAACATAGTGCCCAAGACCACCCCCCTGGCACAGTTTGAGCTCATTCTTTTACCAACTCATCATCAGTTGTTTCCACATCCTCTACAACCGCCTCGTATCCTGACATCTTGGCTGAGGGACATTTGGCAGTGATATGGCCACACCCTCCACAGTTGTAGCAGGTATTCGTCCCCTTCCCTTTTCCTGCACTATCCAGATCCTGTCATGGCCTAGATCATGACATGGATTTTATTATAATTTTCCTATATTTTATACATCTCTCTTTCTCATATTTTTTGGACAAGTCCTGTTTAATCAGATATATGCATAGAATTACTTACATGATCATGTGACCTTGTTGTTGTTTACGTTCTGTTTGTACCTTCTGGAATATTCTGTTACATGGCACCATTCTTACATTGTATGATAGTTGTCTTGCACCATATGTGTATTTGATATAGCTCATCATATGAATATATAAGGGAGAGTCTGAGAGCCTTAAGCCTCAGAACTCGACCTCCTGTCATATCCCCTCTACTACCTGTGTGACTTACAGTCCATAGTCCCTGCCCAGTCCCCTTAAGGACAAGTGCACCTACTTCTACATCCTTGTGTCTTATCACACCCTCACTGTGCGTCCTACCTTAGACATTGTCAGTACAGCTTCCAGCATCGCTGCCCATAGGCTTGTCATCACCACTTAGGTGTTTGACATTACCCTTCAGGTTGTAGCTCTGACAATTTATAAGCTCTAAATGCATGAATGAAACCAGCTAAGAGGCACATACAGGAGTGGAAGTAGCTGGGATACATTTCTGTGCAAGCACCCAATGGAATAAACCAGTCATGCTGAGGGCAGGAGTTCAGCTGGAAGTCTAAAAGCTACATGGATTATAGTACCCCTGGGAGGGAATCTTTGATCTAAGTTTCAAGGGGACAGGGCAAAAACAAGGAAAGTTATAGACCATGCAGTGCAAATTGTCTCCAATCTCATAGTAAATCTGATCAAAAAGTCCAATTCTTGTACTGCATGGTCTGTAAATTTCCTTGTCTTTGCCCTGTCCCCTTGAAACTCAGATCAAAGATTCCCTCCCAGGGGTACTATAATCCATGTAGCTTTTAGACTTCCAGCTGAACTCCTGCCCTCAGCATGACTGGTTTATTCCATTGGGTGCTTGCACAGAAATGTATCCCAGCTACTTCCACTCCTGTATGTGCCTCTTAGCTGGTTTCATTCATGCATTTAGAGCTTATAAATGATCATTGAATGTCTTAATGTCATTTGTATTAGATGAACTGCCTAAATCAGTGTGAAACAAGGGGTGGGAGAGCATGCAAACCTAGCATCTTGAACAGCCTATAACTTTCTATTAGTGCATCCCAACTTGCTGAAACTCCAAAAACATACTCTTATGGTGTTTAAAAGATGTCTGGCATATTTTGCTTTAGATAAATTGACCAGGAAATGAGCAGGCTAGCCTGTTTTTACCCAGCATGAGCATCCAGGTATGAATTGTCAAATCAAATGGGACAGCCAAAAATTTCTCCAAACATTATCTTGCCATAGAGTCAAGCTGTTGTCCTGAAATTTTGCCAGGGAAATCATATGGCATATAGCTATATATTCTACTAACACATGTGTCTGATATTGTCTATCCTTCATCTTTTACAGTTGATTCTCTGTCAGATGGTCACATGTCCCATTTGATTTGTTGCCCACTGTAGAAGCTGCAGCACGACTTCAATGTGTGGCCTGAGGCCCAGAGTGCAATCAGTCCTATTCCCAAAAAGGTGACAGACATGTGCCTACTGACTCTCTGTCCTCAAGTGTCAGATATGTCAAAAACTACACTAAAATTCTGGTCTGTTCTCTAGAATCTGTCCTGGGGTCTAGGTTTGGAAGAATTGTGGGTCCTCACTAGCTAGGAGCCTGGAAATGTGGCTCGTTCAGCTGCCATAAAGAGACCGACTGGGCGATTTAACGTCAGCGCGTTTGTACCTGAAAGAATGAAGAGGGTTAGCACCTGTTGGATCGAAACTCCGTTTTCAGGATGGCGTGCCTGGACTCGAGTTCCGGCTACTGCTGCGCTTCCATTTGTGTATTGGAAGTATTCCTATACCATGTGTAGGTCCCCTCCTCCGTGGCGGCGAACTATGGAATGTTTCGTAAATGGGGGTCTCACGAACGCTGCAAATGTCTAGTGGTAAAAAATTAGCGGTACATTCAAGTAAATAGCATATATTCAACTTGGACATCTTTCACCGATTTTATCATGGTACTCAAAATGGAGAGATCTTCGGTCAAACGAACGGCAAAGCGCACTTGAGAAGCCGTATTTCGGTAGGGCTGGTCTAATGACATGATTGCAAATAAGAAGAATGGGGTTTCTCATGGGATTGTCGCGAGTAGTGTCGTTGACCGGCTAACCCCGATTTATCATTTTGTATACAAATTATTACCCCCATTTGGGGCTTCACAACATTATCATGCAGACTGGAAGCACCCGTTCAGCTCAAGGAACGAACTCGAGCGTAATAAGAACATCTAACTTGTCATTTCCAGGAGTGTTTGGTCATAAATGAACGCATTGATGCCGTCATTGGCCCTAGTATGGACTGAAGACTATAACCTATTCGTATAGTCCCACATTCAATTCAAATGCAAAATTTGCTCTTAGTTCGTTCCGAGGGGCGGCGATCTCGAGGCCAAGCCAACCCACGTGGATAAAGTGCTGCGGCTGACGAGACAGCTGCCCGAACGGGCCTTGATTCTCGCCTCAATAATGATGATGACACGGTCTAAACTTATGTTGACATCACAATATGTAGAACTGTCCAACATCGCCCTGAGCCTGCTCACGTCCCCGAACAAGTACCCTCGGTATAAAGTCTTGGTTAGCCGAGCCGATGTATAACGCGTCCCTGCTCCTGACGCCCTCATTTTGTTCACTTCCATTGTTGCGATGGCTTCGGGACCCAACCTCGAACTCATCCGTGCACTTGCCGAGGCCAGTCCGGCAGTACAAACTGCCAAATACCTCGCAAGTGCGTTCTTCATACCTCTATCACTATGCTTCAACATATCAATCGCACTCACCACTGCTGGAATAGTGGCAGCTTTCATGTTACTCGTCTTCGATATTCTTATCGGGCTTGACGATGAAATTAACTACATCTGGCTTAGCCGTTGGACCCTAGCTCGCGTTCTGTACTTTCTCAACCGCTTCACCCCCTTGCTCCTTTTATCGTAAGTTTCCTTCCCTACGACTATCTTCTACGGATTGAGGTGCTCAGTGTCCTGCTTGTGGCGGAAAGGCTCAACGCTATAAGTACATCTCTTGAGCTATTCTCCGTGTCATCTCGTGCTTAATGGGACTCGTTTTTGATAGCCTTTCTTGCGCCAACCACGTACCCGGCGGTTAGTACTTCACCGATTAAATTGGACATTCAATTTCAGTTCTAATCCTTCCACATAGGAGTCAGTTTATCCTTGATGCATTTGAAGCGGACATCTAACGCCTCCTCGGACAGGTGCAAAACCTTGGTTTATGTGTCTTCATTTGGCTGTGTCTTTTGTGACATCGTGATTGGCAGTAAGGCGATATCCTTCAAAGCCGAGTTAGGCTAACCTTAATAATATAGTCACTCTCGTCACGCGTTGTTGGGCACTATACAATCAGCAGTGAGTTATTTTTAAAATTGTGTCTTTATTAAAGCACTGACCTTTGAATTAGATTTATCGTCGCAATGTAAGACACAATGCCCCTTTTATGGACTCAGTAGTTCAGGCCATATTTAAGTCTTCTGGGGGGTTGCCTCATCGTCATATTCCTTATCCCGACTGTAATGCTTATCCATGTACAAACAGAAGTAAGTACCTTGCCGTATATTGCCTCTCAGAACGCCCCGGCTAACTTGCACCAAGCGCCAGACCTATTTACGCACCCCTTGTAAGTTGGTTATGCATGGGTTCGTACAGCGAATGACTCGTGTTAGTGCCGGGTGTATTCATAGGATGCATCATAATTCCCAGCGGCGGCAAACCATGGTTAATTTTCATGTTCCCCTTCGTGTTCGAAACCGTCGTTTTCGCCATGACCGTTCAGCGGACAAGAAGCCTGATGGGAGAATTTGGTTCGATGCCATTCGTGAAACAGTTGTTGAAGGAGTACGTATAACTATCCATCCTGTCTTTCTGGTTTTCATCAGTTGCCGCCCTAGTGGAACCATCTTTTATTTCGCCATTTTGCTGGACCTTTTGTTCCAGTGCATCGGAGGAATGATACCGGGTGTCAGGATGGCAGCTGTCTCATCTGGGTGAATACGTTCCCATCTTTTACGCATCAACCATAGGGCTGACGGCCCAATCACCCCGCAGCATATATATATCATTTAGGAGCGTTATGTGCAATCGACTCATATGCTCACTATACTCATTCGGTCGATCAACAACCGTCATTAAGATCATGCCGATATCTTCAAAAACTTTTGGACTCGGTATTCCTATGACAACGCTCCAAACCAGCAACGTCACCTTTGGTGAACAGTTGAACGCCGAACCGAACACGCCCGCTGCTCAAATGTCTCAAATGTCTAGCGTTCGTATTTCCAGCGCCGTAGGGAGCTAGACAGGTTCCTGGCTCTTCACCTATTGGGCGCTAGAGCTTAGCCACGCTTGCAGAACGAAGAGAACATTAATCAACGCCGGGACGGGTTGGTCTTCCTGATGCATGTATCATTTATTTATTCTATAATCAATCATTCGGGCTATTTAAGCACAATACTCTCCCAAGACGCTTTCTCTGGGGGTTATGAGTTTAGCTAATTTACAAATGGGTCATGATATAACCTTGGCGAAATTGGCCGGCGGACGTTACGGCGACACATCAGTTCATGGCATATCAAATGTCAGTTGATATCGGTTCTGGAGTGTGTGCTTTGGTGTCTGTAAGACAGATAGTTATCCGCAATCAATTCCTCATTTCTTGGAATATTCCGATGGCAGCATCCTGCCGGTTTCGCCGTGAGGACAACATTTTAGCCGACCCGCATGAAGCAGACAAGACTTCTTGAGGGTTGAGAGAGCCAGTTTCGGGACAGAATATATATAGGCGATACCACCTCTGTTCTTTGGTTTGTGTGACTTAGTGTCCCTAATTATCCTGTCCCTTGGGTCTGTTTGTCTGGCAACATTTACTGATTTATCTGAATGCGGACATATATGCTGGGGATTCACATCTTACTGTAGACCTTAACTTAGCCCCCTCCCACCCCTCGCATTCGGCCTTAGAATTGGACGAAGTTGGAAGTGTAACTTTCTTGGACCACAATGTAGACACGGCGCTGATCGGGCTCATGATTCATCGCTATCTGAGATTGAAAAAATAAAATATCCCGTAGGTGGGTCAGTTGGTTTCGTGTGATTAGCTGGGCTCAAGCTGAATTCCCTAAATGACAAGATTTTCCAGAATAATAGCGATATTTTGATATCGCTTCACCAGGGGGTAACTCTCGTCTGGTCTGGTCACTGCCCGCGTTGTGCGCTTGTGAAGTTCATCAACTGAAGCGATGCGCGTCCCTCCACACGTTATCGTGTCCACTAGGTTTCCTCTGGCCCTAGAGCATGATCCTAAACCGAGCCTTAGCTGAAGTACCTCAGGTAAGATTCGCCATTGCATCCGATAAAGATAAATTATCCATTCGCATCCCTACCCAAGCCCTTGTCATCTCCTCCATAACGCCACCGACAAGTGGTATCGTCCCGTCCTGGCAGGCGAACTGAATAAAATCAGGGATACTCTCAGGGTTGGTAACTGTGTCGGATTTTGAAGGTTGTATCAAAGCTCGGTAAGGCGCTCTTCAGATCAAAAGTTGTTGTTTGCTTAATTTCGTTCTCGATCGCTCGCCCACGCTCGCTTATATGCATGTGGCCCATGTATTTCATGGCGCATTTGTTTTTATGGACTATCTTATATACTAACCTTATGAAAAGGCACGTAGATCCCCATCGTATTCAACCCCAGTTGTTCTCCGCATTCGCTCGCTCCGCTCGCTTAAGTCTATCTGCGCCGTACATTCGTCTCTTGCCACCGTCTCGACTCTCGACATCATGGGACCCTCGGCGCTTAGCTCATTCCGCCTCGAGTCGAACACTCACTATCTTCGGCCCATCGTTACCTATTCGTCTTCAAAACCTTAATTTCTTTCCTCACGTTGCCACCGATTCGCTACGAGAATAATCCCCCAACTACTATGTTACTTGTCCTGAATTGACGCAAGCTGCACGACATATTGTGCAACAGGGTTAATTCAATAATGAGCGATGTGCCAGCCATGGCGCTTGAGGCAGCCGCAAAGGGTTTCACGTGACCATCAGACAACGAGCCACCATCAACCATGGGTGAGTTTCTAGCTGGTGCTACATTGACACGTCGACACTAACTTGTATCAGATTACCAGGTATGATTCACTGGGACTACCAAAAATTGATACCTAGGGTCTAACGACACCTACCAGAACCGTGTTGGTAGCAAATTTGGTGGTGGAGGTGTTGCTGGCGCGTCCGAGGCAAACGTTGACCGGCGTGAACGTTTGCGCAAGCTTGCGCTTGAGACAATTGACTTGGCAAAGGCAAGTCTTCTCATATTCTCATTTGGTCGCATACTTGCTAACGAAATGCTTGCGTAGGATCCATATATCCTACGCAACCATCTTGGCTCCCTCGAATGTCGACTGTGTTTAACTCTTCACACTAATGAGGGTTCCTACCTTGCTCACACGCAAGGTAAAAAGCACCAGACGAATCTTGCACGACGTGCGGCCCGTGATGCAAAGGACACTCAACTCATTACTGCGCCGGCTCAGGCTGCTCCTGTCCCACGCAAAATGTTCATCAAGATTGGACGTCCGGGTTATCGTGTTACCAAGGTGCGCGATCCTCTAACAGCTGCTACGCTCGGCGGAGGCGGCGCGAAGGAGGGAATGATGGTTCAGGTTCACCTGCCTCAAATTAAGGAAGGTGTTATTCCGCGACGGCGTTTTATGAGTGCATGGGAACAGAAAAAGGAGCAACCGAATCGGGCGTACCAGTACCTGATCGTGAGTCAACTATCCCATTCTCGCTTCATATACTGATAGAAAGATAGGTTGCTGCGGAACCCTACGAGAGCATTGCATTTAGAATCCCTGCGCGAGAGATTGAAGATCCAGAGGAGAACCCGGACTGGAACTGGTCTCATTGGGATACTGACACCAAGCAATACAGTTTTCAATTCATGTTCCGCACCTCGTCTCTAGCGTACATGCAATGATGACCTGTAATGCTTCGTGTGTCCCCTGTTTGTAGCTATACACGTTCCTCAGCCCCTCCTAGTGTTCGATTGCTCTCGTTCATGCCCTTCCCAGCGTCTTCCAGCTGTGTACCTGGTATTGTGGAGGCTGGCTTATGACTAAGCTAAGTCTAGCGCTCACTCTCATTTCAAAAACCTCAGTGATGCGCCGATCAGCCAAGAATCTTCCCTCGACCTCGAACGTCCCACTCATTTGTGACTCCATCCTTTGAGACTTCTACAACCTCTTCTACGTGGCTACCTATGACGAGCAAACGGGTTTACCTCTTGCGGCACGGCCAAGCTAGACACAAGTTGGTACACTTGGGCTTGGGCTTGGCCGTGGAACTTGTAGGCTGATCGACGTCCATTTTTTTTGCTAGCGTGAATAACGACTTTTCAAGTAAGTATAAGCGGGAAAGCTCTGTCGATTGTGCTAAACCTGCCTGACCCCAAAAGTTCTGGATGCCCCTTTGACAGCACTCGGACGACAACAATGCATTGACTTTGCCCAAGCCGACCCCAGTTTCCAAGACGTTCCTGAAGTCATCATTACCTCAGCATTTCGCAGGACGCTATCTACTACTCTTTTGGCACTTCCCAAAGCCTACTCTCGGCTCGTGGCCCAGGGGAAAGTGATTTTACTCCCACAACTCCAGGAGACGCATGATTTCCCATGCGACACTGGCTCAGATAGAGCGGTACTCGAGGCCAGCGAGGAGTTCAAAGATATGGCATCGCAAGGCGTCGATTGGAGTCCGTTGACCGAAGATTGGAACAAGAACCAGGGCTTCTATGCACCCACGACAGAAGCTCTTGAAAGCCGAGCCAAGTGGGTCCGGAATTACGTGCGTAGCCGACCCGAGAAGAACATTATACTGGTTGGCCATGGCGGTATATTTAGGGAGATTGATGGAAGAAGCAGGTCGGGTGACCTGATAACAATGGCGTCCTTGGCAGTGAGTCCTACGGTTACGCCTTGCTTAAGATCCAATTCTGACTCCCTGCTAAGAAATGGGGAAACGTAGAATGTCGGCTGTACACATTCCTCAGTGACGATGATGAAGCCGCAATTATGGCACCTGTTTCGGAACCTGCAGCCATCGACCAAACGAACAAGCCCACAGATCCACATAGTGAGATATTAAATCTCAATGTCTATTCCGTTAATTGATGGGCGTCAATAAGTTCAGGTTGAATCGACTGCCTCGAGATCGTGACACTTATGGCAATACCAGATAGATTGCCCCATACGCGTACTAAACGCTATTAAGCTAAATGAATCATTTGCACTTTACCTATATATAAAACATTATTATTGAACGAATCCATGCATCACAGTTTTCATGAGAACTCATGCTTCACACGAGTGATGCCAGAGAGGGGCCATGGTTCAAACATGAACAAACAACGCATTAACTAGCCGCGTCGAGGTATTCTGGGTTGGCAGGTTGTTCGGATGAATAAATCAATATCCCTGAGTCCTGGGGGGCTATTTGGCATTGGCTCATACCGGAGTCCATAACTCATTATTTTATGCCGCTGTTCCGGAATGTATGCCTGCAGCGAGGAGTTATTCGGGCTCACACCAGGGGGTTATAGGTACTTTAGATAGTTCTCGCACAACGAAGGTGAGCTTAGTCCATAATCCGGCGATGTTAAGGATCTTTTGTCTGTTTAAAGGATTGTTCTGGTTCATCGACTTCCCAGCCTACACAAAATTCTTGCAAGATTGGTAACCCCGGATTCCCAGAATCATAGACATTTGCACGTCCGAAAACACTGCTACCGGCCAAATCGAACCAAATTAGATCCATTGACGGCACGCAATAAACATCAGTAAGATTCGATATAATCGCTTCTATGCTTGTCTCCAGAGAATTGTGGAATAACGCCTTGAAACTGGAGGGCTTTTCGTTGGTTCTGGGGTTCAATTCTGGCTCGGGGGTTCGGACTCACGGTGAGGCGGCGATTTGGTTTGCACGACGAGCGAATTGTCGGGCTTCTTTCCCGACGGACCCAATTCAGACAAGGCGTTGTGCGCTCTAGCCTGAGAATGTATTTTTACGAGTGCGAATCGATCTGTTTATGACGAACTATTTGCTAGCTCCGAATTGTTGGATTCTTTGGCTATGGATGTGAGACGAAAGCGACCGAGGCCAGCTCGTGAAGGAAATAAGATAGCGTTGGTCATCTGTCAGATATGGGGTCAATCAGTGGTTTTCCGTTTTTGGATGCTAAGGCGGAGTCTGCTATGCAATAACCTAGGATTCGAGACGCCAGAGCCGTATTTTCAGGATTTCCCCACTGACCAAGCCAGTTAATAGGAGAGTGGCGAAAAAAAAAATACCCGTATCCGGGGAGGGGCGCCTTGGGGGCTGGCATGACTCAACGCTGATCGAGATTCTGCACGGCGCTGGACGCTCCAGGTGCAAGAGCAAGTGGAGTATATGTGAGTACCCAGTATGGAAACTCTATAAGAGCTTCCGCAGATGATAATCAGTAAGGATCACGAATCGCGATAAAATTAGCGGGTCTTCCGTTGTGGATAGGATCGTGAGGTTATATGCACCTGGCGTCAGAAGTGCAATCCTCTGTCAGAGTAGTGGCTGTAAGCATAAACAAAATTCCCATGACTTCTTACAATGCGGACAAATTTATGAAGAAAATTTCTAGGCGGTAGAGCGTAGGCATGTATGCGCTGACATTCAATGGGTTCTCTGCATAAATTTCCATATGACCCGAAGATATATTCTGCCTTCGGAGACAAACGAGCTATCCACAAACATATCTGTGAACAGACTGAACCAAGCATAATGATCATATCGACCTCCCATAAACTGAACTTTAGCCCACCACCGAGCCCCAACGGTCTATTCCAAATCTCGTCGAGTCGGTTCAATCATTCCATCCACTGACTAATTTCAGTTTGGAGCGAAACATGTGTAGAGCGGTTGGGCGGGGGCACATGAGGATTTAGAACTTGCTGATGAGCCAGGGGGATCGCCCGACCTCACCAAGAGGCCTACTTTTGGCTGTTGGGGCTGCATAACATGCGCGTCTTTGAATTAACCTGCGTCGAAGCGAATTGAGTCCTAACCATCACTACAATCGCCAACCGAGTCAGTGCAGGATAAGGCAGTGGTCGCTGGGAGGACTATTAGTCTAATTCCATTTGAATGTTGTAGATGTGAATATTAGACAACTCGGACATTCAGAGTGATGCGGTCACTGGCGAAATTGATCTCCCCTTCGGTACGCTGGTATACGGCAGCCAGTGACGACGGCTGCTGTAAAGAATAGAGATATCGTGGTTAGGCGCCGCTTTGTGACTGTGCTGGTTCCGTGATTAGGGCCCGGAACATATTGGAGCGGACGGGAAATGTGACACACCTAGTGGGAAATTACGGTTTGGTATAATATTGGGTGTGCATACAAGGGGGCGAGTAGCAAAAACTAGCTCACGGTGATAGCTTCTCCGCCAGCCTCAATTTGTGTGTTTAACGCCGCCTGAATCGCCACTCTCTTGTTCCTGGCTTTTTCGGATTTATTGGGGAGGTAAGTAATATTAATGCGTACTTCAGCTCTCAATCTAACCTAATCCAATCAGAATTCCCAATCTGAATAGGATGCGAGAAAAAGACACACATTTCTCCACGAATATATTCTAGAAGTTCATCAACATTATTCTTGGCCGCTAGTTGGCCTTGCTTTACTAAGACCGGGCCGATAAGTTCGCACAGTGTTGTGTGATTTGAGTGTCGGAAATTCCTAAACCCTTGCTCAATTGCATACATTCCCCTACTGGGTTGGCGAAGCTGGCTCTTTTGACAACCTCATTTTCGTTTAGCTGTGCATCCAAATGCTGCCTCGATCGAATGGATGTCTTCATCAAGTTGGACAATGTACGCGTACCTTCTTGAAGCTTTTGGTATTCCGCGTTAGCTGCTTGGATTCAAGCTCCAGCAGAAATACTGAATCTTTGACCCGCATCTCACGGGTGGCGGGAAGGGTGGCTTCGCGGGGGAGATGTGGTGGCCACGACAGAGACGGCATTTGAAATCTTGTCATCATTTCGGCACTCAGCTCACACACCTCGGCCTGACTCCAACCTCAATCCAAGTCGCAATGGGTTATGTATTTTTAAAGTAGCGGATTTCAAGCTGAATTTAACTTCCGTCATATATGGAATCCATGCGTAATGTACATTTATTTTGTTCTCTGCAGGCAGGTTTTCGTCTCATTATCAGGCAGTACATACTACATTGGAGCAAATGTAAATCCGGCTATTTTCCCAACCCCGATAACCATTCTCAAGTCGAGCGTACCATGACGGTGGCCTTCCCATTTGTGAAAGGTACGGTATAGGCTCCGGAATCCTTGGTAAAAGTTCCTATTGGCGTGATTAATCCTATTCCCGGAATGGTGGCAGGTTGCGATATCACCAATCGTCCTTGTGGAGCTCGAATCCCAGCTGTTGCAGGAACGATTGTCAAAGTGACACTCTTGGTATATATCGTGTATTCTGCTGTTTCAAATGAACCAGCGTCGAGGGTAAGGAGTACGCCTAGGGGCGCGACGTAAATTCGTCGTCGCAACGTGTCACGTATACTAAAGGTGATTGAGGTAGAGTCGACCTTGGTCAATACACCTCCAAACACCTGCCAACCGAAGTCCGGATGATTGACCAGGAAAGAACCGGTGTTGAGTACATGTCCGAGAAAGTTTGGCCCATAATCGCCACTATATGCGTCCCACGCCAAAGTATCAGGAAATGAATGGAAGGCAGCTGAGGCAAAACCTTCTTGATCAATGTTGGACAGTGGACCACTAAGTCCGCCAAATCCCACTTGGAGAAGATATATGTCAGTCGGGTGAATCATGAATTCAGAAATGAGCGGCAGTGCATTCAAGCCGCTGCCATAGTGATGGATCTGCCTTTCAATACGTTGCAGCTTTGCGCCGTAAATCATATCCCAGTACCTGCGCAGCCAAATCGTGAAACACAAGGTTGATTTCGAGAGTTTGAAACTCACCTTCTTGCATTTCCGTTCCAACCCCAGTGTGGGACTGTCGGCATGTAGCCTAAGATTGAGTTTATAGTATTTGTGGCTGTCGTATCTATGCCAAAATATCGTGACCTATATGTCACAGGTTGAAAGACACATCGTAATTGCGATGAGTATTTTCTTACCAAGCATACACCCCCTCTTGTCCAGTCGAGTCCCATGCCATCTAGCTATCATTTTAGCATGTGAAGATTCTAAAATATCAAATCAACCTCACCTCGCTCCCAAATGGATAAGGTTCTTTTCCCCAGTTGACCGCACGTGTCTTCATTCTAGCTTCGAGAGCTGTCGCGTTGGCGGCTAGACCTTCTCGTTTCAAATCATCAAGAAGATACAGGAACACTGTCTCGCCCATAAGACCAACGTCGGCGTACCAAACCCGCCCGTTGGTTGCAAATAACGCAGTATTCAGAGCCTGTGAAAGGTACCACTTCCATGTTTGGGTCTTGAGCGTCCCGGGATAGTTTCTCCCAAGCCGGTAGAGAGACCAGTACAGGGCCGTGACGTGAACGTAATCATATGCACGATCGAAGGCATTCGAGTTGGCTTTGTTCCATGACCACCTTCGGTTCAAACATTCAGCTCTCTGCCTATTCAGATATCATGCATATAATCACCAGTTTCCCCAATAAATCGAGGTGCTATAGTTGTAACTAGGGAGTTGTGCAGGCTCGTAGAAGAACACACTCTTCTTCACGCCATACATATTCGAACCAACTGAATATTGCAAGTCGCCCCAAACGGTCTCGGCCACGAAGCGTTCGAGTTTTGCAACCTCGGTTCCAACAGGAAGGAATGCGTTTTTCATCGCCGCGGCCAACCAGGCACCTACGCCACCCTCGTCGCTGAGGCCAGCAATCCAGACGCGGGGGTCCTGCAACACAAGTGCATTTACTTCTCGGTCGTATGTGATGATCGATGGAGATCGTCCAAAAGGATCCGACGAGTTTTCAAACCATTGTTTGGTCGTCAAAAAGTTGCCGAGTTCGGTAACGGTTTGGACTGCGGCATGAGAAATGTGATAGTGGACAGTCTGAATCAAACCATCTATATATGTGATTGTGAGGCGAGAGCGACCCCACTTCTGGGGAGTGATAGTGTACCCGGCCCACCCATTCTTTCCTTCGGAGTTTGTAGCCCATGAAAGTGCACCTGGGGGAGAGACCGATAGGCTACTGACCGCCGAAGAGTGTTTGAGGAACAGTTTCCCAGGCGTATCCGCAGGAAGAATATAGCCGGGGATTCCATAGGCAATGGGACGTCCAGCTTCACTTAGTCGCTTATCAATCGAGCGAACGCCATCGGCAAGCAAAAAGTCGAGCGCGTAATGCCTAGTTTCACCAGGTTGAATAGTCACACTCGAGGCCATGTTCCACGGGCCACCCGGGACGTTTTTCCATTCTGCATCTGCATAAGCCTTGGAGTGCACCTGCCAAGAATAGTACCCCTCAAAGGTCTGACTCTGATAGTAGGGCGGGTTATCGGTCGAGTCCGAGTTCTCGGCCAAGAATCGCCAAGCTTCGAGGCCCGTGTTGCTTGAACCTGCACCTGGCACAACGAGAAGCACGGGTCCAGTTCCGCTAAGAGGAACGACTCGAACAAAACCAGCATCCAGACCAACATACGGGTCGGCGAGCGAGCAGTTTGTGTTCGTGTCCGCGGCGGTCCGGTCGGTGAATATCGAATTGAAAGCAATAGGAAACTCGAGCGAACCGATTTCAATAGCGGTTGTCCCCTTGTTTTGCAACGCGAACCGCAGACCCAGGACACCACTCGACGAGCGCACCCACGAGCGAGTGATATCAAGATATGACGTGATTGAGTCAGGCAGCGTGGGGGCCAGATTTGCGGAGGCCAGGGTAGTGCCTGATATCGCTAGCTCGGCCACAGGCTTTCGCGCCACCGCAGAATCGCCCGCGGTCCACGTTGTAGTTCCCACCGGCCGGATGCGAAGTGCGATATCACCCGTGTGGTAATTCCTATAGCCCCACGTGTTTTTCAGCAACACGCGTTAGCGATACGGGGTTTAGCTAAACTTAATAATATACGTACCCATCGTACTGCCGTTGGAGCAATCGATCGAAAGGGGCAAAGTCAAAGGATGCGCTGGGTTTGAATGAAGCTAACACCTGGGAATCCTTGACCAGTCTAACGCTCGTGGACGATCCGATGTCAAGCCCAATATAGCCATTGGCGAGTCCAAGTGTCGGTATACGCTGGCCTAGCACAAAGGGTACAAGCAAAGCGACGCTCAGGGTTGAGACATACACCATTTTGTGACCTCGATCACAGGACCCAAGGTGAGCTCAGCGGCCGTGCCCTTTATACGCTCGAGGGCTATAACATGGGTGTACTTTCCATATGGATCTCGAGATTTCCCATAATGGTTCTCTTCAGGCTCGAGGGCGGGCCGGACTTGGAGTCACGGGATATGGGCAGCGTGGGCTGATGTAGTCTGGGAAGCCAGGAAGCCGGCAGAGACTCGATGGGCAACCGTGTTGCACATGCGCGTGTGAAGGCCTTCATTCGGTACTCGAGCATTATTCATTTCGCAGCCTTTGTGCATTCAGACCCTCCATTCAGAGTAATGACGTAACGATGTAGAATAAGCAAAGGAGGAGATTTAGTTCATCTGCTCGCCTGAATTAATCAACGGGCACACTATTCCGCTTGTGGAAGTTGGCTACCATTATTAAGATACACCTGTTGAAAGGAACATATCGCACCGTACATTTACCTCCATGCATCATCACGCATGAGTGGCGTAAGGCAAGGTGGCCACGAAATCGATTGGCTGGCGGCAAATACCGCTTGCAATCGGGGCAGCTGTCAAAACTCTGCAGCTCAATTCGTGAAGGACCTCCCACACGGGAATGGGCTCCATAGGCCCCATAAGGTTTCATGATCCAGACGTAAAAGTCCTCACCCGAGGCGGTGAATGATGATCGCGCTTTTCATTTGGTGAATGGCTGCTAGTCTCGAGCGGCTGATTATCACGGCTAAAATCGGGCCGATGCCTGAAAGCGGGGCAGGCTTTTTGGGGCTAGGGGCCGCTGTCACCTACACATTACAACGGCAGATCACGGGGTAAGATGACCTCTGTGTCTAGACACTTTGACAAATGTGCGGCTGATGTCCATCTGGCAGCTGGATCAAATAGCCTGGCCGATGGGCCGCCGGTTACCGCCCAGCCGAGTATGCTTCAACAATTCAGGAAATGTCTATTCCAGATCACCACCACGCACCATGCACCCACCCCAAAATGAAAAACCGTAGAGTAACGTCACATTTACAGCTGGGTATTACAGTGTCGCATC
Source organism: Ceratorhiza oryzae-sativae (assembly GCA_030998015.1). Lineage (NCBI taxonomy): Eukaryota > Fungi > Basidiomycota > Agaricomycetes > Cantharellales > Ceratobasidiaceae > Ceratorhiza > Ceratorhiza oryzae-sativae. The sequence continues at coordinate 304,520 of JARWMV010000250.1, forward strand.
AACCCGGGACGGTTAGCCAAGAGGCGTAGATCGCGTAATTATCAAACGAAGAGCAAAATACCATATCCAACGCCGTTCCGTCTACTCCTCTTCCGCATGGTACCCAGCCCGACGCATGGCTCCCAACCGGTGTCTAGCTGCCCCGAGCTCCTTTTCGAGCTTGAGAATCTCGACTTGCTGTTCCATCTCCCGAACTTTGAACTCGTGTACCGCCATGGCGCGATAGTCGACCTCTTCCGCCTCGAGCTGTTTAGCCGTGATGGCTTTGACCTGTCGGACCAGCGCTTTGCACGCCTCAGTCACAGCCTTGGCTGCCAATTCTAGTCGATCCTGAGTCTTGGACATCAACGAGGCCTTGACGCGACTGGCTGCGACAAGTTGGGCGGTGGCGCCCGCGACTTCGTTTGAAGCCACAATCAGTTGCTCCAACGAGTGGGTTCCGTTCAAAACGCCATCCGCGCTCTCGATAAGCAAATTCGTCGCAAAAGCCACAGCCTTGGCCGCAGAAATAAGACCCTCGGTCCAGCGGTTATTGCGTTTGTAAAACTGTTGCGAAGAGCTAGAACCTTTGCCCTGGGCGACGATCTCTTGCTGGGATTCGGTCGCGGCTTGGATCAGTCGGCCGATGGCATTGGTGATGGCCATAGCCGCGGCAAGGATTGAATCATGAACCTGCAGGTCGACGGCGCTGAATCGGGATGCGTCGCGTGGGCGGTCAATCAGTTGCTGCAGCCGCTGAGTCGCAGCCTCGATCGCGCGTGCGGCGCCCAACATCTCCTGCTCGACCATATCGCCCAAGTCTCCATTTGCGCGCGCTCCAGACTTGTTCTTCGGAACGAGTTTGTCGACCACGTCGATAAGCTTTGTAAGCGCACCACGCGCCTCGACGTTGTTTCGCAACGGGATCTCCGTGCGTTGAGACTGGGGTATCAGGTCCAGTTTGTAGGATTGCAGGTTCAGGAAGAACCGCAAGCCGACGTCGCCCGCATGTTTCGCATCGGCAATCAACCGGTCCACCGCATTGTCGTCGTTGGCGAGCCGAGTGATTCCCTTGCAGTTAAGAAGGACCTCGGACAGCGAATGCGCGTACTCGTTGGCGGCCTTGATGACGTCGACATGGTCGCCTCCAGGCTCTCCACCCAGGTACAAGTTGAACGTCATAGCGAATTCGGTGGCGTTGTTGATAGCCTTTTCGATCATCGAGAGCGTATACTCGGGCGTCGCGGTCTGGTTCCCATTCTGGTTAGGGGATTCGAGCTCGTAAATCGCGTCATCCATCTTTTGCACGCAGCTCTGGAGAATCGAATCTGTTGATCTTAATGAGAATAGAGCCAAAGTTTAACTGTTATCGAACTTACCAATAATTTGATTGAGCTTCTTGCGATTATCCAAAATGAGCGTGTCGATTTGCTGGTTCGCGGTCTCTTCCGTAATATCTTGCGTCTGCATAACCAATAATATTCAGCCCCCCTATTCGCATAATTAATGTTGCGCGCACCGTCTTGAGCTCGAGTTGCATCTCAGCCATCTTCTGAATGGTGCTGTCCATCTCCTCTTGAAGGATCGCAATTTCTTGGTCCTTCTCCTCCCTCAACCTTTCCACCGCCGAGTCCTGTCCATCGAGCTTGCGCAGTAAATCGTCGATTTGGATTTGTTTAGCCTGCCATGTCACAATTAAACTCGAGTGGCCACATTAATTCTCAAACCAGGGATAGCACGCACCCTGAGCGAGTCCTCGAGCTCGTTCAGCTGACGATTGTACTTGGACATCATAGTCGAGACCTCGGAACTCTTGTTTCGGCTGGCATCCTCGGCCCGCTCGTTTGCAAAGCTGAGATCGCGGCGAACTCGGTCCATATCCTCCTTGTGACTCTGCAACGAAGGGGACACCAAAATGAGAAACGCCACACTTGATCGAAGATAATTTGGCCACCCACCGCTTTCATACGGTCCAAGTCGAATCGGGCACGATCCCGCTCTCGAATCATATCTGCAAGTTCGAGATTCTTGGTCTTGATGTCCCGCTCCATGCGTTCCATGCGGTCGATCGCTTCTTGGGCCGAGTTGGCCTTGAGCTGCATTTGCTTAAACTTGCTGAGCATGTCGAGATGCTCGGTCCGGAGTTGGGAGTAGAGTTTGGCGAGGGATTCATACTTGTTGCGCCAGAGGGTGACTTGGTCCTGGAGTTGTTTGATGAGTTCGTCCTTGCCACCCATTTGTGCCATCGCGTCCGAATTAGCCGAGTTGAGAGCGCCTTCAAGAGCTTTAACCCTCTGCAGAATATAAATACATGGTTTTGCACGAAAGATGGCAACACTCACTCGGTCATACTGCTCAAGCATGAGCTGATCGCGCTCCCACTGACTCCTCATATTCAACATCTCGCGCTCCATCTCCTGTATTCTCACCGCCGCCTGGTTCTGCATGGACATCTGAGCCATCTGAGCCTGCTGCCGCATCAACTCTTCCTGCGCGAGCCTCTCACGTTCGGCCTGCAGCCTCTGGGCCTCTTCAAACTCGCGCTGTTGCTGCATCTGCTGTTCCAGCCTCCTAGTCTCCTCGGCTTGGCGCGAAGCGATCAACGCGGCCTGCTGATCTTCATACTCCTTGAGCATGCGCGCCTGTTCTGCGATCTGTGCCGCGGTCGGGTCGGGCGAGGGCGCCGGGGGCGGTGTCGCGGGTGCGGCCGTCGATTTGGGCCGTTTGGGCAACTCGGGCGCAGATCCACTGTCGGTTAACGACGGTGGTTCTTGCCCGAGCTTGGGAACGTTGATCAGACCCGTGAGGTATTTCAGGTTGGAACATTCGTAGTAAAACTTGCGGAGGTTGTAGTGCTGAGAGTTGTATCGAGATCGGAGTGGCTCGAGTGCATCACCAGCGTCGGTTCCTGTGGGATAGGCCGGGTCAGATTACAGGCGGGGGGTGTCGAAGTGTGTGAACGATGGTGGATCGTTTGGAGAAGCCTGGTAAATCGGAAGAATCACGTACGACGGTGCATCGCGCGCAGCATGCTCGTGATGAAGCGGTAGATGCCATAGCTTTCCTTGACGAGCGGAACTAAGGAGGAAATACGGCACTCGTTGTTGACGGAATGACGGAAGGTCGAAAAGACGAGCTTTTGGAAGGACTCGATCTGGTCTTGCAAGTTCATCAAATCCGAGATGGTTTCATACCTATCACATACCCAGAGTTACCAGATCAGTCTAGTTGACACGCGGCACGGGTCTGTACTTACCCCTCATTGGGATCGTCGATGTTCTTTAACGAGACATATTCCTCATAGTCGAACATGCCATTGAACTCGGGGTGCGTCCTGTGGAAGCGGAGCTTGGATAGGATAAACGCGACATACGCCCGGATGAGCGAGCCGTATCCTGGCAAGTCGTGAGCGCACATCTCGGCGTCGGGCCGACTCGCGCGTACCTCGCATGCCATCACTCCCGATCGTGCGAGCACAGGTCTCTAGCCAGCCTGTCTGGTTCTGGCCCTCGCGGATGGCCTGCTGGGGAATTAGTACTGCGGTGGTGGCGATTCCCACCAAACACGTACCACCGGGTGGCCCTCCTGGAGTATCTTGTGCACGGTGATGAGCGCCTTGAACGTCTGGACCTCGTCGGAGAGGATGGGCTGGACGCGCAGGCCGTCCAGATCGACATGGACGAGTGGTAGTCCCATGTGTACACGATGCACTCTGCGACGCGTCAGTCACGAACCGGACGACCGCGGTGACAACGTACTGCGGACGTGTTTCTGCTTGGGCGCCGTCTCTTCCGGGCTCGTCGCCTTCTTGATGTTGAGCGTGAGCTCGGCCTCGGCCTTGTCGCGGTCGACGGGGCGCGTCGGGAAATGGGGGTCCGCCGACGAGCGCCCGTCGTGGACATAGTCGGACTGGTTCTGTCGCGTGCGCCCTCCAGAAAACCTGGCGCAAGAAACAGAAATCAGCAGACGTACAAAGGTAAATAGACCTGATCCCACATCGGTGAAGCTGGTGGCAATACTATCGAGGTTTAGCAGAGAATTGGGCAGCGACGATGACCCAGCCAGGCGGGCGGCTGACAAAGCACAGGGTCGCCCCCGCGGCTGGCTCCCGAAACCTGATCGCTTCAGCCCCGATTTCAGGCGGGAGCGCCCGTCGAGTGGACTGTAATGGGGGCGGATTTCCATAAAAGCAGCCCACCCAAGTGCCGACGACACCAGCATCCCCTGTCTTGCTTCCCCTCTTCTCTTCCACGTCTCTCACGACCCCATCATGTCCACCTCGTTCTCCACCATCGACTGCGAGGCCTTCCTCAACGACTTTCCCCACCTCAAGGTTCTCTTCCGCGAGGTATGCGCCGCCGCTTACCCATCTCCGCTCCCCATACTCATGACTGTGACAGACCCAATCCATCTTCATTTCAGCCACCATTGCCCTCGTCCTGCTTACCAGGTCTGCCGGGATCGCATTCTTTGGCCTTGGTGTCATCGTCGTCTGCTTCCTTGCCAAGAAGCTCAAGAAGGTCCTCCGCCAACCTCGGCCAGTCGGGACTGACAAGGTTACCTATGGGTAAGTTGTTCCTCTGAACGTGCTCCATTCAATTCACTCACCCTATCAACTAGAATGCCAAGTACCCACTCTGCCGCGATTACATTCTACGCGATCTACATTATCCTATCCGCAAACGTGCTCCCCATCCACCCTGCATGGCACTTCCCATCCTCCCCTTACGTCCGCGTTATCCCGTCTGTGATCTCCCTTCCCTGGGCAGCTGGTGTCAGCCTCTCGCGCGTCGGCCTCCACCACCACACTATGGAACAGGTTCTTGCCGGATGCCTGTTGGGCGCCATCACCGCCGGTATTTGGTTCAAACTCTGGATCTCGGGTCTTAACTCGTACGGCGCGATCGTCGAGGGTGCCCTCAACACTGCTTTGGGCTTCTAATCATATTCCCTTCCCGGTTACGATTCTCCCTTTCTCTGTCTGGGGTTCATCGCATCGTTTCTGCAGGATCGCATCTTTCTCTCACCCTCACGAACAATCTCTTCTTGCTCCCTTTCACGCCTCGTCACGCATATAATCATACCTTGTACTAGTATGAGTTTCCCGCATTCTGCTCTGTCTGTCCTCCAGATCTCTCTCCCCTTTTGTCCAATTTCCTCTCCCCTGTTGTCTGTTGTTCTTGTTGTTTGCCTGTTGTAACTTGTACGTTAGGACACAGATCCATCCAAATTCATCCGATTTTCCTCTAATCCTTTTTCTTCTGTCCGATCATACCCTTTCTTATTAGCACTCAGCTCGTGTCAAGTGAATTATATTGATTCCTAAGTCGTGAACAAGTAAACTCGATTACGCACACAAAGACGTAAATCATACCCGAAGAACACCCCGCCCGCCTAGCACATCATTACTCCCTCCAGTCTAGTCTCCGAACTGACCCACCAGGATTCCTTTAATCTTAGCCTCCGTGGAAATCACCTCGTACAACTTGGGGAGTGCTTCTGCATCCGAGGACCCAAGAGTACAGCCATCCATCCATAGCCTAGCTCGAACCTATCGACTGAAAAAAAAAAGCAACCGCGTGTTGTGATACCGCGGGAACTCCATCACATCCCCAACGCACCTCACCCAGAAAGAACGAAAAGGCCGTCATAGCATCCCAGAAACGGCTTCCACGCCACGTGGCGCGCATAAAGGGACACTGTACATCCCAGGGACAAATCGCTCATGGTCAAAAAGTGCCAGAGATGTGTTCACACTGGCCATATAGTGGATCATCGCTATTTCATATCGGTTCTGGAACTTCATATCGGAGTCATCTCAAACCCCTAAGCCCGCAGCGCATACACTGGCCGAATTTCCGCATCGGGTAATTACCGTAGGTTCGCGCGGGCCCATATGCCTGGCCGCATGGCCGCATGACCAAAAGGACTAAAACACCGAAAGCTCCACACGAACATACTAGTCATCGTTAATTACGAGGCCTACTTGGGTCAAATGCGTAATTATTATCCTCGCGTTTCACATTCACGCACCCCTTGTCCCTTCATGAATATCGATCACTTACGCCACCTCCTTGCGCGAGACTGAAAGGCCACGCCACCACCCACGCTCAAGAAACCCAAGGACAAGGGATCTCTTCTTCTCGTGAGAGACGCTCGGCTCGATCGGTGCGCAGGGCAGAGAGCTTCAGACATGTTCTCGCAAACAAAGGGTTTGATTCGCTCACATTCCTTCCTATTGAATTCTCTCTTCTTTTAGGCAGATGTTCGCTAGAGGAGCGAGGTGAGATACGATTTACTCTTTTCGGTTGAAATTAGCGGAGACGAATCCGGTCGGGCCTTGGGCAGCATACTAGGCTGGTAGGTTAGTCATACGCACTGTAGATCCTTTCCAGATCGTTTCAGCCAGGCTCCGAACGTGATGATGACGACGTACTAAATCGGGGTGAGTTCATCAGATCCCGAGGATGGGCTTTCGTACGTATTCTTGGACAAAACAATCGTCCCTTGTATGCATCACTCACACGACATTTGTACTCTCACGATTCATTCAAACCACGATCCTTGGCCAACAGTGTTCAAATATGCCTTAGCCTATCTCATCGCAATCTAGCTATCACGTGGGTCAAAGCTGGGATTGAACCTTGCGTCGTACACCCACAAGGCAAACAAAACCCAACGTTATTTTGGACATCTCGAATGAAACCCCAACATCAGCCTTGGACGAGTGTCCCTTTTCTTTACGCGCCCGCAGACAACGCATTTGCATTTCCAGCATTGTACACAGGGGTGCAAGTACCGACCCACTATTGGGCCAACGCTCTACACCTTCTCATTCCCGGACTCGTGTGCTCAAATGGGAGTGGAACGCCTCGCTGAGCGCTTTCACTAATGACGTATTTCACACAGGAGTCGGGTAACGAAGCCATTAGCTGATTTCCAATGAAGCAGGATCATCGAGGAGGGCTATCAGGGGCCACATGCGTCAACGCGGATCAAGTTCATATGGCGGTGAAATTCTTGTTGGGGCTTGTGATTAGGTGCGAACAGGTGATAATGACCGACCTAGAAACTGCTGTCGCTTAGATATAATCATGTGGCGTAGTAAAATCCGCGGCAGCAGATAACGTTCAGAGACACCTTGGAGAACAAGTCATCTTGTTCCTAGCAACCCGGGGAATGTCAGAGACCAGAAAATCTAGTAGTTCATTGTGTGTAGTACATACGTAGGCATACACATAACTATTTCTCACTCTTCAACAGTATTCCCTCTGGCGGCTACGGCTCCAGTGTTGGATTTCAGTGTTACGAGCATGTAAGGTAGTCATGTGACTCTGCTAATGTATGCGCGACCGCAGTTTAATGTACCCTCGGTTCTTGTTCACATTTGTGTCTGGAGCTGAGGTATGTTTACATTTTTATTACTTTTCATGTTGCTCACAATCCTGTAGTACATTATTATCTACAGGTACAGAATACAGTTCTTGTTCACATTTGTGTCTGGAGCTGAGTATATTATTATCTACAGCTCCCCTGAAAACTTCCCTGCCAAAATCCAGAGGTCTGAGTCACCTTTTCTCCCCCCCCCTGTCACAAATGAGACACCAAAACCTGACAGGTTCAAAGGGCTATGTTATGAGAAAGGACCCTGTAGGAGACATTGATTAGTCAGCTCTGTGTTTGTTGAGAAGTGTTCCCTCATCTTCTCAAACAAAATACATTCACTAAATGTTCATGGTGTGTCAAGACCCCCTGTTACTATCCTTTGGTCTTCCTTAAGTAGTGGCTATGTTGGTTGTGTTGTCTATTTCTATCTATTGTGTGTCTCTATTCTACAGTGTATGGTTGAGGTCCCTGTGGTGGACAAGATAAAGCAAGCTGAGGTCTTCCAGCTTGCTCCCTATTTCTTATATACTCCACAAGGTGTGAGTCATACCTTTCTGCAGTCCATAGTGTTTACAGGTCACATGAGTGGTTTGGTCATGAGTAAACAGTGTGGATACCTCACATGATTGTCTATAACCCTTATGTAAGTCACTCTTAGGGTTGTTGCAGCTCCAAATCTTATAGAGCCATGTGAGGTCCCAGGGTCACATGATTTAAGCACTGAGGTCATGTGATAACTCACTCCTTGCTCCTCATTACAAAGGAGAGATTTAAGGGGAGCAACTTGGTAAGTGCTGAGGTAAGCACTGAGGTCAGATGATAACTCACTCCTCACTCCTCATTACAAAGGAGAGATTTAAGAGGAGCAACTTAGTAAGTGCTGAGGTAAGCACTGAGGTCAGATGATAACTCACTCCTCACTCCTCATTACAAAGGAGAGATTTAAGAGGAGCAACTTGGTAAGTGCTGAGGTAAGCACTGAAGTCACATGATAACTCACTCCTTGCTCCTCATTACAAGGGAGAGATTTAAGAGGAGTGACTTGGTAAGCACTGAGATAAGCACCAAGGTCATGTGATCTTGTTTACCACCTGTTTGTCTTGGGAGGTAATGCTACTTATAGTAGATTGACTCCCTAGTTCTGTTATGACTGCTGATAGGTCATGACATGGTGCCCTATCATACAGCACATTGCTGTATTTGTGTAAGGTGAAACTATGGGGTGGGGTTGGGGTGGGGTTTTGGTGGGGTTAAACCTCTGAACACAGAGTTTTGAACCAATTCCTGACTGCAGGAACAATGGGATGAGTCCTCAGGGCTACCATATATTGAAAATTGGACTCTGGTTTTCCAGAACTTCTGCCTGACTCCATGTTCAAGCCCCATTTGCTACTATCCATGAGTATTGGCCTGCACTGGATCAGATTTCTGATTGGTAAGTGGTAATATTCTTGAATTGACTTAGCATTTAGCTGAGGAGCCATGATTTCTTGTCCAGCTCTGGCCTGCACTTAATGGTAAATCTAGGGCAGCCATTCTGAGAGGTAAACTAGTGTCAGAAATCTCATGGCCTACACCATGAGCATAAATTTATTCTGATTTTTCCTCATTTCATATATCCTCTGCTTCCTCTGTTTTAGACAAGTCCTATTTATTCTGATACATGCATGGAATTATTGACTGAGTCTTGTGACCTTGCTGTTGTTGACCACTATTGATGTGTTCTTGAATATTCTATTGACATGGCACCATCTCTCATATTGCACAATTCTTCCTTACTTCTTATTTCTCCTAGGATTTGATATGTACAGCCTTGGACATTAATATACCAAGGGAGATTCTGAGAGCCTTAAGCCTCAGAACTCAACCTCCTGTCAAATTATCCCTTCTAACTGTGTGGTCACCAACCCTAGCAGTCTCTGCCCAGTCATCTGAAGGACAAGTGCACCTCTATAACTTTCTGTGTTGTCATGAGCCACAATCAAAAGGTCTTGTGGCTAACCATCATTTTCTTTCCTTTGTCCACCATTCTGGTCTTGTGGCTTGACCACTCTCCTTTCATGAGTAAGCACCTCCACCTGCTTACTGAGCCTTGACCTATTATTAGTTGCTTGCTTACTGATCACTGCCATTCACCTTACTCATCCTACTATTATTAGTTACTTGCTGACTGAGGGACATACTTTAGTAACTGGCTGACTGATCACTGCCATTCATTCTTACTCATCCTGCATGTACACTTAGTCACTCCCTTGGTTAGAATAGTATAAAAGCAAGGAGAGCAAGCTGGTCTACCCCAGCTTGCTCTACCTTGTCAATTCCCCTCTAAAGCATCCAGTGTGAATAACAGTCCCAGCTGATTTATTAGCTTAAGTAACAGCTAGAAGGGTCTTGAGTCAAGACCACATTGCAAGCCCCAGCACTAAGCATCTGACTTAGCTGCTGTCCACAGTTGCTTACTCAGCAACAGGTGTCCATCAGCCACAAGCACATAAGTGCATACAGTGTCAAGCCACAAAACAGTAGACACACAAGGCATCAAGCCAAGACAAGCCACACAGCAGTAGTCAGGACATAGTCCAGACCCATCAGAGGCATTAGCCACTTGTAAAGCAAAGTCCAACAGCCACTTTCAGAGGTTGTGACAAGCAGGCACAATGTCACAACCTGACATGCATATATTCACCATATAATATTTTCTTGAATTATTACAATTTTTAGGAACATTTTCAAAACACACTTTCCTTTTATGGGACAACTGTATCATGTGACTCATGGAATGTTCCAGACTGCTTACCAAGATGTATTTCAACTTTGATGTGAAATTCTGCAGCTCTGCAGCAGCTTTTATTGCTTAGTGATATGACTTGTAGTATAGTTGTGTTTGTTTTGATTGTATATAAACCAGGTCAAGTTGGACAAGGTCTCTTCATGAACTTGACCTCCTCATCAATACAAGTCTTGTTCTCTTTCTGCTCACTATCTTGTGATGTGTCATTGTTGCCTTTACCTCCCTCATTGTTGCTGCCAAGTGGCCCCTGGGCTCTGCCCTTGTGATCTAAGGTGCCCACACTGTCACCTGACTTGTTGCCACTGACATACAAGCAAGAACACAGGAGTACAAGGTGGAGGTGGCTAAGCACTGGGTGGTTTGGTGTTACAGCCATGTGGCTGGTCATAACAATTGTAGTCCTGATCCTCAGCCCCCTAGCCTTTGGATCTGCCCTTGCCTCACAAGCACTGGGTTGTAGTTGTTATTTGTGTCAACTCTGACACTAGTTAGTGTCAGAGCTACAACCAGAAGGGATGACCCAAACGTCTAAGGGGACAATGGGAGACCTATAGGCAACAGTGCTGGAGGTCTAAGTCACAACATCAAGGGGGAGATGTGTGACAAGGAGTAGGGTGCAATAAGATGCAGGGATGTGGAAGTAGGTGCACTTGTCCTTAAGAGGACTGGGCAGGGACTATGGACTGTAAGTCACACAGGTAGTAGAGGGGATATGACAGGAGGTCAAGTTCTGAGGCTTAAGGCTCTCAGACTCTCCCTTATATATTCATACAATGAGCTATCTCAAATACACATATGGTGTGAGACAACTATCATACAATGTAAGAATGGTGCCATGTAACAGAATATTCCAGAAGGTACAAACAGAATGTAAACAACAACAAGGTCATGTGATCATGTAAGTAATTCTATGCATATATCTGTTTAAACAGGACTTGTCCAAAATATGAGAAAGAGAGATGTATAAAATATAGGAAAATCATAATAAAATCCATGTCATGGTCTAGGCCATGACACTTCCCCCCCATCAAGGTCTGAGTGCATTGGGATGGAGTTGGTGGAATTCTTTTACTTGTTCATGTGCATTCTTGAGTTCAGCTTTAGGTAACCATAGGTTTTCTTCTGGTCCATAGCCTTTCCACTTGATGTAATACTCCAATCTTCTTCCAACCTTTTGAGAGTCCAGGATTTCTTCAACTTCAAATTCTTCTTCACCATCAGGAGTGACCACCAGTGGAACAGGTACAGGTTGCTGGTTATAGTCATCTACTGGTTTTGGGAACAGGAGTGAAGTGTGGAATACCAGATGAACCTTCATGGATTTGGGTAATTCCAGTTTGAAAGTATGTTTTCTGATTTGTTCTAGTACTTTGTATGGTCCAAAACGCCTGTTATCCAATTTCTTGGAAGGGCATATGGTTTTGATATTTGAGCTGTCTAGGAAAACCTTTGATCCAACTTCAATCTTTGGTGCTTCATGATGCTTCCAATTATAATATTTGGAGTATGTTCAATTGGCAATTGTTAGAGCAGCCTTGGCCTCTTCTTGGATTTCCTTGAGGTGTTCAGCATATTGATCAGTGGCAGGTACCTGGCTTTCTTTGGTATTACCCACAGTGAAATCTGGGTTGTAACCATAGCAGGCAAAGAACAGTGAGTAGCTTGATCCTGAGTGCTTCCCATTATTATATGCAAATTCTGCCATAGGCAATGCTGCTACCCAATCCGTCTGTCTATGATTTATGTAGTGACAAAGATATATTTTGACAAATTGGTTAAGTCTTTTGCTTTGCCTGTCAACCTGTGGTCTGTACACTGTAGAGTAATGTGGTTCAATGTTTAGGTGTTTGTACAGTTGGTGAAGGAATTTGGCATTGAAGTTAGGGCCTTGGTCAGATATGGTTTTTCAGGGTAATCTGTGTAGTTTCCAGACAAAGTTTACAAATAGATTTGCAATGTCTACTGTAGTGGCTCCCAAGTGTGTGGGGATAAAGTGTACCATTTTTGATAATCAGTCCACCACTGTGAGTATTGCATTGTATCCTTCTGACATTGGTAATCCAGTGATCAAGTTGTAGGTGATTTCCTCCCAGGGTTTATTTGGTAAGTCTATGGGTTGTAGGAGACCAGGAGGGGCTTGATTTGAATGCTTGTTCCAGATACATGAGTTGCATGCCTGAATATAATTAACAACAGATTTTTTCATTCCAGACCAATAGTAATCTCAAGATAGGAGATCTAGTGTCCTGAAATGCCCTAGATGCCCTGCTGCAGGATTGTCATGCTGGCTTTCTATGACTACTCATCTGATTTCTGACTAGTTTGGTATGTATATGAGGTTGTGGTAGTACAACAAGTCATCTTCTAGATGCCAGTCTTTAACTGGAATATTCTCCTTGAGGGACTTTAGAATCTTTGATATGGTCTTATCATCTGGTAATGCATCCCTGATTAGATCATTGAGGGAATGGTCAGTGAGAATTGCCAAAATGAAAAGCTTGGGGCTGATAAGCAGCAGGGTTTCACCCCCCTCTTTAGCTGCCTCTCTCCAAAGTGATTCTTGTCAAGATAGTATATCAGCTTTTCTGTTTTGTGCCCCTTTTCTGTACTTGATTCTGTAATTGTAGTTGGCCAGGAAGCCCATCCACCTTGCTTGTCTCCAGTTTAAGTCCCTTTTTGTCTGGAAGAACTCTAGATTTTTGTGGTCTGAGAGTACCAAGACAGGGATTTCAGATCCTTTGAGCAAGTGACACCATTCTTTGAATGCTCATATCATAGCCAGTAATTCTTTATCATGTATATTATAGTTTCATTTGGCTGGTGATAGAGTTTTTGAATAGAAGGCTACTGGATGTAATTTACCATCTTTGCCATACTGGTTAAGAATAGCTCCAGTGGCAAAGTCAGATGCATCACATTCCAGTATAAATTCCTTTGTGATGTCTGGTTGGAATAAGACAGGAGATTTGACTAGTGCTTTTTTCAGAATTTGGAAAGATGCTTCCTCATTCTTACCCCATTGCCAAGGGACATCTTTATGCAAGAGCTGGTACATAGGCCAAGCTTGTCCTGCAAAGTCCTCTATGAAGCAGCGATAGTAGTTGAAAAACCCTAGTGCTTCCTGCACTTCCTTTATGGTACACAGTGTTTCCCAACTAACTGCTTCCATGACCTTTTTAGGGTCTGTTTTGACTCCTTTGCCATTGGCAATTACACCTAGGTATTCCACTTCAGAAGTGTTGAAGACACATTTTCCCAGGTTGCAATATAGCTGGTGTTTCCTAAGTCAGGATAACACCTCCTGAACATGCTTCATATGATCCTCAGGGTTTTTAGAAAATATAAGTATGTCATCAAGGTATACTATGACTGACACATCTAGTAAATCCCTGAAGATCTTGTTCATGAAGTTCTGGAAGGCAGCTGGAGCATTACAAAGACCAAAAGGCATGACCAAGTATTCGAATAGACTGTATTTCATTTTAAATGCTGTTTTCCATTCATCTCCTTCTTTAATTCTGACCAGATTATAGCCAGATTTAAGGTCCAGAGTTGTGAATACACATGCTCCTCTCAATTTCTCTACCAAGGTGGAAATGAGAGGTATGGGATATGCATTTTGTACTGTGTTGGAATTAAGTGAACGATAATCGACACACATCCTTCTTTTGCCATTCTTTTTAGGAACAAAGATTACTGGAGAGCTGTATTGTGATTTGGAGGGCCTGATCAACCCTTTGTCCAACTGCTCTTTGAGTATTCTCCTTAATTCCTTGTCATCCGAAGGGCGAAGGGGGTATACCAGTCCTTTTACTGGTGCATTTTGATCCTTGAGGACTATCTCAAGGTCATATGGACGGTGAGGAGGTAACTCTGTCACTTTGTCCTCAGAAAATACATCCACATGGTCTCAGAGTTCCTCTGGGATGCCTTCAAGTGGTTTTGATACCACAACACCTCCAGGGTCCCTAGGGATGCCTTCAAGAGGTTGGTAAGCCTTGACACCTCCTAGGTTTTTGTCAAATGGGTCAAAGACACCACCAACATTGCCAAGAACTACATTAGAAGCAGGAACACAATTTTTTATACAAAAGTTTGAGTCAAAGGCAACATGTTTGTTTGGCCAGTCAATATTTGGATTATGTAATTTGAGCCATGACATTCCTAGTACTAAAGTGTGTCTACCTATGTCTGCTACATTACAAACCAATTGTTCTTTATGACTACCTATTCCTAGAATAAAAACACATTCTGTATCAACAATACCAGAAGAGATTTCACAACCATCAATAACTTTTAATTTTTTTGGATTTTTCTTTTTGTAAGTGGGTATTCAATATTGTTTGACTAGGTGTGGGTGTATAAAGCTTGAGGATGTGCCTGAGTCAATCATTGCCCAACCATGCATGGTTTGCATATGGTTGATGCTTTTATTATCTGGAGCAGACAGGACTTGAGATGTGACAAAATATATATTTAAAGGGGACACATTGTCTACAGCATATATTTCAAAGTCCGTACTGGTTTTGCTTGATACATTTGCTCCATCAATGTTCAAGCGTCCTTGTTTTCCAACTCATCACCAGAAAGGGAAGTGGCTTGCCCAGAATAGGGTTTAGAGGGACAAGTGCTGGAATAATGGCCACAACCACCACAAGTGCTGCATATAACAGGCTTTTTTCCTTTCCCAGCTGAATCTAAATCCATGGGTCCAGGACCAGAACCCTTGGCCAGGGTAGGAGCTGAGGGAGCAATGACAATTGGATGTGAATCTTTTTGGATTTGTTTAAACATAGTTTCTTCAGATGATCCATCATTCCATTTGATCATGGGAATCAACTGCCCTTTGGCATTGTGGTTTATAGCTGAAATTGTTCCTTTGCAAGCCTTACCATCTGGACCAAGTGTGTACACCTTTTCCCCAACAGACATCTTTTCCCTGGCCTGGCCTTTGGGAAGAGCTGCTGACAGCAAGGTGGAAGCTTTGGTGGAGGTGCTAGCCACATTGGAAGAGGAAGAGTTTTTGGGGGATGGGTTTTGGGCCTGGAATGACTCAATGCACTGATCAATTCGGAGTGCCTTGTCTGCCAGAGTTTGCAAAGTGACATTGGCAGCCATGTGGTCATAATCTTGGGCCACAAGGAACTCCTTGATTTTGACTGTGAGACCATCATAGAAATGATCACAAAGAGACATGTTGTTGTAGCCAAGACCCTGGGAATATGTCTGGAAGTCCTTGAAGTATTCTTGGACTGAATTCTTTTGTTTGAGCAATTTGAATTTTGCCCTGAAATTTTTGGTCTTGTTGGCAACATTCCAGCAAGTGTTAAATTGGGTCCAGAAATCATTGACATTATGAAGCCAAGTGACTGGATTGCCATTGATAATGTTGTCTTCCAAGTAGGGTTCCAGCCACTTGTGGGCTTTGCCATCCAGGCAGGAGATGATGTAGGTGATCTGCTCATCAGCAGTCGCAGAGGGATAAGAAGTCCACAAATAATGGGCCACCATGACCCTGAAGGATACCACTTTGTTTTTATCTGAACCATTGAATTTGGCAGGTGCTGATAACTTGGGTGCTCGAGTACATGCGACAGAGGTGCTTGTGCCAGGTGCTTGGACTGCAGCCTGGAGCACAACTATGTTTGTTTCAAGGTTAGATACACCTGTATCATGGTTCTGGAGAGTGGTGTTGATGGTGGAAAGTTTGGCCAATTGTTGATTGATGAATACCACAAGATTGTTATCTATAGCAATCAGCGCATCCTTGATTGTGTGGGCAAATGCTAATAGATCAGCTGGATCAGTGGGTACTTGAATCTGGGTGGCATCAAACTGAATCCAGGCAGGGGTGGGGTTTGGTGCAGACATAGCTAAAAAAGGAAGTGGAATAGACAAGTATGGTAGGTGCTCTTGATGCTGGGGTTTTCACTCTCAAACACTGTGGCTGCTCTGCTACCTAGCATTGGACAATGACTACAACTAATCAACAAGCCTTTGACAGGCGTGATATAGAGTGTCTTTTTTGCAAGCAGGTAGATTGCTGTCTGCAACATGTGTGGTGATGGACAAGAGTCCTAGGGTTGGGCGATAGGTACTGTCTGCCTTGTAGACACCTGTTACTGGATAGTCTCTTTCTGCTTTTGATTATTATGCAGTCCAAGCTTTTCTCCATTTCACAGTAGGCTAGTACAGGGGTACGTCTCAATCCCAAGTGATAAGGAAGAACTTGACCTAATGTCAGAGCTACAACCAGAAGGGATGACCCAAACGTCTAAGGGGACAATGGGAGACCTATAGGTGACAGTGCTGGAGGTCTAAGTCACAACGTCAAGGGGGAGATGTGCAACAAGGAGTAGGGTGCAATAAGATGCAGGGATGTGGAAGTAGGTGCACTTGTCCTTAAGAGGACTGGGCAGGGACTATGGACTGTAAGTCACACAGGTAGTAGAGGGGATATGACAGGAGGTCAAGTTCTGAGGCTTAAGGCTCTCAGACTCTCCCTTATATATTCATATGATGAGCTATATCAAATACACATATGGTGTGAGACAACTATCATACAATGTAAGAATGGTGCCATGTAACAGAATATTCCAGAAGGTACAAACAGAATGTAAACAACAACAAGGTCATGTGATCATGTAAGTAATTCTATGCATATATCCATTTAAACAGGACTTGTCCAAAAAATGAGAAAGAGAGATGTATAAAATATAGGAAAATCATAATAAAATCCACGTCATGGTCTAGGCCATGACAGTTAGCCTTAAGAAGAAAGCTCCACTTGGGCCAAGATGTCATGTTCTACTACTTAGTCTAAAGGGAGAACCTGTATTGCTCAGAACAGGAGCTCAAGTTCTTGGGGATCCTCCCTCAAACTTGACCCTCCTTATATATTCCACAAGGCACAGCCAAGCCTACACAGATGCAAACAACAATTGGCAAACTGATATCAAACTGCAACACATCAGCATCTTCCAAAGATTCCAGAATGCTCCTTGAGTCACATGACTGTTAAACCATGGGAGAATATATCAAAGAAAATATGATAAATAATAGAAAAATGTGAGTTGTCATGCCAGCTTATGACACAAGAAGTACTGCAACCCCCTCCCATAGTCACACCAGAAGGCAATGTTGAACATGAAGTTGAAAAGATCATCATAGAGACCCTCAACTCTCAATACAATGGGTACAGATGTACCAAAGAATACCTAGTCAAGTGGCTAGGATATGATGAATGCACTTGGCAGAGGTATGACAAATGTGTTTGTGTAGGTCTCTAAATATGTATGTGAAAAAAGACATGGTCATGTGGATGGCACTGTCCTTCATTTGCCTTTTGGCTGTTTACCATTGCTCCTGATCTGATCTGCTTGGGTCTTTTTTTTTTTTGCTCACTTTCATGTCATCTAGATGTCTTGTTTAGCCTTTGCATTTGTGCAGGACTTTGAATGGGTATGCAAGGCAAAATAAAGACATGGTCAAATCCAGTTCCAAAAGGTTGAGCCTCTGGACTTCCAGTCAACTGAGAAACTCTTCTGGCCCTGTCATGTGCTATTATATTGGTTTGGACTGCATCTGTACTCTTGCTCCTTCCTTGCTGCCCAGTTGTTCCTGTTCACTATGTGCATCAAGTTGCTTCCGAGCCACAAATTTCTGGTCAAAGACCAGCTGCAAGTCACAAGTGGTGGCAATAAAGACAATGCATACCCTCACGAGAACTAATATAACCATTGGCATTCAACACGTGCTATCACAAAAACACAGAAATGCATAAATAATTATCGAAGAGTAAACCGCATGTAGTGAGTAAACAACAAAACGCAAGACACAAAAAAGTCAATAAACACAATAGAAAAAAATGCCTATATGTATACGGAGGGTGAACAAGCAAGTAGTGTATGTAGGGTATCCGGGACACAAGACGAGCCATGCATAAAACGAATCAAAATTACAAGAGGTGATAGCAAAAGCAACAACATTCAATCAAAATCGTGTCCTTACTTTGCCTAGGAAAACATGGCTTCATTCTCTCGCAGCGTATCCCCGGACTGACGAATGCTGAAATCGAGGAAACTCTGTGTATGCTGCAAGCCCGGACGTTGCGGGGTTTCCTCCTCTTCTAGGTCCTCTCCCTCATCCTCTCCACTCTCCTCTTCGACCCCGATATCCAAAAAGCTCCTTTGCACTGGTCGTTCACGCCGAACCGTGCTTGCACTCTCGTAAGACTCTTTCGAGGTCCGGTGTTTTAGACTCAACCCAGGCATACCTGGCACCTCGGACGGACGCGATGTAGGCACAGACCGAGACGAAACAAACGACACAATCGGCTGCTGGGCCCCCGTTCGTCCGCGCGGAGGTGGCGGCAATCCATTGTTGGCCAGAGGCGCCGAGTGGGGCAGAACGGCAGGCGAACGCGGAGGCGGAGGCGGCCCTGTGTCTGAAGAAGGCTGAGATACGGTCGAGACACTGCGCACATATCGTCTTGGCTGCTCAACCACCTGGGAAGATGACAAGCTCGGCAAAGAAGTATTGTGAGCGCGTCGAGGCGGCAAGAGAGACCTCATCGGAACAGCCGAGTCCGTCGAATGAGTGCTTAGGATCGACCGATGTGAGCCCGACGTATCTGTTGCGGCCGTTGCGGTCGTGTTACTCCTCTGCCGAACGGGCTCCAACCGCGGACTCCTCATCCCAACAGGCGGCTCCGCCGTAGCGGGAGAAGGCGCCACCACCGCCTCCTTCTTCAAGTGGTCATTCAACTTGGCAGGCGAAAGAATGTACTGCGCCTTGAACTCTTGTCGCCCGAGCGGACTCATCGGCGGGCTAGCCACAGCCGAACGCCTGGGCGTCGCACCAAACGCGTCCTCGAGATTGATAGCCGAAATGGACCCAGACGGGCCCGGATCCTCTTTACTCTTCGCACTCTTAACCGAGCGCGAGTCGTCCTCGGTAAGCGTGTACGAGGCCGACTTGCCGTGCGACGTATGGGGTCGATGGAAGAGCCGGTTTCGTAGGGCCGTGGGCGCTCCATTCGTGGTCGACCCGCTCGGGCCAGAAGATGAGGGTCCGATACCGGGCAAAGACCCCAAACCATACGACCGCTGCCGTTTGAGCGCCTTGGCTGCCTCCTGCACCGACGCCGAGCTTGTACTCGACACCCTCGGTCGCTCACACGGCCGCCCAGCAAACGACGCACAACACCGCGCGTTCTTGGTCCCCGCGGGAGCCCGTTCTGCACAGCATTTCCATCCACCCGTGTTTGGCCCATTCACCGAGCGCGTCCCGCAACATTTCTGCGTGTTCCCCGATGCACACCGCCAGGCAACCGACGTCGAGGTCGTCGCAGAGCTCGTCTCGGTATAGGGAAAGAGTGAACCCGAACTGTTGAGCCTGGATTTTCCCCGCAGCCCCGGTCGTTTGTCGTCCAGATCGAGTTCCGAGTCGGAGTACGATCCACTCCGGACGTGGCGAGAAAACTCGACGCGGGAGCTGATTGTCTCGGGAGGAATGTCCTCAGGGACAAGCGAGCTGCATGAACTCTTGAGCGAGCCGGTCGACATGGAAGAGAGGCGGGTGAGGGGATGGATCGGTGAAGGCGAGGAAGGAGGCGCGCTCGCTGGTGGAGTCGGAAACTTTTCGTCAATCGAACTGAGCGGCGGATGAGCTACTGATGGCTCTTCTGCCGGGGGATCCACTAGAGAACAATAGCCGCGCTTAATACGAGAAAAAGCGAAACGTATATAAAGCCCTCGACTCACCCTCTTCTTCAACGACCGTCCGAGTCACAATCGCATCTTCCTCCATGCCCATCCTCGCAAGTTCAGTCATGGCGGCCATTGGGATTACATGCACACCCGATGGATAGACAATATCCCGCCTCGTTGGGCGAGGGCCAACGCTGCCGGCCATCCAAGGCATATTTGTCGGCGACGGAGGCGGGCGGCGGCCATACTTCAGACCTTGTGGCGTCGAACTGGCCCCGAGAAGCCCCCCATCCACTGGCCAAGACAACCACTGACCGGTCTCATCATCTTCCATTCCGTTTTCATCCGTAAGGTCCACGCTCGCGCTATCCGTATCTGCGATTGCAGGCGCAAACACGTAGTTGTCTAAGTCCACGATCAACTCTGTAGACGGGCGTGGAGTCGCCGGGCGCGGTACGGGAGATTCGTGGAGCTCCTCCATGGACATGACGGCTGCGAGCCGCTTGATGGGTGTTGGACTCATTGGGGCCGTGTCCCTTGGTCTTGGGCGAGGAACAGATAAAAATGAAGCATTCGGTGTAGACGCAATTGACCCGCTGGGTGTCGTAACTGACGATAACGTAGGCGACGGGCCGTTGGAGGTCGAAGGAGAGGCGCTCGTCGAGGTAACACTCAGCCCAGATCCACTCCCAGAATTCGCACTAAGACCCGACAGATCCGTCCTAATTCTCCTGATCGCCCCATCCCCTCCATCAATCCCAGAGCGTCCGGGAGATCCATCCGGCGCAACCCGCCTCGGCTCAGGGTACAGGCTCGATTGCGCTTGCGATGTGGGTGTCAATGACGATTGACGAACAGGTGGGATAATCAAATTGGACGAGGTTTGAAGCGCATTGGTCGATGGACTGTGTATGCGACCAATCGCATTAGACGCCGGAAGATGGTCAAATCGACGCAACAGCCACCCAAGTTCAACAGAACCAAGATAAAAAAAATCGATCGCAGCGAGCAAGAGCATTCCAACAGCATGAGAAGAGCAAGAAATTGTCAGTTACCCACTCGAAAAACGGAGTCTTAGGCGAGGAGAGAAACACCATTCGGTGTGTTGACCAATTCCGCCCGCTCTTGAGAGCAGAGCATGGCAACCCTTGATACGTCCATCTATCCCTTCCAAGACGACCGAGATTATAAAGAAGAGAAAACGCACCGTTTACGAAGATCGCTCTTTGAAGGCCTCTTGGGCGTCGCTTTTCCTCCTCCGCTGGTACTCGAGCCGGTGCTCCCAACCGACAGCTGCCCAGCACTCCCTTTTCTCCCACCTTTCTCTTCTTCAATTCCGGTGACGATCCCTGTCGCCAGGGCCGTCATACTACCCATCCCCAGGTTCAGCACAGATCCACCTCTTGACCTCGGAGATACCGGTTCCCGCAACCTCGACTCGTATCCATCCTCGTCATATACCGAAGAACCAAGAATGGAATCGGTATCAAGCAAAGCAGACGCATGGGCGTGCATCTGTGAAGGTGAACACACGTCGACACGGAGCGAGGGCGATGTCCGCGTTCGAGCGGGCGATCCCGAAGGCGGCGTGAGCGGGACTGTTTGGGTCGGCGGAGTCAAGTGGAGGTTGCCCGTTGGCGGTGTAAGGGGAACAGGTTGAGAGATTGGGGTATGTGGTAGGGACGAATAAGCGAGGTTGGGTGATGTGCCTGGACGAGGAAGAGCCGAGTTTGATCGTTGCGGCGGGGGTCTTGCCTGCGTATTTGATCCCGACGCGACAGCCGATGCAGCTCGACGAGGCAAGACAGGCGACGTCAAATACCCCGTCGACTCGGGTGGAGACGGAAACGCGGACATCGGGGACAAGCTCAACGGCGAGACCGACCCATCTTCGAATGCTGAACCGCCCGCCCCCGACCCAGCCGAGACGGCCAGCTTCCGTTCCCGCGCTTTCTCCCGCTTTCTCGGTTTTTCGCCGGTTTCGGGTGCTTTGCCTTTGGCGACCCAAACTGTGGCGGGCGCCCCACGAGCAAACGGGTCCTCGCCGACGATCATGCCAATGCTCTGGAAGCTGTTCTTGGTCTCGGATCCAGACGACGGGGTGGCGGGCTCCCACAGCGAGACTTGATCAAGGGGTTCAACGCTCGAAGTTGTGCAGCCCAGCTGGACCCCGATTCTGTGCTGACGACAGTCTGGCGATTGGAGCTTGTCGGAATGCGGGAGGATGATCCGACGCTCGACTTGGGCACGCGTCTGGACGGCGCAGCGACGGGGCTGGCTGCGATGGGTGCCGCCGGTGCACCCGACGCGAAAAATGAGGCCGGGTGGATGAGCGAGGGCGAGTGACGAGTAGATTCGGGGGTGCTGCTCGTCCCAGTCTCGCGCAGTCGTTCTCGGGACCCGCGCAAGCCGAGCGCATGGGCGAGCACCGTCAGTCCGCTGTTGGATGTCGTGCGCGTGCGGGGTGTCGACGCGGAGGATGTAGATGCAGAGGGTTGGGAGGGATCGAATGAGCGCGCCGGACGGATCGTCGTCCGCGGCGGGTTGGCCGTGTCAGAGGCAGATGCCCGTCGAGTCCACCACATCGAGGACATGCGTTCTGGGTGGGCGTTAGCAACCAGCGACGCGGCCGAGGGAGAGATGAAACGGACCAGATAGACGACACGCTCACACTCATCCAGCGGCGACCACAGCGGTGTTGTGGGCGTCGGCAGCGACGATGGCGACGGCTGCGAGAGCGACGGGGATGTGGTGGTCAGACGTTCGGCCGTGTTTGCATCCGCGCCAGTCAAGTGAAATTAGGACGGAGACGCTAATCCCTTAAGCGGGTCTTCTAGGCAAAGGTGCCCCTGTCGCGTGTTCGCTCCTGGCTTCGATCTCCAGAGCGCACACTGTTGGCCCCATCTGGCTCACCTCGTTTCAAATCGTCATCTTTTCACCGCCTCGGCACACACCATTGCCGGTGTCCCACTCGCCTAGCTATGCGGCCCACCCACACATGCTGTCCTCGCCTAGAGTCGCTCCGACGCCACTCTGCGACAAACATTCTGCGTTGGTGATCGTCGATCCAGATCTAGGATGGGCGATAACACCGGATCAGCCAGTTCATAACAACCATCACGGCGACTAATTATCGTAGGGCCTCTATGTTTTTTCAGCTTCCCGCTAGGACCGTGCGCCACCCCACTGGAGCATACGCTGTGGCGGCGTCCTGTGATTTCAGTCTGCTCCCCCCCACAACGTCGACAGCCTTCATTCCGAGCAGCCACGCGAGCCATCGACCCCGAGGAACCTAAACCTTAATTGCGCTGTTTCATCCAACCGCCCCATACGACCTCCAACATCGGTATGCAGTCCACACCTTTTTTTTAGAGAACGCCGAAGGTGCTCGCCTAGAAGGAAGCATGACGAATCCCGCCCCGCGCCGGGCTTAGCCTCCCATATCCTCAACCCGAGCCATCACCAATCTTTTTTTGTTTCGTCGAGCTGCATCATGCACTAGACCTCTTCTTCGTACACCACGACCAACGTGTCAACGCTTCCTTTCGTCCAGTCTAAACCATGTCGCGCAAACGTGCTCTACCAAGGCACGGCGCCCGAACGAACCTATCCTGTGCGCTTCGCATTCTGACACATCTGATTGATGCGGGGGGAGGTTCTCTCGCCCACAGACGAATCCATGAAATCAGAAAAGTTGGAAGTTTTGAGCGGGTGGTGTTTGTCTGTTTGAAGCAACGTGAAAGTGAACTTCGTCAGTGCGGCGAATATTTGGACTAGAGTCACGTGAATCTTTCAGCATTGATCCAACGACTGTTGGATTGTCCGGTGATATCAGCTACTCGCGACCATGGGTAAGGCGACTGATCTCAAACCGCGTGTGGCCGGTTCTGCCCATCAGAAGGCCATGCTCTGCGTAGGATTGTACCTGTTGCTCCTAAACCGGCATCGATAGCATATCAGCAACTATGATGAAATTCGATTGTTACGACTGAGACCAAGAGGGAAGTATACAGAACTGAGAATTGTCACAGGCAGATAGGTTCGACACGGACATCGAACCGAAGCCAATTCTCCCGTTGCTAATTCTCTAGCAACGTCGACGAGGGCAGATAGCACTGGCTGTAATCCTTTCCACCAGGTCCCGATCGCACAATCTGTAAAGGAGGCAAATTATTTCACTATCCTCTCAACATGGTCTATAAATGACGTACCGTTCCGCAGTACGCGAACACAGGGCTGGACGGTTCGTCAAACTCTTCGAGCGACCTGTAGTACTGGAACAACACCCGATGTGGTCCCGGCTTTCCACGGTTATTCCAGTCAATTGGGAACTCCTTAATCTTGAATGCGTCCGATTCTTCATCCCTCCTGCAGCGAGACCCCAACTTGAACTATGTCATATGTACGTCATTAGACTGGAAGAAGCACAATTTACGAACATATACATACTCCAGACCAAGGGTCAAACGTTTGAGGGAATGGCCCGTTGTGAGTCGCGTTCACCCAGTGGCTGATCCCCGCATCCAAGGCTGAGACAGTTTCGGACCACTGAATACGCTGGATGTTGGTATCCCCATTTTCGAATTCTGATGTGCCCCCCAAAGAGGTCAACGTGACGCAACGTCAACGATTTTTGTTCACTTACGGACGCATATAACCTCTTCCGGAACTTGATTGACAAACAATGCCCAATCTTTGGCCTATTACGATGCAAATTCAATTACTACATTTCAGCAAGGGAGCATCTGAACGTACTAGCACCAGACTGATTTGGGAGACCACGAGAAGGAATATATTCAGGCGGATTGAATGCAGCATCGCTTCGTACTAGTCGTATTGGTAGATGTTGGGTTCTGACGTTCATGCCTTCTAACCGTCACCTTTTGTATGCCCCTCGGGCGAGGATTCCCGTGTCGGATGTTAAACTTTGGCTACGTGTCCGGACACCATGTGCCGATTGCGCGACGAGCTCGCCGGAACGTAGTCACTCTTGGATACATTATTGCCGGCCGGTTATCGTCCTCCAGCACCGCGGCGAGTGGATTCCCGGGTCGGCTTCATACAGACCGTATGCGTCCTGGTTGGCTATCACTCAAATGCGTTCGAGCAGATTCCCCCGCATGTGCTAGTGCGGGCGCGAGGCTATCATTGGGGAGTTGGCGCTGCAGCATATGGCTCTTCCCTGTGCATCCCAGGCTTCTTGGGACTAGTAACAACCTCACACAAATAGTGCTGTATATGGATAGATTTAGTATTTAGCTGGTCGTCTTCTGGGTCCTCATTTTCTCCGAGTTTATTCCGTGTTAGTACCGCGAGGCGAACCCGAGGCGCAATAACGATTTCTAGGCTACGAACGATTCTGGTGAACATATCAACGAGTCGGCGCCAGTACTGCCGCAAAAACAAATACAGCTATGTATTTTAAGATATCCGCCTGACGAGAGGCTGCGTCAAGCGACTCGCCGTGCTGCGGTTCGCTTGTCCTAGTCACGGCCGGTCGGCATCGGAATTCTTCAGCCAAGCACGGAGACGATCCAGAAGCCTCAGAAGAACGTCGCATAGTCACCGAATTACAATATCGTGTTCGTCCATCAGGGACGGTAAGCTAGGGACACTCGCGTGATCTGTTCCTGCGGGTACCTCTGGTAGTCGATCAAGGAGGTTGGCTAGAAGGTTCATATTACGAATAATCTATTCCGCATTAATCTTTCTGGTGGCGTGACTGGGATAGCTGGAAATGCTATGCTCAAAAGTCGCTTGAATCAATGCAATAATCCTGTTATGAGACTTAAGACCAAGCCTAGCACAGATATATATCATATCTTTTAGTGAGTTTCCAGCACATTTTGATAACTGCTTGACTTGTCTGGAAGCCCTGTCCTCAATCGTGAGCAGTTCCACCCTTTCTCGGACTCTCCGATTCGGCATATCCTGGCCCTCTGTAGAAACGCATTATTTCAAAGTCAAGGATCGAATCATCCATTCGGGGGCGGATTTATGCGCCAGGCCACCTGATCTTATGAAGGGCCTAAATGTCGCTGGGTAAACGTTATAGAGTCCATTTGTAGTGATTGAACAACACCCAGCCCCTGCCTGCTCTGCAGATGTCATTTCGGATTTTCGGTTAAAACAATTTGCGCAGATTTTTGATCCGTTCGAAGGTAGAATGATCGCTAACGCGAGGACATCTCACTGCAAAATTAACTGTCGCATGTGGCTTTGGTCGCAATGTAGCTAGAGACCAGTGGGCTCAACCGTGGTCCACGAAACGATAACCGCACAAACGGGCAATATTCTAATTTCACCGGCAAGGGCGAGCAACATGTTCAAATCTGCAGGTCTTAATTTTATCAAATGTTACACAATAGTCCGGTATAAGTAAACTCCGGACACTGTTGAGTCATTTGTGTGATTATTTCACCTCATATGCAGGTTGACGAAATGCCGTCGAAGGCGCTAAAGTGATCTGGTTTCCATATGGATCCGCAGCACAGGAGTGACTCGCTAAATTGGGCACGGGCTTCCGGCCTTTTTGTTAGTTGGGGGGATGCTATAATGCTCGGGTGGCTATCTAGTCACCATCACCATCATTTGGACCTATGAGTGTGGCCAACGACAGAGAGACACAAGGCGCTATGGCTGACTATAACGCACATGGATTTCTGTTTATTACGCGCATGTATGCTTTTTCTTGGCGATATTCTAACCTTTTAGATGGTTAGAGCACAACCATTACTTTTTTGAGAGACCGCCACGTGACACAACTTCTATCCGAAGACAGTTTCATCCGCCACATAATTTAATACGCCACCTCGGACCTCTCCCAACTCCAACCACGACCACAACCATATCGTCTATGCCTACAGCGTCATTTCGTGCAGAGTCTCGCGCAGGATCCCCGCCGTCGACGACATGGATGAGGTGAGCCTGCTTCCCGTCGTGGTCAACTGTGTGGCTAACTAGTCGCGCCAAAGGATGACTTCACGTGGGACATGGTCGACGAGCTTCAAGCGCACGTGAGTCAGAATTCTCATGGAAACTCTCCAGTTGTGCTCACTCTGCGCGGATTAGGGTATCAACGCGCAGGACATAGCCAAACTCAAGGTGCCGTAGCCTCGTCACCATATTGGAGGCTAACCCAACAGGTCACGTAGAAAGAAGGGATATGCACAGTTTCTGGAGTGCGCATGACATCGCGTCGAAACCTTCTCAAAATCAAGGTTAGATTGGCCATTTTACGCGCATACATTCGTCTCGTACTTTGCTGCAGGGAATGTCAGAGGCCAAGGTGGAGAAGATCAAAGAAGCATCACAGAAGATACTCGTAAGCTTTTCTTCATATGGTCAATCGATGCCAGTGTCATGGCTTTCACATAGGGATCGTCGTTCCAGACTGGTGTGCAGGTCTCGGATAAACGCAAGCGGGTATTGCAGATCAGCTCGGGCAGTAAATCTGTGGACGGGATGCTAGGAGGAGGATTCATGAGCCAAAGCATCTCCGAAGGTATGATACCGCTTTTGGCCTGAACAGTCGGTGTACTAAGTGCGTTATAGTTTACGGAGAGTTCCGGTACGATCGGTTTGCGTTTTATGGGATCAGAAAATCACGAATGCTTTGCTTTGGGTTTAGGACGGGTAAAACTCAACTTGCGCATACGCTTTCAGTGGTAGCACAACTGCCACCAGAGATGGGAGGTGCGTCTGGCAAAGTAACGTATATTGATACAGAAGGTATCTATATTTGCCATCTCAAAGCGTCAGTTCGCTCACGCCCATGAAGGGACATTCCGGCCAGATCGCGTCCGTGCCATTGCGGACCGATTTGGAGTAGACCCAGAACAGACGCTAGAGAACATAACCTATGCTCGGGCGTACAATAGCGAACATCAGGTACATCTGATTTGAATAGCACCTGTTTAGGCGACTGATAGTTCGCTTTCCAGATGGAACTCATACAGGAGCAGGCATCCGATTCGCAGAGGAGAAGAATTTCAGACTTCTGGTAGGTTTATGAAACTTGCTTTGTTTGCCGCGAGTCAAGGTTTGATGAGACGATGTTATAGATCGTAGACAGCATCATGGCCCTGTTTCGTACCGACTATTCTGGACGCGGTGAGCTTAGTGAGCGTCAACAAAAGGTAAGAACTGCATATGTACTGAAGGTCAAATCGCTGCTAAATTTGCTTCTGGCGTTAGCTCGCTCAGATGTTGGCTAAGCTTTCTAAGCTTGCTGAGGAGTTCAATGTTAGCAGCTTGGTACATCAATGAGGATCCCATTGACGTAATTGACATGATAGGTGGTAGTACTTCTGACAAACCAGGTGCAGGGTGTGTGTGCCTCATTTTCCTATCAGCGGGACATTTATTTGAACTCTCATTGTCCCAGCCGATCCTGGCGCTACCATGGCGTTTGCTCCAACTGTCAAACCCATCGGCGGACATATCTTGTCCCATGCTTCCGCGACTCGTATCATGTTGCGGAAAGGTACTACCCATATTTTTGTCGTGTTTGCACGAAGCTCATGCATTTTGTATAGGTCGGGGAGAGGAACGAGTTGCAAAGCTTGTTGATAGCCCTGATAGGCCGGAAAGCGAAGGCAGCTACAAGTTGGATGAAGGGGGTTGGGCGGATGTGTAACGTAATAGTTTGTTGTGTACCATATGTTCGCCTTGGACGCTCCATATATTCGAGCTGTAGCCAATATTCAGTGCCGTTCATGTATTCATTCTTAAGTCTATCGGCCTATAGCCGTCATGTGCTCCCCCCCGAAATTTTCTTTAGGTTTCAAACACTCTCATTTCACTCGGCTGAAAGCTAATCAATAGTTACCCCAATGGACAAGAAACATCGGGCGAATTCTATAAAATCTAACAGTCTGGCGCGAAGCCTATAGGCAGTGGTGGTAGGATGCGTTTACTCTCTATATATGCGGGCGTTTGAGTGGTCAAAATCTCAATGTTGGAATCAGCGTCATACTGGAGAGACGACAGGCTGCATTGGATAGGGGGAACGATGGAGCAATATTATGCCACAGGACGCAAGGCACTGTTGCTGGATAACCGACCCGGTTCCTGTAACATCCCTGTGCTGTGGGTCAAGTGGAGTAGAGTCCCCGATCGGGTCAAGAATATGAATCTTTGACTTCAAATCTTTCCCCTGTCCCCAGCGCTAATATTTCTCAACCCACCACCACATCCCACAAAACACACTCGAAGGCTACCCACAATCGGGGGCTAAAAAGCCAAGGGATGTTGTAAGTCATGCTCCCTGGTGGTGCAGATGCAATACCCAAAACGAATGCTCAGCGAGCTGTGAATGAGAAGCCGCAGCGGACACTGAGGGCGACAAGGGTTTTCGAGGTAGGCTGTCGTTTGTGTGAATGTGAATGTGTAAACA
The DNA here is from genome assembly GCA_030998015.1 of Ceratorhiza oryzae-sativae. Lineage (NCBI taxonomy): Eukaryota > Fungi > Basidiomycota > Agaricomycetes > Cantharellales > Ceratobasidiaceae > Ceratorhiza > Ceratorhiza oryzae-sativae. Next base: position 333,783 of record JARWMV010000250.1, read on the forward strand.
TAACAATGAAGTTCATTTGATATCATATAGGGCTCAGAAGATGAGCTTGGTGCAGAGATGACAAGGGGAGCCCGAGTGTGGAAGACCTACGTCAGGGAGACAGGTGGCATAAGTGGCTAGTCGGCGGACGTACCAAGTGAGAACGTCAGAATTTATTAGTGGAATTTAGCTCGTCATCATCCGCTTGTGCCAGCTCGCTTGATGTACTACCAAGTACGTGACGTTATCGCTGTATATGCTACTTGGCGCTAACGATCCAACCACAGTTTTCGTGGGTTTATGCATCTCTGGTCGTCTGAGCTTTGTTCGGACTATTCAAATAATAGGCTGTCTTATTCTCGCCATCTCTACTGCATTAGTTCACTTATCCGCTCTGGCGCTCATCTGCAGCACTTGAGCTCTGCCCCTGGTAATGGGAGTGCCGGTTAGAAGCTTGGGACGAGTGACTCCGGTCTGATATGATATCTTCGAGACTATCAGCTATTGCACCTGCGGTGCCCATTTTATTGCTGTTTCATAATAAGATGGCAAGGCGCTTACGTTTTGATCAAATAAAAATCTACGACGTTGCCCTCGTTCTACACCAGGGGTTGGGTCTCAGGTCTTCTGCAATACATAAAAATGATCGAACTGGGGAGGAGAATCGGGTAACGGGAGAAATTTCAGGAATTCTGAGTTTGGGATGCTGACCCCTATCTTAAGCGTCTGCCGAGGCTCAATTTCGTTCTGTTGCTTGATACTACTGGCCCATACGAGCATATTGTTACCATTCATGTATCCTCAGTATGAGAACATCGGGTGGAGCGAGCTTAAAGTCTTAGGTATTTATTTGATCAAAACGTAAGGGCTGCGCCATCTTATTGTGAAACAGCAATAATTGATTAGAGGATTCTAATCGTTGGCCAGGGACACAAACTTAGACAATATCTGGATTCAGCGATCATTTCTGCCCTTGTGGTCGCGCCTTTTTTTTTTTGATTGAGCCGCGACCCGTATACTGAGGGCACTCCTGCTTCAGAACTTCAAAACTCGAATCAGCAAATTAATGTGGCTGTATGCGATGCACTCTCTCATAGGAATAGCCTGTCACTCAGGGGCACGCTGCTCCCTTTTCTGTCCAAATCGACGTCCTACATCTTGTTGGTCATTACTCGTTGTGCCAGTTATTAACTAGTGAGCAAAGTCGATTGACTGGTGTGGCCTCAGGAAATTCATGGCATCTCACAGCTACAAGACTAGAAAAGAGAAAAGGGCACATATAGGCCCAACTAACCAGCTTCCGTATAAATCCAGTGTATTCCCAATCCGGCGTCGACGACGGTGCATTACATGTGTTTACGCCAACGCGCAAATGAAATGCCAACGGCCGCTTTATGACCATCACACCTGCCACAATATCAATATCAACTCAGTTCCGCGTGGACGCGTAGGCGACAAACCATGGTACTAGCAGTGCTGGCTTCATTCGGGGCGAACAGAGGCAGAGAGAACCATTATAGGTAAGATTGTTTTCATGGCGCAAAATGGTAGAATGAGCTTGGGCGCAGCTTGTTGGAGGCCCTATGAAGAACGAGCGCTTGAGGATTGGCGCGGTCGTGCCTAGTGTAAGGGATGTTTTCTCATTCCACTAGGCTTAGTTTAGTGTTTCATCTAATGGATCACTGAAATTGAAATGCGATAGATCTATCGAGTCACCAAAGCGCTCAACCCGCTTGGCAGGGGGTAGACGATTCTATTCGAGCAATCGATTCTGAGCCAATTAGAAACGTTAGGCGTCTGTTTTGGCACACCCATCGAAAGGTTAAGCCAACGAGGCCACCGGGATCACCCTTAATAGGGAAACATCCATTTCACTGAACAAAGGGAAACCATGCGTTACCGACGCCCAATGTTGGATGGGTGACCGCGGCGCTAACCCTACCGTACCGTTGACGGAATGGCGTCTGGCATTGTTCCTACAGCTGGTAGGTCCTCAGGTTGATGGAGTTTCGATATACTTATCTCAACTAAAAGTTGCGCTGGGTTGAATGATCGCAGTTGCACGAAGGCTAATACAGATTTATCATTGGCCCGGACGGTGACAAACCGCGATATGGCCACCCTCTTTTGAACGATCCGTCGGCGCGTGGGTCAGCGTGTAAAAATCATCGGTCGCGAAGGTCGTAGAAGGTTCGAGCGACCTAGTCCTTTTGGTTTCCGTACCTCAGAATAGATGAGCTCAAGTGGCCAGCACGTTCTTGACGAGCTATCTGCATTAAGGCTGTACCGCGTCGAGAGGTGGCGGCAGAATGTACTAGCAGAATTGTATTAAAATCCGAGGGATGAAGAACACAACATTAGGAATTAAGATTATGGATAGGCTACTAATATACTAGACCCTCTAAATCGAATGGCAAGCGATCACAATATTCACTGTTTTGAAAATGTGAGACTTTGAGAATACAATAAGCTAGAGTTTGAAACTGACGCAATGTCCAGAATCATGGATCTTCATGGCCGCGGCCCCAGCAGCTTTCTGCTTAGTCAAGCCAGTCCCCTTAAACTGAGGATTCTCCTCCCCAAATACTGCGAGAAAGGTATCAGATGGCTTCAGTAACGGATCGCTTTCCAACTCACTGAAAGGCGTGGCGATCCATCGAGGTTTATCGTCGGTTCCCAGATTGTCAAAGTGATACTTAACGTCCTGCTGACAACATCCTTTATGCCAGTTATTAACTATCGACAAGTAGCCATTGGTCGGCGTGGGCTTGGGAAAGACGTATCCGCCGGTGCGACGAGTGAATTGGGTAGTGTTCGAGCTCATGATAGAGTAGGCTGTATGTAGTATTGAGCTGAGTGTTGCGTTGAGTAGATGACGATTGACGCGGACACACTCCGGCTCTATATATGTCGACATCGCTAGCGAGTGCGCATCAACCAGCGCCCTTCCACTGGACTCTAAGACTATTCGTTGTCACAGCTGAGCGTAAAACGGCAATTCACTGTTTCACAGGAGCATATGACACCATAGTCGGGCTCAGTCGGGCTTCTGCGCGTAGTTCTTGATCACAGAGCGGTGGGCGAGTTGAATAGCAAGAACCATAACTGTGCCATCGATCAGACGCTCATTGGTGTTTGTGGATTTGATATTTGTGCGCGGGAAGCCGGGAGGCGGCAGGGCAATGTCTAAAAGGTTGCCCAAAGAGGAATGGGCGGGTAATGTTGTCGGTGAAAAGGAGACGAATGAGCCGCAAGCGACACAGGAAGAACCTCTCAGGGAGCAATACGCCCGCAGCCAAGGAGAAAGACAGGTAATAGCCTTCCAAATCGAAAGAAATGAACGGCTTCGTTGCGACATTGGGTCACGTTGATGTGCAAAAATTGATGCGGGGCAAAATGAGCGAGCGCGAGTGATTTGGAATGTGAAGTGAGAGACCAGATTCGGCTGGAACTCCTCGGCAGTCAATAGCGCATATGCCAGGCCAGATCATTTTACATCGTATGCGCTGGACCCGTTGACACGTAGGCACGGACAAGGGGATCCTCCATTGCGCCCAGCGGGGGCGGCTTTAGGACACAAATCTAGCGGAGCGCCGATCCAAGTTCCAAGATTTTCAATCCCGAACGTTTCCGGTGACATAGGGCGAGAGTACCGTGTGAGGACATGGGTAGTCGAAATCAGGTTTGAATGAGTCTACTAGTTTGATTACGTAACAGAAATGCAATCATCACAAACATTACATTTTACGTTCCACCACCTTCATTCGATTCTAAACTTTAACCAGGACTACCAAAATTTCCGAAGCCGCTCATCTCGAAGCCAAATCTGATCCATAAATACTAGGGAAAGTCGGCCGGTCCAGTTTCCAGTGTGGATTGCAACCCACAGAGTAGACAACCAAAGTATGGATTGTATGATGAGCAAGTGTGCACCTATGAACGGTACTTCCTCTCTAGACCACGCAGCACGGTAGACCGGTGCGCTTGACTCGACGGTAATGGCAACCTCCGAGGCCGAAACAAGACAGTGGCCGCCCGGAACAGCCCGTATCAAGTCCGAGTGAGTTGGAATGCATCACACCAGTGGCCAATCGACCTGACCACGCTGTTTCATTCCCCTGATCTACAGGTACCTGATAGGCGACCCATTTCTGACGCAGACTCCACTACCAGATGACGATGCAGCAGAAGATACGACTAATCATTTACCCCAGAAGCGAACCGCGGACACGGAAACAACTAACGAGATCAAAGAAGGAGATGGGCAGGAAGAGGAAAAAGATGCAGAGGAACCGGCTCAGAAAAAACGGCGGGTTCCAGCGTCTGAGCGAAAACGGCTCGCCAAGGAGAAACGAAAAGAGCAGCGAGGAGCGAACAAGGCACGCAAGTTTGCCCGCGTGCACGACGAGATTGTGCTTTGCCATGGAGCATCACGGGGAGAGGAATGCGTCGACGGAGACCGGTGAGTAAGGATGGGGCGCCTGAAAGATCGGCAGGGCGCTGGGGGTGGAATACACTGAGTGGCTTGGGTTAGTTGCCGTTTTTCGCACGACATCCCACATTATCTCGCTACGAGGCCCGCCGATATCGCTTTCCCCCCTCCCAACTCTTCTTCCGCGACCGAACCATTTGTCACACCTCACAAATCCAACCCACTATCCGACTCTCATCCGAACCTGGATAGAGCGGCGCGCTGCCCAAATTTTGCTTGCTCTGGTCATTGTCAGTCTGGGTTCAAATGTCGTTTTCTGGGGTCCCATGTCACAATTATCAAATCTGAGGATGGCAACGACACCTATCAACTCGTAAAGGACGAGGAAAAGTATGAGCAGGTCAAGGATGAGATTCTAGAGTTGAATTATCGCGCGGCTGGCCTCCAAAAGCAACTTAGAAAACACAACGTACGCCTTTTACCAGGCTAACCAAACCATACTTAAACCCTGCAGTATCCGACCCCTATAGCCGATGCATATCTGGACGAGTTGTCCCGGTTAACGAATGCAGAAAAAAACACTGGCCAAACCATCGAACCACCACTAGAACCTCCAAAAGGGCCCACCTCGGACGAGCTAGAAGCCCAGAAAGACACCCCCGACGTCCCAATACGACCAAGCGAAAAGAAAAGACTGAGGTGGGAGGGCATGAGTTGTATGCGGTCTTGTCACTTGTAGAATTCCCTCGTCTGAAAGTGTACGCCAGATCTCGCTCCGCTCACGACTGTCGGCAACCTGGTACGCTTGTCAGTTCGCTTTCCGCTTGCACGTTGTACTGACGTCGACTAGCCGTTCCGACGATTATGTGCTTCGTTTGGTGCTCAATCACTTGCTCTGAAATGGCACTCGCGTCGTCTCTACTCCAAGGCGCCAATTCCGAACTGAGCCTGGTCAGGCGTCACCCAATCGAAAAAACATTTGGGGTCCAGGCAAGTTTGCTCCAGCACACTCGCATACAGTTGAATCGAAGAATCTATAATTAGATTGCGGGCGCAAAAGTGCCTCAACTTGTCCGAGCGGCCGAGATGCTCAAAACCGAGTTTGGGCCCAACAGCGGACGAGAACGGGCACAAATCGATTTTGTCGACGTCAATTGCGGGTGCCCGATTGACTTGATTTTCAAGACCGGGGCAGGGTCAGCTCGTGAGTCGTCCGAGGGATTCGATTATGAATCTCGGGCTGAGGCTTTGTCTCGCTGGCAGTTTTGGATAATCACAACAAGCTCGGAAGGATACTGATTGGGATGTCTCGTGCGTTGGGCGAGGTTCCCCTCACGATCAAGGTTCGGACAGGGATCAAGGAAGGGCGTAACACAACTCACAAGTTGATGCCACGGCTGTCTCGGTGGGGGGTCAATGCGTTCTCTGTAAGTCCCGTCAATCCGATTTAAGCCAAAAACGAATGGATTTGACACTCCGAATAAAGATACACGGGCGGACGCGGCAGCAGCGATACTCGAAACTCGCCGATTGGGATTACATCAGAGAGTGCGTAGAAGCGCTAAGGATTAGCACCGAAGACGACGATCGTGAGTTCGAGAAACCGGAGCCCGGGAGGCTAGACCTGATTCATGCCGTTTGGTTCCAGTCCCGACGATCCCGATATTTGGAGGTGGCGACGTGTTTTCTGCAGAGCAATACTGGACAAATGTGGAACAAACGGGCGTTGACGGGATTATGGTCGGACGAGGAGCGCTGATCAAGCCATGGATTTTGTGTCAGTGTGTTTTGTGACGGGATATTCACGTGTTGGTTTTGAGTATGCTCGTGTAGTACCGAAATCGCCGAGAGACGAGAGTGGGATATTACCTCGCGCGAACGGCTGGACATGATTCGGCAGTATGCCGAGTTTGGCCTAAAGTGAGTCCAGGTTGGGATTACATCGGCCGTGATATTTACCGACATGATATCAGTCACTGGGGTTCAGACACGATGGTGAGTGTGCCTGGCAGCGTTGGTATGCAAACGCACTGACCGGAGTATTCTCGCCAGGGTGTGAACACGACGCGCCGGTTTTTGTGTGAAGCGCTTTCGTTTACCTATCGATATATCCCTATCGGACTGTTGGAGAGATTGCCGGCAAAGATCAACGAGCGGGCGCCCGCATATCACAGCCGAGACGACTTGGGCAAGTGTTCCAGCGAGCGATTGGACGAGCATAATTCTTATCACACCCGCGTTTGCTGATCAGAGACGCTGTTGGCAAGCAACAAGAGCAGCGACTGGGTCAAGATCAGCGAGATGTTCCTGGGACCAGCACCCGACGGGTGGACATTTGTTCCGAAACACAAGAGCAACGCTCAAAGTGGGGAAGAGGCAAATGGCTAGTGTGGAGCCAGTCAACTTGAGCTTGACCGGATCGAGCCAGGGCGTCCACATGATGGACCGAAGAACATGTAAACAGTACCAAACCGCAATGTTTACCCCAAACATGAGAGCCAGCCACGTGACCTAAACCTTGCGCCTCACCGTGCGAGCCGTAGCCTGCACGGCTCGCGCCCGGAAAAGTTGGGATAGGGTGAAGATAGATGCTTAAACGCGATATGATTGGGGCGCAGGAGGCAGTCGAAAGGACGTAAGCGGCAGAAACAGGTGCGCTCAGGACGCGATAGGAGATCACGTGATTTCCTGTGTATATGGAGACCCTGGACATTCTGGTGGTTCACCGGGTCCTCTCAGATTCGAGCCTCAAAGTCGGTCAGTACACCAACATGCCTCCCAATTTCTCCCCCCGTCCACCACCGAGCTTGCTATCCGTCCCCCAGTCGCGCTCCATCGCATCGCCCCCACAAATCTAAACACTCTCTATCAAGTGAGTTTGTGCAATTTCCCATTTCCCCACGACTATCCCATAGCGACTTGCCCTCGAGGGCTGAAATTCAGCGCTCTCGACGTCGTACTCGGCGCCAGCCGCACCTAACCCTCCCGGCGCCATAACAAACTTTGGACTAGCGCTGACCAGCTCGCTTTGTTCATTATAGACCGCCACACCTCGCCCACATACCTTTGCCGCAATGCCTCGTGCTGCTACTGAGAAGACCGAGAAGAAGAGTGAGTACTTATCGCCACTATCGCGCCTCGTCGCATACACGTCAGTTTCCATGCTGACCCCCAGTTGTTGGTTCCCCCTCGACCTCCCCAACTCGTGTTTTGCGCTTCTGCTTGCTTGGAATATTCCCATCTTCGCCATCACTATAGCCAAGTCTTCCACCTCCGCCGCCGCCGGTGGTGCCAAGAAAAAGTCGTCGCCCTACAATGTCTACATGAAGTCTGAGCTGGCCAAGTTGAAGGAGAAGCACCCTGATATGTACGCCTCGCTGAGCTGACGTGATCTCGGTTTCATCTCGCTGACACTGCCTGCATCAGGTCCCACAAGGAACGCTTCAAGCTCGCTGCCACCACCTGGGCAAAGGCAGACGAGAACCCAAAGAACGCAAAGTAAATTATGTATGCTGGTATGCAAGGTTTGTCCACACCAGCTTTCATCACACGCGATCACTCACTCTGAAGCCTTAGCCGATGTAGCTTCTTGGACGTCTCCTTGTTCCCGCTCCTAGTTCTCTTTATTGTCTGGCTCTCGATATCCTGTACCAGTTTCATTCCAGCCTCTATTCCGTTTCACGTTCCATGAGGTTTGTGCTCAGGGAAGCTCACCGTTTTGGCTCTCCGTGTGTGGTTTCATTCTGAATCACGATTGGAGTAGTGGTGGACTACCTGTACTACTGTTGGCGCGAAGTACGTCATGCTATAGGGATTATTTGTGATTTTAGGACTATGATTTATCCTTTTCTCTTCGTACCACGATGGCTGGCTCCTATCAATATGTCCAAATAAGCCCAACACTCGAGGTACGCATATATATATTCAAACGCTAAATATATGCATGAGCCCCGAGTTGCTTCACTATCATGTGGATCCCACCAACCCAGGATAAGTATCTGCCAAGACGGAGACCTGACATCATCTGCCTCCTAGCGAGCCATGAGGCACCGGGCTACCATGATCCCATATCTCGCCATCCTGATATAAGAACATCGCTCGGGGCCCGACTCCATCCTCATTCGCAATACCCCTATATCAACCACCCCATACCCTCACACTCAACTTCGGTTAAAGTGCTATCTATGACTGAAGCTACTCCCCAACATCACAGTACATTCTCCCTTGGCGGCCTCAAGGATGCATTGTTGGGCGGAGGGGACAAGGTATCCGAGCAAGAAAAGACACAGGCCGCAATCCACGCGGCTGTGCGTGAGGAGACCAAGCTGAAGGAGGAGCGCGGAGAGGACGTCGGAGGGTGGAGGAACAAGGTGTGATGATCCCTATCCCCCCGTCTGACACCAGGTCGGTGCTAATGCCGGGGGCGGGGGATTGTAGATCAAGGATCTCCTGGATGATGACAATTCAATTCGGGAAGAGATCCAGAAGTACGAGGCCGAGTTGGCGGAGATTAGGGCTGACGAAGCGGACGATACCTGGACTGAGAAGGTACGCTCTTTTTTTTCTGCTGTCAACTGGGCTGAGCGTCTGTTATGGATGTGCTGGAAGAATGGAACCTGATGTTTGTTTGATGTCTGGGAGGATACGCGTGAGACCCAAATCTCACGCATTGCTTCTACACACTCACTTTATTGTCCGAATTGAGTCTGATCGTCAGTTTGTTTTCTAGCTCGCAGCGCGCTTCAACGGATCTCGAGACGCTCACAGGGCGAGGATCGTTGAACTCGAGGGAAAGATTGCAGATGCGCGGAAGCGAGAGGCTGAGAAACAGGAAGGTTGGAAAGGAAAGGTTCGTCACGCTTTTTTTTTTGTGGCACTTTTCATACATATGCCGAGTTTGACTGTCGATAGTTGAAGGATGTCTTTGATGGAGAAGACGACGAGGGAAAGGAAAGATTGAAGAACGAAGTGAACAAGAATGCGGGGTGGAAAGAGAAGGTGAGCTTTGTGGTAACGCGCGGGGTGGAGCTGATGGCGCAATACAACAGCTCGGCGATCACTTCTTTGGAACACCGAAAGAGGAGGTCAAGAAGGAAGAAGGCTTTTCCTTGTCTGGCAAGGTACGCTGAATTAAAGTAACTATTACCAAAATAGGACCTATTCAAATTGCTCGCTTCTCAGCTCAACGAACTTGCTGGCGGAGGCAAGAAGTCAGAGGCAAATGAAGGCAAGGACGTCTGTCTATGATAATGCCTATTAAACCTTACGCAAAGGTTTTTTTTTGTAGACAAGCTGGACAAACTCGTTGACTTGTACCAGGAGCACGTTCTGAAACAAGGACCGCAGGACAATGAAAGCGCGTTGGAGCAAGCCAAAGACGAGCAGATTAGCGACATGATTCGCTCTGGATTCAAGATGGCCACCGGGAAGGACCTTCCTGTCAAGGACAGGGACATTAGTTGAAATCTGAAATTGAGAAGCAGACTGTATCAATCATTACCATGTCTAGAACGTTTTAAGTTTATCTGAAGCCAGAGGTTACGGCGTTACACCCGCTACATCCCGAGATGTGCAACCACGCTAAGCGCCAGGTTATCTTGAGCACTTATGACCGACCACGACCAGGAGTGTCCTCAGCACTGGACTCCATCCCCCTCTCCGCCTGGTCGTCGCCGGAACAGCTAGTCGCGATGAGCTCCGATGTACCTGACGCTACTCCCTCGTCTGTCAAGGACGAGCCAGCAACAAAGTTTATCCATACACAGCCTGGGGGAAAGACGTCGCCTAAATTGTTCGTCTCAAACGCACCCGAAGACGGTGGGTCCGATTTCTGAGCCTGATTTCTTGATTCAGCTAAATGCTCCTGAAAGGCTATGATCTAACGTTTGCCAGCTTGGACGAGTTTCAGGCTTGGCGGCGACAGGAGGAGGAGACGCATACGGTCGAGTTTGTCAAGGGAGACACCCACACCTCGCGAACGAACCCTCCGCGTTTCAAGGAGCATGTCAAACTCGTATGTGCTCGCCACACACGCCGGGGTCGAAAACAGTACGTCAAGAAACATCCAGAGCGAACCCGCAAGACACCGAGCAGAAAGGTAAATAGAACATTTGGGGATTACCATCTGAGTTTTGGGGAGTATATTTTTTGAACTCGCTAGTCGTACAGATCGATGGGGTCGGCTGTCCGGCATCAATTTGCTATAAGACTTACGTGCATACCGACGTCGTCCGTGTCATGTACAGCAGGGAACACTCTCATCCAATCGGACTCGAGAACCTGCCGTTTACTCGCAAGGGACAGAAAGCGCTCAAGGCCAGGTCGATTCCCCGTATGCCTACGACTTCCGTGACAAGCACGAGCGAGGACGAGTCGGGTGCGTCGACGAGCGTGCGGTCCCCCACGTTTCCCATTCACGCTATCGGCCCCTGGGAATCTCGTTCCGAACTGCGTGATGTAATTTCACAGCGTCACACTCAGGCTCGTCCATCGTCTATTCCTGGGTCTAGTTCCCGCCCCACCTATGTCCGGCCCCTTGATCATCAACCCCCGCGAAATTATCATCCACTGACCCCTATTCAACCACCTGTATCCACGTCTCAACTCGAACCGAGCTCGCCTGCGCACACCAGCCATGCGCCTCACGATCCATCCCTGTTGTACGACCAACCACCGATGCACCTTCCCGACGTGCGCCACAGGCAGGACCGGTGGGAGAGATTGGCCGTCCTATTCCGCTCGGTACATATGCATGCTCTCACGTACGATTATCCTGACGATTCGGTCGACGCATTGGAGAGCACACTGGTTAGATTGTATCTGGAAAGCCCGCTCGTTGGAACCGGCCTTCAAAGCGAGGGAGAGATGGGACTAAGCCCTCTAGAAGAAGTAGAGCTAGGTATTCCAGGCATCGAATCGACAGGTTTGAGCGAACTTGGCGCAATGGGGATAATAGGCGACATGTCCTTGGCACCCGACCCTCAACTTCACATGCAACCACATCCCCACCCGCACCACAATGTTCACCACTAGACCTCCACCTATTTCGTCTTTACGCACGTTCGAGAAACTGGTTCATCCATCACTCATGGGTCTTCTGTACATCTTTTCCCCGCGTCGGCACAGTTATTGGGAATGATACTGGGGTCTTGGTATTGCCAAGCTGTATGCTTAGATGATGTTTTCATGGAACGATTAGGAATGGAAGGATTATCACGTTGATTTTTTTTCCTGCGAGGTGCCTGCCCCATCGTTAGTAATGGGTTGAGCCAAAAACTTTTTCCATGCAAGATCATCTCAAGAGAGCTGTTCCTCGTACCCCGCAAACTGCTTACGTGATACACGCGTGCCACATCCTGAACGCGTCTCCGGACCTCGATTCGCCGACGACCACAAATGACGACTGCGGCGGCAAAAGGAAAGCAGGCGGCTGACATGGGGTATGAGCTCCCGTGGTAAGGCGTCGGTCTTGTCGTGGTTGCTTGATATGATTGAACCGTCCGTCGAATAGGGTGGAGAAATATCGACCGCAAACGTTGGACGAGATTGTGGGCAACGCAGAGACGATCGACCGGTTAAAGGTCATCGCAAAAGACGGAAATTGTCCACATATCATCATTTCCGTATGTCTCTTCTTTGCCACCCATTTACGTTGCGTTTGACCACTCGTAGGGGATGCCGGGGATTGGGAAAACGACGAGCATACATTGCCTGGCGCATGCGATGTTGGGAGAGGCGTACAAAGAAGGCGTGTTGGAGTTGAACGCTTCGGATGAACGGTGTGTCTATATCGCGGTTGATATATAATCCACGAGACTGATGTGGGGTATAGCGGAATCGACGTTGTCCGAGGCAAGATCAAAGCGTTTGCGCAGAAAAAAGTCACTCTTCCGCCTGGAAAGCACAAGTTTGTCATTCTGGATGAAGCCGATAGGTGTGTCTGTTCCACTTTACTGGGAAACTCGACTGAGGGAGTCGACAAATGATTAAAAAAAAAAAAAAAACAGCATGACGACAGGTGCTCAACAAGCCATGCGTCGAACGATGGAAATCTTTTCGTCGACGACACGGTTCGCTCTGGCGTGCAACCAAGCAAACAAGATCATCGAACCGATCCAATCGCGTTGTGCGGTTTTGAGGTATGCCAAGCTGCGAGACGAAGAAGTGTTGAAGCGGATATTGGAGGTGTGCGAGTTGGAAAAGGTGCGAGCTATCCTCTCGCGCTTGTGTGTTCATCGACTGATGGGTGTTTTGTAGGTGAAATATAGCGACGAGGGTCTCACGGCGCTGTTGTTTACTGCCGAGGGGGATCTCCGCCAAGCACTGAACAATCTGCAAAGTACACACGCCGGATTCGGGTTCGTGTCGGCGGACAACGTGTTCAAAGTGTGCGACCAGCCGCATCCTGTCATTGTCCAGGTACGTAAACCTCGCGGTTGGTTGTCCATTCACTTAGGGTTCCTCGTTGACAGGACATGGTCCGAGCATGTGTCAAGGGAGACATAGACAGCGCCATGGCTCGACTGAACGAGTTGTGGACCCAGGGATATAGCGCGATCGATATCGTGGTCACGCTGTTCAGAGTCACCAAGACGTTTGACGAGTTCGTACTTGCTCTCTTTCCCACCTATGTTATATCAACTTGGCTCTTTCAACAGGCTCCAGGAATACACGAAACTTGAATACATTAAAGAAATCGGGTGGACCCATATGCGCGTGCTCGAGGGCGTCGGTACACTCGTTCAGCTCGGTGGGTTGATCGCGCGGTTGTGTCGCAAGGTGAGCGCCAGGAGTGGGTGGGCGTGGGCGATGTCTAACCGTTGTTGCCATAGCACATGAACCCGAGTTATTCGACGTTGCTTGAACGAACGCGTTCCCGCCTTGCGCTCTCGTCCACTATTTATACTCTATTCTGCAGTGGCTTGCAATGATGTACCGCGCTTTCATTTAATGACAAAAAAAGCAGTCATGCATTATACCGAAAAACTACCGTAACCCACTGCGTGAGGAAAGTAGAGGGGGGAAACAATCAATCGTCGTCTCGAGATGTAGAGTCCTTTGTCCAATAAGTCCATTTGTGTAAAGCGGCACAGCCACGTGAGAACTGCTTGATCCCCCTGATCTTTCCCTATCATCACTCCTTTGGCAGAACTAGAGCACAGCGGCTCCACCCAATCCCGCGGCACCCATGAGCAGCACGTTGGTCCATACTATTTGTGCCCAGCCTAGGCTCGAGAGCGCGAGCGCCGAGTTGGTGTGCGAGGTGGATGACGATGACGAATTGGAGCTGGTCGAAGTGATAGGCGGGGCGATAGTCTTGGAGGTATCATAGGTGACGCCGTTGGCAGTCGCAGCAACCTGGAACACCGAGCCGAGTCCATAATTATAGTACTACAGCACGTCATCAGCCATCGAGCACGACCAACACAGCAACAGCCGCGGCGACTTACATCCACAAGGAAAAACGTCTGCTGCTTGCCGTTCAACGCCAGACACGTCTCGGCCTCTTGGCCGATCGAGCCCACGCCGCTGACGGCGTTGGTCTGGTTCAAGCTGGCCTTGTCTGGGACGAGCGACTGGACGCCAATGACGGATGCGTACGTGTCCAGGAAATGGTTCGAGAGACCCATCTTGCCTTCGGCCGTGCCGGCCGTGCGGTTGAGCGTACACGGGAACGCGGTGTCGGTTACGTCGAAGGCGGTTTCCCAGATGTTGGTGAATTCTAGGATGGATCGTTTAGTCATGTCAATTTTTTTTTTCGGCAGCCCGAGAGAGTGAGAAACGAACCATCGATGATGTACGGTGCGGCTGTTGCGTCTGCGCTGTTGTCCATGAATGTGACCAGACGCTTGCCGGTGTCGATGAGCGTGCCAAGTGTGGGCCAAGCATCGGCCTTGACAGAGGTAGTATCGGGCGCATAGGACATGCTGACGAGGTTGGCGGTTTGGTACGCTGCAGCAAAACTCGACGCCGCGACGTTGTCAATGTTGACGATCAGGATGGTGACGACCTCGTTTGGATTGCTGTCCATCCATGATTTGACCTTTTTGAGATAGTCGGAGAGCAAGCCGCCGTCGAGCAATAGCTATCGGGGAGCATAATAAGCACCGTTTCTGGACCGAGACAAAGGAGAATGACATACGCAGGACGAGTGGCAGAGGCGGATGGCGCCGTTTTGGTTGTGCGCTTGGAGCTGCAAGAGCCGGATGCCGTCTGTGAGCTGCTGGGTGACATCGTAGTCCTGGTTCGCGGCCACTGGTCAGAAATGGACAGAATGAGCATCGCCTTGTTCCTGGGCTGAACAACTCTAGGGACGCACGATTGTTGGATCCGACGGCATACGAGTTGTGTGCACCAATGTACGTCACGTTGCCATACGTTCTGGAACAGAGCTGGTCGGGCGGTCAGCTCGAGTCGGAGGCGGCTGGAAAAAAAGAGAGACGGACCTCGGCGTGTCCGTTGCAGACGGTTGCACGCTTGGCGACTGCGTGGGCGTTGGCGGCGGGGAGGGCGGCGAAGAGGGCGAGTGCGGCCTGCGCAATGCGGGAGACGATCATGGTAGCGAGTGGGGTGTTGCCGGGCGGGGCTGGAGGGAGATCAGAACGAGGGTGGGAGGATTATATAGGGAGGCGGTGGTGGGAGAGGCGAATGGGCCCAGCGCGCTTCGATCGCCGGTTGAAATACCTGTGCTGCGGTCGTTCGGGGTGCCGTACACGCAAAAATAAAATGCAAATTACTGCACACACGAGACAAGACATTCTGCCCCTTTCTCAGGCGGGCCCTTCGATTCTACCACAGCCAAGCTACAGAGCCGAATCGCCCACGCCATCGTTCTCGGCCTCATATCCAGGGCTGTCCGCCCAGCGCCTTTCGATCACGTCGATCGCCGTGTGTGTGCCACCATAGACCTAGTTGGACTGTCCGTGTTCGGACGATGCCGCCAGCCCAGGACTTTGGCGTCCGCAAGAGTGGCTTGGCTGATACAAGACCCCCAAGCCGAACATCCACGGCCATTGTTACAATACTTGGTTGAACTTGGCCCGTTCGCCCCTCAGAACTAGAAGAAAAGCCCATATGATATTTCTTAATGATGGCATACACACCCACCGTCGACCCACAGGGCTTTCAACGGCAACAGCCAAACTAGTGTCACGGCCAGGATTAGAATCGGGATGCCGAGCCACGGTCAACAAAATGCTATTCATAGGCAACAGACGAAAATGCAGCTTCACCCCAGGATAGATTTCCGGGGGAAACCGAGACCAGGTCTCAAATCGCATGCACATTCTAAGCTAGCATTTAGTGTCCCCCGCAGCGCTAGTTCTGTACTGGTTTCAACATCATCCTGCGCCGTGCTTGCTGAACTCGAATAAGAGGTTCATTTAAGCGACGCTCAAGGCTTGCTTTCGAAAGATGACGCAGCTCGCGCCGTTGGGGCTGGAAACTCACTCTTGTTCATATATTCCTCATTTTTCGATGAACCCTTGGTTCATCTCACAGTCCGCTGGTTTAATAGCAGCTGGTTATGTATAAATTACACAACTGGAGGGAGCCTGTCTCCCGCAGGCTGAACGTACTATAGGTGAGAATACTGCTTTCCAAATAACGAGGCTTGAATAGTTCAACCATCTAACCTCCCTTATTTAGCTATTCCAGTTGGTCGAGTAAACAGCGACGAAACGCAGATCGTTCACATCCATCATTGGCTGAAATGGGGAATTGATGTGCCCGTGTCCAGTTGGCGATCTTGCTCAAACTGAATTCATTTGATGTCTCTGGTTCAGACAGTGGGCTGAGCGACATGATAGGAGCACAAGTGTAAAAAGGGTTCAATACCATAACATTTGTACTTTGAGATTAAGACACCCACAATCACCGCTTCTCATGTGTAGCTTGACGTTTAAACAAAGAAAACTGCAATATCGAATACAGAGTTGACGCCTTAGGATACTATATCATGCACAACTTGAGCTTGCACTAACCCTATATCCTGCTAGCGGGCGGACTTGACGCCACAGTACTCAAAGTGTATTATGGTTTCCAATCGCTTGACGTATACACCGGCCTACTGCAAGACAGAGCCGAGGAACGCTGGCTCAGTCAATTGCGATAGAAGCATAGCTGAATACCCAACTCGAGGGTGGATGACGCCATTCGGTACAACTTAAGAGAAGTACGATGAGCTGTAGAAACGGCGATGCAAGAATGGGCGTTCGCGCGACAATCTCTACACGACTAATCCAATTCTGCGAGTGAATGGAGCTAGCTTGCACAGAACTTTAGGCTCTTGGCAATCGGACAGTCCTCTTGCCGCTGACCTGTATATCTGATGAACATTTTACGACTCCAGGTGCATGGTCGCAGGCTTCGTATCTTCTAGTCCGGGTGCGATTACCAATAGGACCCTTTCAACCCGTCGGCTCTCGGCGTCTCATTTATGGGGGACCTCCCAAGCAAGGTGATTCTCATCATGTTAAACGTAGATCGTCACTCTGGTGTCAATTAGGTTACAATGACAGTCGCCGCTATTGAATACAACTTACGTCATGGTGATGAACTAGCACTACTTTAGGCTGTAGAGCCTTCGGTCCTCCTTTTGCTCACGACCACTGCGCATCTCCCGCCATGGTCCTGCCCGAGGCGCTCCAATCTCGCGTCGACGACTTGAATCGACGTCTAGAAACATTCATCAAACATTTTGAAGCGACAAAAGACAAAGACTTGAGTGATAAACAATACAAGGCGCGAGAAGCCCGGTTTCTTAAAATCTGTAGCGACACTTGTGCGCTGGTCCGCGAAGAAACAGCGAACCAAAGCCCCCACCTCCCCGACCTCGTGTTAGCAGCTGGAGCATCTTGAGCGAAGCGGTCGATTACGGGTATGGGGATTCTGAAATGTTTGATTTCATGCCCTCCTGGGCCCACGATGAAGCTGCTGGTCAGCCACTGATCAATGATAATTCGGAAATTAAACTTCCGATTCGTGAGCATCTATATCCTGAGGGTTGAGTATCATCGCTGACAAGAGCCGTGGTGATCCTAGCGTCAAACGCGCTCCAGGAGCTGATGCAGATCCTCGGGGTTGCTAATCCAGGATCTAAATTGAGTGCGTCGATAGTTCAACAAGAGATGTTGACTGACCATGAGGACAGGGGAAGTGACAGCGGCTCCATGGAAGGACACAGTCCCGCGTCACCCCAAGTCCTCGAAACTCGCGCGGTTCCGACCAAATCTCCCTACCATCACACCTACCCCTGCTAATACGATAGCCATGAGAGTTTATGACGCACGTTGCGAGATTTTTTCCACGCGAGCAACGTCGCCAATAGATCTCGTCATCTCTCAAGACAATTCGTGTCTGGCTCTGCTGGCGGCAGGCGGATGGAAGAATCGCTCGCCCGTTCTTGACTATTATCTCCTTGACAAAAGCGAAGAGGAAGACGGGGACCAGTTTGGCAAGAACCATTTCATGGAACCTGGTTTGGCGCACGTCGCTTCCCACATTGCAATCCACGAAAGCCGTCGTCTTATCCTGGTCGGGGATGAGGACAGGATCAAGTCTTATGCTTGGGCTGCCGATGGGAGCAAGTACGACGAACCCCTTCCGACGCACACGCTTGCTTGTAGATATCGCTCGGGACCCATTGGCGTCCTACCAAACGGGAACATTATACGGGCTGAAAAGGGGCAAGTTGCGGTCTGGAACACGGACGAACTTCCCACTCACGGCCCGGATGGGGATGAGCCAATTGGTGAGGAAGAAGAGGACGAAAACATGCTCGAGGATACGTGGCGCGATGATCCAGAGGATATAGAGACCTCGCCTGGCAGCAATCCAAGCTCTTATATCACCTTCAGTGCCGATCCAGATCTGAAATTGAATAGATGGGTTCCACGAGTGGGGACGCCAACGACAATGTTGTGTTACTCTGAGCCTTATGACTGTCTCACGCTTGACCTTGAGCACCAAGGTCAAGTGGTTGCACGGTACATTGGGCACGGAGGTAAACTGACTGACATGTCGGTGAGCGCCGGGGACCCGAACATGTTTCTAACGGCCTCTACCGATGGCTTTGCTCGCATGTACGACTTTCGTACCCCTCCCTGTCCTGACGTTTGATGCTTGTGGACAAAACGAGCCTTGTGACGCCGCGATCATCGTCCATCCAGATGGCATTCCCAGTAAGCAGTCTCCATCAGTGCCAAGCACAAATTTCTGATCCTAATTCATTAGCCGTGTTCACTGGCACTGGGAGGGGAGAGCAGATCAAACTGTGGGATGTTCGTGCGAAAGCCTCGGTGTACGAGCTCTCGACCGGTAACAACCAGGTCCAGTCACTTGCCTGGGACTCTACACGCAATCATTTGTACGCGGCTACAGAATGCAGCTATCAAGACAGAATGGGGTATCGGCATGATTATCGTCGCCTGAAAAGGTCCCAATCGAACCCGGGTAGAATGCGGTCCGATGATGAAGACGACGAAGTGAATGAAGACGGCGAAGATGATGACGACGACGACGATTTTGATGAGGAACGCGCCTGGCCTAAGAATGCATGGCATGACGAGGATTACTTTGGATATGTATTTGATGCGGGAGACAACAGAATTTGTGAGTTTCGTGTCGCTTGTCAGCTGAGTAGACCTCACGTTGAAATTCCATTAGACAAATATGCTTTCAAGGAGGATCCCGATATCTCTCGACTTCCAGAGTACGGAGATGCGACTGTAGGTGAAGGTAATTCGTATTGGTAGTTGCATGGCTGCCGAGTGTCGCGCTGTGAAGTATAACCAGATTTCTCTATGTAAAATAATGAACGTTGTATTCACCTCTTGCCACCTTGCGTAATGTCGCGCTATTGTTATGAACCAGTGCCAGGGTGGTATCCAAGTATATGCGACCCAAGGGCTTATCAAATATTACGTCATAGATTTAGGGTGTCCGAAGGAGTTGGATGAGCAATCAGAGGGTGACAACTTTGCCGGTAATGGAGGCGGCGAAGTTAGTGATGATGGCGGTGAGGACAGGGGTGGAGCGTTCGAGTATAGACGTACTTGGTCGGGGGGCGCATACCAAAACGTGCATTACTTTGGCCACATGTTCGACGGGGGGACTCGCGGATTCAGTGCGTGCTTCCAGGACGTAGCCAAATAAACAAACTGACAAAATATTCCAGGTCAATATTCTTTCAAGGAAAATACTGAAACTTCGGTTGTGCCGAATTAAGGGAGCGCCGTGCTGAGCGCGGGTTCTTCAGGTGTACTCAAATTCTCGTAACTTGCGGCTCATGGGTGAGATCCAGGTTTCACGAATTAATGCGTATTAAAATTTGGGCGTCGCATATGGCACCGGAATTGACTGGCATTAATAGGTATATGCGGTACTATACGTGTTACTCGAATGGGTACATCAACGGGGAATGGGTAAAGAATCCTCCGAAGCGCCGTCAACATTGAGGGCTACCAATGTGCGAGCCACCATATTGTATCCCGCGACAGTTAACACCGCTTCAACAACCTGCCTGTCATCTCTCATATGCTTCTTAAATTCTTGGAAAATTGGCTCGGGGATGTGGGCATTTCGCGTAGACGCGTCCGTAAACGCGATTGCGGCAAGTTGTGCATCGCTAAACAGCGAACGCTCGCGGCCAAACGGGGAAAATGTCGAGTCTCGAAGAAGAAGCAATTGTTCGGTAGTTAAGCCTTCTTGTCGCCCAACACCCTCATGGAGCCTCCATTCGTACGCCGCGCCTTCAAGTGCGGCAACACGAAGTATCTGTACTTGAAACTGTTAGTCCCTGCAGATGTTAAAGCCCCCGAGTCAGATTTACCATAAGCTCTCTGATATCTCCTGGAACGGTGCTGTTATAACGGATTTGGCTGAACATGCTTTGCCAGCCCACGGCAAACCTACACTAGCGGCTTTGAGAAATGACTGGCATCGTGCTCGCGAATACTTTACGGCTCAGAGTTTAGCAACACTTTGTCAAGTTCACGGAGTTCTCCGTGTTGCTGGCTTCGGATCGTATCGACGACAGCAGAAGTCCCTGCAGGCGGATCCACACGTGCAACTCGCTCTCCGGCGGTGGGGATTGTGGACATTACAATTCAGAATCAAGGTTGGTTTGAAGAATGGGTAGTGTACTCGGGTGTGTCGATGGGAATATATACCGAGAGGTTGGAGATTATCTCGTTCCAGATCGATGCATGCCTTTTTATATCGTGAACCGCTTCATCCATGGTATATTGCGAACCTTGAGTAGCCTGCCACCGATTGCGGGTGAGGCGCGATTTAGCCGCACTAGGGGGCGGTGGGGGTGATACTCGACACATACTCGACAGATACATGTGTCACTAGTGACAAGCCGAGTTGGGGTGGCGGAAGTGTAAAATTATAAGTATATGCTGATTTGATTATCTGTCTCTGGTAATATGAGGTGAGATAGGACTGGAGATTCTGGCGCACCCAGTGAGAGAAAGCAACGCACTTCTTCAACGGGTTGAGTGTCAGAATAGTAGAGCAGTTCTCACGAGTGAGGCGAATCGATCTTGCAAAAACTTATTTAATGTAAATGCGAAGGTCTTGTCCAGTATAAAATGGTGCTGAAATATTGCGTGGGAATCCATCGTTAACGAATTATGTGCCAATCTCAGCCAAACCCCAGAAATCTGGCTAGCATATACTAGCTCCACAGGTCTAAGTATGCTACTGAGCATTCACTAGATCCAAACTAGCACGGGCTACCGGTGCTATCGGCATCTGGTTAGTGCTCAGAAGCATACTTAGACAGTGAGGGCATTCTCACGTGCTAACTAGATTTTCGGGGGTTGGCCGAGAATGCGGAGCCTCGTAAGTTAAATCAACCACCCCAGTTGCCGGGCACGGCTCTCCCCGCGCAATATGAGAAGTTTTAACCAAGACATCGTCAGAGATCAGGGTAAATAGGAATAGAATTCGAGGGCATATTTGCTCAGTGTTTAGTAAAAAATTCGTTGTTTTGTTTTTGGGGAGCATTTATAGACTCACCACGGTGAGGAGGCCATTAGATAGGATACCGGTCTGGGAGGGAGATCGTGTCGATGAAACGTCGGGGGTATTGTGTTGGTCGGGGCTCAGTTGATTATCGCACTTACGGCAGTTTGGGAGAGCCCTCAGAATGTTGGAACTTAGAACGGAGGAACTGGCGGTTGCCACTCGTGACGGTCAGGTGCGGAAGACGCGTCACCCTGATCTGCTACTCCGGCACACGTGCCAGAAAGTATCCAACAGTCTGTTCCTGACAACTGCTGGTCCGAATTCCCTGCCTGATGCTATGTCTACAGACTATCTCCCGAAACATCAACAGACATACCTAGACCCTTAGGCGATGAGGGAGAGGTTAAATTTCTCCGAACACCACACAGCACCCCCCCCCCCGAAATACCCGCTATCTTACCTGGGGGAATTGTATATTAATGAGAGCCAGAAAAAAAAAAAACGCTTTCGACTGGATGCCGTTACCTATCTCGAGACCTTCGGTGGATCTAACAATTTGAGGAGAGTATGAATCTCGCCAGAGCTTGTGTTATACCGCAGAAGATTGAATCGCAGGCATTGCAATCTCCCACTGAAACGGGTCTGTTCTTTTTCGATGAAGCTTGTAGATGTGAGCCAATGAGATTCTAAACCGCGACGGCCCGACTCGACATTAATTCGATCAATTACCTGCAGGAGTATCTCTTCGATTTATTCTGAAGCCTAACAGTCTTGGATCGACCTTGGCCGTACGTACATAGGGATAGAGGCATGAGATACGCGAGGTCTTATGATCTTTGCCGAACTATCGCAATAACCTCGCGCATCTTCGGAACATACAACGGTCCACGCGACTCGACTAATAAGCATCGTCATACAGGAATTGCAAGCCACCATTCCCGTTATTTACTAACGTGTAGCATCAGCTGCTCTGATCAGCAGTCGCCAAGCGCGGTGTGAGTGAAGTTTGCTGGCCGACAATATGGCGAACCCCGTTGCCCGAGTGCTACACTTGACATCGACAATAATTCCTTGGCGCTGCTGGTGTCGTCATGTTCGCTGGAGAACACGCATAAAAACCTCGGCTGGGCCTTCGGGAGTAGAACAACTCTCATCCTTCTCTCGCCCTACTTTTGCCCGCCTATATACCGATGATGAAGGCTCAAATAGTTGCTGCTTCGTTGGCATTGCTCTCGGTTCCGGCAGCTGCCCACACAATCTTCCAAGTGAGCATCATGTATTCATTCGACATTCGATTGCTTAATAAATGTCTGGGATAAATAGGAACTCTACGTCAACGGTGTTTCTGCGGGACACAATGTAGGAATCCGTGTTCCTTCGACCAACAATCCGGTCACCGATGTTACTTCCAACGATATTATCGTGAGTTCACTCGAGCTTGTTGCCTTGCGAATTATGCCTTAATCAGCACATCAATAGTGCAATACAGGGATTAATCCCTATGGCAAAACAGTTATTAACGTCCCGGCTGGTGCTACTATCACACATGAGTGGCACCACGGAGGAAACGGAGCTGATCCCAGTGATACCTCTGACCCTGTTGAGGCTAGCCACTTGGGTCCTGTCATGGGTAAGAGCAGTTGATAGGTGGGACTATGCGCGTGGCTAATCATATGACCAGTTTACCTTGCCAAGGTTTCAGATGCAACGCAAGCGGATGTGACAGGCCTCAAATGGTTCAAGATTGCCGAGGACGGCTTGGATTCTAACAAGGTCTGGGGCGTCAACCGTCTTATCAACAATAAAGGAAAGGCAACCGCTGTGATCCCCAAGTGCATTCCATCCGGAAATTATCTCCTTCGTGCGGAGATCATTGGTAAGTATGCTACAAATATTTTTTTGGTTCAGGTAAATTGAGCGAAATAATTTTCTCAAGCCTTGCATGGTGCGAGCAGCTATCCGGGAGCTCAATTCTATATGTCATGCGCTCAGATCAACGTTACGGGTGGGGGAAGCGCCTCACCTGCGACAGTGTCCTTCCCTGGTACTTACAAGGGAAGTGATCCGGGCATCACTGTTAATGTGAGTAGCTAAGATGCAAATGCTTTATTTGCACTGACGGTATTTCAAACAGATCTACGTGAGCAAACACTTTCACATCTGCCTACTTGAATGCTCATATTTTATTGTCGTAGTATCCGCCTCTTACGAGTTACACAATCCCCGGCCCCCGTCCATTCACGTGTGACGGATCTTCTGGGACCACGCCATCGACCCCTACATCAACAACCAAGGCTGCCACAACTTCGACTACTTCTGTAACAACCAAGGCATCCACCACATCCTCCTCTGCTTCTCCAACCTCGACCGGCACAGTTCCGAAGTATGGTCAATGTGGTGGTATCGGCTGGACGGTGGGTAGCTTCCTTTGCTCTCTTGGTTGACAGCTAACCAACGGATATCTAGGGAGCGACGGTTTGTGTTTCGGGGAGCACATGCACGAAGATAAACGATTACTATTCTCAATGCACATGATCATCTCGAAGCATTTTTCACTTATTTTTTATGTCCAATAAATTCATGGTTGCACCCACGTCTCCAGTGTGAGCTCTGTCATAACAGCAGAAAAGTAGATACAGGGATGCAGCACGAGTCAGAGCGTGCCGGAACCGGAATGGTATCGAGTTTTCACAAAATAACGGACGAGGAATCATCTCTCCCCCTTGCCCCTCAGTCGCGCACCGAACCATAATAATGCCATACCAACAGTCCAGAAAACTATGACCTGGAACGCGCGGTGCACCCACACAGGTGTAGGGTATGCACATACTGATAGCATTACACCGAAACCCCCGATAAGATATGTTCCGAAAATAGATGAAGGCTTTTCGGTAGTCATCGCCACGGCACTACACAAAAAGCGTTCAATGTCTTTGATTTCGAAATTGATACAAACATAGCACTTACTACGCGACGGCTCCTAACCCGGCACAGCCTCTCCTCCCCAGGACCGTTGCGACCGTTCGCTGGCCGGCAATCATGTCCGCCTCGATATCAGCTGCGGCTCCCAGTGCATGAACGGAAGCTGTCACGAGGCCTAGGACGAGTCCTTTCGATGGAATATCCGTGATATCCCATCGACGACCAACCAATGCACAACAGGAGGAGAACCCGACGAACCAAGACAACCAGACAATCAAGCCATTGGACACTGAATCGAGGATCGGAACTTCCTTGAATCTAAAAGGTGGCGCAGAGTACATCCAGCCGAGAGCAACAAGGGCGGCTGTAGAGAGTGCGGGCACGTGTTTGCCACAACCCCAAATTGGAAGGCGCACACAGGTATGGCAAAAGAGAGACCCCCAGAGTTAGAGCGGAAGATGTAACTGCTGCTCGATATACAAAAGCATGGTGGGCTGGCGGCAGGATAGTACCCTCGAGTGATGTGGTAGATTTTCGAGGATTCAATAAGTCGGAAGTGTAGTCATAAACGTCATTTATCCCGAAAACAACTTATCACGTAGATGATAGACAACGTCAGCAAGTGGGGTGTTTATGGATATGGATACGCACCTATGCATAGAGGGAAGCTTAGTGTAAAAATCTGCGCTAGGCAAACGACCAACAAGCCGGACGAGTTTGGAATTGACCCAGAGTGAATAGCGCCGATTCCGTACAATATGGGACCAAATGTCCAGCCTGGAGGTCGACTAGATTTGACGAGCATAACCGTATGTTGCCAGAGAGTCGGGTTCGGCGCACGTGCCGCGGAGGTCACAATCGAAGTTACACTCTCTAATGCCCAGGTGAGTCGCAATCAAAGCCGTAAATTCATTTATCGAGCGTACCATAGTTCATAATCTTGTCAGCGAGTTGTCGTGGCTGGGACTGGAAAGGACACGTAGCTAACAGATCGAGACACGGCTTCACAAGCAAATAAGGTTAAGTTAGATAATACTGAGTACGCCCGCAAGCAGTATCCTTCTCGGTAAGTGTGTAGTGGTGCGGGCCGTTTCAAAGGGGGCTCGGGTTGGGCTCGGTCACGCCGTCGTAGCCGAGTTTAGATTCAGCAGCTGGCGAATGTGATTGATCTAGCTATTGCAAATTCAGAAACGGTTTTCCCTGATGGGCGCTAGCTCAAAATGTTGTGAAAAAGTCCCCTCAGTAAATGGCGCATACCCTGGCAACAGGACACACACAAGAGACGAGCTATGAACTAAATCAATCGGGCAAAAGTGGCGCGCAGGATGGTGAGCTCCACGCAAGAAAGTAACAAGGCATGAAAATGAGCGACATCAACAGAGAAACGCATATATCTCGATACAGGACGCACCTGTGGCCACAAGGTTGGGCACAGACCATGTAAATACCTCCCCAATCTCCAATAAATTTGCACTTTGGAAGTTGAGCTGTATATGGACGAGTTAGAGCGTTGTGGATAGTAACCTCCCGGTAGAGCAGATGTGACCAATTCGTTTTCGGCTGGATTGCTGTGCCTAGAAGTGTGCTTTTTGGGCCCGAAATATCTTTTGGTACTCTGAGTGATGTTCGCACGATTCTCATAGCTACAGGTGCGTTCCGTATCGAGATATATGTGTTTCTTTGTTGGTGTGGCTCATTTTCATGGCTTGTTACTTTCTTGCGTGGAGCTCACCATCCTGCGAGCTATTTTTGCCCGATTGCGTTGGTACATAGTTTGTCTGT
This sequence comes from Ceratorhiza oryzae-sativae, assembly GCA_030998015.1. Classification (NCBI taxonomy): domain Eukaryota; kingdom Fungi; phylum Basidiomycota; class Agaricomycetes; order Cantharellales; family Ceratobasidiaceae; genus Ceratorhiza; species Ceratorhiza oryzae-sativae. Next base: position 359,872 of record JARWMV010000250.1, read on the forward strand.
GTCTTGTTGCCGATATATGTGCCATTTACTGATGCGACTTGTTCACAAAATTTTGAGCTAGCACCCATCAGGAAAAACTGTTTGTGAATCTGCAATAAGCGCTGGACGGGGTTCGCATTTTGCTGAACAATACTTGGTCTCTGGAAACAAAGGGTACGAACGACAGGTATAACAGAGGGATAATCATAAATTTCCTCGGAGAAGGCACTTTCTGATATTTCGTATTGGACCGAATTGGCACCGCCCTAGGACTTCACGCATCGGCCCATTCCTGCAGCAACCACCGGCTCTTCTCAGATCTATACTGAACGAGCTCCGTGCTCATATCGATGTTATATCGATGTTGTTCCTTTTCTCTCCGTCTGTCGTCCGATATTCATGTCTTAACTCCATACGTAAATACACTAGCTAGATACACCCGTTTATTCTCCGTTGTCTCGTATATATAAATGAATGAACTTGTCGCCTAAATTCATAAGCGACTTTTACCTGTTTACTTGTGTGCCTTATTCCTCGAGCTTAATCGCTTTTTACACTTCGCTAAGTACACTCGAAGCGTATCCTACTTCGTTCGCTTCAATAATCTAGGGGCGACAATGGGACTAAATTGATTTGGGCGCCTGCACGAGCTGAAGTTAGGATTACGGATTTACGATTTTGTTGAACACAGCTTACACTCCGAGCCCATTTGGTATGACATCCGTTTCTGGTTGCACTTTCCCAAGGTTGGGGACTACCTAAAAGACAGCGAGGAGAGTAGCAGCTATGAGGGACATACTTGATTCGGCAAATTGAGCTCCAGGGCATATCCTGAATATAAAAATGAGTAACATAAGCTGGCTGTGTGTGTGATCAATACTTGCTGTCGGCTGAAGCCAAAGATGGGAGCGGTTGGAAGACAAGGATACTTGAATCTGTGGGGGCCAAATGTTCGAGGCTCTAGATACACCGAAGAATAGTTGGTAATTGCCCTACGAAACACAGTATTATGCTCAAGGACTAGTTTATGAGTGGAAGGCGGAAGGCATACCAAACGTTACCGATCCTACCGAATAAGACAAATTGAACCGATTCAAAGCTAACCGATATACGTGTAAACGTACTTGCGCCATTGTCACCTTCGGAATCCCGTATCATTTGTATGTGCATGCATACATAAGGAACACCTACGACAAAGTGAAGTTTGCTAAGTGATCCCCAATTTTCCGCGATATAGTATAACACACCCAACGGTGGCGGCGAGTGCCATCTGAGCGATTCTTTCAGTTCGCAATCCAGATAAGGTGGTGAATCGCAGTCGCTCGGTTCGGGCAGGCGGCTATCCCCAACAACTAAATCAAGTTCAGCTCGAAACCTTTGCTTGAATATCGGGGTGCATGGTCATGGGTTCGACAAACTTGCTACCGTCTGGATGGCAATGAGTTGTTTCATGTACTAATTGAACGATCCGACATTTGCATACCGTTTCAGCTCCTGCTGTTCGCAGGTGAAATACATTTCGTAAGTAGGCGAGCTGAATGGGTGTGAATACACGAACCTGCATATATCCCACCGGTGGCCCACGTGATTATATCTTCTTCGGCCTCGAGATCGTACAGTGGGTTGATCGAAATGTTGGTCAAAAGATCTTCAACCATTGAGCGGGACGCTGCTCCTGATGCCTAAATATTCGTATTCTCAACGCAATGGAGCCTGACCATTATTATCTTTGCTTGCCATTTGTATTTTTGTCCATTCGAGCGACCCATTGAAAAGCCTATCTTTTTCCATCTCCCATGCATGAGCCTTGCGTTTCTATTTTGCGCCAGGAAACCACAAGGGTATATATTTAATCCATGGAATGACGTTTACATAGAAATCTAAATGGGTTTAACAAATTCGGATTAGACAAACACAAACGGCATAGCGTTCCATTGGCACTGACTGCTTGTGGAAGCCGCTTGACAGGCTTTGTCAACGGCAGTCTCTATCAGCTCAACTCAATCATTGACCGGGTAGGATACTTCATATCCGTACAAACAAGACAGAATGGCAACTGCTGTCGTCCTACCATTGAATTTATTTCAACCCCTAACGCTTTTGGATTTCAACCAAATAAGCGAAACTCACCACCTGAATTTTAACGAAACTTCATCAGGGTTATTAAGCAGCATGTGGATTGAAAACCTTGTGTGATATTCCATCTTCGACTAAAGGTCTTTGCAGAAGGTGGGGTACAGCGCGGCTTGTGAAAATTTGCGTTATTTCTTCCAGCGTTCACCATAGCGAAGGAAGGCGGTTTTATTTACACAACCGGTCCTTCAAGCCAGTGCTCGTTGAGTATTGGAATCTACTTGCAACAAAGTTACCTACAATCTCCTGTCGTTGAGCATAGGAAGTTCGGTGCGATCTGGGTGACGAACTAGACTTAGACCAGCACAAAAACAATCCTGTTGAAGAAAGAAAGAAAATATTGCAAAACATGCTGCATCACGGCGATCAATGGCAAGGTAAGGCGCTTTAAGTTATCGTCGCGGCCCGACCACGATGTTAGTGGCGTAATTGCAAATTCCTGGCTAGCGCCGGCTATCACAGGGACACGACGCCCAGATATACCCGCTTCCATCAGATGGATTTCCACCAAGACAACCAGAGCTCTTCCACCCGTAGGTCAACCGCCCTGCGATCTACATGACCACTATTTCACCCCTCTACACCTCTCTTGACCCGACAGGCGAGCCACTCGCAAGCCAGTCTAAGAACGATGACGAAGCATCGCCAGATCGTTTGAATGAAATGCTGGAGCGTATTGCAGAAGGTGCGTACTTCTTCTGGCTCTTGCTTCTTGTTCCTCTCTCACGGTCTAATCATACAGCAATGGAACCAATAATGCGCCCATTGGCTCCGGTGACCAAGATTGCAAGGCTACTTACCACTGGTTACCAATCGGAAGATGCTCAACGACGGTATGCCTTGTGTTTGTTCGAGGAATATGATTTACTTAGCTCTCCTTCATTGGAAAGCTTGGAGAAACGGGCTGATTGGGGACGGTTCCGAAAGGTTTTGATGATCAAGTTGCAAAACATTGGTGTTGTTGTAGGTGAATTAAGTTTTTCTATGAAAAGTTTCACTAATCATGCGATTTGTTGAAGTCTGGCTTATTGCTTGCGTGAGTCACCGTTCGATTTTTGAAGCAAGAAGAAAAAGGATTATCCAAAACCATTGCTAGAGCGAATACAAACCTGCTGTGCATGGGCCCGACTCGACGAATCACTTACGTGACTTGCTTGGCGTCTATTTATATGAGCCTTATGTCGATCATATTTGGGTTACTCTGTCTGTGGTCGATTATTGGTGTCCACCCTTCTCGCCTTCGAGTGGGTGTTCCAAATGGTGTTTGATTTATTACTAACGTTTTTGATAGGAGCTATCTAAACAGACAGTTCTGTTTTACTACCTAAACTCAACTCCTTCATTGTTTGGTGGAGCTTCTGCCCTTGCATTTTTTGTTGCTGTTGGAGCATGGGTTTGGCTAGAAACAGATCAGGGCATTGCAACCAAAATACTGGTTGTCCTACTTAGTGCTGCATTGATGGGAAATGCTGGAGCATGTTTTGTACTTGGGGCTATCAACTGGGAGGCAGAACCCTGAACAAATTAGTGCAATGGTATTGCTCTGTTGTATTATATACTGAATGCAGCAGACTTGGGAATTCCATAACAAAGCTCAGGTTGGGAGCTGTAAGAGAATACCAATTTTCATCCTTTACTCATTTGGTCTCTGTTGTCATGGCAACAAGTCAAGCAGGGGTAGGCAGGGCCCAGGGAGCTTGGCAGTGGCAGCAACACAAGGAGGGGCAGTAAAGCAGCAATGACAACACATCATGCAACAAGGAGTAAAGGAGGTGTCATCCATCCATTGCCAACTAACTTTTGATCTGCATCAAATTGTAGCCATACATATAAATTTGACCATACATGCTGTTTTTTGAGCCTCCCAGAGCAAAATGAGACAATTGCTTCAGAAAAATTGTTGTTTTAGAGTACTTGAACATGAATATATGCCTCAGTCTGTTCCCTGCATGCAGGAAAAAAACTTTAAAGCTCAGGTTCACTCAGGGAAAAACCAGGGTTGGGTTGGGCTGTGGCTGGGCTGTGGCTTGACTGTGGCTAACTGATTTTGTCTTAGAGGCTCATTACATGAGCCACAGGCTCCAGGGTTGCTGCAACCATAGCAGAATAGACAAAATGAATAAATCAAATGGTATCAAGAGTTGTTAACAAGTTGTCACAACCTCTGAAAGTGGTTGTTGGACTCTCAGCAAAAACCTGTGGGGGTAATGGTGTGTAATTAGGCATAAGGAGGGGTAATGAAAACAGGGGTGTAGTAATGGTGTCATTATGCCAAATTACACTGGTGTAATGGGATAATGACAGATAATTATGTGTCATTTCATGGAATTACACCATTACTACACCCCCCTGTTTCATTACACCTCAAGTTTTTCCTGAGCTTGCTTTACAAGTGGCTGATGCCCTGAATGGGTCTGGACTATGTCCTGACTACTGCTGATGTGTGGCCTGTCTTGGCTTGATGCCTTGTGTGTGTCTATGTCTTGTGGCTTGACACCATATGCACTTTATGTGCTGGTGCCTGATGGACAGCCATTGCTGAGTAAGCAACTGTGGGCGGCAGCTAAGTCAGGTGCTTAGGGCTGGGGCTTGCAACATGGCCTTTACTCAAGGCCCTTCTAGCTGTTGCTTAAGCTAGTAAGTCAGCTAGGGTGTTACGGGTTAGGGTACACTTGAATATCTAGAGCTTAAGCAAATGTAGATATGTTAGTATACACTAATCGTACTCAATACTTCTTAGACTAGAGTAAGAAGGCTCAAAATAGTTGCAATGCGATCAAGTAACACTCAAGGTAGTCTTAATCTTTCACAGTGTAAACTGACTAATTTATAGGTATAAAGAGCAAGACTACTATGGTCAGGTTCCCTTAGATATCTTAAATGTAGTTCAGCCCTAGTTGCTTGGACTAACTGATACTAATCTTAATACTAGGCTTAAGCGATAGCTTATAGGATAGATGGTGGGCTGCCTAATGCGTGTACTTCCTCAGCTACAGGTACTTAGATTTCCTCTAATAGCTGGTACTTAATGTCACGCTCAATCAGGCAATATTGTATCCTTATATATCTCTGTATATAAGATACAATGACTCAGACAGTATATAACTAATATGGTACTTTATTCCTCAGTACTAGTTATATAAGAAATCACACACAGACAAGAGAAATAGAAAGAGAAAAAGAAACCAATAACCAGTCTGGGTTGAGTAGAGGAGGGAAGGTGGTCTGGAAGGGCCTCAGAGGAGGTCCTTTTATACCCTGAGGAGGGCATTCCAGAGCCAAATAGATACATGCATGCCAGTGCGATCATCAAAAGAGGGTACTGCTATACTTGGGGTACACCCTAGCCCAGTATAGGATAAAAGAGTAAAGACAGGGTGTGGATCAAAGGCATTGATGCATCTGAGACCTGCTATTGGCTTGTAGATCATATTATCATAGTATATACATGTAATGAATGGAGGCTACATCTCAGTGAGCCATAAAGTGAGTCAGAGAAGCTTCTGGATCAATTTGGGAAGCTCTCCTGACTCACTGGAGTCATTAGATCTTGATTGATGGTCCAGTAAGATTCTAATGATCTTCGGGCCGTTCCGGCGCGAGGATCCGGTGGATCGCGACGATCTTCGGGCAGCAGATACCGCCGAAGATTAGCTATCGATAGAGCACAAGATCGCTTTGATAGCGTAAGCGGTTGCCGAGATATGAGCGGTGCGATGTTGTAATCAATATCTCCTGATAAGAGGAAATATCGCAACCTCTGTATCTCTCTGAGATCTTATCGTAAAAACTTAATAAAATATGCGTTGGAGAGCGGGAAATTTGTACTATTTAATGAAACAGAAAATAGTACAATTCAGAGTGCATACAAATTCGAGTATTTCACAATTTAATTACAGAGGCATCACTTGAGGTTGGCAGAGCAGACTAAAATAATAGAAAATGTTAGTGATCCATAACATAGGGACTGTTCTTCACACTGGATGCTTTAGAGGGGAATTGACAAGGTAGAGCAAGCTGGGGTAGACTGGTTTGCTCTCCTTGCTTTTATACCATTCTAACCAAGGGAGTGACTAAGCGTTCATGCAGGATGAGTAATAATGAATGGCAGTGATCAGTAGGGCTGGGAATGGGTCATCTGTTCCCAGTCATCACCCAGGCCCACCCACTGTGGGCATTGATGGGTGATGCAGTGGGCAAGTCCAACTGGGCTGTGCTGATGAGTAAGAAAATCCAGCCTTGTCTGGACAGGTATTGGTTATACCTGGGCTACTGGTGCTTAGTAAAATCCCAAAGGAATCATGCCTTGATGTGCTTGATGTGAATGACTCAAAATCATTATAAATGTTACAGATATGATAGAATATACAGGAAGTCACTAGAAACACAAATCAGTATATGTAAGGCCCAGGCTGGAGCATCCAAGTTGTAACTCTGCTCAAGATATATCTCTTTGGCACAACCCTCTTGCCCAACACAGTGCTGTTGTCTGCAACTCCTTTGCTTTCAGACACTGAAATCAATAAGCTCAGTGACCAACAGGCTTGGGAACTAGATGGCAATATTGTATGCCATACATAGTATCTTGTGATAGTTCAACATTTCATGTAGATCTGACCCAATTAACCATGTGCAGCACTGAAATCATGGAGATCAGATGTTTACAACCACTATGACATGTCAAGAGAGTGTCTCCTCAATGATTACAGTGAGCAATGTCATGGCCTAGACCATGAGCACAGATTTATTCCAATTTATTATGATTTATCTTATCTCTATTTTTCCACTTTCATGGACAAGTCCTGTTTATTCAGATATATGCATAGAATTATTGACTCAGTCATGTGACCTTGTTGTTGTTGACCATTGTTGATGTATTCCAGAATATTCTGTTGACATGGCACCACTTCTGTTATCATACAATTCTGTCTGGATTCCTATTTCACATGTACTGCCTCACCTTTGAATATGTAAGGGAGAGTCTGAGAGCCTTAAGCCTCAGAACTCAACCTCCTGTCAATATCCTACCTTCTACCTGAGCAGTCACCAAGCCAATCAGTCTCTGCCCAGTGCTCTTTAGCACAAGCACATCTCTCATACTCTCTTGTGTGTTGTCACACTCTCCCTCTTCACTTCATGTCCCCTTCTAGACATTGCAGTTCAACCTTTGGCCATCATAGCCTATAGGTCTGCCTTTGCCTCACCAGTGTTAGGCCTTATTGTTCAGGTCATTGGCTCTGACAAGTGGTATATTCAATTCAAGTTTACTTGCAAAACTGACCCCAAAAACCACACACCTCACTACCAAGCTCAAAAGGATACATCTCAAGGGACCAACAACTTACAGTGAGGGGTCAAGAGTTGTAAGAAATGTAATCAGAGCCATTGCACTCTTAAGCCTGCCTCTTCTCAGGAGTTTTCAGTTGCTCAGTTCTGCACTATTCTTGCTTTATGGAGTGCTCAAAATCACTGTCCTTTCAAGCTAGTTCAAGATGAACTTTTCTGTCTGCTAATTGACAAGCTTTGTCCTGGTACTTTACTCCCTGACTACACTACTCTCAGTGCAGACATTCAGCACTTATATTGTGATAACGTCACATCTATCATACAGTATTTTGAGGTAAATATCATCATCCTATATCATGGTATGTATCACTTACAGCCTGCATTACAGGGGGTGGATAATGTTCACTTGGCACTGGATGGTTGGACAGCACCAACATCTCACTCCTGCCTTGGGGTGGTTGTAGTCTGGCAGTGTTATGGCCAACTTTGCTGAGCTACCTTAGAGTTCATTCTATTAGTAAAATATAAGTGCATCCCCACTCAAGAATCATTTGCTGATTATGGATATAAGCTTAAAAAACAAGCACACTGGAGCATACATTGCTCAGAAGACAGCAGAGTGCTTGAACAAATATAAACTTGGTTTGAAGGTCAGTCAAATATTGAATTACCTGTGCATATACCTTGTTGATGTAATTTGAAACACAGCTTTTGACTGTTTGCATGGGCAATGCCAGCAATAATGATACATTTACTGACACATTGCAAGACCATTTTGCTTCTTTTGGAGGAGTGCTTGCTTGTGTTCAATGTGCAGTGCATATAGTCAACCTTATGGCTAAAGTAAGTCAGTCTCTAGTATTGTCTTTAACTACTAACATACTGGCATTTAGGTGTATTCATAACATCAACACAACCAAAACAGAAACTCAAGAAGGTGCCTACTCCACCCATTCCAGCTAAACAAGTCCAGGGTAGTAAAGGTAATACCATTAATGCCCCTGTACCCAAGCCTTGCCAGGATGATGCAGAGCATGGGAGCAATGATGAAAGTGATAGTGAAACAGAGGACACCCTTAAGGACATGTTGAAGGACAATCTTGACAAGGATAAGGCCAAGCATGACACTGCTACAGTAAAGGAATGTGTAGAAAGGGCCTCCTCCAATTTTGAGAAGGATTTCGACATTTCAGTTCCTATGACTGATTGCCAGACAGTGGAGCAGCTTATTCCAAAGGTGCGTTGAATACCCTTGTCTCTGACCAGGCTGAGCTTAAATGTGTTTCATTCAGATTGCTGGACTTGCAAAGTGTGTGTGCAAATCAGCTGTTATACAGCATAGTTTTGAAGAGTACATTTTGCAGATCCCATATCTGAAGGAATCCAAGTGTCAAGCCCTGGCATGTCAAACAGTCACATGTTGGAATACCAACCTTGAATGTATTCATAGCCATGTGTATTTTGAGCCAGCTGTAAAGCTAATAACTGCCAATCACAACTTCTCTGTAAAGGCCATGCTGTCACAATTAAGGCCAAACACTGATGAGGTGATGGCGGACCTATGGTGTCAGAGCTACAAACAGGAAGGATGACCCAAACATCTAAGAGGACGATGGGAGACCTATAGGCGATGATGCTGGAGGTCTAAGTCACAACATCAAGGGGGCGACATGTGACAAGGAGTAGGGGTGTGATATGATGCAGGGAGGTAGAAGTGTGTGCACTTGTCCTTAAGAGGACTGGGCAGGGACTATGGACTAAGAGTCACACAGGTAGTAGGAGGGATATGACAGGAGGTCGAGTTCTGAGGCTTAAGGCTCTCAGACTCTCCCTTTATATATTCATACAACAAGCTATATCAAATACATGAATGATATGAGACAACTATTGTACAATGTAGAAATGGTGCCATGTAACGGAACATTCCAGAATATACAAACATGTCATAAACAACAACAAGGTCACATGATCATGTAAGTAATAATCTATGCATATATCTGATTAAATGGGACTTGTCCAAAAAGCAAGAAAATAGAAATATAAAATATAGAAAATTATAATAAAATCTGCATCATGGTCTAGGCCATGACATATGGGCTATAACAGCCAGAGGTCAAACCACAATGTCTAAGGTAGAACACACAGTGAGCAAGGGGTTTTGTCACGAACTGACACGCATACATCCACTCTACAATATTTTCTTGATTTTCTACATTTTATGAGATCATCTTCAAAACATACATGCCTTTTATGGTATATCTGTGTCATGTGACTCAGGGAATGTTCCGGACTGGTAACCGAGATGTATTTCAACTCTGATGTGAAATTCCGCAGTTCCGCAGTCGCTTCTACTGCTTCTATCTCTTATCTGTCGTGACTCACTGTACGGACTTGTTTGTTATGATGTGGCTCGTACTATGTATATAAACCAGGTCAAGTTCGCAGAGGGCTCCTCAAGAACTTGACCTCTCGTCGAATACAAGTTCTTTTACTCTTCTTACTCTTTTCCTCGTTGCCTGACTTGTCGTCGTCGACAGGTTTGGTGTGATGAGATGCAGGGTAGAGTAAGGGTGCACTTGCTATGAAGATAGCTGGGCAAGGGACCTCTGGCTTGGTGGCCTAGAGGGTAGATGACGAAGAGGGTAGAACAGGAGGTCAAGTTCTAAGGCTTAAGGCTCTCAGACTCTCCCTTTATATATTCATGGCTGAGGCAGTACATATCAAATACCAGGACCAATAAGAAGTAACTATGCCATGTCATTACAGAACCTTCTGGCAAGACCAAACATTGAGTCAACAATCAACAAGGTCATGTGACATCAAGGTAAATAAACTGCATATATCTGAATAGATGGGACTTGCCCAAAAATACAAAGAAATGTGTGATAAAATGATTGAAATTTGTAATAAAATCATGGTCATGGTCTAGGCCATGATATTCTCACTCAAAAAATACAAACTAAACAATACCCAATGGCATCTATCTGAAAGGCTTGTCAAGGAGCTGAAGGTGAGCACACATATATTAGATATGAACTACTGGTATTAGCTAAATCATTTAATAGAAATTTGAGCACCTAACAAAGCTATTTTCCAAGACACATGTCCCATCAATTCACCAGGTGGTTCCAGCATTACTCAAGCTTCAAGATCAACTCTTGGAGTCTGAAAGAAAAAAAACCCTTCCTCCTGTGCTAAGGATTGCAGCTTGTGCCACCATTGAAGTTGTCAATAAGTATATGCACTTGTTTGAAGCTTCAGGTATATATTGGGTTGCATTAGGCATGTCCTGCTCTCAAACTTACACTTTTAGTACCTAGCTGACCAATTTATTCAGTTATGTGTCCTACATACAAGCTTGAGTGGTTCAGAAAGTGTAATTTCAGCAATGAAGATATCAACACAATCAAAAATCTTGTTCTCTCCAGGTTTACCTGATGTCTGGGCTTCAATCACAGCTGGAGGAGACTCAAACACCAGCACCATCAGCAAACAAAAAGAATAAGGTGTGATAGACTCAATCATACATTGGTCTCACTCTAATACCAACACCTAGGTGCAGACTTTATTTGATGACTGATTGTCACATGACAAAGATATGCCAGATCACAATGCTCTACAGGCCAACAAAGATACTGTCAAGGAATATCTCAACATGCCTCCACTCCCAAAGGAGGCACTTCAGAATTGCAGCCTTCTGAAATACTGGGAGGGTGAAACAGTCAAGACTCCTCACATTGCAAAATTTGCACATGGCATTCTCAGCACACCAGGCATTTATCTGAGGTTTCTGTATCTTATTGACAATGCTGTTAGCCTCCTTGGTTGATGCAGAGCAAGCCTTCTCAGGTGGGTGGCTAACAATCAATCACCTTCAGCATTCAATGAGCAAGCTGACATTCAAGGCCAAAATGGCTGTGGGTTCATGGTATAAGACCCCTTTACTGCCATCTGTTGATACAGCAGCCTCATACATCTCAGATAGGATGAAGCTGTAGATAATTGCTATTTATATTACAAATTAGTCATAGATTGTGCAGGTACCCAGAGTCTGCTTATGTGTTGCCCATGCCTTGAAGTGCACATGGTGGGTGCCACCCAGGTGGTGAGCCAAATTTAAAATAACCCATCATAACCTGCAGGCAAGGCCTGGGTACACCCATTCCCAGCCCTAGTTGCCACACACCACCACACACCCATGCACCTCATTCCAATGTCTCCTGTCCCCACAGCACCAATGATGAATGTCAACCAAAAGGAATGCCCTTTAGCTTGTATTCTGATATTGAGGTAGTTGCCACCTATATTTGTGAGGCTATTTGATGGGAGATCTCCAGTATCAAACCAATCAAATGCAAAACACCCCCCATGCAAACCATTGTGCTTTAATTGTAATTAGAACTCTCAGAGTGAAACCTTGGGCCTGATTGTGGTCTCTTTATCAGGTTGCTCCAACCTACCACCAGAACCTAGAATGGCCAGACCTTGGTCCCTTGGTGATTGATGCCATGCTGGCCCACAAAATGCTTGGTAAGAAGCTATGGAACTGATTCAGGTGCAACTAAGCAGTGGCATTGAACACAGTTCATTGCAGGTATCAAAAACAAAATATCCACTTGCTGTCCAATAGTGTTGGGGGGTTTTCCAGAGTGGCAGACCCAACTTGCAAGAATATTGTATGTCCCTAGTAACTAGCTAACCCCAGCACATGCCCTATTGACACTCTATATCAGTAGTTATATGCCCTGGAATGGCTAACAACCAGTGTCCACCCTGGTGACTTTTGCTTTCTATATTGTAAGTAATTAATGGTTTCTTCAACAGCTTCCTGTAATATTTGCAGCAGTGCTGTGATGAGCTAAACTGTGCAAACAGGTGGAGATTGTTGCATATTAATTACTAGTCATCCCATTTTGAAATTGTTCTATGTTTAGCACAATTCAGGATTGCTTGATTTTTGCACTAGCTACAGTTAGCAACAAAACTGTATGAATGCAAGCTACTGTAAGCTTGCACAGGCTCTAGCTGCAGGAATGCAGCACCTTGATCTCTGCATTTGTAACTGTTATGTAGATACAGAGCTAGTCTACCAAATAAAAAATGCTTGAAAAGATTTGAATGAGAAATGGTAGATATATGCCTGAAACAAAACCAAGGGGGTGTTTGTACAGTTTTGTTACCAAAGAAAGTCCAAAGCCATTTACCACCTAGAACTTTCTGTCAGAGCAAGCTCAAGCTTTGCCACTTAAGTTTTAGTATACATACTACTGTGGCTTACCATGGAGGTCATCATTAGGCTCCTCTCTATCTGAAATGGATGGGTGCTCTTGAAAAAAGGAGCTAAAAAGGGGTTTGTGTCTCAAGCTACTGCCACCTGCAGAGACATCAGCTGATGTGAAGCTGTATAGGCCTATTCAATGTATAAAGGTGTCACAAGAGTCCTCAGATACTTTTTGGCATGAAAAAAGCTTGCATATGCAGGCTGTATGCATACCAGATGTGCATACAGGGGTAGGAAAATGGACAAAATGGGCTGTTCCAGTTGACACAGAAACTGTAGCCAGAGGAGACAAAGAATATGTAAAAGAAACTAGTATAGTGCTACTAATGAGCAATAAAATAGAATCTAAGAGGCCCTGGACTGGGCTGAAATTGACTTCTCCTGAGCCCCTATATGCTATGAAGAATCACTTGCCACAGAAACAGTGGGAAAAGCTATGAGAAACCCCTGGTGGATTTTTTAATATAAATAGAGTCTCAAAGAACCTTTTTGATCATTTTAAAATTAGCTGTTGAGGGATGAAAGCAAAATATGTAATAGGGGCTCAGGAGAAGTCAATTTCAGCCCAGTCCAGGGCCTCTTAGATTCTATTTATGCTCATTAGTAGCACTATACTAGTCTTTTTACATATTCTTTGTCTCCTCTGGCTACAGTTTCTGTGTCAACTGGAACAGCCCATTTTGTCCATTTTCCTACCCCTGTATGCACATCTGGTATGCATACAGCCTGCATATGCAAGCTTTTTCCATGCCAAAAAGTATCTGAGGACTCTTGTGACACCTTTATACATTGAATGGTCATATACAGCTTCACATCAGCTGATGTCTCTGCAGGTGGCAGTAGCTTGAGACACAAACCCCTTTTTAGCTCCTTTTTTCAAGAGCACCCATCCATTTCAGATAGAGAGGAGCCTAATGATGACCTCCATGGTAAGCCACAGTAGTATGTATACTAAAACTTAAGTGGCAAAGCTTGAGCTTGCTCAACAGAAAGTTCTAGGTGGTAATGGCTTTGGACTTTCTTTGGTAACAAAACTGTACAAACCCCCTTGGTTTTGTTTCAGGCATATATCTACCATTTCTCATTCAAATCTTTTCAAGCATTTTTTATTTGGTAGACTAGCTCTGTATCTACATAACAGTTACAAATGCAGAGATCAAGGTGCTGCATTCCTGCAGCTAGAGCCTGTGCAAGCTTACAGTAGCTTGCATTCATACAGTTTTGTTGCTAACTGTATATGGGAAGCATCAACTCCATGGGCTCTAACATCTACCTTTACTTCATATAGTCTGCAGTTATGGTGAACATATGCTCCAAGAAGAGGACATCGGACAACCCAAGCAAGCATGGCAAGTTCAGATCGGCCTGAACACCAATAGCACAGGTGATTACCGGTGTGACCAACCAAATCCCAAGCGGATCATCAATGGAGCGCTGCAAACAACACCTCAAGAAGTTCCCTACTACAACCAGGGTATGCTCTTCCATTATTGTTACTTTTTGAGCTTTTTGGGGAGATTTCAATTGTATTATTAGCTTTGATTGCAAGCTTCCAAGAATGGCGGTTCGGTGCGCAACGAGATGTGATTTCGAAGATTTTGAACACGGTAAGAACTATTTCCCCAAGTCCATGAACCAGCTAATAGAATGTACAGGAATTACACCAATACCTCGCAAAACTACCTCATGGAAGCACAATCAATGTGGGTCCATTTTTACTCACGACTTTCGTGTAAACCCATGCTTCTTACAGTGTATCTTTGACGTAAGCGTTTTTTCTCGAGTCAGATGGCTCCGAGGTGTTTACATCAACTGGTGCCTTATATAGCTTGGCGTTGGCGAGGAGATTCCTAGTAAGGCCAGCCAAACATTTGCTGTGGTTAACTGTAACTCCGATTTTAGGTTTGGAACATACCATCCCCGTGTGCCCAAGGTCATTGGATTCCCATATAATCACGCCAGCGACTACAAGTGAAGCTCGTGAATTCTCTATGTTGCAGCAGTTTTTCCCACTTTGCAGATGCCACCTCCGCCCGGTGGTTCCGCCCGATCACCCTCAAAGCGGCAGTGTGCAAGCTTCAGGCGTGGTTTTAATTCAGACTCCACAGCACGCCCCTGAACCTAGATCGCTTGACGATATACCGTTGGAACCGCACCACTTTGAGAGCGTCTCAGCAAAAACAGCAAGTTTTTTTTTCCCTTAATTAATTCTCAATACTTGACAGCTAACTTCGCGATCCCCCCAAGTTCATCTGGACCGGGTGGCACCAGCGGAAGAAGGCGGAGGACCCCACAATTTACCTTCCGGGGCTCCTTACTCAGGTAAACTGTCTCGTATGTTTCAGACATCTACGGCTTGCAGACGACGCCTTGTCAGATATTTACTCAAGCTATCGAAAGTCAGTTGGAAGACGAATCTGGCGAGGTCCCGACTTATGAAGCTCTTTTTAATCGTATTAGGTCAGTTCTCATGATCGGAAGGAGCTTTCCGGAGCTTACGCATGATTCATACAGCCAGGAGCTTGAAACTCGGTCCTTGCCAACGAACACATTGCAGTTCATCCAGGTAAGTGGAAAATTTGAACTTGATACGTCAGGTCCCCTAGCTAACTTGATACGTCAGGTCCCCTAGCTAACTCAAAATACGGCTCCAGCTATGGACTCCGTTCCAAGACGCAAGTAAAAATGGTGAAATGGTATTCATTGAATTGATCGGATAAACATCCATCGCTGAACATACTGGTTCTCGCAGATTGAAGTTCTTCATTCACCAGTCGTGCTATGATCCATTGCCATGCAACAAGAGCCAAATGGTCATTCACCCATGCCCCTGTAGTTCTTGCATCGTTATGAAAGCTGTGTGATTTGATTTGAACGTAGGGGTGCTTTGGCCGTGGAAGGGGTGTAAATTGCGCCCTGTCCAGTTTGGATGAGCACCGGCTCCTTTCCGGATTGGGACTGGATTAAAGAATGAAAATCTTGGCCACAAGTCTGGATTGAAACTCATGTTCTGGGGGCAACCATAGCTAACGGACAAGGCAAACAAGCCTGATAGGGTAGCCATAAATCAGTATCACAGAAACGCATTCATGTGGAGGGTAATCAGGTTGTTATCCCAACAAGTAGCTTTACCAAGTGGCCGTTCGAGCATCAGAGAAGCCAGCACAATCACCCAAGCTACTTACAAGTAGTATTTCCAGGCCTGAGTTTGGTAGCTCGAATGACTTTCTGTCTCGCTGCTATGGTGTCCCGACAATAATAGAGAGCTGGCGATCGAATCGCTGTTTGCTGACAGAGGTTGCGACTCACACGACTAGTCGCATTTCAAGTTCTTTTCTGTCATGCTCGCTCTCGGCCCTCGCCCACCAGAACAGCGCCTCCGTAGGTATTATCCACCTGAATACTGACGATATCGAACTCACGAGGCTTGGTTTGAAGGAGTTTGGTGAGCATGGCGAGACCAGCGAGTGTCTCACTCGCAGAATAAGTCTGAGTAATTATTAGTGTTGTATGGTACATCATGCTTGAGTGTATACGGACAACACTGAAAACTGAAATAAGCCCATCTTGAATCTTGCGTCGAGTTGAAGTTGAGCAGCTCTCAGTCGATTTCTGGCTCTGCCACACTGGAACCAGTTGTTGAATACTTGCACTATGGTGATTTGCCGCCATTTTTAGCTTATTATTCGTTATTATCGGCGTTCGATTCAATGTCAGTTGGTATGAGCTGGTCGTCTGTAGCCATACAGAAACGAACTGGAAATGCGACTAGTCCCATGAATCGCAGCCCCAGCCAGCAAATAGTAACTCGATCGCAAGCTCTCTAACATCAGGAACTTCAAAGTTATAAAATGAATCTAGGTTGAGCGGAAAAGCCTGTTCGTCTAATGATATATTGCAAGATACTGAACTTTTCCGTATATCATAGGGGTGGCGTTTCGGGCCTAAACATCCAGAGTACACACCTGCAACGGGAGCAGTACAAAAGCCGAGAAGATCAGGTAACCCTTCTCTCAAGCCTAAGAAAAAGCTCTAAAGAAAATGAAGCACTGATACAAATTTCAGTGGATCTAGACTGTGCAGTTCATGTCGGACGCGAGCATCACAGTTGCCTTGGATACTTGGAGTATATGCGCAGCCATAATTCAAAATAACGCCTTTAATTCTTCTCTTTAAACAAAATTAACAAGGAAAACTATAACACATCCTACGAAGCAGGCTTATCTCCAATATGCACCTTGCTCATCATATCCGCCAACGCGTCCGCCGCGTCGTCCAACTTCTGATTAACGGCATTTGCAACCTTGCCTTCCTTCTCTTCTTCTTCCTCGCTTGCATCGCCCCTCTTGACCTCTGCCTCTTCCTCCTCCCTCTCTGCTTCCTCCTCGTCAAACTCTTCCATATCGTCCAACTCGTCGAGGGCGTCTTGGTGCCCATGGCTCTCAAGCGCTTCGCGAACGTTGGTAATGCATTCATCCTCTGGGTCTGCCCTATTCCCGTTGAGCTCGAGAGTTGTCAGATTAGGAAGCTTTGAACTAATCGCCTCGGCAAGGATATTGATCGCCCGGTGGTCCCATTCGCCGTACTGCACCTTGAGCACCTCGAGCTTCGGACACTTGCCTTCCTTCAACGCGGTCGCAAGCGCGATCCCTCCCTTCGGACCCAGCAAACAATCGGACAAATTAAGCGAGCGAAGGTCCGACCAGCTAGCAAGGGCCACCGCAACTGCCCTAGAACCCGATTCTGTTGCCGTGTTATCCTGGATATCGAAAACCTGGAGCGAATGACACTTGGACAACCCTTGTGCAATCTCCGCGATTCCTTCCATCCGAATCCCGTTTTGAGGCATCCGGACTTCGGTTATGCCGCCGTGCGCGGCAAACGCAGCGGCCCAGTTCGGGGCCGAGCCGTTTTCGAGTCTGTTTCGGCCGCAAATGACTGTGCGCAGGCGGGTAGGATGGACGTCGGACGTTTTGGCGTTCTCGAGTAGGGCGTCAGCGATGGTTCGACCACCGTCGGGGCCTAGACCGTTGTTGTTGAGCTTGAAGACCTGGAAGTATTTGTTCTCTTTGAGGAATGGGACCATGGGCTCTGCTACACGTCCGCCAAACGCATTGTCCGAGAGGTTCAGCTCGATGAGAGATGTTTTGTCTTTGAGTGCGTTGCAGAGGGCGGACAGCGCTTGAGGGATCTCGGTGATCAGCCGGCCGGTGAAGATGTCGTGAAAGTCGGCGATCTGCACAACGCAAAAATTACACAATCACCATAGAAGGCATAGCGATAGGCTTGCCTTGAGAGTTTTGGCGTCCTTGAGTACCTCGGCAAGCGCCTCACACGCCTCGACACCCAGGGTGTTCCCTCCAAAATGAACCTCCTCGAGATCCTTGATGGCCCTCAGCTCCTTGAGGTGGGGCTCGATATCCTCACGGGTCGTGAGCTTGAGGCCCTTTCCATGAATCGTAAACACCCGCGACGGGTCCGCGTACGTCTCAGACTGCGTCGTAGAAGCCATTACCAAAAGCGTAGAGGGATATATATAAAAAAAAACAGAGTCAAGAAGGAAGATATGCGCGGCCAAGGGCAAAGTCACGTGCGTTATCCCAGCTGATGTAATGTTGGCGCTTGGGCTGATCTGCGCGACACGTGCGCTCGGTGCCATATAAATGCGGAGCCCCGCCCCTGCCCCGCCTCCTCATCTGCATCCCTCCACCACTCAGTCTTTTTATTGCTTATTCTTTCACGATGGCTGCCCGTTTCCTGACGTCGAACCCAGCTCTTGCCCCCCTCTTTGCCGCTGTCGGCGCTGGTGAGTCCGAGCCTGACGCACTGGGCGACCGCCGCTGATGAATGTGTCTCTGTCGGGCAGGTATGCTCGGAGCGAGTTGGTTTGGGTTCCATGTCTTGAAGAACAAGTATGTCTCTCGTTGAAACGGCGTTGACTGTGCGGTTGACGAGCCCCCCCCCCCCTCGTTGCCAACAGCCAAGAAGTCCTCATTGCCCGTGGTGTTAACCCCACCCCGTGGAACAACGTGAGGCAAGACCAAAACACCAAGGCAAGTCGCCTGTCTCCCGTCGCGTTTGCTCCGCCCCCTCCCCCCCATCATCCTCGCACCCCCCGCATGGCTCCAGGTTCTCGAACCCGCCGCTTCGGATAACAGACAGTGGCTGACTCCGATTGGTCCGAAATAGCTCTACTCGCCCAATGCCGACTTCTGGAAGGGACGCCAGGGCATACCTGACCCCCGCTCGTCGTTTATGGACAAACTCATGCAGGCTGAAGTCAGGGTTCAGGACGCCGCGCTCGCCGCGAGCAACAAGGTCCACGATATCAAGGAACGTGCGCTCGGCAGGTCATGAGTTGGCACACCTGCTTGTAAATTTGTATTTGGATATGACTGTTGTGTATTATCTGTGTAGCTGCTTGTTGTCGATCCTTGTGTGAATGCACGTGGGCGTTGGTGCTTCGTGTTTGCTGCGATTATACATCTATAGGTTACATAAAACGAGCACTCAGAGCAGTAGAGGGTAGCGACTAGAGTCGGGGAATATCATCAACTGGGTTATGTACAACAAATCCGAAAACCAAACCCCAAATTAAACATGAAAAACCATGACGAGAGCAAAAGCGACACGAATATAAAAAAAAAAGAGATAGTCCTTGACGCGTATCCAGTACGCATAAATCATCACACTCTCGCTAAATCGACACGCATCACCGCCTAGCTGGCCACTGCGCTCTTCTTCTTCGATATGGATCCAAAGCGCCCGGCTAGCCGCCGCGGCTCTTTGGCAGCAGCCTTGGCCTCTGCCTCTGCCTTTGCCCGTGCTTTTGCCTCGTCTGCAGCAGCTTTTGCCCTAGCCTTGGTTTCGGCCACTTCGCGCGCTTTGGCCTGGGCAAGAGCAGCCTTGGCCTCTGCCGCAGCGTTGTTTGCATTCCGTTTCGGCATCAGAGCAGAAAACGCCAGCCGACTCAGGCTCCTTCCTGATTTGGGGACCTTGTCATGAGCTTGATCCGGGGTCTTCTCCACAGTCGAAGCAGTGGTCGAAGGCGCAAGCGAGATCGAGTCCGTAGCCGGCGTAGGCATGGGGGGAACAGGCGATGCGCCTCGTGCGCGGCTGACTAATCGCCTTGCCGCGCTGCTTACGCTCAACGACCGCTTGAGTCCCTTGGGCGCTTCGGGAACCTTGAGGCCACCTTCGCTCTCGCTCGCGCTTTCCGGAATGGGGAACGGAACTCCACCTTCTTGGTGTCCACCACTGCTGTTCGTTCGAGACAGCGCACGAGCACGTAGTGGAGGCGGGGCGGGAGGAGCAAGACTCGACGAGACAGAACCCGAAGAACGAGAAAGTGGCGGGGCTTTCGTCGAGACGGACGTCACACGGCGAGGACGAGCATCCTCGGGTCCGTGCTGAGCCTTGGAGGGACTCGTGTCAAGAGACGTAGCACGGGTGCGGGGAGGCGAGGTGGCTCTCGAAGCGAGCGCAGGAGCAGACTCGGCAGGTGCAGTAAGCGGGGTAGGCTCAAATGGAGTCGACGTAAAAGACAGCCCAGACATGGCCGTATTCTGCGTCACAGCTGGCGCAGAGGTGGAAATCGTGTTTGCGCGAGGCCCTGGTCTGAGGGACGATCGCTGAGGTCGTGCAGGTGGGGCTCTGCCCACAGGCGTCTTGCTGCTAGGCGTAGAAGCGACAGGCGTGCGAGGAGAGGATCTTGGAGACGCGGTGCTCGTGCGAGGTATGGTTAGACTTGGTCGTGGGGAACCAACATTCCGACCAGAGGACATGCTCGTCCTGGGCGTGCTCAAACTCGGACGAGGCGTTCCGCTATGCTTGGGCGTCGCAATACCCGTTCCGTTCTCTTTGGTACCCGTCGACATGGATCTCGAACGCGAGTTGGACGTTCCGGAACCAGGTGTGCTCGTCCTAGAGACCGAGGAAACAGACGTCTTTTTGGTCGAAACCGTAACAGGCGTTCGCGTGGTCGTGGCCGTGGTCGATCGGAGTGAGGAGGTAGAGCTCTTGCGCATGGACGTAGCAGATGCCTTGCGACCGATCGGTGCTCGTTGGCCCAGCACTTCGCCAGATGGTTTCCGCCCAACGGGCTTGCGAGCAGATGCCGAAGAAGGGGAGCGAGGGATCGCGGTGGGGCTCGAAGGCGAGTCATTCGCACCCGACTTGCGCCTGAGTCCACTGTCGACCCGAGCGCGCACGTTGCTGTCCACCCTCGAACTGGTGACGCTCTCGACGCGCTGGCGAACAAGGGAATCCACCCTCGGACGAGTAACACTCTCAGTTCGAGTCCGAACGCTATCGACTCGTGGACGAGCGGTAGCGGTAGAAGCCGACCTCGCAAGTAGGCTATCGGACTTTTCTTTCGCCTTGTCTTTAGCGCCAGCGTCCGTCTTTGTCCTGGACTTTTTTCCGCCCCTCGTGCGACCAGCACCAATGCCCACCCCGCTCTGAATCCTCGCCCGGCCAGCACCGACACCGACCTCGGTCGTGCGCACCATCGAATCCTCTTCTGTTTCGTCCGTATCCTCCACTGACGTCTCAGACGGGATCCTCGAATGAGACAACACTTCAGCCGCAGGGACCAGCGGGCTCGGGTTTGTCGATTCGCTCGACGTCGAAGGCGGAGATCGGATCAACGATATTCGCTTGCCCACCTGACTCGGCGGTGCACTTCCAGGATTCATAAACACTGGCATGGGCGGCCCGCCAACCACGCTCGTCCGCACAGGCGAACTGCTCCTACTACTTGATGACCCGCTCAGGTTCATCAGCCGAAGCACATCGGCCCGACTGAGTGCCTCGGCTCCGGCAAATGGCACGAGCAGATCCATCTCCGACTCTCGTCCGCCGATTCTGACCTGGGAACTCGAACGGGAATGAGCTGGCCGTGGGACAGATCCGGAACGGGAATGCGTGGATGACGGACGAGAGCGCGCTGTCGGTGGCGGGACAGAGCCTGAGCGTGAATGGCCCGATTCCGAGCGAGTCTGCGTCGGCAGGGGATCTGGGCAGATGCAGATCCGTTCCTCGAGTGAAGAGGCGGTCGAGACTGGAGCACAGACGCCAAGACGTCAATCGACAACGGCTCGCTCACAAAACTCGCGCCCAACTTGGAGGTCGTCGCTGAGGCCGACTCTGAGGCCGTCCCTACATTACTAGCCGCCACAGATCTGGTGGGGAGCGGAAGCGGCTCCTTCTTTGCTCCCAGCCCCCCCAAGATCGGAATCTCCCCAAACCGGGTGCGCGTCGGACTACCATCACCCTCTGCACCCGAACTCGAACTCGGTCCAAGCTCGAGCGGGGTCGTAAACGGGGAGACGAGTTCAGGCAACGAGATATCCCCAGGAAGCGAGAGCGTCGACGTGCTACCCGGAAACGCCAGACTCTCTGCCTCGCTCTCAGACGCGTTGTGGTTGTGTTTGGAAGGAGGCTGGGAAGACATCTGAGTCATCGGCACGCCGAGAGTGTAGGACCGTTTCGAGTTGCGCGATGGACTGCTCGTGTTGATCGGCGGAGGAGACTTGCGCGTTGGTGTGCTGGTTGACGCACGTGTAGGAGGCGTCACGGCCCTCATCAAGCCTAGTCCTCGGACTTTGGACGTCACCGTAAGATCCTCGTCCTCATTCTTGCCCTTTTTCGCACCAAACTCGCCCTCGGAATCCGAGTCGGGGAAGGGGGAGAGCGAAGGTATCGTTGACAACATACTCGCCGCACCAGGTGAGGCTCCTAGTCGGGTTCGCAGCGCATTAGGTGAAGGCGACAGCGTATCCTGGGCAGGGGGTGTTCGACTCGGCGTAGACGGCTGGTGCCACGATGTGTGCCTGCTTGGCAGCGGAGACTCGATCACCTCAAACTTGACACCCGATACAGAGATGGTTCGACGTGGGGTGTAGGTGTTACTGGGGGTTTGTCTTTCATGTCGAGCATGCTACCCGAGGGAGAACCAAATCCGACGCTCGAACCGTTCATGAGGCTTGATCCAGGGGAGCGCAAGAGATTTGACGAGGGTGAACGCAGACTCGAACCAGGCATGCTCTGAGATGGGGAAGGCGATCGGGCCTCTTCCGCAGGGATGGCGGTGGGAGGAGCGGGCGAGGGTGTGCGTGGGGTCGGAGATGGGGCGCGGAGCTTGCTCTTGGGCAGCATAGCGGGGGACGAGGTGGATGAGCTTGGAAGATCTAGGCTCTTTGACAACGCGGGTGACGACTCCATGCTCCCAGTCCTACTTCCGTTTGCTCCAATCATCGACTTTGTCCGAACAGGCGCCGAGAGCTTTGTCGGCGATGGACTGCGATAATGAGCCTCTGCACCAGCAGGAGTCCACATGGACTGCTTAGTTGGTGAAGGCGCGCGGACAATCGATTTCGGTCTCGATTTCGGCGTAGGTGGAGCTTTACGGAGCACGCGCTTGGTCGGCGACGGCGCGCGAGGCGGATTCGGTGACGGCGGTCGGCTCAACTTGGGCTTGGCCGTCGGCGGCGGGGAAGGAGGAGGATCCTGTCCGTCAACTTCCGGTGCCTTCTCGATTTCCTTCTCAGGATCAACAACGTTGTCGGTCGTCGGCTAAACACATGGCAAGTGACAATTTGTCATTGATTCGCCATCCGAAATGATGCGACGAAAAACGGCGCGACATACCTGGTCATGTTCTTTTGTCTTGGGGATGTATGGCAGGGGTTCAACCTCGCATCCAGATAGCGCCGCGGCAGCAAAGGTGAGCGTGACCGAGCTCTCCGACGGCGTCAAGCGCGGGATGGGTCGACCGGGGGTCGTGCGTGTGATGATCGGAGGTGGACGAAACTTGACGCGCGTCAGGCCCGAACGCTTCGAGGTAGGTGTAGTTGGCGTGAGGAAAGTGTCAGCGGTGGACGCATCGCTCGCGCTAATGGGCGTGGTCTCGACGATGGCGGAGTCTGGCGGTGTCATTGGGCGCGAAAACGACAGACGCGGCGGGGGCAGACGGGCCGGCGACGGGGACGAGTCCGAGTTCGTGCGCGCTGTCGCAGTGAGGGGGGTGGGCGGAGCGAGTAGGTGGGAGTGGTGGTGGTGGTCGGCCAGACGAGGCTCGTGTTTTTGCAACGGCGTGTCTGATCACACAAACGTAAACAGATCGGTGGTTTGGTCAGGAAAGGGAAATAGACAAACTTGGGGTGGGGAACGCGATATGTTTGCTCGATGCGTACAGCTTGGTATTGTCGAGCAGCCCGGCCAGCGACGACGCAAGCACCCGGACAGGCACGCTCGGCAGCTGGATACCGGTCTGGCCCTCGACGACGGTGCCGGCACACGTCGAGTTGATGCGCACACGCCATAGCAGGACCGATATAGCGCTCTCGACCTATTCAGAAAAAAGTGAGGACATCACCCCAACCGACAAAAACGAGCAACCCACCCGCGGCACTACCAAAAACCGTGCAAACACATCGTCTTCGCCAAACAACGCCCGCGAGGCAGCGCCCGCAACCGCGGCAATGTTCTCCTCGCTGAGACAGATGCGATCGTCGTCGCCGTTGCCAAGGTGGGTGTCGAGCAGCGCACGCAGAATGCGCGGGTAGGCCTCCTCTGCGAGAAACGGCGCCGACACCGAGTCGAGGCTCGCGCGCGGGCGGACGAGGAGGGTGTCGTCGGAGTACGGTACGGCGAGGCTCTCAGTGCTCATCGTCGCACATCGCTGGATGGAGGCTGCATGGTTCACAAGTGTGCATCATGTGCACCCAGCGCTTCAAATTCAGCCGCTGACTCAGCACGTCTAACTCCCGGTAAATCGATTATTCTGCGATCGACGCCAGCACATCGTCCTGACTATTTGGGGTTCTGTGTCCCATATCGTTTTGCCGCTTTCGCTTCACGCAAAAGGGGCACCCGCGCCGAGCCTTCAACATGGCCTGACCTTTCAGCCCCCGAGACCAAACTAGCACGGAACTTCGGCTCCCGCCTGGAATTGCATCGGCCCGTGTTTCCATGGTTGAAATGGAGTGGGACGAATCAATCAAGATCATGTTGCAACTGCCAACTTTGACTTGCATGCCCCGAGACTCTGTCGTGAAATGGAGTGAACGAACCGAGGCTACATGCTGGAGGATTCTGTAATGAGAGTTACAAGGTAGGGTCGTATCAATGCTCGAATAACCATCCGTTAGATGACCATACCAAGCAAGCACCGTGGGATATTCAACAGGTCCATAGAAACCCGCGAGTAGCGTAACCCATGTGGCACGAACGAGAATCAATTCATCCACACACGCCACCAACTTACCTGAACTAAATTGATAATGCAATCTCCCGGCCAGTAACTTGGTTGGGAGCTCAAAATACATACATAACCAATACAGTAGCTCGTTCCTTCCTTTCAGCCACCAATCGCTCCAACAGTGGTCAGCGGCTGTCAGCCAATTTGGCGTCTAAGTGGCTATATGCGTCAATCGAGTTCCGTGTTGCGGCGCTTTGGCCGGGTACACGAGACTCTGATATTACTTATCGAATGGCGGTTCACACTATCCATCACATGTGCCACGCCCGATCAACTATGCTGTGCATTTTCTGCCCATATTTCAACCCCCTGTGATCGTGATCATCAATTTAATCCGTTCAATAAATTCGCCATACGCGTACTCGTGACAAGAATCTTGCATTGCCATATCGTTCTATTCCTCCAGTGGCCATGGTCTTCCTTGGCACATCGTCGATTCCGACCCCCCCCTGCAACCCACGAACAAGGTCCTCTACCACCCACACCGAAGATTAGGAGTCGAGTGCTGTCGTGCTCGAGGATTGACTCATAGCTATATTGTACTAGCCGAAATGAGAGCTCTGCTGGCTTGTGTCGATTGCCGACTCCTGGAGGCGGCGAAATCGATCGTGTGAACTCATGGTTTTCAGAGTAAAGTGAGTTCCGTTCACGGTTGAGAAGCATCCACGTCTTTCGCTTTTTACGAAAACCTTGAAATCGGGGAGAGCTGGGATACGAAGAAAGATCATGGTGTTTGGGGGGGTAAACCAAAGTGACGTGATTTGTATCCTGTGGTGACACTTGAACGCACCCAGATCAAAACATGATGCGAATGATGCCCGTTTGTAGTTAGTGCGTTCGTCATGGTGGTAGAGGAACAGGTCCCCAACGCGGCTGTTTGGACGAGCTTCCTGGATCAAACATCATTACGCGTTATGACCTATCTTATTGCCAATAATCGTCGAGGTTCTCCCAAAGTTCACATTCGAGGATATTTACATGAAAATGTGAACAGTCTCCATGGTATCATAAAATACTAGTTTCCAGGGGCGGGGCAGATTTAGGGTCAGCCATATCACCAGGAGCCCAAAGTGATGGGCAAAATCATGGCCAGCAACGAGACTCCACGGGCAAAAGAGTATTACGACGTGCTCCACATCGCCCGTCCAACTTTTTAAAATAGAGACATGGATTAAAATACAGCCATAATCTCGAAATCCGCCCACCCACGCTCTCCCAAAATTCGGGATGGTGTGAGCATATGGAGCGTTAGTTATGAAGCTAGAACCTATTACAAAACATGCTTGACCGCTTGAGCCATCCCAAACAGGCTGTCCCTTGAACATTGGAGAGCTCCAAATCCCGGGCTGCTTGCTCAAGCTGAACAATGCGTCATTTTCGGAAGCTTCAACTAGCCGGAGGATCACATCGGGCTTTGGATGTTTTATGCGCAGGGATGTCAGAGCGACTGAGTGCGACTGATAAATGGAGTAGGACTTCAACCGTTCCGGGGCGATCGGTGCACGCAATTGCAGTTCACTGCCACTTAGATCGGAGCGATCCGATCAGGTACGGAGAAGAAAGAGATATTATCACGGGTGGTCATTGGGTAATCGCCCTGGTTTATCGTTCAGCTGAGTTGGAGTGCGAGATCTGACCCGTGAAGGCCGTGCGGGTGTCCTCTTTGACTAGGTCGTATATTAGCCTACATCGAGACACCGAGCAATAAATTCTCTCGAGGTTGTGGAAAGAGATCATTGAACTGTACGTCGATCATCACTGATGAAGCGAGCGATGCCTACAATGCATTTCGTTTTAGTCTGAACCGGCCCCTTTAAACACTTTACCACCAGTCATTTAGCCCAGTGTGAGCTTGCGAGAACATTATGTGAGAATATATAATTCTCTATGACTCCAAAATGATGACACTCCAAGATAGGCTTGCATATGAGCTCGGCTGGTGTCTTAGTTTCCTGGGAGCAAACGTCGAGAAGATACCTCGCCGGTATATCTAGACATCACATATCATATCCTAGATTCCTTCCCTCAAGGCACAACGCCATTTCTCTTACTATTTGTTCACCTTCGATTGAGATCGCCCTGGCTCAATCCTGCGAAGTGATGCCAAGGCTCGATTCAATCTCCATCTCTCAACGTGCTTTCGATACATTTTCTTCTTAAACGGTCCCTGATATGCAAGTTAACTCCCTTCTCCACCACCAATACATCCATCTTCTGATGCAATTGTTGGCGCAGTGCGCGATGGGAATCATAAAACCGAGCTTGTTCGGCTCTAGATGATATCTCAGTTAGTTCCGTCAAACGGGCCGCCTGTTACTAAACACAGCATATACAACTCTGACAGCTTATACCACATAATTTGGAGAGCGTGATGAAATAGTAACCGATAGGACTACATACCATGTGTTATTCTCCGTCAGTCGACCCCTTGCGTGGGATCTCACTTTCTCAAAACACTTATAAGCGTCTCTCTGATTTGCTTATTCGACCATCGTCCTTTCAGCTCAATAATGTATTTATTCTCCCTCAAAGGCTTCATGCGCGTCGTAGGGATTTTGATCGCCACTACCGTAGTAGTAAACGCACAGGCCTCGTCAGTCTGTGTTGGACGATCCGCATAGAACTATTACTCATTCCACTCACCTTATGCAGCTCAAACAGTAGCCATAGTCAACCTACTCAGCGTATACCAGCCGTTAATCCGCCGCCCGGAACCGATGCCCTAGCGGACAGTATTCGGGCACAACAAAACGGAACACTACGTGCCCTCGACATGGCCCTCTTGAACTCTCCTGCGTAAGTTGATTCTATATATCATCTCATAACATGGGTTATACTGGGTTTCTTATGGGTATCTAGCTTCACGACTGGCTGGAACGCGTTGTTCAGGCAGGTTCGGTATAACAGTACGGTTCCTGGGGACGTTCGTGAACTCTCGGTATGGATTGAGTACAGTATACTGGATGTAAACACCAACTCTTATCTTAGATCCTGCGCGTAGCCGCCATCAACGGCGCCGCCTACCAATGGGGGCAGCATGAATCCGTCGGAAGATCTGAAGGCCTAACCTCTGCTCAGCTCAAACTCATTCGTGACCCGGCGTTCTCTCCGTGGGGTGTTAACTCGGTGTTCAACCCTAGGCAACTCGCGGCGCTCAAGTTGGCGGACCAATCCACGAAACAATCGCATGTGTCCGACGAAGTGTGGGCGGAAGTGAAGAAACAATTCAGCACGGCGCAAACTCAGACGGAGCTGGTCCTTACTATATCTTCTTACAATCTGGTTTCAAGGTTCTTGTTGGCTGTGAGCGTGGATGGCGTAGCGGAGATGCAGGTCCCCTATCCTGCATAATTGTGTTTCCCTGATCTATCAGGCCCGAAATTTTGAGAAGAGAATTAATCAAACCCATAATGTATGGATATTCGATATCAAGTTTTATTCGTTCGCGAACTTATGTCAGTTTGTGGGGCACTCGGCCAAAAGCCAATTTGCTGGTTAGGGCTAGTTATAACCCTGGTTCTACTTAACCGGAATTTACGCCCGGGTAGTTTAGATTAGCACGCGCTGGCTGGTGTTCATTCTGCTTAGATAAAACCGGCGCTCTCGCTGGCCCTTAGTAGCGAATTGGATTTTGGCAGAGGAGGCGAATACCGTTGGGCAAATTCAGGATGCACTGGGCAGTATCTAAGCAATAAGCAGAAATCATTTGCATCTGTTGGAAAGCCAAGGTACCATCTTAAGAGGTCATATCATGCAGTGCTAAAATAGAATCATACAAATAGAATCTGTCTATATTGCCACTTGGACGAAAACCAATTTGTTAGTTAGAGCACATGAGAGGGCTGTGTCTGGCTAAACTAAACAAGCACTGGTAGCATCTAATCCAGTCTAGTGAGAGCTTGCTCAGCTTAGGTAGAACCAGGGCTTTGATCAGCAAATTGGCTTTTAGCTGGCACACATCAGCACATATCAGCATATTTGGTGGTAGGCATGTTGTGCCTGAATTGCCAGCACCAAATGGATTAGTGCTGGCATTAGTGGCCAGAACTAATCCATTTAGTGCTGGCAGTTCTGGCATGATATCTCTACTTGGTGGCATACCAGTATTGTAAGCCCCACTAACTCAACCAAAGGCCAAGAATCTAACTGGCACAAACCAGAGGCCCAGCATCTAAGTATGCTTTTAGTTCTCATTAGATCCTAGTAGTGCCAGTAGCCTGCACTACTTGGGACCTAGTGACTGCTAAAAAGCATAGTTAGACATGTGGCACTACTTTGAGCCAGCTAGATTTTCTGCTTTTGCCTGAGAAGATAACACAATTTTATGAGGTTATGTTATGGGTCAGGGTACACTTGAATATCTAGAGCTTAAGAAAATGTAGATATGTTAGTATACACTAATCATACTCAATACTTCTTAGACTAGAGTAAGAAGGCTCAAAGTAGTTGCAATGCAATCAAGTAACACTCAAGGTAGTCTTAATCTTTCACAGTGTAAACTGACTAATTTATAGGTATAAAGAGCAAGACTACTATGGTCAGGTTCCCTTAGATATCTTAAATGTAGTTCAGCCCTAGTCACTTGGACTAACTGATACTAATCTTAATACTAGACTTAAGCAATAGCTTATAGGATAGATGGTGGGCTGCCTAATGTGTGTACTTCCTCAGCTACAGGTACTTAGATTTCCTCTAATAGCTGGTACTTAATGTCATGCTCAATCAGGCAATATTGTATCCTTATATATCTCTGTATATAAGATACAATGAATCAGACAGTATATAACTAATATGGTACTTTATTCCTCAGTACTAGTTATATAAGAAATCACACACAGACAAGAGAAATAGAAAGAGAAAAGAAACCAATAACTGGTCTGGGTTGAGTAGAGGAGGGTGGTCTGGAAGGGCCTCAGAGGAGGTCCTTTTATACCCTGAGGAGGGCATTCCAGAGCCAAATAGATACATGCATGCCAGTGCAATCATCAAAAGAGGGTACTGCTATACTTGGGGTACACCCTAGCCCAGTATAGGATATGAGAGTAAAGACAGGGTGTGGATCAAAGGCATTGATGCATCTGAGACCTGCTATTGGCTTGTAGATCATATTATCATAGTATATACAGGTAATGAATGGAGGCTACATCTCAGTGAGTCATAAAGTGAGTCAGAGAAGCTTCTGGATCAATTTGGAAGGCTCTCCTGACTCACTGGAGTCATTAGATCTTGATTGATGGTCCAGTAAGATTCTAATGATCTTCAGGCCATTCTGGCACAAGGATCTGGTGGATCGCGATGATCTTCGGGCAGCAGATACTGCCAAAGATTAGCTATCGATAGAGCATAAGATAGCTTTGATAGCATAAGCGGTTGCCGAGATATGAGCGGCGCAATGTTGTAATCAATATCTCCTGATAAGAGGAAATATTGCAACCTCTATATCTCTCTGAGTTCTTAAGATAAAATCACAATAAAATATGCATTGGAAAGAGGAGATTTTGTACTATTTAATGGAACACAAATAGTACAAATTCAGATGCATACAAATTCATTTATTTTCAAGAAAATTACAGAGGCATCACTTGAGGTTGGCAAAGCAGACTAAAATAATAGAAAAATGTTAGTGATCCATAACAGAGACACATAGCAGTATGGCATGCTTGGTCTGTCTCATAGGTCACATTGTTGTATGTTCAAAGGTCCTCATATGATGTTGGCCCTTTCCTAGCAGTGAGAAGTAGTTGAAGATAGAACTTGGGCCTGTGAGTTGGACTGACATAAGCCATGCACCCAATAGCACCACCAATCCTCAAAGCATTGACACCATCCTGCTGGCCAGCACATAATCTATGTAACTTCCATACACAGTCCTTTTTGTCCCAAGAGAATTTTGAGGGTATCTCTTGGTAAACCATATTCTTGGTTATTTCTTTGACAATCCCAATAGCTTCATGGTTAAGTTTGAAGTATGCAGTGAGCTTGGTGTCTTTTGGATTGGCAACAACATCTGCAACCATTTGGTCCCCCTGGAATGCAATGGTCTGCTGACCCTCAAGATGTACTTGAAGCCAATAGACATTGGGATATTCACGGTGAAGAGAGAATCAGAAAACGTGCCAGAATGAGGGGCATCCAGCAACCCAGCATGCATCAAGGTAAACCCAGATTTCATCCACAGGTGCCTGGTGGTTTTCTTGCCCTCCTGGCTGAATAATTTCAACTGATACATGATCCTGACCCTTGAAGATATACTTGAATACATATTTGACTGTACAGACTCCTGTGCAAGTTTCCATGTTGATGTAGAGATGTTGTGCCAGAATTCCTGCATTCTGGCATCAAGGGTAACTCTATTCTATCAGCTGACCAATCAGCACTTCTGAGCTGCTTCTGCAATTGAGTTACCCTTGATGCCAGAATGCAGGAATTCTGGCACAACATCTCTAGCAGGTTGTTGCCCATCAAATAGCTCATTTTGAATCTCAGGCCATTTGGGATTAGCAGTCATGGTAACAAAGAACTGAGGGGGTCCAAGGTATCTGACAATGGCCATTGCATCATGGTATGATTCTGCCATCTGTCATGCACCACCATAGAATGTGGATGGCAAGATGGTGCCTACATTTGCACCAACCTCAAACTGATCTGCATTCAGAGCATCCACCAAGCCTTGGTGGAGGTCTGCCCTGATTGTTGGTTGATTGTTCTGGAACCAAATTAGTCTACTCTGGTCAACATTGCCATAGGCATCAACAGATATCTGCTGAAGAGGTGTTGGGATTGAAAGATTGCACCAAAATGTTCATCAGCCTGAGGAACTGGGTCAGTGGATTTGAGCTTTTCCCAGTGGTGAAACAGATAGGCATAGTAGTCAAGCTCAGAGACAGTATTTCCACAGCCATGGTGTTGAGGTGCATCAACTTGAGCATCAGAATCAGAATCATTATGGTTTCTTTGTCCACCATATCCAGGAACCCACTGCACCCCTTGAAGTGGGATATTCCATTGAAACCCATGTTCACCAAATGGAAACAAAAGGGGATAGGCCAAGGTCATATATGCAGGGTTCCAAGAGTCAATTCACTGCATTGTCCCATCATGACAGTAAACCATTATGTCACACTGCCAGTCAATGCCTTCACCTGGAAATATGAGTGCTAGCTCATCACTGGTAGGCATATTATATCTTCATGGGTCCAGAGTATGCCCTTGATGAATAACAACATGGTGTTGTGGGATTGGCTGATTGCCTGTCATTTCCCAAATTTGTTTGAAGAGAGCAGCATAGTGGTGGTGTGTATGGATAATGCCTGTAAGCTCTTGCATCAATCCTTGATCATGCAGCATTGGCAAGGTGGTTTGAGCATTGCACAGCAGCCTCCTCAAGGGAATCATAGATATAGAGCTGTGCATAGCTTGGCGTTTGGCCATTTGGTGCCTCCAGATTGCCAGTTGAATGATATATTTCTCCACCAAGTTTAAAGATGTATGGTCCAGCACCTGGGAGCTGCTCTGCAACTTTCCCCCCAAGTGATGCAAAAGCAAGTGCAGAGTTGAAGCTCTGAATGTTATCAAAAAATTTTGTGACTTTGGATGTGTGCCAACCCAAAGCTGATAGAGTTCAAGTGGGGGATGTTTTGGAAGGGCCAGTCTGACTTTGCCCTCACAACAGCATGTACCAAATACTGGCTGGTTCACATGTGATTTTGAAAGCTTCTCTGCTTCCCAGTGAAGTGCACTGCAGAGGGCAAGGAATATCCATCCCACCTAAGTTATGTCTGCCCTGCACTTCTAATTGTGCAACTATATCATGGTGCTTGTGCCTTGCATCCAAATGTGCTTCAGCTGCCTCCTCTAATTGTTCAGGTGGAAGCACTGGCTCATCCTATAACCACCCAAACAATAGGTTTAGATTCTTAGATTAAAATTTTTCAAAGACTGACACCTACATCCTCCAACTCCTGATGGTTTTGGAGTTCATTTTGACCCTCATGGTTAGGTCCCTGTCCTTGTTGTTGTGGTGGTGATTGTTGTTGCTGTGGTTCCTGTAAATATTTTAGATTAACCTTTTTAATGTATTCCTAATTTTAATGTCACTCACTTGAGCAATGGGTAAGTTGTTTTGGGCCTCATGTTCATGTGCATGCCTTGCCTGCTGAGCCCTCTGCCTATTGCTTAGAACAGGCTGCTGGTTGCTTGGTCCCACTAAAGGAGCAATCAGTTGTGCAGCCAGTGCCCACTCTCTCTCCTCCCTCTCATGTGCTTGTCTCCTCTGTTGTGCTAATTGACAGGCATTCAGCACTGGTTCATTGCTTGGCCCTGCAGCTGGTACTACAGGTGGCACATTCTGTGGTATTCTTCTGGCATCTGGACTGATTTGTTGGTGCTCAAGGTGATCTGCCTCTTGTGCCTGGGCTCTTGTTCTCTCAGGTGTGGTAGGATCAGGCCTAGAAATAAGCATTGGTATTATTATTAAACTTTGCTCTTCATTTTCAATTTACCCACATAATGTAGCAGTGTGATAATCACTGGGTTTTGGCAGTGAGGTGAGCTAATTTTAGCTTTATCTGTACCAAATTTCATTCCTTCATGAGTTTAATTCTTTCTCCCATCTAGCACTCACAGCTCTAATAGAATGTTCCAACAGTGTAGGGGTGTGCTTTTATTTTGTGTCTCTGATTTCTTCTTCTCCCCTGTGGTAGGGACCCCGATTTTTTGGCACCAAACCACTGGCAAAAACACCTCTGTGACTTGCTATTACAAAATTTTGTAATCAGTTGTAATCAGTTGTAATCAAAAATCGATTTTGCATTAGGGGGGAGCCTCCTAGAGCTGCCGCATCGACTGCTATCCATTCGGGCCTCTAATAGGAGTTGTTTGGGATGTGAAGGTGAGTTGATAGAACTTTTGTTTGTACGATTTGGTTGAGTATTTGCTGAGTTCACATTTCTGTGTGCCCAAGGTAGCATGCCAAGGGCTGTGAAGCTGATTTTAAGGGAGAAACATTGATCTAATGTTAAATAATGTATTTTTTCTTTTTAATGATTGTATATATATGTATCTAAAGAGCATAACCCACAGGCTAGGCTTGTTTCACATCCAGTGGGGGGGGGGCATAACCATTTCAGCACTTATGTTTATCAGACCCAGATTGTCTTGATGACTAATCACCTGTTGTCCAATTAGTAGTAGATAAGAA
The DNA here is from genome assembly GCA_030998015.1 of Ceratorhiza oryzae-sativae. Classification (NCBI taxonomy): domain Eukaryota; kingdom Fungi; phylum Basidiomycota; class Agaricomycetes; order Cantharellales; family Ceratobasidiaceae; genus Ceratorhiza; species Ceratorhiza oryzae-sativae. Next base: position 394,012 of record JARWMV010000250.1, read on the forward strand.
ATCACACAGACAAGAGAAATAGAAAGAGAAAAGAAACCAATAACTGGTCAGGGATGAGTAAGAGTGGGGTGGTCTGGAAGGGCCTCAGAGAAGGTCCTTTTATACCCTGAGGAGGGCATTCCAGAGTCAAATAGGTGCATGCATGTCAGTGCAATCATCAAAAGAGGGTACTGCTATACTTATGGTACACCCTAGCCCAGTATTGGATAAAAGAGTAAAGACAGGGTGTGGATCAAAGGCATTGATGCATCTGAGACCTGCTATTGGCTTGTAGATCATATTATCATAGTATATACATGTAATGAATGGAGGCTACATCTCAGTGAGTCATAAAGTGAGTCAGAGAAGCTTCTGGATCAATTTGGAAGGCTCTCCTGACTCACTGGAGTCATTAGATCTTGATTGATGGTCCAGTAAGATTCTAATGATCTTTGGACCATTCCAGTGCAAGGATCTGGTGGATTGCAACAATCTTTGGGCAGCAGATACTGCCAAAGATTAGCTATCAATAGAGCATAAGGTTGCTTTGATAGTATAAGTAGTTGCCAAGATATGAGCAGTGTGATCTTGCAATCAATATCTCTTGACAAGAGGAAATATCACAACCTCTGTATCTCTCTGAGATCTTATCATAAAATTTTAATAAAATATGTGTTGGAGAGCAGGAAATTTGTACTATTTAATGGAACACAAGATAGTACAATTGAGGTGCATACAAATTCAAGTAAGTCACAATTTAATTACAGAGGCATCAATTGAGGTTGGCAGAGCAGACTAAAATAATAGAAAATGTTAGTAATCCATAACAGCATTGCAACTACTTTGAGCCTTCTTACTCTAGTCTAAGAAGTATTGAGTACAATTAGTGTATACTAATATATCTACATTTGCTTAAGCTCTAGATATTCAAGTGTACCCTGGCCTGTAACAAACACACCACTACTAACCTGTCTTGACACAAAGTTCTGCAACTGCTGAAGGGCAGAATTTTTATTTTGTGGCATTTTAAACAAATATCCTGGGCCACATACACTGATTGAAAGAGAATGGAAAAGAGGGGGGGCACATATGAGAGGCAAATATTTTGTATTTTCACTATATATGCTAAGTACACAGTCCCCTTCTAAGGTGTCAAACAAGTGAGTCCATGTGGAATTCAAGTCACAAAGGACTCCTGGGTGATGTGCAGGAAAACATAGGACAATTCTGCAGAGACATGGAAGGATGTATCAATATATGCAGTATGTACCAGGCATCTCAATTGTGGCATCTCAGACAATATGCCATACCTGACAAGTCTGTCTACCAACAACTCACCAGTCCATGTTATTGTGATCAGGACCAGGTACCTGCAGCTGGTTGGTCCTGCTGCTGGCTGTCAAGCAGCTGTCACCCCCCTCAGGCTGTATTTTGGAAACTTACCTCTGCACATGCTAGATAGAGCAACTATTGTATGGTAATGCAATTCTGTTATAAATTATCTACAAAATGTTGTGTGCCATGTGTCCATATTCAATTCTGTTTGGGAGTTACATGTGTTTTTCTCCCCAAATCAGTCACAACAAAACCCTTGATTCCCACCCTGGCTGGCGTTGGATGAGTTTGCTTGTCATCTACTTGAGCTGCTAGCAGCCTGCCTCCTGCTGAAAACTTCCCCCTCAGATATTTGAGCCTGCTTTTATCTCAAGCCAGCACTGTCACCTCCATCACCATATCAGGTACTGATGCTCTGACTGATGAGTTCATATGTTGCATATACCTTTATTTAAATTGCTCTGGTATTCAAATTCTAAGGTACTTACAATGGGTGAGAGTTCCCAGAGGGATAATAGGAGCTGTATGTATTCCAGGTAGCTGTTGTTCTCTTGCACTTTAAGCTCAGCTTGACTAATTCACACCATAGTATAATATGTATCCATCTCAACACATAATTATAGGTAAATGAAGCAGCCCAACATGACAGGGTGCCATCCTCACTGTTGAACAAGGCCTCATCACCCAGTGCAACAAACTCTTGCACAGCATTGACCCTCTTGTTCTGAAGCCAGGAAACCCCCTACGATCACTCTTTGTGAGTGGATTGTCATCCTCTTGTACTCCGTTGGCTCAACACCGTATTGAAACGTCGCGCATATAGACTTTACCGTCTATTATACACACCATTTCTCGAATAATGCATGGTTCCCTTAGAACTAATGCTCCAATACCTCGTCACCAAGGATGGGGTTTTGACATGCCCAAGAGATCCTCGGCCAAAAGCAAATTTGCTTGTTAGGGCTAGTTACAGCCCTGCTCTACATGCAGAAAACATGCAAAAATTAAGTATGATATGTTAGTACACTGAAGTTAGTACAGGGCATACTAATCTCATGGTACTGAATTTACTATGCTTGGTTCTGAGGACTAATTTCTAGTACTGCCCATTATGGCAACTTCCTAATCTGGACATCATATAGTTGATTTTTTGTTATTTACCTAGCTCCAACTTTCCCCTTTAGGAAGAGTTCAAATTTACCATATATGGATAACATTATTTCCAATTTGATCAATTTCCTCATGCAGCCACTCAGTTTTTGTCCCCTCATGCTCAAAGGGGCTATATGCTACAAAATACCCCTGCGTGTGATTACTTGTGCACTTGCTTGGGTGCACGATGCTTAACGCCAGACATTGGCAGAACTGCAAGTCAAAGCGAGCTCCACGATGGCATCATGTCATCAAAGTACTCCACCATTGCACATCAGACTGCCCTCAAGCGTGTCGCGTGGGGCAAATCCAGATGTAGACATAAGTACAGCCACTATATACTTAAATTTATCAGTTGAAGCATACTAAAATTTACATGAAATCCAACTACATGAGATGAGTACAACATGTACTAGAAACGAAGAACTGATGCTGTGAGTATAAGGACAATACATCCTAACATATCATGCGGATTTTCCGCATGTCCCAGAGTCCCAGAGCTGGCTCTACCTAACTAGAATTCACACCCGAGTAGCTCAGATTAGCACATGCTACTGGTGTTTATTCTGCTTAGGTAGAACGGGCGCTCTGACTAGCCCTCAGTAGCGAATTGGAGTTGGGCCGAGGAGCCGATTCACAAGTGCCAAAATTATATTGCTTCGCCAGGCTTCCCACAGGCGTCCATGCCATGGACAGTTTCGAGTCAAGTCCACCACGTTTACAAACATGTCTGAGAGCCGAACGCCGCGATTGGTGCGGCATGAGGCCGCCGATAGGTGGCAAATTGGCATCAGACCGAGTTGGCCCTGGCCAATCAGGCGGACCCTCCACATTCCCAATCCAGTTAGATCCGCCCGACATCTGGGGCTAAGAATAACCTGCGTATTCAGCCCTGACCACCTGGTGGGCCATCGTGTGGAGGGATAGGTAGCTGCAACATAAAACACTGGTGCCTTGCTACGCAGGACAACAATCGGCCACCCCACCAACGCGACTACAGCAGGATGGAAGAATCCAAAAGACAGTCCGTCGCCGACACGCTCGTCATGCCAGTGGATGGGCAAGCCCCTGACAAGGATGTATCGCAGCAGACAGAAAAACAGGTTGAGTATACAATGCCCGGGATACCCGATGGTGGAACTGAAGCATGGGCAACGGTGAGCAACAACTAGCTTTTCCCACATTTGGGATACTAACGGCGCCACACTTCGAAGGTTGCTGGAGCGTAAGTCGAGCCTCCAACGGGTGCGGTTATCATCTCACGTTTCCTTGAAGCTGGCTTATCTTGTTTTGTACTTTCGGGTATGTGGTTTCATTGAGTTGAACGCTAAACGTCTAAGATTGTAATTCAAATGAATCCAAGATATGCTAATGCGTTTGGCGTTTATGAAGACTATTACACACGAATATACATGACCAATAAGGTAAAGACGTTTTGTCCAACACCTGCCACCTTGCCGAATACGTGTTCCAGAGCTCATCGGACATTGCATGGATCGGTTCGACACAACTGTGCCTGCAGTTTGTCATGGTAGGATCTTGTCTCTGAAATCAGAGGCTTTGTCCTATGACCTATTTTAGGGTTTGGTATCCGGAAAACTTTTCGATGAGGGATACTTTTATGCAACTGTCGGAGCTGGGTCCCTCTTGTGCGCTTTCAGGTGCGAAAAACCAGACTCGAGTAGTGTAAATTCACCAAGTCATTTTAGCCTTTTTATGCTGTCTTTGGCAAAAGAAAATCAGTACTATCAGGTGTTCCTCCCTCAAGCAATAGGTCTTGGTATCAGTCTGGGGCTACTTTTCTTGCCGTCGAGTGAGTATATTCATGTCTCAGATCGTTCTTTATGTCTTAAGTGCGAGTAGTTAGTGTCATTTCCCATCACTTCGCTAGACGCCGTTCTCTTGCGATAGGTTTTGTCACGTCCGGGTCGTCATGTGGGGGTATCGTCTTCCCAATCATGTTGAACAGGGTCTTCCAGCGTTCTGGGTTTGCATGGGGTGTTCGGGCAACAGCTTTTGTAATACTTGGTAGGCAGTCCCCTGAAACGACTCAACGATCGACCAACCATGCTCCTAGGCTGTTTGATTGCTGCGAACATGCTGATGCGAACCCGCCTCCCTCCGAAATCCAAGAGGCCTCCAACTCCCCCTCCTGACTTCAAGGCCATCATGACGGATTCTGCCTATTTGCTCTCCATTCTTGGGTACGTACATTATCCTCCGTTCAAAACAACCGAGTCCAAGCGGGGCCGATTGTTTAGTGCCTTCCTGGTGTTGCTCGGAATATTCCTGCCAATATTCTATGTCCAGGTACGCTTCTGATGCCTGCTCTGTTCGGTAAGCAGCTCATAACGGAGTTACGATAGCTATTCGCCGTTGTCCACGGGCTAGACCGCACACTCGCCTTTTATTCTGTAAGTAACTTGCGATACATGCGATTGAAAAAATCTAACTGTGGATTGCTTAGTTGGCCATTTTGAATGCTGCATCTATCTTTGGACGAACCATACCAAATTTCATTGCAGACGTAAGTACTGGCCTGGCGGACGTACTCGTTGATTGTGACGGCCTCTTTCAGAAATTCGGCTCGTTCAATCTCCTAATCCCATGCTCCGCTATTACTGGGGCACTTATTTTCGCGATGCTGGGAGTCAAGTCCTCTGGTGCCCTCATCGTATTCTCAATACTTTACGGATTCTTTTCAGGAGCTTGTTAGTTTACCCACTCAGCATCGGGAGTCAGCTAATCATAGTCTCCGAAACAGACGTTTCCCTCATCTCTCCTGTATTTGTCAGTCTGTCTAAAGGCATGAACGAAATAGGGTGCGTGTTTTGTTGACATGGAGGGTGTATGGTATACTTACGGGAACTGCGCAGAATTCGACTCGGAATTGCATTCTCACTCGTCGGTTTTGCCGCTTTGACCGGGACTCCTATTGCTGGCGCCCTGCTTACAGACCGCTTGCAGTGGTGGCGACCCATTACGTTCTCAGGGGTATGCTTTCTCTTAGTTCTTAAGTGGAAAAACTAACTATTCTGGTGGATGAGTAGATTGTCGTTCTAGCCGGCTCTGCCAGTCTGACCGTAGCACGTGCAATTCAAGCCAAGAGGAAGGGTCACCAGCTGGTGTAGTCACCGTTTAGGTAGACAGCGTGAGCCAGAAACTCAGCGAATATAAACTTCGCGAGGCAACCAATGCATACAATGAGGTGGCTCTTTGGGTTTTATGTACTTTACGAGAATCTTGCTAATGCCTAGATGTTATATTTCTTCAACGCTGGAGGTTGGTTGCGATATCCCTGGCTTGTCGTCTCGATTGCCGCTCGTGATTCGGCGGTGATTTATGACCGACTCGGCATCGTTGGAATGTACGGGGTAATCCGTTCCCATCGGCCCTTTCTTCCGAGCACCCCGATCACTGCTCAGCGCCGCCTTAAGCAACCCCTTGCTCCACCGTCACTGTAATTACCATTGGTCCTAGGCGTTGAAATACTTTGCCATGGGTAGATAAATTCAAGCAGCAATCGATTCGGCATAGTACTTGCGATTGAGACTTAAGACATGTTATCTGCGAGTTCGAAAGTGAATCATGATGAGCATATTCTTTTCCTCGGCTTGCTTGGCTGAAGGATTGGGCTTCGTTTGATTAAAGATGACGAAACCAGGCCCCGGTCGGCAGCTTCTCGGAATATAAAGCCCGGACAATCAGGAAGCTATTGTGGCAAGATGCACGAAAGATAACTGTTCCTGTAGAAGCTCCCCCCCCCCGGGGTTGTGTGTCGCCGGCCTGGTGTATAAATGCACCGAAACGCTGGCATGAGATGGTAGGTACTTTCACTGGCCCATCTCAAGCGATATGTCGGACACCAATGACCCGCCAACGGCCGTGTCGCCGTCACCGACGCTTAACAAGTTGGATGAAACCATCGATGGGCCAACCCAGGATGGATACGTAGCCGATATCTCGACTTTAGAGAAACAGGCTTCATACGTCATGCCTGAAATTCCGGACGGAGGAGCTGCGGCGTGGGGTACGGTGAGTAAAGGCAGAAGCCTGGTAGTTTTACGTCTGGGTTAACGATTCCGATTAGGTGCTAGGAGCGTAAGTTGAAGGTCTATGCTCAGATAAATTTGGCTTAAAACTTGTTCGGCACAGCTGGCTCATTCTGTTCGCCAGTTTTGGGCAAGTACCTCGGAAAACAAGTCCATGGCCTGATTGTTAACCTTGGCTGCAATCGATTCTAGCTATGCGAATGCTTTTGGTGTTTATCAAGACTACTACACGAGGATTTATATGACGAACAAAGTAGGCCAGAATGTTACCGGGAACTGGGCAATGTAAGATGATTCTCTCAGACTTCGTCCCAAATCGCATGGATTGGTTCGACGCAAGTGTGTCTGCAATTTGTCATGGTCAGTATTAGATTGTAATTTCGAGATTCGAGGACTCACCAGAGCCCTCACACGCTAGGGCCTCGTTTCCGGGAAGCTTTTCGATTCGGGCTACTTCCGTGCGACAGTTGGAGCCGGGTCCATTCTGTGTGTCTTTAGGTGGGCTTCTGTTCTCTTCGAATCCTAAGATAGGCGCGCTGAATACAGTCCAGCTTGTTCATGTTATCGCTCGCTAAGCAGAACCACTATTACCAAGTCTTCTTGCCCCAGGCAATTGGACTGGGGATAAGCTTCGGCTTGGTGTTCCTTCCCTCAGGTGTGTGATCACCGACGCATATATCCAACTCCGCTGACGCATAGATCAGTTGGCATTGTCTCGCATCATTTCGCAAAGCGCCGGTCGCTTGCGATGGGCATAGTGACCTCGGGCTCTTCCTGCGGTGGCATTGTATTCCCCATCTTGTTGAACAAGGTGTTCCAGCGCTCTGGGTTCGCTTGGGGTGTTCGGGCATCGGCATTTGTGGTATTAGGTTATTTTTAGTGTGATTCATGTCGCTTGCCAGACTGACGGCTCGCAGCGTGCTTGATTGTAGGCAATCTTTTGATGCGAACCCGCCTCCCTCCAAAATCTAAACGGCCGCCGATACCCCCGCCTGATTTCACGGCGATAATGTCCGATTCGGCATTCCTTCTGGCGATCGGGAGGTATGATAACCTGATCTTTTACAGTGGTGAACGCAGGTTAATCTGCCATCCATAAGTGCTTTCTTGGTAATCTTTGGGCTTTTTTTGCCGATCTTCTACACACAAGTGGGTCTCAAATGTTGCATTACATTGATGAATTTGAATTCCAACCGCTTCATAGCTGTTTGCCGTCGTACATGGCCTTGATAGGACATTGGCATTCTACTCGGTATGTAATACGGCTACCTTGGTAGTAATCCATACTCACGCCAGTTTTATGCATCACAGCTGGCCATCCTAAATGCCGCATCAGTTTTCGGACGAACTATTCCCAATTTCATCGCAGATGTAAGATTCAGCCCAATATCTTTGGCCATAAGACTAACACAAGCAGTAGAAATTTGGTCCGTTCAACTTGCTCATCCCGTGCTCTGCATTGACAGGCGCGTTGATATTTGCAATGCTCGGAATTAAATCCTCTGGCGCATTGGTCATTTTTTCGATCTTGTATGGGTTCTTCTCTGGAGCCTGTGAGCAATAAACTCTAAGCTGGTGGTTCTGGTTAACACATCTAGCTGAATAGACATTTCGTTGATGATGCCAGTAGTGGCTGGCTTGGCAAAGAATGTGTCGGAGGTTGGGTGAGTTCAAGACTTTCAGTCATGCGCAATCTAGGCTAACTCGAGTCTTTGACAGAATCCGACTGGGTATTGGCTTCGCTATAGTCGGACTTGCCGCACTGGCTGGTACACCCATTGCCGGCGCGTTGCTAACAGACGAGTTGCTGTGGTGGAGACCGATTACTTTTGGTGGAGTTAGTGTTCTTCTGCCATTTGACTTTAGGAACAGCATGCTAAACATTGACCCGTGTGTTAGGTGATCGTTCAGGGCGGAACGGTCATGCTTATTGTTGCGCGTGCCATTCAAGCGAAACGAAAGGGGCATCAGTTGGTATGATTTGAGGAGGCTATTTTTAGGAGAGTGTATTTCATCTTGGGGGGTTTGTAGATATGGGCGCATATATGTTATTTATTCGTGATCGACAACAGCAATACCGCCGCGATCAATATTCAACCTTTGATATGGTAGAAATATACGAGCCGCGAACACATACAAATTTCCCGAGAGCATCTATTCACTTGGCCACCAAACGTTCCGAGGCCGCAAGCAAATCCATCGGCCGCTCCACAATCATATCCTCGTTTGATCCCATACGTACCCTTCCCGAAGGGCTCCTTTGGCTCGAATGGCTTGTTGGAAAAATTTGAGAGCTAGGGTCTGGGCTTTCGACCAAGGGTTGGCCGGGAAAGTGACGTTCCTGAGGACTCGACCTATAGTGCCCCACGCCCGAGCCTCCGTGTTGTGTAACAAAGGGCTTTGGTCGTGGGGGAGTGGAATTGACAGACTGGGTATCCGACGCACTCTTTCTGAAATTCACGAGGTGGATGTTATCATCGATCCCAGTCTCGGGTCCGTCCGCGATGAGACTTTCGACCTTGTGTTGTTTGTAGGATAGGCGGGCGAAGAGCGCGATGTGGATGGCGGTGAGGACGGAGGAGCCGATGATTCCCGCCTAATTGGTACATGTGAGTGCGAGTAAGGTTGGACGCGTGCTTTTTGTACCTTGGCGGTCCACCCTTTGTCCGTGGCATTCCAGGCAAATACCCCGACGCAGAGAAAGAAAGTCACGATGCATACTCCCGCCCAAACCTTGTGATACCGGAGCCACCCATGAGATTGAGTGGCTGGTTACGTTCATGAGACACTTGCCTGAGGAATTGAAAGCGCGAATACAAATAAGATCGGGTGTTTTTTGCCGATCTTCTGTTCTCGGGGGCACGTTTAGCATGACGCGTCCCTCGCTTTGAAGCATATCTTACATCTAAAGTTAAGCCATGAACGTCTCCGTGAACATACATAAGTCCAGTGCCGAACCCGATAGAAATGAGACTGCTCAATAAAGACGTGATCCCAAAACCGAATGTGACTGGGTCAAGTTCTATTCCGGCAAACATGACTGTCGATATAGCGCTGCGGTACTAATGTCAAATGGCAGCGAGTTTGGGCGCGCAAATTTCGTACCCCATTATCAAGCCACACTATACGTCAGAGGCCAGAGCAATGCAGTAAGCTACGGGGACGTCTGAACTGCAGAAGAGACGCACGACAATGTTCAAATTGGTCCACTTGCTCATGAATCCGTCTCTGAATCCGACCCACATCACCTCGTCTCCTCGGCCTTTCAAATATCTTACTTGCTCCGTAGGCGCCGCCCAGCCAATTGTGTAGTTTCCTATGATACTAAGCTTTCGGGTAGACTACGCTGCTCGCGCTTGCGTTTGCGGTGGGTGGGCTGCTGGGACGCCAGACTCATGGGCTGGGCGTTGTTTCAAGTTGGAGGAAGGGGGTTACAGGGTTGCTCCGACCCGGCGCTAGTATTTATGCTATGCCTGGGAGTGGTGATGGCATTGATATTGTCGGCAAGAACATGAGGTGCCGTGCTCGACTAGGAATAGTGCTCGGTGTGGCCCGATCAGCCGAGATCACAATGTGGCAGTGCAGCATTCAAATAGAATGTGCTCGTTACGTCTTTGCGCCTAACCACGTTTGTCCCGCCACCACCGTCATGCCACTCATCGAGGTATGTTGCCTTTGCATACCCCGTTGCCCATACTCATGCGTTCTCCAGGTCATTGCTAACGATCGACTCGGAAGGAAAGGTGAGCATCGAATATCCTGCGCGGAGTCATGAATGAAGGTTTACCTGACAACTTTTTTAACCATCCAGTTCGGGTAAAATGTAGCCCGGACGACACCGTCGGGGACCTCAAGAAGCTGATTGCGGCTCAGACTGGTACCGACTCCAACAAGATTGTTCTTAAGAAATGGTCAGTGACTGTGATACGTCACCGCTTGGGGCATTAACCAGAACTTGACTCTAGGTACACAATTTACAAGGATCATATCACTCTGTCAGACTATGAGATACACGATGGAATGAGTCTCGAGATGTACTAATTGAGCGGCTACCGCTAGCTCTGGCTTTTGGCCGACATCGCGATGGTAATCTCACACTGTAGCCTCGCGCTGTATCCATCGAATCTCATTGTAGATTAGTGCACAAGCGATGTCATGATTCTCAAATCCGCATGAGACAGAGGGTTCTACTTCGGAATATATAGTGTTATAGTCCGGCCTCTGATCTACTCGCACACACTCCGTGACCGAGGGCTCTTGGCACCCTATGCCTTTTCTTTACCCTTTCCAGCCACCCTCGAGCTAAGCTCCCAGATCTAGTCACAAAGGTCTTAGCGCGATCATATCTACACACGAAAACATAAAAACATAAAGCACGCACCTGAAGCACAGTCTCGCCCAAGAAAATCATTTCCTTGCGAATATCTTCCACAATCATATCTTGAATCTGCAACCACTGTTCACGTTCGCCGGATCCAGCCCGCAAATGAACTTTCCAAACTGTGCTTTCTTTGTCACGCGCCGTGCCAGCCGTGGATTCGTGGATAACGTTGGCAACTAGATCGTACAAGATGGGTCCGTTGGATGCGTTGACAGGCCGCTCGAGCACTATTGCGTTTTAGATCAGAAACCCCTTTGAGAACTGCGAAATTTCGTGCTCACCAGGGCTGAAGTCTACTCCATTGATCGGGAAATTGACAATCGTAGGATTCTTTTCTTCCACGAAGTTGTTCTTCGTAAACCGCTTAAAATGAAGAATGATGTATGGTGGCAGGCGGGTACACCTGAATCGTTTCAGCTGTCCTGCAAACTCTTGTGTCGTCTTTCCATCGTATTTAGCCAGCACCGTGGCGAGAGAGACTTGTGGAATAATGTTCTTTTCGACCGCATCCTGGAACAAGGGCGGCGGGGGTAAGTCGAGCGCTAAGAGAAGAAAAGGTGTAGTTGTCTGTTTGATTTCTGGAGAAAGTGTGGTGTCATTGGGGGTTGCGCTGAAGGAGAGGAGTGAAGTGAGAGATGGCAGAGTCAGGTAAAGGACTTGCCTCGGTCAATGTCAAAGTGCGGCCGTTCGCTGCCCATCGCGTCGGCTTTAAGGATGACTTGTTGCGTTTCGAGGCGAACTTCACCTTGGAACGTAGAGTAGATCACACCTATCGCACCACATTCGTCAGTTTCACAAACGACCTCTCGTAACCCCCAACGCACTCGAGTTCTTCTTTTTCGTCCCGCCCAGATCCGCATGTACACGATTCAATAGCCAACCCAAAAACTCGACAGGGTCGCCTTGTTCAGTGATCTTGAACCGTCCGGCGCTCACTCGCGCGACCTCTTGCAGAAACTCGTGCGGGCTTACTTGCGCCTTGAAGAGCCTTGGGTTCCAGACCTTTTTCGCCAACCCGGCAAAACGACGGACGAGCTCGGATGGAGCTTTTGACGGCTTGCCTCCTACGGTAACTGGCTTTAGTTTAGTCGAAGCCTCGCTCGTGTCAAAGGCCAACAGAAAGTCTCGGACGGGTCGGACATGTAAGAGCGCGTGGATGATGACGGATAGATAGTCGTTTCGTTTGATATTTTGGAGGCCGACGTAACCGGGGATGTATGTTCGTGAAAGTAGGTCATACGAAGTTTCCGCTGAGGGATCCGTGGTTAGGCGAGATATTTGGCCTGGGGAGAACCGAGGTGAGAGGACGAATTTAATGTCGTCCAGTGAAGGGTCAGAGACAAGGTATCCATCGGGTAGGACATAAACCTGAGGAAAGTTATGAGAAAATGATATGAAGCGGAATCCGGAACACACCTCTGTTGTTTCCAGATGAATGAAAACATGATGGTCCTCGTGGATCGAGTGGGCGTAGGCATGTGATGACTTGCCTCGTCCTTGAAAGTACTTGCCACAAACCAGACACCCATAGATGTTTTGATTGGACATGGAAACCGAGCAGACTTTTTCAAAGTCAAAATCGAGGTTCGCTCGGTTTACCTTGAAACCAGTTTTTTTTAAAAAGGCGAGAAGCAATAGCAAGGATGGAGCTAGACATACAGTGTCAAGGTATAGGTCTGCGGCCCGCGTGTTCCCCTTTTGGTCTTCATATCCAGCATACGGGTCCACATCGTCATCGTAAGGTTCTGCCTCTTGCTTTGTTGTGCCACCGTTTGAGGATGTCTGGTTGTCTTGTGCAACGTCAGGCGCAGATATTCTATGTCTCATCAGTAGACGTATCAAATAAAGAATTAATTAGATCTAACTCTGGCTCCTCAGTCTTGGCACGCTTGGTAGGTCGGTCATCGACTACCGCCAATTCGTTGACATTGGTGGCCATCGTGGCGAGGTTGAGGCAGCCAAGTTCGAGTAACGATAAGCTGGCTTGTAACGCTTTGTTTCACAAGTCCAGCATAGCCACCGGTTTGGCCCTTGTTTGCCACTGGGAGCCACTCTACCTCAATCAAGAGCTTGGGCTATTTGATGAAAGAATACTTCTGCCTGAAGCGTCGTATTAGTAAACGTTCAGATCGGCGTGTAACTCCATGCATTCTATACATTCTCGAGGCACAGCATATGTATAGTCTAATTGAAGCTCACGCCTATGAACGAACCAGACCTTCGACGAAGCGCTGGTACATTCCCCCTAGTGGGCAATAAATAGGCCTGCAGCAGCGTTTGAAGCTGGGAATGTTTGGATTTTTTAGATGATGAACTTCGGTTGGTAACGAGCTTACCGGTCAGCTGCATGAATGCGGTAAACGCATTAGGGAAAATATTTGACGGGGATTTCCATTTGCAAGAGGCAAAGGATAAATAGTCGGGCATGACTTTGTCTGAGTACCATTTGCGGTACGTGCTTCGGCTCGGGCTTGGCTGCATCCTTGTGCTTAATTCATCTTTCAGTAAACATTGCACCAACTCAATCAGGAATCTACGTCTAACTTCCTCCAGCTTGGCGTATGCCGCTCAATGACCTCTCCAGTTGCATTGAACCTCTCATGAAGTGAGTCGGGCTTATTGAATGTTCCATTAGCTATTATTTGAAGGTCGTTGATCCTCCCATTCATTAGTTCGATTGATTGGGGTATCGGCTGAAGCATAGAGGCTGCTTAGGCTTGATTGCCAATGGCCTCCACGAGCTGGGGTACCTACACGATGTTAGCCTCACTCGTGCGATTTTCATATAATTATCGCTCACTACATCACCCAATTGGTGTACAGGAGTCTAGGGGTGCTCCTTGCGGCCAAGTACCAAAGAACGTCACCTATGTCAAAGCGACGGGCGCTTATAGCTGGTTAGGCCTGTTTGGTTCGGATGGGTCATGGGTCATTGAACGCCAGGCAATGTGTGGTCTAGATTCCGGCGTGTTATGTCACGAATAATGAAACGAATTCATCATCCAACTGGCGAGAGTGAGGGTAAAAGTCGTGCTTTGACATTTAGGTGATTTTTTATCGTCTTGTCAGATGACGTCAAAACAACGGCAAATAATGCCCCGTTGCGTCGAACAGCACCGGTCAATGGGACATTGCAAATCCATTATGTTGCGTCGAGCCCAGCTGGGATTGGGACTGACGTTCTTCTCTTGCCGCTACAGTAGTGTGTTCACGTGCACCTCCTTTCCCATCTCGTAATCTAAGCGCCGACGCGCACCCCAGTCCCCGCCACCACCGCCCACCAATATCACTTTGAATTTAGTCGCTGAAGCCGTTAATCATGGACGAGGATGGTAAATAAATGTCAACACATAAAGATAAAATCTAATGTAGCCTAGATATGGATTACCTTGACGGAGGTGCTGAGGACGAGTTCGACTACTCGGACGATGGAGACGCGAATGAAGATGGAGACGCGGATGTGGAGAACCAATACTATACCGCTAAAGGTAACTGGATTATCCTAATCTATTGAAATCAACTAATTTGTTATTCATTCAGGAATGAAAGAGGACGATCCCGAGGCGGCCCTCAAACTATTTCGAAAGATTGTCGACAATGAAGAGGAGAAGAGCGATTGGGGATTCAAAGCACTCAAACAATCGACTAAGATATCCTTCCAAATACTCGGCCGCCCGGACGATGCACTTCAAACGTATACCGAACTATTAGGGTATACCCGTGCAGCTGTCACACGTAATACTTCGGAAAAGACCATCAACGGAATTCTGGATTATGTGGGTGGACAAAAACCGTTGAAGAAAGGCCAAAAGTCACGTTCGAGCCAACCCGTACCGGTGGAGACATTGGAGAAGTTCTACGAGGTAACGAAGAGCATCCTGATTGAGACCAAAAACGAGGTACACTTCCAGACTCGCTGGACCGATCCACGATCTCACCTTACCGTCCACGATAGCGCCTTTCGACCAAGATCAACCTCAAACTTGCCAAACTATGGCTTGACCGAAAGGAATATGGTCGCCTTGCACATGTCTTACAGGACCTGCATGCCTCAGCTTCATCAGCAGCCACTACCTCCACTGCGACGGACGATACGGCCGACCAGTCTCGAGGAACGCTTCTTCTGGAAATATTTGCGATCGAGATCCAGATGCATAACGAGACAAAGAACTGGAAGAAGCTAAAGGAGATATATAATCGAGCGTCAGACGTGCGGAGTGCAATACCTCACCCGAGAATCATGGGTGTTATCAAGGAGTGTGGAGGGAAGATGTGGATGGGTGAAAGTGCGTGTTTCGCTGCAAAAGTAACGCGTTGTCCATCTAACCCTTGGATTAGAACAATGGGCCCGCGCATCGACAGATTTCTTCGAGTCCTTTAGGAACTATGACGAATCTGGTGCTCCACAGCGAATCCAGGTTCTCAAGTATCTCGTTTTGGCAAATCTCCTCATGGGATCTGGGATCAATCCTTTCGACAGTCAAGAAGCCAAACCGTGCGTAGGATCTTCCAGGCGTTTATCTCGAGTATTCATACTGTGTATGCGCAGATACAAGAGCGACCCCCAGATCACCGCCATGACTGATCTTGTGGGTGCGTATCAGCGGCGTGAGGTGCACGAAGCCGAGCGTATTCTCCGAGGTTGGCTTGTTTGTTTCTTTTTCCCCAGCTGTGTTCACAATCGGCTATGGTAGATCATCGTGACACAATCATGGATGATCCCTTCATTGCTTCCTACATCGGCGATCTGCTTCGCAGCCTGCGTACGTCTTACCTTATTGACCTTATTAAGCCGTACACCCGACTCGAATTGTCGTTCCTGGCCAAGGTCAGTTCGTTTATCTGTATATGTTTCTAACATCATTTCACATTATGGCTTATTCTAGCAACTCAACGTCGACAAGCATGAAGTGGAAGAGCTGCTAATCGGGCTGATACTGGAAGGGAAGGTTGACGGAAAGATTGATCAAGTAACGCAACGACTAGAGATCACCAAGCAGTAAGTTTTAGTTCTGTTCCTCCCCTTGTCGCTGTACTGATATGTATTGTGTAGGCAACCCCTTGCTCGCCGGAGATACGCTGCACTAGACAAATGGACTGGAGCTTTGGAGAGCCTAAACGGGGCCATAGCGAGTAAAGGTGCTGGGAACTCGAGCGATGCTCGAGGAGAATTTGAAAGGATGGGCGCTCTGGGCACATTGATGATGTAGGAGCGCATGTATTCGTATGAACCATGGTGACAGTTTGTCCAACTGGTCCGATTATCGGTATATCAGCCGGACTGAGAATTCGAAAACCTGGTGTAACGCCTGGTTGTGGCTTGGGCACATATTCATGAATTGATTCGCATGGTGGAAAGAGTACTAACAAATGCTTCTCTAACTCGAGGATGTTCACTTTGTTTGATGGTTTGATGGCTCTGCCCCTCAATAGTGCACACCTCTGGCAATGCAGGGTCAGGTTTGTATCGCTTCGTATAGTTTGTGCCGAATGAACGTGATTCTCCGCATGTAAACCTGACGTTATGCTTGTGATTCAAATCAAATTTCCGTTATACGTCCT
The DNA here is from genome assembly GCA_030998015.1 of Ceratorhiza oryzae-sativae. Taxonomy (NCBI): domain Eukaryota; kingdom Fungi; phylum Basidiomycota; class Agaricomycetes; order Cantharellales; family Ceratobasidiaceae; genus Ceratorhiza; species Ceratorhiza oryzae-sativae. Next base: position 410,473 of record JARWMV010000250.1, read on the forward strand.
GTCCTATCATACATGTGAATCGTATCTCTGTGTACCCGCTCCGCTTTATCCGTTGTACCGCATATATAAACGAATACATCGTCGCCTCCGTCCTCTGTGACATTTACCACCCCTATTTGAGTTCTACTTTATTGAGCTCAATCGCTTAGTATTCCCTGTGCTATCCACTTTTGAAGTGCGCCCGTGTATCCCGCTTCAACAGTTTGCCGTCTCTTCGGTCCGAAGATGCCGATCTGGATGAGTTACTAGGGCATTTACCTCTTGGTGTATTGGCGGATCAATGGCGTTTGAAGTTTGCGAGGCTCGTTGGGTAGAATATGTAGTCGAGCAGCTTGCATTCTTGGCGTTCCCAAAGACTTGAATTTGCTCGTTTTTCTTGCCTTTCTTCTTTTTTGGACTGCTGGTGTTTCTGCCAAGAGGGCCAAAGGAATACTTGTGCTCAACGAGTAGAGTGTCCGACTACGTTCACAGATCATCGGGATCCGATATATCTCACGCCTGATCATATTTATTCTTGGTTCCCCACCGGTGCCCCACCTCCACATGTGGCTACGAAATATGAGTTATGTGTCTGAAACATTCACCTGACAAAACGTGGCGGCGGGCGCTTGACTCGAGCACAGCCACCCGGATCGGCTCAACTCGACTTCCACACACCTCTCTCCAGCAGACGATGGGGCGCCGGAGCGATGGGTACGAAATGACGCCGCCGTCGTCGAGCGAGACGTCGCACTCGTACAGCGACGACGAGACGAAAAACGGCGAGGACTCCGAGGGCGAGGAGACGCAACCGCAGAAACTGTTCAGCGAAAAACGACACTATACGTGTGGCAACCCGCGGGCGCAGGACGGGAGTGTGGGCTTGCCGCAGTGGCGACTGAAGGACAAGCTGCGGACGGCGCGGGCGGCGTTGGTGGTGTGTCTGAACATCGGGGTGGACCCGCCGGACGTGGTCAAGACGCAGCCGTGTGCGACGCTCGAGTGCTGGGTCGATCCGTTCAGCATGCCGTCGAACAAGGCGCTCGAGGCGATCGGGCGCAACCTGCAGCACCAGTTCGAGAACCTGAACCCCCGCATGAACTACAAGCCGTATCTCGACCCCTCGGTCGAGGACACACGCAAGTGGTGCATCGGCCTCCGCAAGATGGTCGGCCGCGAGTGCGCGCTCTTCTACTACAACGGCCACGGCGTCCCCAAGCCCACGCGCTCCGGCGAGATCTGGGTCTTCAACCGTGGCTATTCCCAGTACATCCCCGTCTCCATCCAGGACCTCCAGCTCTGGCTTGGCTCCCCCTGCGTCTTTGTCTGGGACTGTTCCGCCGCCGGGAACATCGTCACCAACTTCATCAAGTTTGCCGAGCAAAAGGACCAGCAGGCACGTATGGGACAGCAGCACCCCGATGGCCATGCCCAGCGTCCGTTCATGGACTGCATCCAGCTCGCAGCCTGCGCCGCCGACGAGGTTCTGCCCATGACTCCCGAGCTCCCGGCCGACGTCTTTACCGCTTGTCTGACCTCTCCGATTGAGATGGCACTCCGCTTTTTTGCGCTACGGAACCCCCTCCCCTCCGCCGCCGCCGCCGCCGACATCCGCAAGGGCGTCCCCCATCTCGACAACGTCATGCAGCTCCCTGGCGATCTCAAGGACCGCCGCACCCCGCTTGGAGAGCTCAACTGGATTTTCACAGCTGTCACCGACACTATCGCTTGGACCACCTTTCCTCGCGACATTTTTCGTCGTCTCTTCCGCCAAGATCTCATGGTCGCCGCTCTCTTCCGGAACTTTCTCCTTGCTGAGCGCATCATGCGAAACTACCATTGCACCCCCCAGTCCTATCCCGCCCTCCCTCCTTCCCACAATCATCCTCTCTGGAACTCTTGGGATCTTGCTGTCGATTCGTGCCTCGCCCAGCTGCCACAACTTCGCAAAGCGGAGGAAGTACGTTTGGCCGCCCAACAAGAAGCCATCAACGGTGGCGGGTCTCAAGTTTCGGAATCGCCCGGTCCTTATCAATACGTGCCTAGCTCATTCTTCGGGGATCATCTCACTGCTTTCCAAGTCTGGCTCACTCGTGGTGCAGCACTCTCAAAAACTAGTGCTACAGGCGACAAGGTTCAGCCGATCTACTTCAATGCGGACAGTAGCGACGAATCGGATGCTGCAACTCGTGCTCGTTCCGCCAACGAGGAAGGCTTCCGTCCCCGTCGTGGAATCCTGATCCCTCGCCGCCCCCCGGACCAATTACCGATCATCCTCCAAGTCTTGCTATCTCAAACGCATCGCCTTCGCGCGTTGATCTTGCTTTCCCAATTTATGGACCTCGGCCCGTGGGCTGTTCATCTCGCGCTTGCCATCGGAATCTTCCCTTACGTCCAAAAATTGCTCCAGTCACCTGCCCAGGAGCTTAAGCCCGTCCTCGTTTTCGTCTGGGCTCGATTACTCGCGGTTGACAGGTCATGCCGAGAAGATTTGCTCAGGGACGACGGATACATGTACTTCGTCAATATCCTCTCCCCTCACACGGGTGTCTACATCCCTAATTCGGCCGAACATCGTGCCATGTGTGCCTTTATTCTCTCAATCATCGCACGAGACCACCCCGAGGGCCAAATGGCCTGTCTTCGCCAATCCGTCTTTCACATGTGCCTTATCCGCCTCGACGATCCAGACTATCTCCTGCGTCAGTGGTCCGCGTTGTGTATCGCCCAACTCTGGGACGGCAACGACGATGCGAAAAAGTATGGCATTGATCAGGGAGCACAGGACAAGTTGAGCGTGATGATGTCCGACCATTCTCCGCCAGTTCGAGCAGCTGCGATGTATGCCCTCGCGATCTTTTTGGGTGCATCGGGCTCGGCGATTGAAGGGCGCAAGGGCGGAGGCGGGACGGGCTGTCGGATTCCGTTGCAGGATCGGGATCAGTTGCGGCTCGAGGTTGCGATTGCGACCGGAGCGACCCTGGCAGGGAAAGAGGACGCCAGCCCGATGGTCCGCAAAGAGCTAGTGGTCTTGCTGAGTTGTCTAGTTCACGAGTGGCGCGGCTGGTTTGTCGTTGCCGCTTGGGTATACTGGGAGGATCATGGAGGACTTGGACCACTGGGCAATCCAACGACCCGGGAGCAGCGCGCGGCCGAAGGGTCGCTCCGGGCTGCGCATGCTCAACGCGAGTGGGCCGAGCGCTCGGGTGGAGATTCGCGCCGAAAGGAAGAAATGAGGGTCGTACTCTCGTCGTTTTTCACGATTTATTGCACGCTCCTCGAGCTCTCGGTCGACCCTTACCCCGAGGTCGGGACGATCGCGCAGACGGTCGTGGATTACATCATGGCATGCTTAATCGAATCGCCCTTTGCCAAATTGTCCTCGAGCGATTTCCCCAAGGCGGTGCCGCCAAAGCAGACGCACTATCCACATCAGCCACACCCCGGGAGCGCACTGGATGAGAAGCACCAGGCTTTGAGCCGGGTGGACACCGCTTCATCACACATCACAAATACGCTTAGGCGCACGACGTCATTTGCTGCTACATTGAAGAACATTGCTACTGGCTACGCATTTCCGACTTCCTTGGACAGCCCGGGTGCTGGACCTAGCCATTCCCATGAGGACGGAACGGCGGGAGGCAAGAAGGACGTGCCTAAACCTCATTTGGTTGGGGTCCAGTATCAGAGCCCGTATTCCACGACTTCTACTTCGGCGAATGTTCCTGCTACGCCAAAAACCTCCACATCAATGTCCGTTCCTTCGTCCCCCCGCTTTACTAAGAGTCTCTCGAGCTCTCCAACCAAAGAACCGTATCCTGGTCAATCCCGGTTCACGACTGACCCTCGATCATATTCGCACAGCCAAAATGTCTCTGCTGCGGATATCATCGAAGCGCTCGTGGAAGAGGACAACGAACGGTTGAGGGCACGTCGAACAAGGCTTCATTCGCATGGACCGCGAAGCGCAGACGGGACGGAGAGCTCGGCGACAGGCACCACTACCACGAGCGTGTTGAGTCTGAACACGGGCGAAGGCCTGGCGGATGTCCTTCCGTTGAAAAGCAAGTATTTTGATTGGAGCTGCGAGTACTTTTTGGAGCCGCAGATGCGGGTGAGTGTAAACCGGACTTGGCTTGTGGCAAAAGGGACTGATACATGGTTAAACGGTAGCAATCGGAGGAAGATGAGCCGGGAAGTGTCACTTATAACGAGTTGATGTGGAGGCGGCAGAGGAATGAGAAGATCTTGTACACCACGGACCACCAAGCGAACGTCGCTCGTAAGTGTTTGTTCCCTTTTGACGAATCGTATTGAAAACTGAATGACGAGGCAGCTCATTGTCCATGGGACCGACCTGTCTCGTCCTTTACGGTTGATGGCCCTCCTGTCCGGATGAAGCTGCACCAATTTGATCAGCATATAGCTGTGATTGATGACACGACGAGCTTGAGGTGTGTATACTGGCCCGCCCTGCAACTGTCTTGATGCTAATGCTGGCATAATAGCGTATGGGACTGGTCCAAGAAGAAAAAGATTGTGTCGTTCAAGAACGGAAATCCTCCCGGTAGTGCGATTACAGGGGTACATTTCATCAACGAAGATGCACAAACCATGATTCTTACTGCGTCGGGTTAGTATCTCCTACTGCTATCATTTCAGTGATTTACATGCCATGGGTTTTAGCGGAAGGGACGGTCCGAATATTCCGCAATTATGACGTGCAACGCTCGCATGACCCAATGGAAATCGTCACCTCTTGGCGTGCGTTGAATCACACAATCCCACTCCAAAAAGGATCTGGACTGGTGTGTGATTGGCAGCAGGAGAGCGGGCTTCTCGCCTGCGGTGGTGACTCGAGGGTGATCAGGGTTTGGGATGGGTTCCAAGAGCTTTGCCTAGCGGTGGGCCACACCCTGTTTCATTGAACTTTAAGACCTGACCACTGATTGGTGAATACAGGAGGTATTCACCCAAATGGATACCTGCGTTACGTCGATTGCGTTTGACCCTGATGGACCTAACGCGTTTTTGGCGGGCTCAGCTGATGGGCGGTTATGTTTATACGATCGAAGGATAGGAGGCCATGCGTCGATGGTGAGGAATTGGCATCGACACCAGACATGGATCGAGAGTGTGCATTGGCAGACTGGGGGAATGAAGTCGATCATGACGGCTAGGTCTGTGCTTCTCAACCAAGCCACTAAGAACGCTGGCTTATCAACGTTTCTTTTTTAGTACGGACGGCGAAGTCCGGCTGTGGGACTTCCGAGACCGAGATGGAGTCGGATTGTCTGGCAAAAAGTGGCAGCCGCATGGTAACGCCCTTGCGAACTTTGCTATGCATCCCAAGGCAGCGGTATTCGCGTCGTGAGTCTAACGTGTATGCAAAATTGGCCAAGGTGCTAAGCCTAGCGCTCTTAGAACTTCGGCCATTACTTCGGCCACACGACCTCAGAGCGTCGTAGTTCATTCGCTCCCACCCATCGATAGACCATCAGTCCTAAGTCGATTCAGCGTGCCTGTAACCCAAACGCACTCGCACCACCATACTACACGTTCACCCTTCTTCAGTGGGTCCTCGAGCTTGGTCTTCCACCCCAACGAAATGTTGTATGCGATGGGTGGTCCAGATGGCGTAGTACGCATGTTCGGGTGCAAGCTCAAGGAGAGCCAGGAAGAAGACGTTCCGAGGGATGCAGGCGCGTATCGAAGTGTGATTGGGATGAACGGACACCATCATTCGGATGGAGTGAGGCTTGCGAGTGTAAGATCTGCTGCCTCGTCTGGGTGAATCACTTGGACATGATTGGCTTTCTTTCTCACTTTGGATACTCATGTGCGCTTTTATGTATTCTGGAATAGTAATCAAGTATACAGTAAAGAAGGCTCTGGTCGTGAGCCCGCCTAACCTAGAACACTAATTATTATCCATTATGTTGAGGTTTGCTGGTATCAATATTGTTCGCCTGGGCCTCGATGATATGCCCCACGCAGACCCTTGAAGTGGCAAAGAAATTAGCATGTAGAATTTGATTTCAAACGACTCTTCGTGGACTCCCCAACCTTCAGTCATCCTAAGGCGGCTTCTACCCGTATAATGTTTTCACTCACCACCCTCCTCTCAACTCGCACCCCCTACTATCCGGCCCGAGCAGGAATGGAGAACCTGGCTTCGGATCCGCAAAGGTGAAGAATACGCAAAGCGTGGTTGGTGCGTGCAGAGGGCGAGATCAACTAGGCCTTGGGGGATGAAGGCACATTCCCGTATTTCATTGTCGCACCGGTTTCGGTGCGTATAAATGCTAGTGCCTCCCCGCCCCATCTATGCTATCAAGTCTTATATGCGTTTGGGAAGCAAGGTCATGAGCAAGCTGGGGACTATGATATACCGACGGAGTACGAAGCAACTAGGAGTCTGTCTCCCGCCTATGCTTACTGACACGTTTGACTAGGTCGCGAAACAAAGGCTAGAGAAGTTGTTTGGAATGACCGCGTCAGATTGGACGATCATTTCGTTCAATTGGAAGGAAAGCAAACCGGATGTGGAACTTCTTTATCCCAAACCAAACCAGTCTTCATGATGTCTTCATGATGATCGTCTTGCGTACTACCGTGCAACCATACTCGTTTTGTCTATGATTGGGAACCGTACCCGGTGAAAAACGGTACCAGCATGATGTTTTGGCTTCTCGAGCCGGTGCTGCAGACTATGAGTGGTCGGTGTACCCAAACACACACAACCTGAAGAAGTTGCGGGCAGGCGCTTACCGAGCGAATTGGGTGAACTACCCGAGCGAAGTGTCATGCAACTCCATCGTCTTGTTGTCCGCCGCATTCTACGAGCCTACTTCAATTACCTGGCTGACCCAGCTGTTGTTCTTTCTTTCTTTTTTTCTTTTTTTTTCTTTTTTTCTTTTCTTTTCTCCCTAAATGCCGACCTTCAGCGTACTGCCTGTGGCAAAACTCTGTCAAGCGTGTCGGTCTCACCTCCAGCTCACTTCAATCCTACTAGGGCTATGCTTCCCAATGGCGGTCCGCATAATATGCGTATCGTTGCTTATTATTTGTCCAGTTTTCGGAGAGCTGGATTATGCCGATTTTTTCTGTTGTGCTGCCCGGTCTTCAGGCGAATGAAACATGGGCTTCTGAGGAAGAACGATAGGGACACTACTCGCAGTGTGCGGTCAGTCTTTTTCATGCGCTCATCAAACCCTATACACCTCTACGCATATTCAGGGATAGCAAATTTGACATTCTTGGATAATCGGATTGCCCGCTGTTCCAAAAATTAAAAGTGGGAGGGTGCGCTCTGCATGTTTGCGACAGTCTCATTCGATACAAGAGGAAGGCATAGGTTATTGTTTCCTTTCAACGTCCAAGTTCACATAATACGCCAACGCGATTCTTAAATAAATGCATGTCTACTCTCTCAACGACGATACCCAACGAAGTCAATTAGCACGTCACTGTAACTATAATGTGATTTGAACTTACCTAGCTCCTCCCATTCCGAGCAACCGCCCACTCGGGATTTACTACCATGGAACAAATGCTGTTGACGGAGGGGTGAATATTATTCACCCCAGCGCGGTTCCAACTGCATCTAAACGTGGCTCCTACATATGCGCATAGGAGATGAGATATGTCTTTGTTATCTGTAGCTACGTCCTGTATCTCCAGGCGCTGTAGCAAGTCGGTCGCTAGTGCAATGCGAGCTAGGTTGTCATCAACCAGCCTCGCGTTGATCCGATCCTATTTAACATGCGTCAGTCAATACGAACTCCCCCGACCAGCCTCGGTTAAATGCCTCAAAGTCTTCCGTAACAGGCGGGTTCAACAGGCGCGCACTAGCCAAGGACCGGAGTAAATCGCGGCCCAGAGTGGCAAGGGCCATGATATCCGGCGATGCGTGAATTCCGAGTACAATATCTCTTAGTGTGTAGGCAGATGAAGGCGACGCGAGGAATGCGATGGCCCCCTCGTCCCAAATGATCGCGATAGACATCTACAGCTGAGGGAGGGACGGGGAACTCAACTTTTACAGCCGGACGAGAAGGAACGCTCTACACACCTTTTTACCTCGAGCGGCTGACTTGTATAACGATTCGTCTTGCCTTCGGAAGGCGAGTCGGGGCAAGCTGGGGTGGCTAGGGATATGTGGCTGGTTTGGCTTGGGGGTCTCTATAAGCCCGAACCGTGGGACTCACACAGTCAGCAAGACCCGCTGGGGTCCAGGGTGACATCTGCAGACAAAAGCCGAGATGTACGAAAGGGGTGGCGGCGGAGTTTGAAGGGTATAGCCACATGTTTGGATTTTAACTGTCGTGGCTATTCAATAGGATCATATCTCGTGAACGTATCAATATCGCTGGCGCCTTCCACCAATACACTTATGGTCGTCTGTACGACTGATTCCCCGGATACTATTCGTTCTTATGGCTTTTAGAACATTCCTTATGCTGTTCCCGCTCGCTTGGGTTTGCGATTACCTTGTCTCGTCCCTTGCTCTCCGTTTCCAACCCAGTGGTTTATAGTGAGAACCATCTTTTGCGATGCGTACATCCTCAGGAGCGTTTCAGCAATCATGGATGCTGGTTCATTTTTTCTAGATGATGACCCTATTTCCAAAGGCACCCATAAGAAAGCGCATGCACACCAATTAGGTGCTTAGTACAAAAAAGCATAGTAAAACCTTTCATGACGAGGCGTTTAGGCATCCCAATACGCTGTGGCTCCTTAATCAGCCTGTCAAAGGCGACAGGACTCGAAGCTGATAACTCAAATAAATGAGGACGTGCCCCCTCCCTGATTATGCCCATACCTGTACTGAATTATAATAGGACGAACGTGGTTGGGGGGGGGGGATTTGGCTCAAGATCGGCAAGTTGGCACTTCCTATCGCTGGTGGACTTCTGGTCGGGGTCGAGCAAAAGGTTAGAGAGGGTCAACAAGGTGATCAGAAAGTAGCGTATCATTGGCAGATTCGTAAATGGGTCTTCTGGCAACTGGATATTCTGTTAGACAACAAAGAGATTCAACGGTATCGGTTCTCGACCACTGTGGCCACGGCGCCAGCCAACTTTGATTGTGCTCAACAACGGTTGTATAGAGCCGATATTATAGTCACCGCTCGAATCGTTTCTTGCTGGTGTGATTTCCTTGCATCCCGGAAGATGGAGGAACGAAATGGAATTACCTACATGAGATAAACTGAAATGCGAAAGAAGCACACGTGACCCCGCCAAGTTACTGAGATTGCTTCGAGTGCTTCCCCATGTGGAAGCCAACGACGAGGAACGCAGATCCATTATCAAATTAAGCGGTCTTCTCAACCATATGCTTCGTTTTTTCGGGTGTTTTTGCACTGCTCCGGCCCGATAACGGACAGTATAAGGAGGTAGGACGGGAGGAGGTTAGTCAAGTCGCCTTCGCCATGAAAACGCCCGCTCAGCTTTTATTCGGTATCCTGATAGCCGCACAGCTTGTTTTAGCCAGTAAGAGGATCAATGGTCTCTCCAGCTATGCACAAGAGCTGTAAGTGCTATGATCTAGTCTTTCAGAGTCCGCGCGATTGAAACGTCCAGGTTCGACACCGCTATGACCTATAATGACAACGGCTGGGACCCCATTCGTGGTGTGACGGGGGCCGGAAGTGCTCGGGCTACTGTATGGTGCGTTCTGGTTATTTTTGGCTCGCTGGCTGTACGTTTAACAAATTCATTTTAGGTACGCTGTTGGACTTCTCGCACGCAACGAAGGTTCGGACGCAGCAATTGCTCGAGACATCATTGCTCGTGAGATTGATGCCCAGTATACTGTCCCCGGGAATCCATGGTACGGCACGTACAAAGAAACGTTCGAGGAGCCCGTCCCGGGCACATCCCAGTATCCTGCTTCAATTTATGTAAGCTACGCCATTATAGAGCACGCGCCGTGATAACTAACATACACACAAATAGGGTTCTTACGACCCTAGTAAGTTGGTTTGTACCTGATGCGTTCGCTTGTATTAAATTTAAATTATCTGAACATTGTAGATTGGGTGAGTAGTCGGTAGTATGTCTACGTGCGCTTTGCTCAAGCGACATACCTCTAGCGCGAGTTCGTCGGTACCGCATTTATTCTTGCCATTGAGGAGTACTCCAAACTCCTGGGAAATGTTCTCGTAAACAGGATGGTTGATAGGTATGTCACGCAGCCGGAATGAAGCGCAAGCGTCTCAATCCGTCGGCCTAGTCTCAAACTCGCGGTCCTCGGAGGACTGACGCGGGTAGGCTTGGATGGAGATAATCTAGATTAATCTACACAAATCCAGCATTAATGCGAGCATTTTCTACTGGATGGCTTGGGTACGTCACTGCTTTTGTTAATTACTGGTAGCGCTGTTTCATTTATCCGTCTGCCTAAAATGCAGGCACCGGATCGGAGACGCCAACTTTACCCAAACGGCTGAACGAGTGCGCACTTTGAAACCCGAGCACCATGAGAGTCGTTAAAAACTAACCTATGTAGGAAGCTAACTCCCTCTACGAGATTTATCGCACGTCGAACAATTCACTCACCGAATTCAACGCGTAAGACCTGGCTATACCAATATGACCGACTAACTAATTTGACATTGCTCAGACCAACCTACTACGGAATCGACATGTGGGCGTTGTCTCTTTGGAGCAAGTATGCGCCTTCAAATAGTAGCCTTGCGAAATATGGCCCTGTAATGCTTTCAGGGCTATGGGACACTATGAGCGAATACTACAACGCAAATCTCAAGAATTTTGCTGGACCATACGACCGGACCTATGGAAATGGTATAAAATCTTTCGATAGCCGAGTTGCTTAATCCGCATCTGACGTGATGTTAGATATGACAACCTATCTGGCAGTCATTGGATTGTATCAAGCCTGTGTGGTTGGTATGGCCAAGGCGCCTCTCCCACCCAAACTATATACATCGAAGCACATCGATGATTGGGCCCAGGGGCATCTAGTGGCCTTGACATGTGATACTGCAGTCAAGCATGCTAGCCCGAAGGCAAAGTCCGCTTTGACGAATTTTAGCCAGCCTAGGTATTTAGAACGATATATCCGGTCAAGGTATGCAAGCAAGTCTGAGGTTGTCACCAAACATTAATCTGTATATCAGCGAGACAAATGATACTCGCCGACCTGTGACTACATGGGTAGAAGAGTGGGCAATGCTCGGCGGTGAATCCATCAGCGAAACTGTCCACGTTCGTGGAAATCAGTTCGTGCCTGGCCTCATCCAATGGTCACCTAAGAAAAATATCATTTCCTGGATTGCCTGGTCCCAGTCGGCCAATTGGCTCTCTGGTGTTGTTAGCAAATCGAGCTCTGGGCAACCGGTGTTGACATTATCATATCCAAATAGGAGCATCCCTGGAACAGATCGCTTCACATTTACTACTGGCGGCTTGCCTTATGTGCCTGGCTCGAACATGACTTGGCCCGGGTTCGAGGGATTGCCAGGGATCAAGCTCAAGGTTACGGCAATTGGAGTGGACGCACCTTCAACCTATTTCAGCAACAGCGCACTACACGAATAGTGCGTCGATTTGAACTTACTATTACAGAGCACTGATGCATGTTTACCAGCTTATACTGGAACACTACCTACCATGTATCTCAAAACTTTACAGGTACCCCCTCGATTTCGTTCACGCTCACAGAAACAGCAAAGCCCCCCGTATCTTAAGCGTAAAATACTACTGTTACGTTAAGCTTTTCAATGGACACCAAGCCAATACTTTCTAAGTGTATTTAGAGAAGATTCTCTTCTGAAGCCAATCGAGTCGTGCCTGGAGTAAATTCGAAACATTTATCATTCCAACTACTCATGCACCCAAACCCACCACTGATCCAAGTCGTTTCATCAGGGTTTCGTCGTATCTCAAACAGCACACGATTCCCAACGTGGATGAATCGAACGCTAAGGACCACTCTGCCAGAAAAGTGACATGCATTCTCAGTGGGAGGCGAGGCAACTTGTAAGAGCGTGCGCCCGGCGATAGTGCGGCTGGGAGTGTCGAGTTGGGGAAACAACTTCAAGCCGGACATGACCGCTTCTGCCGAGCAGTATCGATTACTAACAGCTACATGGCGAGTGTGATACTTCGATTGTGTTCGACTCGGGTGCTTCGCTTGAGTTTCGCTGTCTTCAGCACCAAAAGACGAACACAGGGTCCACTTTGAGAGTTATACGGTAGGATTTAGGGTACGTTCCATTCTGCCAGCTCCGCCAACTTTGGCAAGCCTCCGCAACAGTCTATATTGGATTTTGTAGTAATACAAAGTAGATTCTTGGGGAACATATACGAACTAAGTTTCTATATCCACAATAAACAGAGCGGAGCAGGCTTTCCAATACCCCAGCGATTCTAAGCAGTAGGGTATGCAAGTACTTTATGTTTGATCAAGAATCCGGGTGCGCCGCAGCAAGGAGCTCAGGTGTAATTTGTCGACACAAGAATGGGGGCAACGCACAGGGAAGGTTTGCAGTTGTGCGTGAGCAATCGATAGTCATGGAAACTACTAGAAGTTTTCAGCATTACCCGGGTAGCTGCCTTCAAGCGCCAGATGACGAACATTCCGCTATACAGAAAGCGCTCGAGTACCGGTGGAAGATAGACGGACCGATTTGGAGGCGTCTCGCCGTAGATTCCCGAGAGTGATGCGCTCTAGTGTGTGACTACGATGCAACAAGTTGATACGGGCGACCGCTAGACTGTGAGCGTTTCCGGTTTAAATTTCTGCTCAATGTAACCTGCAAGACGAAATATAATTCCATCTCAGGAGTCTCCCATACTTAACTGCCAACTGCTTATACCGACTCTTGTGTGATTCCAATGGATTATCAAGTGCTCCGAAAGATGCCCTATTCTGAAAAGCAGATGTAGGCCTAGATGGTGTTGCGGTGTGACTGAGCATTGCCGCCCACAACCAAACATGTTCAAAGTACAAGGTCTTATACAATACCACAATGCTGAGTACATACACGCCTAATTCCCCAGAATGCATCATGAAACCAGGGCAGAACATATCCAAGAACTGAAAGGAGCCTGTAGAACTCAGGTAAATACCTCCCATAAGGTGGTTACCTCAACTCACTCAAGCGTAAAATGTTCATTTAGCCTTTTTCAACGACTGGGTGCCATCGCTATTCGTGGGTTGACTGTTGCCTTGTGCTATAATAGCCTTGCCTATAGGATCGTTCTTATCCACCGTTCTGAGGAGGCACCCGCCAAATATTTCTCGTAGAAAGAACTCCAGCAGTGAGCCTTTAGGAACGTCATTGCGCGGGAAAACTTTGTCGTTATCTATGGTGTATTCTCTCAGTAACTCGAGTTTTTTAAAGTTTTTTGCCTTTTTTTGCGAACGACGGGCCTCCAAAATATCCCATAGGTTCACTTGGAGGTCGCCAGCTCTCTGGTGAGACGTTGACAAATCTATACTTAGCCTAACTGGGCATCTAAGACTCCTGTCACGCACTCACGCTTTGGCTCTCTTCGACAGTTCGAGGCAAGCTCTCTCCCTCAACCCTACGAAATAGTTTTTGCCAGGACGGGAGATCATCGACCTCGGTTCCAATTGTCTTGTTGAATTCGTTGATTCCAGCTTGGACAATTTGTTTCTGTGCCAACCTGTAGTCATCCCCTTTCCAGCGCTTGAACTTTGCAAGCCGACGAAAGTTTTCGGTGTATGAGATGTCTGGGTCCACCGTAAAGTCTTTGAACTGCTCAAAAAATTTCTTCAAGTTGGCACGCGCTTTTATGACTTCTTGGGGGCGTGGAGCATGTCCTTTGTAGTTGCCTGAGGTATACTTTATTCTATACTAGTTCATGGCGTTACCTCACGTTGCACACAGATAATAGTGGATTACAACATACTTTGCGCTTTTTGTCCGCGCTAGGAGAATCATTGGACACAAAACGGGAGTATAAACTGGGAATAAACGTCGAAACGGTGCCTCCTAGGACTGGGTGTCGAAATTTAACACGAATGTGGTTCAAAATACTAGGATATCCCAGCGCCATGGTGTAAATTTGTGTTCTGCGATGGTGATAAAGGATGTGGCTTTCTTGTGGCGGGTGGCAACTGGAATTGCTTCCGGATGGCGCTCAAGCACATCGCCTGAGGGCGCAAGACCCCAGCCACTGTATCGTTCGGGCTCGCACTGTTCCATCCTACTGTTTGCATATGTTCATCACTTGAACAATACTCAACATGTTTCTAGATTGTGACCTGTGTTGATTTTACCATCTACAAGCGCATGTCAACCCGACCATCAGCGACTATTTTGAATAATCGTGAAGATCGAGATGAGCCTTCAGGTTGTATGCACGTGTTCGTCCCGCCCTTTTCGTCAAAACAGCCTTCCAAAAGTCGTTTCAGCAAGTATCACTGTTACTCGATTCTATCCTAGCGTGGACTAACCTAAGCATTAGTGCGAATTTAGGCCTGATCTACTCCTGTCGCGTTCCTGTCGAGGTTGTAGTACACCCACTATCCCAAGCGCTCAATGCTACCGGCTGTCCGTCATCGAATACCGATAATCATTTGTAATAACATTCTGATTCTTTAGTGAGCTCAGAAATGAAATATCTAAACGAGAGCATAAATGCATCATCTCTGGAAGCAAGTAACCCGGCCCGAACTTGAAAGCGACGCAAGTGGTACGTTGTGGTACCCGCGAAATAGAAAGCAGATCTAACTATTGTAAGGATGCACTTTTTAGGCCTCCAAATTACAAATCTGCAGGTCTAATCATGTTCAACGCAAAGGGAGCCTGCAGAAGCCAGGTGATGAAAACCGATGACGGCACTAGCGTATCCAAATCCTCTAGGCTTGCGGACAAAACTAATGAGCCACTTCTTTACTCGCCGTATTTTATGTGTGTTGTCACGGTGTGGGCATGTAGCACATACACACTTTTCGAACATGCCTTGGACTTGCGGTATTTAAGACGTAGGGTACATCCAAATAACAGCTAGAGTGCTTGATTACTGCTGAACCCAATAATACCTCACACGACGCTAAAATAATGGCGCCCACGTCTTCGTTTACACTTGGTGCGCCATCCGTTCGCGATACAAATTGTGTTTTGGATCGGCCTCAACACCACCCCATTGTGCTGAACAATAGACACGGCTTGCCACCCTTGGCGGCAAGAGTAAATAGCTTCCAAGAGGTACACCAGCTACCTTTGTACCCACCTCACCCAATGACCACTCTTGAAAACTAGACGAATAGCATTCGGACCGGTAGGTTAGGTACCATTGCTTCGATTACATATGGCTCAGAGCAAACTTTAGCGCTCTTTCCTATTTTTGTTTCAAGACCTTGCACCAATGAGCGTCTACTCCCTGGCCCGCAAAATTACCCATCTGTACATAGTCGCAGAATATTCCCATGAGCCTGGATCGATTAGCTCTTGCTTTTCACTAGTTCTTGAAAAGTATGGTTTATCAGATCCATACATCCGCCCGCGATGCGCATACTACAGGCCTTTTATACTCGAG
This sequence comes from Ceratorhiza oryzae-sativae, assembly GCA_030998015.1. Taxonomy (NCBI): domain Eukaryota; kingdom Fungi; phylum Basidiomycota; class Agaricomycetes; order Cantharellales; family Ceratobasidiaceae; genus Ceratorhiza; species Ceratorhiza oryzae-sativae. The sequence goes on from JARWMV010000250.1 coordinate 425,991, forward strand.
ATGAACCTGGAAGAGGCTTGAGCCATGCAAGGCCAGACGGCTATGGAATCAAACGACCAAAACGGCCGTTTTGGGAGGGTCCATATATGAATACTCCTTGTGGGCGATATCCGACCTCGAGGTCGAATTGGAACAAACCGGTTATCCTGAATGCGCAAATCGGAATCTCCGCCAGCGAGTTTTGGAAATGATTGTGTCTTGGAACGTGACTTTGAATCTGTTGAAGAAGGGCATGATGAAACTATCGGCGTAACGCTCTCGGGGAGATGCTGTATACAATTGATTAGCCCTCGGTCTACGTCAGATTTTGGATATACCGTGTTCATGAATGAATATACGTATTCTCTCTAGACTCGTCCGACTGCTTTGTTATGTTCAATACAATTACACCCTCAAGTTTCAGCACTTTTTTGTCGTCTGAGGGTATTCCAAAATCCATGACAAGCTGTGTAGGAGAAACCCGAGCAAGAAGCGTGAGAGCCAAGAATGTCCAAGCGCGGTACACGACCACGCCATCTCTTCATCGGGGAGAATATGTATTCAAGGATGAACAGTCGACGACGAGATAAGAGCATCCAGAACAAAGTTTCCCAAGGCACACTCCAAACATCCGATACCCACCTGTCAAACAAGGTTGACCAGCACAAGCGTAGGTCGAAAGCCCTTGCTCAAGACAGTCAAGCATATTCTCACCCATCATCGTCATCTCTCTCGCTATTCCCGAACGATACACCCAAGGGGCCTGGCCCAGAGTCTATTCGCTTCCCGCCTGTGTCCACAGACCCCCAGTGACGCATGGACCAAAGGCTCCTGACATCAACCCGGTTCAGCTCGGGAGCCAAGCTGCAAGTAAGCGTTCACGGCGGGGCAAAGATCGTCGTTTTTGTCGCGCCCCTTTCCTGCCCCTATTCACCCATTGCCTTCTCTCGCGCCTGGCGCACTTCCCCGTTCCTGTCTAGGAATCGGTGAAATGTCGAGAACGATCGCGTCATGCGGGCAAGCGAATTCCGGCAAAGCCCCACGCCAAGCACTTCACAGCCTCACCCAAGAAGGCCAAGGCAGACTCGCGCGTGTCATTGGGGTTTCGAGATCGATGAAAAAGAAGTATAAAAAAATCGGTTATAATATTCAATCATTGGATACAATTACAGTATACGGATGAGTATGAAAACGACGAAAAAAAAGAAATACACACAAGCAAAACCCGAAAGAATGAATCTAGGCTACCATCTCGACCTCGCGCATCCTCGGCTCTTCCCGCCGCTCTGGCTCGCTCTTGGGCTCTTGCTTGTCCAGCCATGCGCGGTTGACCGCAACGATCATCGCTTGGATGACGGCAATGTGTTTCATCTGCTCCTCCACCTGTGCCTTGGTCTTGGCATCCTCTTCGCCATTGAGCGCGATCGATGCAAATGATGGCAGGACGGTAGACGAAGCACGTCGACTGGCAGAAGGTGTGCCAGCGCGAGATGTGGCGGTGCTCTCGCTGCTGACCTCTTCGTCCTCGTCGCTGCTCGCAGGCGAGCGGGGGACGGGGCGAAGGCGGAACGACGGCTCGAGCAGAGAGCTGATGCCGGGCAACGTGATCTTTTCGCCAGGCTCCGACTTGCTCGAGGGAGATGGAGAGAGCGATGGCAGTGTGGGATACAGACCAGAGCTCGACCCGAGCTTGGCGGGCATCCCTGGCGTGCGCATACCCAGACGAGGCTCGACGGGCTGAGGAGGGGCAAGGTTGTCCTCGTCGACGCTCATGTCGTCGTCTTCCTCCTTGACCGCCGGCGGGGCCGCCTTGAGCGGCACAAAGCTCCTCTTGTCGCCAGACAGTTGCGGGGCCGGACCCATTCCGCCAAGAGCAGGAGCACGACTGGGCCGGAGCGCGTCAAACTCGAACTCGCTCTCGCTCGGCGTACGACGACTGCTCGAGCTCGCCGGGCGTCTTTGCGGACTGGGAGCAGATTTGGCAGGGGCTGAAGACGTGCCAGGGGTGGTGCCTGGAGCAGAAGATGCGCTTGCAGCAGCTGCCGCAGAGAGCGCCGACAAGTCGAGCCCTGGATACAAGCCCGCGGCGATCTGGCTCTGGAGGGCGAGCGCCTGTGCCTGTGCCTGTTGATAGGCCGCGATGGCGTTGTAGTCGACACCTCCGAGACCAGCGCCGCCGAGCATGCCCAAGCCAGGCAACCCGCCGAGACCGAGCCCAAGCCCGAGCAGGCCTGGCATGCCGGCTAGACCAAACTGGGCCAAGGTGGTCGGATCGAGGAACTGTTGGGGTGGCGCGATCGGCGGAGGGGCGACACCGAGGCCGAGCGCATGGGCATAGACGCTCGATGCGACCTGCTCGCCGAGCTTGACGAGATACTGGTTCCACTGGGAGAGCTCCTCGGCCGAGCGCGGGTCGGGGAGGGGCAGGGCCGGGACGCCACTGGACAGGGCCGGGTTGGCGTTGGGATGGAGCGCGAGCGACGGATGGGTCGCGCCGAGCGGAGGAAACCCGAGGGACGACAGTGACGAGAGCCGTTCGGCCATTTCTGGAACAACGTTAGATGGATACGTAAGCGGGGCAAGTGCACTTACGGGCGTCGTAAGTCGGCTGGAACTTGCGTTTCTTGGCGTCGGTCCAGAAATCATCCGAGGGGCTGGAAGGATCGCTGCCGTTGCCGTCACGTGCACGCTTGCCCAGAGCGGGGGTCTCCCAGCCGTAGCCAATGTCGGCATGCGGGGGCATGGGCGAGATACGTGCCGAGGCTGGATTGATCGTCAGAGCCGGCCCGATAAGATACAGGAGGCGACATACCTGGGGTGAGGGCCTCGTCTGTCGAACGGGGCGAGACGCTGCCGAGTTCGTTGGTGAGCCCGGGGCCGTACTGGCCGTGGTGCTGGCCGCCCGCAAAGCTGGCGAGCGTAGGACTGCGGGCATGCTCGCGTGTCGCAGTGGCCCCAGCGAGATACGCAAGGTTGGCAGCGCCACCCAGACCAGCTAGGGACGGATGCAGCGCATGGAGATCGAGTCCCCGGGGCGGAGCGGCGTTGGGGGCCTGTGCACGGACACGCTCGACGTATGACTCGTCGTGGACGGTGATGGCCTTGGAGTGCCGGTGGGCGAGATGGTGCTCCTCGGTGTGGATCTTTTCGTGCTTTTTGAGATCCTGTGGGCGCTTAAATGGCTTGCTGCATATCTCGCAGACGTGGGGCTTGAGCGGGGTGTGGACACGCAGATGCGAGGTGATGTGGTCGCGCTTGGCGCACGTCGCGCCGCAGCCCTTCCACTTGCAGGTGAGGCAGAGGTTGTTGGTCGACTTGCGGCCGATGTGGTCGTTGCACAGGTGGATGTAGAGCAGCTCGGGATCGGCGGCGACCCTGTCGCAGCCCTCCCAGAGACACTGGTGGCCGGGTGGCGGCGGCGTCGCGGCGGGGGCGGTCGTGGGAGCGGCGGCGGGCGGGGGCGAGGCGGAGTCGGGCATAAATGCGAACGGGTAGGTGTATGCCGCAAGAGGGTGGGGGAGCGTTCGATTGGCGAACATCGGTGACGGCTGCCGCTTATATAGTCCGAACGAGTGATCAGGGGCTGGGACTTGGCACTCGTCCCGCGCTCTCGAATGCCAAGCCCTTATGAAGCCCCCCCAATTTCCAACGCGCGACGCCAGCCCACGTCGCTGGGTCCCGCCGCACCCCCCAGCCACCGCACCCCGGGTCCTCCGCAGCAGCCGGTCGCCGCCAATTATACACCCTCCCGTGCGTCATCCGGCTCCTCTGTCACGCCGCTTAGCTCATCCCTCTCGATGCCGCCGGGCTTGGTCTGAGTCCCAGCCGCCGATCCAGGCTCGGACCTTGGCCCGCCTTGACATCCTGCGCCAGAACGCATACACCCCACCCGTCGCCGGCCTGAAATACATCACACGGCCCCGAATTGCCTCGGCTGCTTTTATTAGACGCGCCGGCCAGAAATAAACTGCCAGCGGTTGCCTTATCTGCCCCAGGAACGTTGTCGCTACCCGATATGCCGGAATCCTCCATCACGCTGTTCAGGAAAATCCCTTTACGCCCCGATCACCTTGGCCAAGCATATGCCACACAGCCAATCGGTTGCATCATCGTCGCATGCGTCTTGAAATCTCGGCACCATTACAGCACTGTCCGGACATTGCTCGGTGCACCATCACGAGGAAGATACCAGCCAAGAGTAATAATAGCACTCAATGGCACATCCAGAACTCCCGCCCATCACCTCTACTCAACTGCGCAAACGTGTATTCACCCACGTCTCGGTCTTTCGCCTGCCTGTCAACGATCTCGAACAGGTGCGCCCCTGGCTCCCTTTTCCATTCAAACCCCGGGCTCATTTCGTGGCCGATTTTTTTATAGATTGAAAATACGGACAATGACAGGCTGTCGTTTATGGGCCGTGCAGCGCTAGACTACGTCTTGTCGGCCTCGACTCCCGTTCTCGACGTCGATGCACAACTCGCGTCGCTCGCCCGGTCGTATGATCTGGTCAGGCATCTGCATACCGGATGGCGCGATCAAGACCCGGCTCCACGCGCCACCGAGACCCAACTGATGGAGGCCTATGTGGGTGCGCTCGTCCTCGAAAACGAGCAAGTCGGCATGAAGTTTGCGAGAGAGCTTGTCGTTGCCATGGGCGGCCAAATTACATCGGTGGCCCCAGAGAGACCTGTGCATGAAGATCAAGAGCCGACTCGACTATTCGGTCCAGAAGCGACTGGCCGACTGCACAATCTAGCCGCCCGACATCACATCACACTCTCCTGGGACGATCGAGTCCAGGGGCCCCAGCACGCCCAGCAGTGGGAATCAGACCTCTCGCGTACGTTGAGCGCTCAGCCTTGGCGTATCTACCCCTGATACATGATTGACGACGTTGTTCCGCCCAGTTCACGATACCAAGACAAACCAGTCATGGCCCTGCATCGCGCAAGGTTTGGGTCGATCAAGAAAAGTGGCTCGAGCAAACGCAGCGACCAAGGCACTTCTACTTTGGAATGATATCACATCTTAGATCATGATGCCTGATGTTGTGCCAACGCCCCTTCAGTCGTGTTTCCGTGTAGGTGACAAATGGTGTAAGAATAGGGGCGAATATGCCTCTTGGCCAATCGTGTCCAGCCTCGGGCAAATACAAATACATCTATTCATAGACCGCATACAGCGGCCTTTACGTATGCGTGTAACGGTTGTAAAAAAGGGACTGCGCTGGCACAAGAATAATTCTACCTAATGATAGGTTTGACCTGTCCACGGTGACGGGCGCTACGAACGTGTTCCGATCACATTCAATCATATATATACGTGAGTGTGTGTGTGCGCACGACTGTTCTATTTTGACTGCGAGGGTCGACGCCTGCAAGAACGATCAGAGATGATGCCGTGGTCGTGTGTCATGGAATCCGGCCACGACTCTATATCAAGGGGCTAGAGGCTGAATGCGTCTCCGACTCTATCGCATAGGCTGCGGGGCACATGCCAAGGGCCCAGGTCGAGCGCCGTATCAGCCTCCTCATCCAGAATGATCCAGCCTCGACACGGCGCTGCGAAATAGTCCGTCCTCTAAACAGAATGGCCGTGCCAAATTGGACATGCTAAAAACGGCTCGGCATTCGGATCCCTGCATATCATGGCGTAGCCAAGGAATATCGCGTTTTGCGCAGCCAAGGAATCCATCCACCTTCGAGAAGTTCGAGGCGAGGCGTACGGATATAGGCAATGGAAAATCAAGCCGAAGCATCTCGGTCGCAGCGTGGCCGCGAGTCGACCGGGTGGCTAATTTTGCATGGCACAGCACCGGTAACGGTAACGCAAGCCCCTATTCAACCTAAAAAATTCTTCCGTTGGAACATCTTGGCATGACGACCCGAGCGAATGGAAACCGACAAGGCACATATCAGCCAAGGTCGCTTGGCAATTTAGGCTCCAGTACACTATGACTAAGCATTCATTATTGTTACAGATAACAGCACTCAATCGTACCCCTTGCCACTCCTTTGCTTGGCCCGCTTGTTGCCCTTGTTGTGTTTCTTGCCTCTGGTCTCGTCCGCTCTCGTCCCCCCTTGAGCGAGCCGCCCGTCGTCTCCGACCACATTTTGGTGTGGGAATGTCTTGGAACGAATGTACTCTTGGCCTCCCTTTACAAACGCGGACGAGGCGAGCCCGCTCCTATCAAAAAACTCTCGATCAAGCGCACCGCCTGAGCTTGTCGGGCCCGAAGCAGGGTCCACAAACGTGTCTGCGGTTTTGGTGACGCGTGTCGAGGGTGCCATCTTTTTGCCGGCAGCGGCCAGTCGCTCCACAGCAAGCTGACGAGCACGAGCGTTGAACTCGTCATCGTCCAGCCCAGGTGGGGGATGACAGAACAGGAGCTTGCCGGCAACGTAATCTTTGAGAATGTACCGTGCTGCACGGGCTTCGTCCGGCAAGCCTTGGCCAGCTCGAGCAAATCCACGAGCGACTGAGGTGACGTTGAGTGGAGAGAACATGTGAATCCTAAACGGCACTTACTGGCGTAGGACACGAGAAGATCTTCCGCGGTCACTTCGTCATCCTTCCCACCACCTTCTTCTACGCCTCTCCGTCGGATCCTGAGTCCATATGTACCCTCGAGAACACCACGTGGGATGCGACGTACGACCAACCCAACAGGTCCAACGTGCTCTCTCATTTGATCGATCGGCAACACGCCGTCACATACGAGCGCAGCTTTCGTTGTCGCAAATTGAGGAAACACAAGACCGGGGCAATCGCACAGGACAATAGCCGGAGATAGATGAATTGTCTGAAAATGCTTGGTTTTTCCCGGGGTTGAAGAGACCGAGACCTTCTTTTCGCCAAGCAATGCGTTGATCGTGCTCGACTTGCCAACGTTTGGGTACCCGACCAGCCCGACAGTGAGTTTAGTTGGTGCCGGGTTGGTAGGCGTCGCAAATGCTAATTTTGGTGTCAGACAAGAGCCAGTGAACGCGTGGGAGAACTGTACTCGACAGGTCGGGCGCCGAGCTCAGGAAGAGTTCTTCAAGCTCCAACACCGATAGCACGCGTGTTCGAGGGTCGTCGTCCTCGCCTGCGTCGACCGGCAGATGGTGGGCGTCTGTTTCGGTCAAGTCATCGATGGATGTTCGGGGTTGGGGTTCCGGATCTGCGGCCTCAGCCTCGGCGTTGTCTGCTTCGTCCTCGCTTTCGTTTGATGAATCTGATTCGCGCGACTCGCGTGACGCCTCTTCTGCGAGTTGCTTGGCTTCTTGTAATGCCTTGGCGTTTGCTGCCGAAAAAAAAGCATATTGAATGCCTTCTTTCTCAAAATAGTCGGCCCACCCGTGTCTTGCATTCCACATGAGATTCGGAAATTTCGGAAATTGTCAGGCTCACCGTTGATCCACGGTCAAAAGATCCGCCTTGTTCACGAGCAGCAAGCTCCGACGCAATCCTTTGGCTCCCGAGCCTTTCTCTCCATCCGGCCCCTCAATGTCGCTGACATAGGAGTCTAAATCTGCACATCGGAACCGCAGCGGATTACGAGCATCCACGATTTGAACCACGAGGTGAGCACGCTCCAGCACACGCCAAAGTTGTCGCCATACAGCAATGTTGCGCTCAAACGGAGTAAGTAGAAAGTTCTCGGCTTCTTGTAGTCTGTCGGGAAAGCCCGTTTGGCGCGGATCATATATACAGCACGAGATGGCTTACTGAGCAATGTTCCTCCTCCATTCTAAGAATGCTTCTCGCTCTTGGCGTTCGAGCTGCGAGGTCGTGAGATCACGGGTCCAGGAAGGTCTGTATGCATATGAGGATGAGTAAGGAGCAAAGATAAGGTACTCACCGCCTCGGCACGCGGAGACGATCCTTGTTTTGTGCATGCCGTTGAAGGATGGCTTGTTCCTCTTGGGAAGAAAGAAGGTATGGATTGTGCGAGAGCGTGTTGGAGTTTGTGGTTTGAATGATGGTGATATTCTGCCTTTCTGATGTCGGGATAAGTGCAAGATCAGAGTATTCGGGTCAAGACGAACCGGCAGTAAATTCTCGTCCTGCCAATTGAGCCGTATTTAGGAATTCATCCAAGTCTCGCTCCTGTGTAACAGACTGGAGCTGATGGTCTAGTTCTGTAGTGTACTAAGACTTGGTAAGTTCCATGGCTGAGATCGCTGGCAGGATGCGCACCTTGTCTGTGTCTTCCCGCGCGGCGCGGGCATCCTTGGCCTTGCGGTTGATGATTGCGCGGCCAAGACCGACTTGGTTCCGATTGTTCTTTGGAAGGGGCTGTCTCGAAATGAATATAGGTCTTGCTCATGCACGGGGTACATACCATGAGGGGAGCAAAGTGGCTCAGGGATGATGGAGGGGGGTAAATCTTACACAGACTCACGTGAGATGAGATGAACGGGATTGGTCATCCATTCACCACGACGGACCATTTCCGGACCAATGTCTAACACTACACTGTCTTTGCCACCTCATCTACCCGCTATACCCGCGTTGTCCGACAGTGAGTATTCATAAGCTGCGAGAAAATCCTATATGACGCAGTGGCCCAGTCACCACAACCGAGGATGATGTGAAAAATATGGTTGGCCGCGTCTCAACACCCGAAGAGTGAGTCGAGGCAAAATGATATTGCAACAAAAATTAACTTTTGGTAGTACCCCAATTTATATCTGCACAATAGAAGGCATGTAAAGATCAACGTAGTTTCAGGTTTGAACTTACATCTCATCCAGGATGCAACAAGCTCTTCCCTTCGAGGGAAAGGCTGGGGGGCCATAGGAAACGTGATCATGGTTCAGACGATACTACGAACAACGTCCTGACTTGGAATGAATAAATGATGTTATTTAGCTTGCTCTAGACAAGGCAATAAATCTCGGAATAGGTAATTACTATAGAACCAATGCCTCAATTGATCAGGACCTTGTGTGGTGCGCTGCCACAATAATTGAGTCCCACAACCCCCATACAATTGCGAGTCATTTCTTCGTCGGTTTCATGGGTCTGATCACGGGTATTGGGGCTCATTTACTCGCTTCCCCCTATATTATATATTGTTCCTTGTTTGGGGATAATTTACCGCGCGCCAAACTCTCACGTGGGCTCCTTTCAGCTCTGTTGTTAACCGTCATCACACTTGATCTTCGGCATCTGACTACATCTTCTTACTTGTGGCGAGATCAGCATGGTCAATAGCGTCAAGAGGTCTCGTTCTAGTAGCTCACTCCTGGGAAAACAAGACGGGGCCATATCTAGGGACAATTCTTACTACTTTTCGGATGGAAATGCAGTGTTTCTTGTCGGTAGTGTTCTTTTCAAGGTCCGCACGCGCCTTTATTTTGCATGTTTTAAACTAAAATCTCTGGTATCTTTGAAGTTACATTCTTCACTTCTTATGAGAGAGTGCGAAATGTTCGAAAATATGTTTACTCTCCCTCTGAAACATATGCAGTCTGGCCAAGACGGGACTTGTGACGAGCGGCCCATTGTGGTTCCACATGTTGAACCTCAGCCGTTTCGCAATTTTCTGCTCGTGTTCTACGGAAGGTAAGTTTAATGAGAGCTTTCTTCATATTTTGAACTCTCAAACAGCCCAGACCGAGCGATACAGACTACAGGTCCCTGATGATGGATGCCACTGATCCAAACAATCACAATTCCTCCACGTTTCTCAAGCTTATCGATATTGCCGATCTAGCACATCGATTTGTTGCTCCAGAGCTTGAATCTTGGGCTCTTGGACAACTCAAGCAATTCTCATATTCAACAGAAAAGATGTCCAAGTACCATATTGGCCCTGAATACCAACTCAAGCTTCTGCGCTACGCAAATCTGGCTTTGGATGAGGATTTAACTCGCTGGGTTCGTCACTGGATTCGATATCACTACGTCTGGGGAATGGATCCATCTCCTGCTCGGCCTGCGTTTACCATTAAATCCATCGAACGGGTACGAGAACAACTTCTTCGGCTGTTCAAGAAACCAAACTTACGAGAGAGTGATCCCTCGCTCTTTGGATTCACCTTTTGTCTATTGCTCAGCCTAGGTCACGAATTTTGGAGTAAAGCCGCTCTGCTGACTCGTCAAGATCGAATCATATTGTTGTCTGCGCAAGTTCATCTCACTCCGCTTCCAGAGTCCGGATTCTCGTTGAAATGGTTGGACACATACGCGCAGAGGGGCAACCGAGTGCTTAAATCGAGGCACAAGCCATGTGCTCGGTGCCTGATCACCCGAGCTTGGGATGACGCGTTTGGAGGGACTTATAAACAAATGGTCTCCTGCAATACCCCGCTGGCCGGGGTTTCGGCACTCGCACTGTTACCTCACCGGCGGCAGATTTTTGCAGATGCGCTGAAAAAGCTATCTCCTGCCATCTGCAGTGTCAAGTGCCAAGAAACTATTCTCAAGTTTGTCGACCGTAACATTGACGACGTTTTCGCTCAGGCAGCGACGTTTTGGAAAGACGTAGAATGAGTGGTGGGTAATCTCTCCTCATGAAGCATACCGACCTCAATCAGACTTGGGATAGATGCGTTATGTGTATGGGTTTGGCCTTCGATTTTTTGTTCTTGATACATATGGAGGGATCTGGCTTGACAGCGAACACAATTATAGGTTGTAGGCTCTGGCGTTTTATGTTTTCCACTTTATGCGTTCCGTTGTTTGGATCTGTATCTTTAGAGATAATCCCAGAATAGGCAGGAAATTATGCTGTGGCGTTCTTCCCTGCGTGGCGCTTATTAGGGTGGCGTCCGCGCGTCGGTTACATGTGACCGCGTCTTTACCACAACCATCACGCAGGATCACATCATGTCCGAGATGGCTTTTCATACCACTGAAGCCTCGAAACCCCATGACTATAGAGATCCAACGTATCATTTCGAGGATGGCGATTTATTGCTTCTTGTTGATAGCGTTTTGTTCAAAGTAGGACTGCAGTGAGCTTCTCGTGACAAAGCCTGGCTGTTAATTGACCTAGGTGCATTCTTCCTTTCTAGGACGCGAGTGCAAGATGTTTAGGCCTGGAAGTGCCCTGCTGGGGAACTCTCGATCCGTAAATGTGTTTGACATCAAAGCCGAGCAATTCCGGAACTTTTTATTCATGTTCTATGGCACGTAAGTACCCATGATTAGTTGCTGTCAACCTAAATAATGTGAATCCAACAGTCCAACTGATGAAGCATATCGTACATTGATCAGCGAATTCTCTGGTGCAGTCCAGCGTAACATATCCAGTTTCCGTGTCTACCTTGATGTAGCTGAACTCGCCGAGAGATTTGTCGCTCCAAGGCTTCAAAGCTGGGCTCAGTCGCAATTCAAGAAATACCTCCAGTCGGCCGACGAATTTATCTCCCGGTACAACTTTAGTTGGGAGTATCAAATTAGAGTGATACTCTTTGCAAAACGTACAGGAGACCAAGAGATTTTAGCTTCAGTAAGAAGCTTCCTTCAGCTCCACTATCTCTGGGTCTCCAAGGATTCTCCAGTTCAACTTGCAGAAGTACACAACATACGGGTCGATGCGATCAGGGAACGCGCGGTCAAACTATACAAGTATCCGAGTTTGAGGGACGATGATACCGCTATATTCGGGTTTCTCTTCTCTTATATCCTCAGCCTGGGACCGGAATTCGCGGCCATGAGCCCCTCGCTAACTCGAAATGACCGAGTCGCGCTGTTATCGGCCCAGGTGCTCTTGACCCCGCTCCCGGTTTCGGCTTTAGACTTGGGCTGGCTTCACACGTTATCCCCAACGAATCGCAGAGGCGACGCTGGGTCCTTTGAAAGTTGCCCGTCTTGCGATTTGTACCCCGCTTGGGAGGTTGTTTTTGGTGGCGATTACTATCAGCAGCTTCGAGAAAACGCCACACCTCTGTTTGGTATTTCTCAGGTTGCGGGATTACCGTTCAAGCGACTCCAGTTTTCCGATCTGGTTCTCGACCTGGATTTGGCGGGTTGCCCGGAGTCTTGCGGCAAGAGAATCGTGCACTATGTTGATACGTGCGTCCAAAACGTCTTCGTCAGGTTATCTCATTACTGTCGGGATGTACAATGAAATCCTATTGGCATTATCTCAAATGGATGGCGACTCATCACCTCACCACCTCGGCCGGCTGATTAAAAGTTGGATCAGTACCTGAATCTGTTTGTTGGCCCGCGGGTATTGATGTTCTAGAACGGCGGTTGGTCGGAGACTTGTCCGTGCATTCCCGAGCCCCGCGTGTTTATGACATTCTGGATGTTATGGTCCGCAAAGACGAGGCCGTGAATCAAGTGTATGCGTTCCTATCGAGCCGGGAGATCAGTTTGATAATCGCTGCAAGACTGACTTTGTACCCATGGGGTAGTACATTTGCCAGCAGCCGTATTTGCTCGGCGCATTCCGTCCTTCTGGTTCTTTCTGGACGTTCAATTGGGGCCAAAGAATTTGGGGCATATGCCCAGTATGGCTCGAGAAACCTCACGTGACTGCAGGGGCTCCGAAGATCAGTGATGATCTTCACTCGTTTTAAGGTCAAACTCGACATCGTTTGAGCCCTTGAGCTCGACCGTCCGCAACGCGCCCTACGCCCCTCTCACGCGTCTCACGGCAGGTGAACCCCGTCCACGAGGCGATGGACTTGCTCGCTAACGTCGTTTCATCTCACAGGCGCATCCGCGGCAACGTGTTCGAGAACTGCGAATCGCCCCCGCAGATCTCGCCTTGACCGTCCAGGTGAGCTCGAGCCGAATGATGGCGTGCAATCCTGCAGTGTTTAATCTGGGGGCTTTGCACGCGTCGTTTTGTTCAGTTTTTTGATTCGGATAACTAACTCGCTTTCATCTGACCCGAATCAATCGATTCGGGTCACGCTAGCATATTCTGTGATAAGAAAGGTTAGCTAGTCGATTCGATTTTCTGCATACAGATATTTACTTGCTCCTGAAACGCTCAGTCACCGTGCAGCATGTCATCCACCGCCGATCGCACAGCGGCGGACCACGCGTTTGTTACCCTCATAACTTCCGATGCCTACCTCCCTGGTGCGCTCGCGCAATCCGCTGCTCTCAACGACCTTCATCCAACACGGCGTGGAGGTACATATTTTCGATTACATCTATACCCACGTATCAATCCTTGATTAGGACCATTTCCAAAGTCGGCTGAGCTCGAGGAGGAATCCGACCCGGTCCCTTTCACCACTGTTTGCCTCGTAACACCCGAAACCGTATCGATTGAAACGATAAAGCAGCTTCGTCGCACGTTCGATCTTGTCATTGGTGTAGAAGTCATTGAAGGAGATAAGGACGCCGAAGAGATTAAACTCCTGGGTGCGTCGGTCCGCATATCAAGATGGATAACATTATCTAACTAATAATTTGATGTGATTTTGGTCTTGCTTTGTCTCGGTTACTCCTCGGGGATTCTGTTTGTCATTCCCTTCATGCAGGTCGCCCCGATCTCCACCAAACCTTCACAAAGCTGCATGTCTTGCGGCTTATTCAATTTGCCTCGGTGGTCTTTCTCGATGCCGATGTTTTACCTCTTCGGCCTATGTCTCATTTGCTCAACATGGTTTCTTCCTGGTCTGATGACTACTTTGGAGGAGACGGCGGAGACAAAACGCCAACCGCAACCACACCCGGAATCGCCAGCTCAGGCGCCACTCCGTTCCTGACCGATTCCTCAAAATTGGGCCGTAACCCCCATCGCCTACATAATCCCGAGTTCCCGTGCCCCGTGAGTGCGGCTCCTGATAGCGGATGGCCGGATATATTCAACTCTGGGGTGATTGTTCTGGCCCCTCCTGGCGAGCGGGGTTTTAAAGAAGCAATGGGCTTGAGGAGTTGGGATGGTGGTGATCAAGGCACGCTCAATGAGTGGGCTGGAAGTCAATCTGGTCTGAGCAGCCAGGGAACTGGAGGCTCTGGATGGAATCGCCTGAGCTTCAAGTACAACGTCACCCCAACTGCAGCTTATACGTATGTACTAGGGCATGTTGGAGCCGGCCCGTCGCTGACTTTCCGCATATAGGTACGCTCCTGCCTACGCCAAGTTCGGAACTGCGATCCATGCCGTGCATTTCATCGGAACCGGCAAGCCATGGTCTGGCCTTCCTTTCCGGGCTCCCTTCATCTCAAGTAGTGGTCGCTCGGCAGGCAAATATGTTATAGGTGGCTATGGGTCAAGCCCTGAATCGAAAGACACCGCGTACGGCTACCATGCGCTAGTCGATCGATGGTTCGCGGTATACGACGCGCATTATCGTGTCGAAGATTCAACTGCCAAGAGCGAATTCGAGGTGCGGCATTATGAAAGTGTATGGGAAGGCGACAATATTAAAGTGGAATTCACGGCCTACGATGGCGGCGCGGATTCCGGGGCACAGATTAACACCGTCGCGACCCAGAACAACCAATACCCTCACGTCATTCCGCCATTCACATACCATGTCGCTACTTACACCACTCCAACCGGGTTGCCGCCTTCTTCAACGTCTGCAGCCACTCTTGAGGAGCTACGCCGCCTGGCTCTTCAAGGTACTGGAGGTGCAGATGCGGCGCGAACCGGAGAGGGTGCATATGTTAGCTTGCCACTTGATGGGCGAATTAGCTTGATGCGTCCCCAGATTCCGGATCCCGTGCCTGTGTTCCTTCAGCGGCACCGCGAGCCCGAACCAGAGCCTGAACCGGAGCCGAAGTACGATCATGAAGCCCACCACCAGACTCATCATTACGAGCCACCCCAAGAGACTCACTACCACGAGCAGCATCATGACCACCATCATCACGAGCATCACCATGACCAACACCATCACGAGCAGCATCACGAGCAGTATCACGAGCAGCATCATGAGCAGCATCATGAGCAGCATCACGAGCAGCATCACGAGCAGCATCACGAGCAGCATCACGAGCAGCATCACGAGCAGCATCACGAGCATCACCATCACGAGCACCACCACGAAACTCATCATTACGAGCCGCCGCGCCCAGCTTCTCCCCCTTTGATCACCTGGAATCCCGCTGTGGAGCCGCCGCCTAATACTGCGCCACCGCAACAGCACTTCGAAGTTACCTATGTTCATAATCAATGGGATATGCCGCACCAAGATTCCTCTCAGTTCTTCCAGCCTCCCCCACCAGCAAATATTCCTCAACAACTCATCCAGGAAGGCCATTATTCTAATCTGACGGCAAATGGAACCCAGCCCGAGCCAGCGCCCGTCAAACCTATATTCCCTTGGGAGGAAATCCAGCGTCCAGCCCCTGAAAGGACATTCCCCGATAGCCTTCCTCTCACTCCCCCTTCCCCGCCTGAGCCCGAGCCCGAGCCTGAGCCTGAGCCCGCACCAACGGCGACTCGAGTTTTCCCTCCCGAACAGCCTGCGGCCCCTACGCGTGAACTTGGAACGATTTATTCGAACGCCTGGGACAATATTCCTAGCATTCAGCGCTACGCGTCTCGTCTGATGGGCATCAAACCACCACCACAAGCTGCTCCAGCACCCCCTCCCGAGCCACCCAAGACCGAGAAGGAGTGGTCGTGGGAGCGAAATCGTGGGGAAGCAGACGAATCAAGCCGAGATGGCGATGATGAGGACGATGACGAAGAGGATGAGGATGAGAAACAGGAGAAGCAGGAAAAAGCCAAGACTGTAGCAAGCATTGGAGGTGCTCAAGAGACCGGACTTGTTGGAAATGGAACAAACGGAACTCCTCGACCCAAGATAGGCTCTCGTACCGCGTCTCGTTCTTCTGGATCTCGTTCAGGATCATTTTCAAGGAGCTGTGAGTGCGGCTCGAAATACGCATATATAGTATACTAACATTTTATGGCCAGCTGTGACTACTGGAGCATCACCAATTATCCAAACGCTCAAATCATCCCCAGCTGGTCGCAGTGGCAACTCTGCGCTTAGAGGCTACGGAGCATACTTGGCCGAGAAACGAAAATCTCAAGGTGCGCTGGAAGATCATATGGACGCTCATAGCCGAGTTGCCATGTTTGGTGCCGGTACACCCGTCTTCATGTCCCCGCTCGGGATCGAACACCAGTTGCCCGGGCTGATTTGGGCACCTGCGTCCGATGTAGTCGATACCGTTGGAGGAGACGAAGCGTCATTGCCAAGTCTGGCTGAGCCATCGTTCGAGTTTACTCGTCCATCTCATATCATCCTGCCAGCTCTGACTTCGCTCTCGGTTGCCGGCACCCTTGGCTCAACTCTGGATGTCTTGTCTCATACAAGAACTATGTCATCTGAAAACGACCTGACTGACGATTCGTCGCTCCCACCGTCTCCAGGTGCATCTCCCCCGTCTGACCTCGCAGCCAGCCCTCCACCACCTCCAGCACGTACGTTTGATGAAGCCCGCAGTGTCGATAACTTCAAGCGTGATTCACAAGAAGTACTGGCGCGTTTCTTGCGGATCGGCTCATGGGGCGGAGACACTCCTTGAGCTATTCGCTGGCTGATGAGATTAACGGCGTTTTCGCGCTGGGAAGATATGGTTTGTCATGTGCTCTGCTTTCCTTTCCATTCGGTTTATTCCAGATGTTCTGTGTACCAACGAGTTAAACCCTAGACGTATCCGCAATTTTGTTCGAATGCTCTTTATCTCACTATAGACTTTGCCCTCTCCTTTCCTATCCAATTTGAAGACGTACGCAATGTGTACCCTGAAATCTGATCACTTCGAATGCCCCCATAATGGGATGCGGGAATTTCCTTGGATGTATGCGCCACAAGATGGTCCTAGGAAGTACCAGCAAACGGAATGAGGGTATAAATTTAGTAAATTGATTCGCACCGATAAATTTATCATGTTCTTAATACATAGTGGAGGAAACCCTAATTAGAATAATAGAATTGCAACGTAATAAAGAGCAAGCGTACAACATCGCGAGCAACGCACAGAGCGCAACCCAAAACCAACCCGAGAATGTGGGCGACCCCAAACGGGCAACAGAACGAAACAGTCTAGCGCGTATCATATAGCAATTCACGTGTGCGTCGGACTATGGTCTACGCCGAAAGTTGGTCCAGTTGAAGCTGGGCGTCAATATCCCGATCCGTCCACACAGTTCGACGTTTGGGGTCGAAATCAGCGCCAAATCCCTCAAATACCTGTCGCTCTTCCTCACGATGCTCAGCCATATGCCGGAGTACCTCTGCAGAATTTTCCGAGCTGAACCCCTTCTTTCGTCCTGACCTCTCAATTAGTCCTCCAGGTTTGCTGTACTTGCGATCACAACAACGCATTCCAAAAGGATTTATCCACTGGCAAACTAAGTCCGAGTTTCTGGTTTTAGAGGGCCATTTATTGAGGGCACAGAATGCTTCGGAGGGTTGTTTGAAATGTCGAGTGAGCAGGCGGGCTAGATGACCCCGATCCTTCACAAGTTTTTCGAGGTTCTTTGAAGCAGGCTGAGTCGGCATTTCGTGTCGACGAGAACCGGAAGACTCGACTGAAGTGGCGGAGTCTGGGGATGTATGCCGAGACAAGGGTGCACTGGTCGCAGATGACGAAGTGGAACTGCTCGTATACCCATTAACCCGAGATCCATCAGTCAGTTTCGCCACTTTGGTATATGTGCGTCTGGGAGACATCTTATAGGGGTGCGCCCTGACGTGTGAGGAAAGGAGACCAGGTACATTCCAACACGAGTTCCGGCCCATGAGGTTAGTGGGCCGCACATGGGTTGCCACAGATTGCACGTTTCTGGAGTTAGACAATCCCCTGTCAGGCTTGGGGGCGGGCTCGTGAGCTGGGCGGCGATGTGACAGCCGAGATTTGTACTCGGTAGAGTATGATATATTCAAATTCATGTCTTGAATAGAATCTTATTTACGGGGATTTGAGTAATACGCACACATTGCTATTGCAACCACTCTTACCGTTTCTACTTGGAATACCCAGAGGGATCGCGTAGTTCGCCATCGTTATGGCTGGGATTGTGGAGGCTATGAGCGATTCATGAACATTATGATATATAAAGGATAGAACGAGGAAGGCTAACTTTGTCCATCCTTCTCTAGCTCCGTGGATAGTTGGGTTGTGGGAACGTTCAGGAAAGCCCGTTCAAGGGGGTTCATCGAGCTAAAGCCATCGGGAGAGTCGGTAGTTCCTGGAGCTGAAATGGGGCTGGGTCAAAGGCCTCGTAATCCTTGCATTTAACGAGACTTACGAAAAGAGCTCGTCGAAGGTTGGTCTTCCCTCTCCACTCCCATCAAATTGAACCATGAAGGATTGACGTATTCTGTAGAGTGCCATGATCGAATAAGATAGATGGATAACTACAATAAATGGGTTTAATACCTTTTTCAGACAGCTTCGGGCCGTTGTACCCAGACATGTCTTCAGTGACATGCTGAGCTAAAGCAGGACTGGTGTTAGGTGCACGGATCTACAGTGTTATGGTTTTGCTCACACTTCAGAAGCTCCGAATACTGGTCAAACCCACCAAACAGTTTATCTATCTCGGTCATAGATTAGTAGCAGCAACCCTAGGTCAGGCCAGTGACTCACCGAATAGCAAGGATCAAAATCTCCTGGCATACACTTTGTGGTGGTTGAAAGAATTCCCGGGGTATCTATCAACGCCACCCCATTAAAATTAGCCCAGCCGTCCGAGCCAACGCATGAAAGGACTTACCTTGGTAGATTATAGAGTCTGGGAATGTCTGGGAATGTTCGTTGGTGGGCGTGGGCTGAAGCGGGGATGACCATTCGCTAAGGCTCATGCTTGGCTCTGAAACACCAATCAGCATGATGATGATGTGTGGATTGAACCAACCATATGACTTGCCTAGTGGGGAGGGATGGTGCTCGCTGTGGCTGGCGATACCATCAATTCCATAATCCGAAAGGATATATGGAGCGACAGTTGAGCCATATAAAGTTGCGTCCGCGCCTTGATGATAGCTGGAATTGTATGCGTTGTACTGAGGGACGAAACAACCACTAGAGGGGGGGATCATGGTGGAGGGGTCGATGGTAGAAAGATACGAGTGAGGATGGGCGACCAGCGCGGGTATAAGAAGGAACCCAGAGCTCTTCCGGAACAGAGTGCAATCAGGGCGTAGGTGGCTACTGGAGCTTGAGGCACACAAACGCCTTATACTACAGGCTGTGAGCTCTATCCGACTGGGTGGTATTGTTGTGGCATGGTTACTGCCATATCCCTTGTGGGTCTAGCACAGAGACATCCGGCGCCGCGGAGTCATACTAAAACCTCGAACTCCCCAGTGTCGAATCCCGGATATAGTTAAAAGAGGTGCCGACAGAATTTTTCTCTATATCAATCGATGAGTGAACGGCTACTGAATCTCCAGAGCCTCCGGATATAGAATTTCAGTCAGAAAATATCGCTCAGGCGTAGGGTTTACGCTTGGACCTCGGCTTGCGACAAGGTTTAGCCAGAACTTGTAATAGCCTCGAAAGATAAATGCACATAGTAAGAGCCTCTGTACAAACCTTTACTGAGCAAGTCAAGGCGCATACAGGATATGTTGTAATGGCTTACCGGGGCTCCCCCCAAGAGTCAAGAGGAGACCCTCACTCTGATTGGCCGTTTGAGAACAATAGCCAGGAAAACCAAAGCGGCGCGGGCAAAACAAAAGGCGACTACCGAGTCAAAGCGACGCATATCTTTCCTCCCTCGCTTCAATCTACCCACACCCCCGCCCGCAGGAGACTATTTCGTTCTACCGCGTTGTACCAGTGTTCCGATTCAGACTCCGATGCTGCCGCCCCCCACCCGCAGACATACGGTTTGGGAGAGCTAGTCAATTTGGGTATATTGCATGGTCCAAGAACTTATCGAGATCAGCGTGGATGAACGGAACGTGGGATGATGCTATGCTCTGAATCTGTGGGGTCCGCGGACTGTGTTATTTGGCCGGAAAACGAGGGAGCCCATATGATACTCAAGGATTGGAAGGGGAGTCTATCAGAAGGTTTAATCGGATAGGAGTATCGCATATTTCAGAGGGGAGAGCGCCCAAGCGTAAGTGTTTTTTTGGGCACACGTGCTTGGGGGTAACTGAATGCTGAACATACAGAGTTAGTTGGTGGGATATTTTAAGTACTTCATCTCTGTTGGGAAGCAAAAGAAGAATAAATTATGTAGGGCCTTTGGGAGAATTGACTATTGATCCCCAGGTGTAATGAGGTGGCTCGAAGCAACCTGGCGTTTGGCTTCGACCAGTGATCACGTGGGCGTTACAACTAAAACGGGTGATTTGATCGGCTTTAGGTCATGTCCCCGAGATGAAACGCTGGCTAACCGGTCACCCGTTGACCAGCGTGACGAATCGTGACTTGCTGCTGTTTACACCATAAAAAACTACATTCTGCTACAGAAATACCTATACCTACATACATACTTCAATCGAACCCAGAGGAAGAAACAGATGAACATAACAGCGAGATTACAAAACGACCAACAGGTTGGGCGATTCAAGCCTAGTGACTATCAAAGGGAAAAAATAAATCAAGATCCACTGCTCTCTTTTGCCGGCTGCTCTTCTTCAACAGGGGGATACACCGAAGGGTACATTGGTGGGAATCCGGCTCCATTGGAAGGGTTGGGCGTCGCCTCGCTGGTCCCTTCCGCACTGGGACCATCTTTTCGTGGTTCTTCTCCGTTTGGAGCGGGCGTGGCTTCCTGAGGAACATTGAATTGCGAGAATCCCGATGTAGAAGGAGGAGGATTGGGAGGTGTGGTTGTATACTGGGGTGTGCCTGTGTGTTCACTAGCAGCGATAAAGGGGCTCCCGGTAAACTGGGAATAATCAGCTTGTTGAGCGGTAAAGTCTGTGGAAGTGTTGGCCTGTTGGGTGAATTCTGCCGAGCTCGTAGATGGCTGAGCAAATTCTGTCGAGGCGGGCGCGTCATCTTGGTCTTGATCTGGGTCAGCTTCGCCATCCGCATCTGCGCTTGGTCCAAAATCAGCAGGATTGGCGTTGATGTTGCCTGCTTCGTATTCTTTCACCCAGTTTTTGAAGGACGCTGATCGCTTGTTAATACCGAGGGGTTGGTAGTTTTGGAAAGGCAAAGAACCTACTTGCGAATGCATGTGCGACCCAGCTCTGCCTTCCCCGATCCGGCCGTGTCTCTTTTGCCCATCTTCTAACTAGCGTTGCTTGTTCCCGCTCGGTTGGTGCTGGGTGTGCAGTCATGAAATTGTACAGCGCGATATTCTCTTCGAGCGACCACGGGCGGTTGGGCTGTCTCGGTGGTCGAGGTGTGCGCTTTTTGATAACCCCTTGGCCGGGACCTCCTTGTGGTGTGGTAGTCGATTCGTAGTACGAATATGGGACAGAGATGGTCGCGGATGGAGGTGGTGGGTAGTATCCAGGTACTAGCGGGTAGGCGGGGTTGTATGTGTAGGAGATTGGCGCGGGTGGCGGTTGTGCAAGGTTCGTTGAAGCGTCGGTGCGAGGTTGTTTGGCGGCAGGTGGGTTGGTGCCATGGGTGGTATCGAACTGGTCTCCTTCAGCGGGACGTTTCCGTGCTGGCACTGGAGGTCCTCGGCCAAGTCTGCATCCTATTCGCCAGAGCCCGAATAAATAAAGCATCAAGTCATAAAGAGTATGTCCACTCACCTCCCCAGTCACCCGCAATTACAATTCTCCCTGCTGCAACGCACATATGCAACCATTCTGGCCGGAGCACACGCTTGTCGGGCCGGTCGCCGTAGCCGTCGATGGTGTCTTGCCCATCGCTGCTCATGGGGTCGACGATGAGAAAGACCGACTGGCGCATGGTCTGAGCGAGCTCCCCGCCGCCGGCGGTGACGGTCTGGGCGAGCATGTCCCGTGTGCTGAGGTCCTTGTGGAGGAAGATGGGGATAGGCTCGCCGAGGTGGTCGGCAAAAACTATGGACAAGTGAGTGAGGGAAAATCAGATAAACGGGTGTATCTACCATATGGGTCTGGCACATTTGGACGACGAGCGGGCGGACGATCAAACACTGGGAATGGCATGATCGGTCCTAGAGGGAATCGCGTTGCCTCGATGTGGTTATTCCCCAGCTGGCATGGACATCACCCGGGCACGTCACACCCCGGAACCGGATCCAAACGGCATGAGCACGTGATCGTCAACAAGCCATCTCCCATTCGGCCAGAGGCCCAGCAGCAACAGCTACGGCCGGCCCCGCGCTCCATGACCGACCCTGCCTCGTATCTCAGGAGACAATGTACATGCGTACTGGAGGATTCGCGCTCAAGGATGGGCACGTGATACAATCGCACAAGCGCCGAATCACGCATCAGCGGTTAACCACGATGGAGACCGCCACCCCGCTCCTCGATGAAAACGCACCGTGAGTGTGTGTGTCGAACATAGACATTTCATTTGACCATAAGTTTTGTAGTACCCGCCACTCGCAGTATAACCTCACGCGGAGCGAATGGAGTAGCGCCCTGGCAAATCGACTCCTCTACTCGCGTGCCTATGTCGTCCTCTATCTAGGCATGGCAGCGCTCTCGGCTGCGACCGTCGCTCTTTCTCTAAGTGACGGCTGCCCAGGCACCTCGTTCTACGTCTTGGAAATCATTGTCAACAGCGCCATGATCGCCGAAGTCACGATCCGGTTCCTCGCGTTTGGTCGGGTGCGCCGCACTTTTTTCCCTAATCCTTTTTCGTCCTTTCCTAACCCGCCTACAGCAATTTTGGAAATCGCCTTTCAACGTCCTCGACCTGCTCCTCACAGTTCTGTGCATCGCCACACTTCTGGTCCTCGTCCTCGCCGGCTGCGGCTCCACCTCGAAAGAAGAAGAGCTCCTCGACACCCTCCTCCTCGTCTTCCGCAACGTCATGCAATTCGGCCGTTTGGCAGCCGTCATGCGTCAATCTGGCCAATCACTCTTTGCCCGCCCCCGCGCGATCGACCTTTCGCTGCCCACGCATCATGAAAGAGGTCAGACGTCGACGAGGCTGGATATCGATCTCGACGACGATGATATTCCAGATTGGGGTTCTGGAAGGATAGGAGGCGGGGGGAGGGGAGACATTGTATTCGATGCAGGCCCGAATGGGTGGGCCGACACGCACCAGCAGCCTCCTGCAAGGAAGCCGAACCCGAATATCGGGATAAACAGGGGCGATCCGGGCGAGTCTGAGGATTTATGGGCGAGCTTATAACTGGATGGGGACGAAAATATCTGCAAGGAGATTTACAGTACGGACAGGTGTGCGTCTACTGGCTATGGATTTGCCTTTTTGTGAGTTTGTCTTATAATCGACGTAATGTTGCCGACGCCGAGCGGTTATCTGCTCCGACTGTCCGAAATAGATGTTTGTTGTCTTATCTTGCAGTAATAAGAAATGAGGGATGGTGCATCGAAGGATGCCTGTTGGTAGACCAAGACAATCACGGGCGCTGTAGTAGTATAAATTATTGGTATTGCATGGCATATAGATGAGGCTCAAAACTGATAGAATGGCTACAGGTTAAAATACAGCAGGTTACAGTCGCCGATAATAAATAGGAGCAAATTCAGAGATAAATTAAGGCTTGAACGAAAAACGCCCTACAAAGCGACGGTAGTTTTCACTACCCGAAGAGCCAAGGCCATTTGTTGACCGCCAACAAGGGCCCGATTGTTGCCTGTTGTTGCAGAGGTTGATCGCCGGGCTGAGCCGGCTGTGTTTGAGGAAAAGTATTCAGGTGCCAAGAGGCTTTTGGGGAATGGATCGGACGTCGATGGAACCCATCGCAAAGCGCCAGTACCAAACATGGTACCCAATGAGTCGTAGCCATTGGTAAAAGCGACTCGAGAATGCCTGTAGTTACGAGGGATCGTCCGTTTTTTTCGTGCGTCGGGACATAGACGCTTTTGTGAGTACTGCAAAAGTCGGGTGGTAGCATTTGGCTGCAGAGTTGAGAGTGCGGGTAGTCAACTCCGGGGTGCCTGTTGTTGCAGCGAGTTGCCCTTTTTCGAAGAAGGCTTTTGGATGGATTAACTGGACTAGATGTAAAAACCTATATTGTCAGGTACGGTGAGCGGCGAATCACAAAAACCAACTCACGGAGTAATGAAAATCAGACCAATAGATAGGAGTCGAATCGAAAAAATAGCGGATAAATATGAATACATCGAGCCGGATAAATAGGAGGATAAATAAATAACATAAGTTATGATCTGATTGTTGTGAATCATGATCTTTCGGGTGTAGTCGTTCCAGCTCATCCATCAGCAGGGGAGCGTACAAAGGGATGTTACATCTGTGTACCGGTTAGAGCAGCCCCACGTACGAAGGATGGTCATCTGCTCACCGATAGCAAATGAGGTCTAGGCGAACGAAGAGCAGATAAATAGCGTAGCATAAGAATAATTTAGGACCGAAGATAAGATATTCTATAAAGTGAAGTGTGTGGCATAGTGTGTCGAAGGGGGTATATGCGCTGTCTAAATGGGTATAGGAATGGTCTAAATAGGTATATGGGTCGTCTAGAATGTTATACACTTGGTGAACGGTTAGTAAAGTGAAGAATAGAAAAAGACCTCAACTTGGCTCACCAAAGTTAATAAATAACTAAAGCTGCGAGGCACCTAAGAAGAGTCGAACTGCCTGACCAACCTCGCTCTTCCCACCCACCCCTTATATACTCGTGCCAATCGGAGTGGTGGACTGGCAGACCCCGATCCATCAACGTCCCAGCCACCGACTCAGATTGGTCCCTAACTTCCAAGCTCACGCCTCGTGTCGTCAAGGCTTTGTAGTGCATCGCTATAGTTCCAACTAGAAAGGCCTGAAATCTGAGGCTTGGGCCATGGCGTTGTGGTGCCCGCAGGGAATTGCCGCCCGTCGTCATGGCTATCGGAATATGGGCTGGCGCAAGTAAACATAAATAGGTCACTCGCCATGTGTTGTGATTTAGAGTTTACGGCAGCCCGTCGGGCAATCGTAGGTAAAAAGTGATAAATTACGGTAAAGCTACAAGGTCAAATGCACAGCTCCCGAAGTCATAATTATTGGGTCCTTCCACTATGATGTTCCAGGTACGGGTGGAGCATTCCCATCCAGCACTTTCATACCTTCACCTGGGGGGCCCGCCGACACGTGTTGTACGGGTGGACGCGGTGTGGGATGAAAAGGTGGTAGCGCTTGATGGAGCGTACCGCCCTGCGGTTGTGCTTGAGTGGTAAGGGCCGGATGCTCAGGTTGGGATGTGGCGGCAGAACTTTGGATATTCGGGCTCGCCACCGAGGTGGGAGCTGCGGTATTAGGGAGCGGGACGGAACTCGAAGGAGCAGCATTACCAATATTTGAGGCCACGGCTGGCATTGAGGCACTGGGAATAGGTTGATTGGATGCGCTTGCTGTAGGCAAAGCAGCCACTGTCGTCATAGGTTGAGTAGATGCGGGACGTCGAGTTGTCGAGGGAGTTGGACCCTTCTCTTTCTCCTTTGCCTTGCCTTTAGTGGTTGGAGTTGATGTCCCACTTTCACCGGCGTTGGTTCGTCGTTTCTTCGTAGCCCCGCCAGCAGAGTCTTCCGCGCGACGAGATTGCGCCGAAGTTGAAGGCTTGGGAATCGTAGACGGGAGAAGAACGGATTGTGCGCTCGGATTTTTCTACGCAACCAAGTCAGTATAATTGGAATGACGAGGATTCATCGTTCAGCTTACTGCTTTGAGATCCTCCCATAACGAGCCGGGAGTAATGCGGTATTGTAGGTAGGCTCTTGCAGGGACGTTCGCTATCTAGGATACAAGTTGAATGTTCCGTAATTTGCCGAATGAAATCACTTACTACTTCCGCTAGCACGCTTTGCGCAGCGCCCGGGCTAACGGTCGTGCACGTTCGCGACAACGCCGTCCAAACTCCGGCCGGGGCGGCAACAAATCG
Organism: Ceratorhiza oryzae-sativae; assembly: GCA_030998015.1. Lineage (NCBI taxonomy): Eukaryota > Fungi > Basidiomycota > Agaricomycetes > Cantharellales > Ceratobasidiaceae > Ceratorhiza > Ceratorhiza oryzae-sativae. The sequence goes on from JARWMV010000250.1 coordinate 451,825, forward strand.
GATTGTGAGTGGGTGTGCGGGCTTGGATCGAGCAGCTGCACCATTGGGGCCGATGCTTCCACTCGGAACGTATGCGTCAAACGGGTAGAAGGTCGAGAGGAGAACATCTCCGTTTGTCGTCTTTTCGAGTAGAACATACTCGGACGGGAGTAGCCATCGATCAATTGGACGTTCTGCGAACTCGAGCAAGATCGCAGTTGTGGGAATCGCCGGGGTCGTGGGAGCGCGATTCACAGGAGCTGTAGGTGCAGGAGCACTTCGCGCTCCAGTCGTGGGTGTAGAAAGAGGTGCGGGACTCGATGTGGGTAAGTGCGTAGAGGCGGGCGCAGCGGCAGCGGTGGGTCCTGGTACAGACGTAGGTGCAACCGCGGGAGTAGGTTTAGGCGCAGATTGATGAGACGCAGCCGGAGTTGAAGCGGCTGCGCTTGATGTTGATGCAATTGCGCTTGATGTTCCTACGGCCGGCACGGTTTGATTCGGGTATGTTCCCGCTTCAATTGATTTGATCGTCGCACCCAACACGCGAAGTTGAGGGACACTTGCTCTACCTTGCGCAGCAAGTTGGAGGATTGCGTGTAGCTCCGGGTCCTTAGCGGCGGCTGCAAGTACCTAAGAATAAAAAGAAAAGTATCGGCAAGTAACTTTAGATGAGAGAGATTGTGGGTTCACGACGGGGGAAGCTTACTTTTGCGTGAAGCTCGTGCGAGACGGTGATTGGCCCCCCAGGCTGCGGTTGCGAGGAAGCTGGGGCTGCGGATGATGCAGGAGTTGGAGCGGAGGTAGGGGCTGGCACGGTTTTGGGTGCTGCGGTTGGCGCAGGCGGTTGTGCATATTGGTACTGAACAAAATAGATACCCGTCCCTGGGAAAAGGTGCGGTCCAATCTCAATATCACTGTGGGGCATTGAATACAAGGATTAGTGGCAGCTATATGATACTCTATACTGTTATACAGACCAAGTACCAGCCAGGGATACGGTATGAGGAGGTGGGATCTGCGGGGGCTGGTCGGCCTTGTTTTTTGAGCGAGTCGAAAATCGAAGGAAAGCCTTAGTTAACCATATCGAGCGTGCTGAAAATAAAGTTTCAATATCCGGGAAAACACAATTTTGGAATATTTCGCACATTGCTTCAGAGACTGGAGCAGGACCAAACTGGGGACAAACCAAACCAATCAGGACAGGCTTTGAACATGACACAATATCGACATGCCTATCTGCTACTGACAGCTTATTCCCACCACGGTCGTTTTGATTCGCCTGTGCGTCTTTTTTAGTATTCGTTACTGGAAGTTGGGCCGAAGGATGTGATGAAAAAGATTGCATGTGGTGGCGGACTTCAAGGAAATCAAATTGATTAACGCCCAAACTCTGGGTGGCTACATATGATCGAAAATAGCTTGAGCTTATACTATCTGCTATCGCACATATATCTCGACAGCTCATTTATCTCAAGGGCTTGAGGTGCCTGGTCTTTTCCCACTCTTTTCTCGTTTGACCATCGTACGATCCCATGGAATCGGTGAGACCCAGAATTGATCAAATGCATCGTCAAACCAACAACGATCGCGCCACCAACAAAATTTCCGCATATTACCGCGGATTGATTAAACCAGACCTTTCCTATGGTCGAAGGTGCACCGTATAGCAAGGCAGTAGACAGGAAGAACACTGGCTATCGTTAGTACGCCTCATGGCAAAGGAGTAATGCCGTCAAACGTACTATTGGCCACAGCATGCTCGAACCCACTGACCACAAAGGTCACAACGGGGATCCAGACTGCCATGATCTTACCTGACGAATCTGTGCATGCTGTGAATAGCGAGATTGAGAGGCAAACCATGACATTGGCGCCAATGGCTCTCAAGAACAAAACGCCCCAGCCTAAATAGCATGGTTATATAATCAGGTGTTGACATCTAACAATTCAAGGTGACTGCCATGTTCCGTTTTGCTCGCTATAATAGCATCCAACCACTGACGAGACGACGGGTCGGCGAAAAGCTCCGTACGGTAGGCAATAAAATATGCTATAGCCAAACAGCCACACCAGTTCCCGATGTAAATGGCGGTAAGGTTGACTGCAGAGCGAAGAGGGGAGATGCGCGATTGTAATGTCCTATACTGAGCACCATGGTGGCTGAAGTAACCAACTCTCCTCCCATGATGACAACAAAGTGAAGTGCTAGTGTACTAAATCAACATCGTTTCAGAGCCATCTAGTTTTCAACTCACCAAAAGCGAACAAAGCACCCATCGCAAATTTGGGCAAAATTGGCCAGGTGGTTCTTACGTTCTCTGGTATCCCGCCTGGCCGAAAGCGCAGCGACACCGCCAAATCCCACCCACACGCCCGCCATAAGGCCGAGAAAGAAGGTCTTGTCGACCGGCCGGTTTGCGCGAACTTGAGATGACTCAAGGATCAAGGCTTCGACAGTAGGTGCATCAAGCATGCCGGTGGCTAATCCTTGGAGGGGGTGAGGCAGGACAAGAGACTGAGGTGTACGATAGGGGAAGACATGGGTTTGGCGGGATAGGAGTGGGATGAATGTGCATATTCGTTGTGAGTACATGTCCCGGAATTTGAGTCGGTTTGTTCACCCATTATCGATGAATTATTGCAAGGTAGGGTGTATGTGTTGGGTAGATGAACCATTTAAATGACCCCAGCCTCGGCACGAAGATTAGAGCCAAGGGAGTCAGCTGAGAGACCTGTCAGGTATTAGACATATTTGAGGACGACGTCCACACAAGGCTACCGCGATTGGTTGGGGTATTCGGGTGAAGGAGTGGAGTGTGTTATAAAAAGTACACGATGACTTATGTGTCAAGTGTGTTCCGCCCGACTCGGCAGCATAGCGCGCCCAGTTGTCGACGGCGAGTCCAGTTTCAGTTTGGGAACACAGCGATTGAGCCTTAATTATGAGCGAAAAGCAGGGTCATAGGGTATATGAGGTGGTAGTATCCAAATGACCTATCCGTAGCAGGTAAATGGCCATTCTGGCACAACAAGCTCCGGAACCGCATCCCGGGGTTTGCCAAGAATCGCAAACCATCAAATCTTGAGCGATGACGTCTTTGCTGGGTGGAATGGATTCCATTGATGAGTATAATGAAGCGATAGCAGCGAGTCAAGAATGGGCGATGTTATCCTTTTAAATATAAAGGGTCGAGTCATAGCGCGTAATTCCACCGGGAAGAGCGTTGTGGCCTTGTCCAAATTAGCGCTGGAACCCTGGACTCGCATTTGTTTGGTCGGCATGAACAGGTTATTTACGACCATGACCATATCCGCCTCAGTTGAATCTCGTCTATACCCAGCAAATAAGACGTCTGTGGCCAGTTGAGTAGCCAGATTACATTCGGTATTTTTCGACTATGTCCAAGCGGCGCCAACCGTCTGCCGGAACATCTTCCGCCTCGCAGACGACAAAGCGACTCAGGTTCGATAGCTTTGGGGCTGCGAACAAAACGGACGACATGGCGCCTGCACATGTGGCCGGCAAGCAGCAACGCTCAGCCACGTCTACTGGCGTATCGACTCGGCCTGCCCCGCTTGCCTCGGGAGCTCTCCCAACCCTCGCGTCTCTAGCCATCAGTGTCTTTGCCTCCAATTTTAGGAACATTTTTGTACCAGAAGACAGTGCCAATCCGACCGTGGTTGGGAAGTCCGCCAGACAATTTTAGACTTGCCAGACACGCTGGTGCCAAAGGTCCTAGCAGCGCTTCGAATCCACTGCCCAACGTTTATAAGTGGCGAGGTTTAATGCTGGTTCGTGCAATGCCTATCTCTTGATTCCATGATCCTGATTCTCAAACCTGTTGTAGTATTTCTTACGGGGACGGGAGATATGCCTCACTGATGCTTTTCCTGGTGCCACCGCGAAAGTAATCCATGCCATCCCTCCAAAACGCAACCCAGAAGCTATCACCTCCTTAGAGCTCAGCGGACTGGAGAAGATCAACGATCAAGTATTTGGGATAGTGCTATCGCAGTTGCCGGGTTTAAAAAAGCTAGTTCTAAGGTAGTACCTACTTGCATGCAGCCCGAGTCTTTCTGATATCATCATAGGGGGTGTACAAAAGCTGGACCATTGGCTCTCCAAGCGGTAGCATCAACTTGCCGGAACCTTAGAATCCTCAATATGAATTACACCGTTGCAACACCTCAATCTATCATGCCCGTTCTGCTCGCATGCCCAGAGCTCGAAGTCCTGAAGGTAGCCGGCATACCCAAGCTAGTAAGGACCAATCCTGTATGAACTTTCCATTTAATCGAATTTTCTTGACAGATTGCCGGCTGCATTGCAACTCTCGTCAAGTCTTACGATGCAGAACATCCCGACGAGAACCGAACGTTCCCTTCCTTACAAACTATCAAAGTCAGACTCACGGCTCTTTCAGATGCCGATCTTGCAGCCATTCTGCTTATATGCCCCAGCTTGACTACACTTGACATATCTTTCACAGCCATAAAACACTTTCCCCTTCCATTTGACACACCACCACCAAAGCTCAGAAAACTCAACTTGACGTCCACCGCCATTCCCGCAACTGAACTTATTCAGCTCCTTAACCAACTCCCAACCTTGGAGAAATTACATCTTGGGGCCTTGGGCGAGGCGGTTCCAATCACCTCCAAAGGCGTAGGAACCGGGTCCGGTGCGGGGACGATTACGGATATGGTACTGTTCGATATAACGGAAGCCTTGGAGCGTTGTAGCAATCTAAGGGTAGTCAATTTGGTGGGAAATCTGAAACTTGGGATGACAAGGTCAAAGCCGAGGGCTTTATGGGATTTTATTGGGAAAGTTGGCAGGAAATGCGAAGTGAGTCTCGGGCCTGTTTGGACAGGTTTGATGCATCCCGTTCAATAAACTTAACGATAGATTTTGAATTTCGAAAATGTGCCCAGTCTGCGTTCTGGGGATCTTGAAGGCTTATTACCAAACTCACCAAATGACGTGCCATCACCCATTCGTTCTTTGAACCTGGCGCGCACTGGAGTAGACGATGATGGTGCGATTTACATTTCGGCCTGCCATGACCTTGAGTTCTTAATCTTTCGGGTACGAAGATAGGACGTGAGTAGTTCTTTGCAAACTAAATCAAGAGCCCAGCTAATCACAAAACAGGGGACGGGTTGTTTACAATTCTAGACTCTTGTCCTAATGTCCATGAACTTGATTTGACGGGCTGTCGAAGTGTCAAGGTGCTTGATAGGAGAAGGTTCTTTGAGGTGGGTGCGTTTGTCTGGAAGTAGCTATTTGAAACACTAAGCTCGAACTTTAGGTGTGGGAGATGAGCGAAGGGGTGCTTGATCATATGAAGCAGGTATGTGCCTTTCGGGTTTAATTCATGATGTATGTGTATATAGCCATGTCTCCAACTAAACATAATATAACCCACCCTCGAGTAAATTTGGATTCATAGAACCAACTAGCCCCCAAGGCGCAGTCACGTGCGTTGGCGGGCCGCTGATCGCCGCCATGAGAGTCTTCAATGCCTCATCACTCCAGTCGGTTCTGCGGCGGCGATCCTTTCTCGCGGCGAGAGGATTGCCAAGGTCCCCCAATTCAGGGTTCTTATCTGCTCGCATGGCGACATATCGGCCGGGAAAGTACTCGACTGGCAAATCCCAATTTAGTTGGACGTCACCGACGACGCTTATTCTCGGTTTCATTCCGATATTTACATTCGGCCTTGGAACATGGCAAATACAAAGACTTCAGTGGAAGCTGGCTCTCATCGACGAGCTAGAGGAAAAGGCCCAAAGAGAACCACTAGTGCTCCCGAAACGAATCAAGTGAGTCATCGATACGGCCTGTCAAGATTGTGTCCAAACTCCCACCAGTCCTGTCAGCACTTCCCGAGTTCGCGTACCGAAGAGTGCTCCTCACCGGAACCTGGGATCCTGATCCAGCCCACACGGTTATTCTCGGCCCTCGAACTCGAGACAACGTTCTCGGATACCACGTTATCTCGCCTCTGATTAGACCAGAAGGCGCATCGGCGGTTCTCGTCGACAGGGGGTTCGTGTCCCGCGATGCGCTCGAGCGCGCGAGACGGGCGGCGGCTGGGCTGAGACCCGAAATTGCGAGAGTAGCTGGGATAGTCGCTAATGCGGCTGCTCAAGGGGCGGTGCAGGTGCATGGCATGATCGCCTCGTCTGCTAAACGGAATAGATTCACGCCGGATAACAAACCCGACGTTGGAGAGTGGTATTGGGCGGACACGGAAGCGATTTCCAACGTGGCATCGGGTGACCGAGGCGATGTCCAACCGGTGCTGATCGACGAGCTGTTTGGTGAGTTGCCTGAACTGCAATCGACTATCAGGGTTGCCCATATCTAGGGATGATTGTCAGAGGGAGACGGAGCAGAGGCGTCTCGTAGGAGTGCACACGGAATCCCAATTGGCCGAGCACCAGAGATCGAGCTACGGAACATGCATGCGACATATGCTGCAACTGGTTAGTTTCTGTTACCATGATCTGATCCTTAACTACTTTAACTAGCCGACATTGAATCAGGTATTCGCTATCCGCAGCAACTGCCGTCATGTTTATCGCCCTCGTGCGTAGGGGTCGAGGCGGAAAAGATCCCAAATTCATGCGGCGCGTAGTTTAATTTTATCGGAACCGCATTGCTTGGCCTGTATGCATGACGCAGTCTCCAATCCCACCACTCTTGATGCCAAGATACGGAGCTTGATCACGAGCTTGCGATTGATCGAACTCGTTGGAGCACCCGCGGTGGACGTTTCACACGCTGTTTCTGCAACGCGCCACGATCGTTGGTGCCTGCGAGCAAGGACCTGCGTTCCTGCCGAGCGATTCTGCTTTGCGATTCTCCTAAATTTATGGTTATGACTAATCAATTCGGAGGGGCTTAGAGTTCGATTATTTCCCGCGGCCACCAACTGAGGCATCGGAGCCTCGACACTTGCTGCGTTTTCGTGCTTATCTGGGTTAAGCCTGGTGATTTTGCAGGTTCGATCATATTGTGCTGACAGCACACGATCGTCGGATACCGGATAAGGCCTCGCGATCTGCAGTCCTGGGTAGCCTACGGCAGGCGAAGCCACAAGTATGCATCTGCCACGCGAGTGAACGTGTCTGGATTGTCTTGTGAGCTCCCACACAAGGCACGTGTATCTTCTGCCGCTTTGCTCACATGGTGAACTATATGAAGCACATTCTTACGTGACATTCTCGTTGACTGTTCTGATCTCGCTCAGTCTAGGTTGGGACTCTAACTCCCAGCTTGTCAGGGAGCGCCAAGCGGCAATTCACCGAGTGCGATAGATGACCAACGCTTGGTCCTTCTTTTTGGCCGGCTATGCGTTGCGGAACTCGGATAGAACATGGGTTACTAGATCTGCTTACTTGGAACGCGTGCGACTTGGCGCGTTCTTGGAATGTTCCCCCTCGGGGAGACCGGAGGTAAGCACTTTCCCTGGTTGGATGCGGCCGGACCTTTGTCTGATCTCTCGTTGCTCAAGTAGCACATTTCTCGGTGTTTTGTGTAATCTAGGCGGGAGAGGATAAAGAGAACGCGGCTAGGACATGAAAAGCTCGAAGGTCTCTCGGCATATCCCTGGAAGCCCCCTCTTCTCGTTTTTGAACATTATTCGAGTTTCTCGTTCACGATGACTTCGCTCTACGGCCAGTCCAAGTCAACAGACTCATATCTTCCAACGACCGCTCCCATAGCCATTCACAGGGAAACCACGTCAGCGAGCCTCGCTTCCAGCTCCACGATGCCTTCTCCAGCTCCAGCACAGGCCATGCCTTTGGGTATCCAGAATGCAGCTGCGATTGAAGGAATGATCCTCAAAGCGCTAAAATACGGCTGAGCAGACCTCTCGATCAAACGTTCTTTCTGTCCGTCGTTGCGGGCATTTGGCTGGGTTTTGGGGCAATCGGTGCCCTGTCCGCCGCGTGCGGTATTCCACAGAGCGTCCGAGCCGAATGGCCAATTATTCCCAAATTTTTGATGGGTGCTATCTTTGCCTTTGGTGCGTGTATGCGCAAGTCGAACTACAAGTTCGCCTACTAAACTGCGTTGCGCAGCCCTACACTTCATTGTAATGTTGGGCGGAGAATTGTTTACTGGTGTCATTATGGTCTTTGGTGTCGGTAAGCTTATGCGGTACCCTACATTTTATCGTACGTAGATTGATTCTTTACCAGGATGGTGGAATCGTGCAATCAACTTCCGTCAATCCCTCGTCAATCTTGTCACTGTCTACGTCGGAAACTGGTGTGGCTGCCTGCTGATGGCATACTTCATGGCCTACCTTACCGACCTCTTCGACGACCCTTCATCGCGCCAATGGCTTACTGTCGCAACACTGGGTAAGACCAATGCTCATGGTGTGTCCATCTTAGTCCTTAGATTTTAGCCCATTTGCTTATAAATTTGACACTTAGGTTGGGGAAACTTGTTCCTAAAGGGGATTGGTGCGAACACTATGGTTTGTATGGCGGTGTGCCTGTATCTCGGATGCTCGGACTCGGCAGGGAAATCATGTCCATTTGGTTCCCGGTTGTAGTGTTTGTGATTAGCGGATATGAACATTGTGTGGCCAACAGTACGTATCCCCCCCTCCAACAGCGTCCCGGCTACTGCTGATAGTGATTTTATTATAGTGTTCTTCTTGTCAGTCGGTCTCATGTATGGCGCGCCTACCACAATTGCCCGATTGTGGTTCAACCAGTCTGCAGCACTTGTCGGCAACATGGTCGGAGGAGCGGTCGTCATTGGCTTGACGCTGCACCTTATGAATCACTGGGTCTCTCCCATTGAATGGGTGATCAACAAGTTAAAAGGTTCTTCTAGCGAGAAGTAATGTATAAATGTAGAGATGGCTTTGTGTCTGGAGATAGTGATTTGTATGAGCAGAGTATTTATTTGCTCTCAAGGTTTAATTGATGAAATGTTATGCTGTACAAAACTGAGTGGTTTTTGTATTATCTGGGTAAATACACAAAAATATGGTATAGCGAATCCGACATTCTGGCCCCATTGCTAGGACGATGCCAAACTCCGCAGCAACATCCCACTCAAGCCAGTCGGATCGATTACCCTCAACGCCGTGCTTGCCACCGATGTCCAGTCAAACCCGCCTCCACCGCTTCCCAGTGCACTTATAAGCGAACTGACATCTAGCCCGGAGTCGCTCGTCTGCATCTGCGCTAGCATGCTTACAAGGTCTGCACTCTGACTTGGATTAAAAGACGGGGGAGAAGAGTTTGCTTGCATCTGGACGAGCATGTTTATAAAGTCTTGGTTCTGTTTTTGGGATTGGGCAAGCAATTGAGCCAGATCCGACGATGGAGTGGATTGTTGATGTTGCTGCTGTTGTTGTTGTTGTTGAAGAGCAGCGAGAATTTGGTTGGTTTGCTGTTGCTGCTGCTGCTGGTATGCGATGAGAAGTTGCGCGAAAGAGTTCCCTGCGTTAGAGCCTGGAGCGGGTTGCGCGGGAGAATGAGGTTGAGATTGGGTGGATTGACTATGATACTTCCTCATCGCTTCGAGGAACTGGCCCATATGATGAGCGGAGCCTTGGGAAAGCTTGGAAAAGAGCTTCGAGTGCCGTTTTTTCTGGGTAGCCGCGGTTTGAGGTGAGGCTTGTGCTGTGAGACTGGGCTGGGATTGCGAGGTGGGCGCGCTAGCGGGAACTGTGTGGGTCTGATGACCGTGTCCAGGCGAATGTGATTGAACGGGCTGCTATGTTGAACAAGCCGTGAGTTTGTATAAACGAAAGGACGAAAGGGAGTTCAAACCATTTGCGGATAAGTTGAAGCCCGGGTAGCGAAATTACTGATTTGAGGTGAGACCCTTTGCGGTACACTGGAGCCTGTCTCATTTGAAGTAGAGGATGACTGTCAAAATTTATGCGTGAGCCAGATGGTGGTTTGTTACAAGCGCGTTTGCACTCACACTAGAACGAGGGAAAGCGCTTGTGACTGGGCTGGCGGAGAAGTTCAATTGGGGCTCGCTTGGGGAGGGAGACATTGTTAGTCCCTGGGTGTCAAGGATTAGATGTTCGACTGTTCCTGGCCCACTGCTTTGTCTGATGGACGCAGATCGCATGGGATGGTATTCTTTAGGGGGAGGAGTCAGGGGATTAGGGGCAGCTCGAGTGTGTAGCTCGCGCAATGGGGTTGGTCCCCGTCTAATCTGAGCCTGCCCAAGCGAGGCGCTATGTCTTAGGTGTGAGTGACTAGGAGTAGGTAATGGCCGAGGGGACGCATTGAGAGCGGGTGGATCATGTGTCGGCGTAGAAGTCTTTTGTCCTGGGGGACTGGGGGCAGCCTGCGTTTCTGATAGGGGGGTTTGCGCCTTTGCAGGAAGACAAGGTGGAGGTGGGGGAGCCACAAAATTGGATCGCTGTATCGGCGGCTGAGCAGGCTACATAGTTGATCTCAACCGGAGCCCTCGATCGTTGGAGCAAGTACTTACCAGAGCTGATGTGTGTTGACAGGTGGGCGCTTCGTTCCTCAACTCACCGAGAATATTCTGTCTTAACCATACTATTATCTCTGCCTTCTTTGCTTGATCCGCCGTTTCCCAGTCCCTCAATACCGCAGCAAGTTGGGGCTGAGACTGGGAGATATATATCTTGAGATTAGTCAGCGCACGGGCTATATTGGACTCCGCTGTTGCGACCGAGAGACCTTGAGACAACAATCGTTCACGTTGGTTGATCGCTTTGCGCAGACGAGATACTTCGGCGGTGGTCAATGGAGAATCCATGGTCGTCGACGAGTGTAGAACAGCTGGGTGTTTTAGACGCCAGCCAGGTACCCAGTATGTCAAAATATAGTGTATCGCCACCTGATCAACCACCATCCCCCGCCCCTGGTAACGTAATATTGAAGTTGACTAAGCGTTCTTAGAGTCCAGAACGGCCGTTGGATGAGAGTCCCAAAGAACCTAGCTTACAATAGTATGAATAGACAGTATGGTTAGTACTCATCCATATGTCGAATATTTGGCTGCCAGATATGGTATAAGAGGTTAAGATCCTACACATGAAGGGTGTATCCGAGTCCGTGATCATGGCATAAGTACTCAGTGGCAACAGAGGCTAGCCGCACAGTGTTACCGCACCAAACGCAAATCAAACCGTAGTTCCTGTCATTCGATTATAATTAGAACCGCCGGTTTTGCCGTGGGAAAGAAGGGCCAAGATGCCCTGAGATCTCACCCCAATCGCTCTTCCCTCACGAGTTTTCTGTTGGCCAGCCTTTCTCATGCCAGGAATGCCATTCAGAGCGCGCATCGCGGAACCTATGACAGTTTCTGTCGTACAAAGTATGTTAGATCGATAGGTTTCCCACGCATACAGAACCCAAACAATCACAGGATCCCGTCCAATACCAAACCACTGCTGTTCATTGTTTGAATATTTTCAGATTAACACCATGAGGAGCCATGCATGCGCCTTTGGGAAACTTTGACATGGATGCTCATAACTGGACGGTACCTAGCCCGTGCTGACGGGTTGACAAGAAACAAATGAAAAACGGATTGCCTGGATGTCCAAATGGCACCATTCGCTATGAACTTTGGCTTTGTTCCCTTTCCTTCCCATGTAAGACATCTCGACTACTTGGGGTCTAATAAAATTAATTGCATTGGTTGTATAGTTTAAAAAGAGGTCTACGCGAGAATTAATCAGGAGCCTAAGTTTGGATACGATCTGTCTCTTCCAAGCAGCGGAATTGTGGTGTTTCTTCCCAGACGAACGGAGCCGCACGGGCAACCTGTGGTAACCCTGGTTAGTTGACCCAGTCGAATTTTGAACGAGTTGAATACATACTGTGCTGAGAGTGAGCCTGTTCCAGAGACCCGCAGCCATGCGCGCATGACCTGCCGAACTGGGGTGGAAGCAATCTACGCTACTGACGACTAGATAGCAATCAGTTAGGGGCGCATCTAAGCTTAAAACTATCGAACAACTCACAGTCGATTGGGTAATCCTTGAAGGGAAGGTTGGGAGGTTGATAGATAACCGCACTACTCCAAATATTACTACAAAGACCGTAAACATGGGTGAAAGTGATGGCTTACAAGTTGTCATAGTTCTTGGACTTGTAGTCTTGAACTATATTTTGCAAGGCCGAGTCTAAGCGATTAGGTATGAGCCTCGAATCTGTGCACATGAAGCACATGATCTCCTCACTGTATTGCGAGACCAAACGATCCATCTGCGCGCGCGTATACTCTCCAACCTCTCCTGGTCCAGCGATGCACTAATATGTTTCATATGAGTTGGTTCCCGTCTGAATGCCAACGTAGCACTCACTGGGCAACCAATTGCAAAACGTGGTACAAATGGCATATTTTGAGAGCTATGGGATTTATTCATGTTAAAATTGAGCAGTCTGATATGCTACTCGTTAACGTACCAGTAGGGTTGCCCGGAGCCGCAATGCTTTGCCCGAGTGTGCTTGTGAGCTACCGGCGGAAGAACATTCACCACAGGTGACGCGCACAAGACAGAATGACATACATTATAGATATCAGTGAGCTTCCAAGCCCCGAACAGGTTTACAAGTGTATTGGCTAATAAATCGGTTTTCAGTAGCTTTCTTTCATCGGTAGACCAAATACGTACGAATATTTTCCCGAATGTGCTCTAGTGCCGCACGAACGTTTTGTTCAAAATCACCTTTGGTAGAAGGCCCCATAGGTATGTCGGCTATATGAAATTGGATTTAGTCGGTGTATAAGAAGTTCTCATACATAGACGCACCCGCAGCGCATAGCTGGCAAACGTCATTGGCGCCGACTTGGAAGCTCAAGTACTTGTACTTGTCAGCAGGTATATTGAGAGCCTTGATTTGGGGCACCAAATAGTCTAATGCAGATGAATGCTCAACATATGCGATGTCTTCAAACGTTTGGATGAACTATACCCTGTGCTTCATGAAGGAGGTTGGAGGCATAGGCGCCACTCTGTCCAGCGTTGAGGTGGTCAACAGTCTCGTTCCATCCAACCTGTAACAAGCAGCAAGTAGTGAGTCGCCTGTTTCCAAAAACCGCTCTCGTTGGCGCTTACTGGTCCGACAGGACAACCAGAACCAAAGCAGATCTCATAACCAGGGTTGTGACCACGAGCGCCACCAACCAGATCCTTGTTATAATGCTTGAGAATCTAAAATAACCATTGGTGTTAGCATAGTTTATCGTTAAACCGAATACCTCGCATACGTTTGGCATGGTAATTGCCCCCTCGTCGCCCCCACCTGCATATGATACGCCGCGCCACTCTACCCAGTTCAGCATTTTGTCATTAGGGTCGATTCCTTTCACAGGCCCAATCGATTAGCACATCTGAGGCGCGGAGATCAACTGGAACTAGTGAATCACCTTTCGCAAAGGCTCCCGCTGTGATAGAATCCCCAATAGCCATCGCAGCCGAAAAGTCGTCTGGCCGCCTATATGCATCTCATCAGACGGGTTTTTGGAAGTTCGAAAGGTGGTTGACCTACAAATCATGTATATTCTTTGGTGGGCTGGAACGACGACCGAGGGGAGGACACTGAGCCAAGTCGGTCACGAACTTCCCCGAGGTAGCGAGAAGCATGTTTCCCAACGCAGGTTCCTTGGGTACATGGAGATCTGCATGCAGCTCTGTTCGGGCAAGTGCGAGGGGAGCAAGTGTTGTCAGAAGCGAATATCGAATTATTTGCATGGTATAAACGGTTTTTGGTTAAAGGGGCGAATAGGTTTTGCGGGAAGAAGGTGGTTTGCTGAGGATAGAGACTGTGCTTGAACGTCTCAGCCTTTATACCGCCCTTTAGAGACGATTTTGCGCAGATTGATTTACTTTAGCTGGGCGTACCAGCCTATGAGCGGATTCGTGGTTGCTCAACTGCACCTAGAGCTTGCTCCGATTGGCTAGAGGGAATCAGCCGACACTTTGTTTGACAGGACCGAGTCCGGGTGCGACATGGGAGAGCGGTGGGCTCGCTTAATTCAGACACTACGCACGAAATGGATGCGGCCAGCGGGAGAGGCGCACTCCCTCGCCCGAATGTTCACGGGGCGGGTCGGAGAGAATGACAGGGCGTAGAGCCAGTTGCGGATCCGCCTGGGTTCCGATCGCCCATTGTGGCTGTGTTACCGAGAACGGTAGTTCAAAATGTCGAAATTGACATTAAAGTCTCGAACAGGCTCGCCAGTGTTTCAAACAACGTTGAAGAACGCGTCGATGGATCTCGGTCCGCCGGATTCTTCAACGCGAATATCTTTCCAACGTCATGCTATGAAGCCGACTTCTTCTCACCAGCCGTCAAAGATCGTCCCGTCAGTGGAAGACAGCGAGGGAAAATCTTAAATTAGGACGTTCAGTAGACTAAAACCATGTTCGCCGCATGGAAAATTTCAGAGAATAGTGGGCCAGGGCCAAGCTGGGGCGGATTGAGCGAAGAACTCTGGAAAGCTAAGTGGCTTGATGCACACAAAACACACATTTTTATGTTTACTTCCAACCCGAGTCGAATGGGACTGACTGACGGTATCAAGTGAAAAGAACCAAGTAGCGTGGGGCAAACCGACCCATTGCCGCATCAGAACCAGAACATGCTATTTCTGTCCAGCCCGTTCTTCACCCCGCGGGGGCGTTGAGACTTGAGCTCATCGTGTCTCGAACATACGACAAACAGCCTGCACTCCGTTGTCGGGAGCCCGGGTGCTTATGGTCAGCTGAGCCGTCAGGTCGACGTCATATCTTTTCCCGAGGTTGGAGGGTGGGTCAGTCAGACTCAAAAGTCATGCGGACACGATCCGCATGGCAATCTGAAGCACTAAGCCCAATTAAGCATGTTACAAGTACTTACGGTCTAGACACGAGGCCAAATGGACCAAGAAGAAAGCTCTCAGTATCCGATAGAAACAAGGATAAATAATCCATAGCCAAAAATCCTGATTTGTGGAGTGTATTTGGCATATCAGCGTCTCGTGTTTCCTTTTCCTTTTCCTTTTTCTCGTGAGCTCCGACTCATAAAACCTGCAAATCAAAATGCGAGGCTGCATACATGTCAATGGTATGGACGCTGAGGCGTGATTTGGCCGCACCATCCCACAACAAGACAGGGGTAAATATGAAGCTAGCAGAAGTGATCAGTCGGAGTGCCGAATCGTCTTGAATGTATCGTTCTCCCCCACTTCGGTAAAAATCTCGGATAGATATTCTGGGCACCTCTCTCCGTACTCTGTCATCCGGCGGTCATAATAGATCCATCTTGTGACGTATATTTGTGTATAGTGACATCAAGACGAACGTATAAGATGTGCTTCTCTAACAAACAACTCCACTAGAGAAGCCTTTTGCGCTCTCATCTTGAAACAAGACTGTTCGCTCATGATGACGGTAAGGGCAAAGCTGCATAGTTTTGCAATCGAAAGAGGTACTATTTGTGGATTTTCTGGAAGCCATTATGTACGCCATGCGGATTTGAGAATAAACATATTGTCGCAATGAAGCTGATTTTTGAAATTTATGCCTTGGCTCGGATTCACGATGGAATCCACTGGGGCCGGTGTGTTCACGGCATGAAGCACGAAGCAGCCTGAGGGGAAGGTGCTTAACTTTTGAAGCAATTGTCTGTGGGTGGGTTGAGGCGCTGCTGATAACGGGATGACTGAAGAGCGAAAAGATGAAATTTGCATAGCAGATAAATCTTTATTACGGCTAACAAGCGAGAATCCTGCTTACGGGGCGGTTGAAGGTGGATTTGGACAGGCTCGGAAATACGGGTTCGCCATTTACTTCCGGTTAGCACCGATGCAAACCACAGCTCTAATATTCCGGCCTAAATCACCCAATCAACTAGGTACCACGCCACTTGAACCGATCTACAGGTTCTTATGCGAAATAGCCATGGCCTTACGCTTGACTGTTGAAATGACCAAGATCAGATGGGCAAGATGAGCGGAAGCCTCTCTGGGAATGTTTGCGCGGAATGGGCCGATGTGACGGGCGCCAAACCGACGAAGCGACGAATTCCAACGTGTGGCTAGGTGAATGATGATTGCCACGTCGGATGGTGGGGGTTTCCTGTGATTCGGCCCTTGACCTCAACCCCCAATCATCACCACGTGACTCCTGAAATTCGCAGTCGGTGCCACACAATAGTATCGCTAGCCACCCCACCACCAGCCCCCCTGCAAAAAAACTGCGATTCCTGGCGATCACGCGCCAGCCCGAAGCGGTATATAAGCTTCCCTCATCTCTCTGCTGCTAGCCACATCTCCGCCACCTCTTTCTGCCCATCATGTCGATGTCAGTTCCCTGGAGCGAAAACGCTCTTGCGTTTCTGATGTCGCCGCCGTCGCCCTCATACCCGTTGAGGGACATCATACTCAGTGTCCGCACATCAATGGACATCAACGCCCTTGCGATGTCGGGCCGCTGTCTTCTTCGTTCTTGCGTCACTGCTCGAATGTATAATCCGCCAATCACCAAGGATTTCCAGGTAGTTTGGTGTGGCAAGCAATCACCAGCAGCTGTGTTCACTGACCCTTGTTTGCGATAGGACAAAATTGATGCCAAGCTTGAGGATGCCAGGCTCGCTCACGTCGCTCGAAAATTGGGCGTATTAGAGCGCCTAAACGTTCATGAGGTGGCTATAGATGCTAGTGATGTTGCTCACATACTCTGCGCATACGTAGGCGCTACACTAAGGTGTGGGTGGGAAAAGTCCTTCACCAACTCCATCGATGCCTCGATCAACGATATTTGTTTGAAAATCGTCGACGAGGATGAGGTTTTTGCGACTGTAGAAAACAATAGCCACGAGGTAAGAACTGTTGTTGATTTGGGTCGGAGATAGACCGATTCGAGTTTTACCCAGCGGATGTTGCATATCGATGGGATGCAGAAGATGCCCCAGACCCCAGCAAACTCCAAGCCCGCACCCGCCCTTGCCTCACCGATCCCCTCAAGAGGCACTCGTTTTACGGGTGATATGGAAGGCAATTCGAATGAATCGGTCTCAAGCGGTAGGTCGCCGCCACCGCATATTTATGGACCGCACTACCAACAGCCTTATCAACCTTACTACCCGCCTAATCCGTCCAATCCACCGCCACCTCCTCATCGTATGCAACACCTCAATACACAACATATGGGCCATCCACCGTTCGGCATGTATAATCCAGGTCCTGTTCCTACTGCAAGCCCCGCTTTCATTCCTCAACCACCACAGCATGGTCCCGGAGTGTTCCCCCCCGGGCACGGCGCGTATCATCAGCCACAGTATCCGCAAGGGGCGTACTCCTCGCCCCCGCCTCCGAACGTCCCGCCACCAACCAACGGAACGCCCTCAGGCACCTGGGGGGCTTCGCAGAATCCCCCTGGGTATACTATGCCGTCTCAACCCGCCGCTCCAGCTCCAACTGCGATGCCGATGCCAATGCCGCCTCTGCCAACTCAACAAACACAGGGCTTTATTTCTCTTTTCAATGAACTCGCAATGAAGAACCGGATGGCGGTCTCGTGGCAGCAACAGAAAACAGGACAGCAGCACATCCCAGAGTGGACAATGTGGCTAATCGGTAAGCGTTATTTTCAACCTTGTCATCATTTCGCGATCGGGTTCTGATAAGGTTCGGGCCAACCAGTGGACGGAACTCCGAGGGGTCATGGGACCGCGTCGACTAAGCAGGGTGCCAAGGAGATTGCCGCGAAGGCTGCGTTGCAAGCCATGGGGTGGCTCCCAGCATGAGCTTCCTCGCCTACTGTGTTGTCCCATGAGGCTGTTGTTCCAGGTTCGTAATTTTTAAAGTGGCACCGGCTTGGGGTTATGGATTCTTCTGTTCGATTTTCTTGATACCGTCGACTTCCGCTCGGTGTCGTCGCCCTCACTCCTACGTTGTTAACCAAAAGCGTGCTCATTCATGGACTAAAGGCTTAATGGATGCAAATTTTATATTTTAGTGTGTTTGTTCTAATATTTCACTTCTTCAAATCTCCAACGCTCTCGGTTATAGAGTACATTGCATGAATGAACTAAATAGACGGTGTGGTGTTGGCGTGGCACAAGGAAAGAAGGGCACCCATAATCTTCCGCCACACACAAACAAGGTTCAAACTTTGTTCAACTACCACTGGATCGGGCGTGGGTTGCAGAATCCGGGAAGTCGCCATGCGGCGAGCTAGAGTAGCCACATGACGATGTGTCGTGTGGCTATGATTGGCTGATACAGACACATTTAAGATTGTTCACAAGCCCCTATTGGTATTCCGCATCGGGATGACCACTTTTTAATCAAACAGTATAACTATACTAACTCAAATTGTTATAGACGGACACCCTTGGCAGCCGAGGGTGCGTAGGCAGATCCGTTGGTAGGTTCGAATCCGAACAACCAGCTCCGAATCTAAAAGTCATATATTTCAGGCTTATCTGATTGAAATACAACCCGCCTCGATTTCTTTTTAATCTTGTTTCCTGTATCACCTTGCTCCTCTGTTATGGCAGTATTGGGGCTGTTATCGAGCGCAATGCTCACTCGCGCAGCATCAGAAGTCGATAACTTTGGAGGAGGGTGAGCGTGAGAATGAGATTCGAGTTGTATCGTGGCGGCAGGGGGCGCAGCGGTCTGTCGAGCGCCCACTCCTCCTTCGGCTCCGAGGTGCATTGTCTCAATGACTAGCCGTTTACGTGCACAGCGAAACGCGAGGTTATTTTCACCGCCTCCATGAAGACCTTTTTTCCCGTGGAGAACCTTGTTAGTTATTCATTGATGTAATAAGGACAAGCGTTTGACTCGCCTGAGCTGCTCATCCCCCGCAAAACGGATCTTGTGATCGATGGCGCCCGAAGTGTACCCGGAGACGGCGATGACAGTATCTTGACGAGACCATGGTGAGTCGGGAAGGCTAGAGGTGCAGTAGGGTCATCTTTATCACCCTGGGTTAGAGTATCGCCTTGCGTCTGGGATTGAAGGTAGACACACCTCCAAAACCAGCAAAGGTTATACATCCGTCTGATAGGTGGGAGAGTTTACCGGCCCAGCCCGGGCCGCCCCATGAGTCGTTTGACAAAGTACTGCAGAGAGTGATGAAGGCCCCGGCTGATGTCCCTCGAAGGAGAGTTCGGATGGCAAGCAAGAAGCGGATGACATCCTACAAATTGGTCAACTACAATCCTTTGCATTGTATAGTTTTTGGCCCACATGTGGTTGCAGATCTCCCCATGATGAACTACCTAATTCGGGTATAACAATGCGGGTGGCTCTGCGAGCCGTGGTTGACTCGGTACGCCTGCAAGTTGATGGTCAACGTTCGCTGACGTAACGCGCCAAATTCATACATACTGCTCTTGAATGAGTTTCCGTATGTGCTGCAGTGCAATTGAGCAAGGCGAAGAGTCGGAGGCAAATGTTTGAGATAGAGGTATGGTCGTCAACTGGCCAATTTGTCGGCTATGCTCAATCACATTCATTGGAATTTGCATTGTCAAGTCAAAAGCGGCAGATTCTACCCGTGATGTGCTCAAATGAATAATGATGCTCAAATTAAATCCATGCCGAGGCCACACGTACCGTGGTTGAAGCCCGCCTGATTCGTAGCTCGTTGAGGGACGGTCGTCGAGAACTGCTTCATCTTTGCATACCGCCAAGCGATCTTCACTTCACCCTCTGGTTCAATCTCTGGATCTACTTCTTCACCATCGATAGAGCTATTTTCGATGGTATCGTTCGTCCACATACACCCCGAAACGAGGTCGTTAGCGTCGTCTTCCTGCGCAATGATTACTACAGCATCTCCAGAAACGAGTCCTTGAGCGAGAGAGTAACGCGAGAGCATAGGACCCCATGCTGAATGGGCATCGGGGACACGAATAAGGAGAGTATGTCCTCTTGGCAGGCCATTTAGCCCAAGTAAATCATCGAGAGCAGCAAGCCCAGACAGTAAACTAGGCTCCGTTGTTGAGGGAGATGGGGGTGAGTTAAACACCACGTTGGCATCATCGGCGGGATTTTTCGGTGCTGAATATGGCTTGGATGGTGTCCGGCGTTTGAATGAGGACATGGTTGCGCAAATTCCCGATGGACTAGGAAGCAAGCATATGAGATTAATTTGGTGGCGCTTAGATCAGGCTTCAACACAGACAAATAGCTATTCGCCTAAGTCGTGGTTCCTCAGGAGCTCTACAACGAAATCTTCGTTGCTCGTCGTATAAATTGTAGTCCGGAACATGTCGATTTACCGCTTCACAGCGTACTTAGGGTAGTCAGGGGGGCACCAGCGAGTTCCCATAGGAATAATACAATTTCCATCTAATAAAACAGGCACAAGAAGTGTGAACACGACTAGCACCGCAATCAACTCAAAGAGGATTAGCAGCCTTAACAACGCAGGCTTTGTGACGGTTTGGAGCACCTTCAATCCAACGTACTTCCCAAGGGCGTGGGTCTGGGCATCTAGTGAGTAATGAACAGACATACCATTTGGTAAGCTCAAGTTTCTAAGCACCCAAACGCACAATCGTGGGCTGGAAGAGCTATTCTCCATTCCCTTTTAGTTATACCTATCATTTCCAAGGTAGAATGGAATAGGCACGCTCATTCTGTTGCCAGTAATGATCCATAGTGCTGGTCGGGTACCCCATGCCCAAGTCGGCGTTGATCGTAAACAAAAGCCTTTTTAGAGGTGTGAAGGCGAGAACATGGGGTTACTGGGATAGGAAGGGTAAATGTAATATGTAGAATCCCTGTTTGGCCGTGTTGA
The DNA here is from genome assembly GCA_030998015.1 of Ceratorhiza oryzae-sativae. Classification (NCBI taxonomy): domain Eukaryota; kingdom Fungi; phylum Basidiomycota; class Agaricomycetes; order Cantharellales; family Ceratobasidiaceae; genus Ceratorhiza; species Ceratorhiza oryzae-sativae. The sequence continues at coordinate 472,581 of JARWMV010000250.1, forward strand.
AGGAATTGGGCTCCAAGGCTGATTGGATGCTTTCCCGTAAAACCTAACGCTAAGCTAAGCTAATCAACCCCAAAGTCTGGGTGACGTCCTACCTTGTCAATGACACATTACCTCATTTTGTAATCGCTCCACAGTGTAAATTGTTTAGCTTAGCTTAGCGTTAGATTTAGATCTTACGGGAAGGCATCCATTGAAATCTAAAAGTGTGTTGTGTAACCCGGTGTATTCCAAAGGAAAACGCGCCTCGTGCTCGAAATATAGTTTGGATGCTCCATAAACCAGTATAAGATTTTTCGTCCGTCAGCCCCAATAACTAGGAGCCCTAATGATGGAGCTTCGGCGACAAATAATCGGAATAAAAATATCTTGTGGATCTTTCCTATCTCCTCTGATGTAGCTCGATAGTTTAGTAAGTAACAAGAGTGCAGCCAATTGTGAAAGCCGTTCTACATCCTCGGGATAATCCTGTGGGAGAGCCGGGTCGTTGTTTACGAGGAAAGAGTCTAGCGAGGTGTTTTAGCTGGCTAACAAACTGTGACAGTTGTCGAACTAATGGCAGCGTGCCCCCCAATGAGAGCTAGGCTGGCCGTAAGACTTCGAAGAATACGCAAGCCAGAACGGAGAGGCTTCTTGCGGGACGATAACTAGGCCGCTGAGAGCATCAATCGGCAGCCTTGGCTCCAGGTTAAACTGTGGATCGGTAAACTCGAGGATATACATTGGATGGGAGAGCCAAGCAGGGGCAGTAAACTCAAGCTCGGGCGAGAATAAGGCACATTGCACTGATTGAATGAAGGGTCGTCAAAGTACCTCAATGTCACGAATCAAACAATTGATATCCTGAAGTTTAGGGAAGAGACGAGCCGGTTTCGAATAAGTCGCTAGGGAGATCTAATCATAGGCGTTATAGGGGCCACCACTTTTGACCCATCAACCACTTCCCTGCTGACGGGGCGTGGACGTGAAAACGTTTCATGGTCGTCTCCATCAAATTGTTGTTAATACGCTGTATAACGCCCATTAATTCTTCTGGGTGAATCGGGTGTTCTACAAGCCCAGTCTCGAACAACACTTCCAGAGATGAGGTCTGAGGTTGTTATTCACACTATTTCTTTACTATGTAAACAATAGGCAATATCGTATAAAAGAAACGAGTTGAAACTAGTGCGATGTTGGATTGCTCGAACCGCAGTAAGAGGCTCCAGTATTTCGGATGGCCATGCGTGCCAAAGACCAGACGGCCACATTTCTCAGCAGTTATGAGAGCACGGTAAAAACAGCACCAAGGAATCTGAGTGTCGAGGCCATAGTGGTAGCCGAGTACAAAACGCAACAACCCACGTGATAGAACCCCTAACTCTCTCATATCTCAAGCTCTCCCACCCATGACCACAAACAATTCTTGAATGACATGTAATGTCTAACATAGAGGTATCGCTTATCACTAGACGATTAAATAAATAAATAATCGGCATCCTTGTGGTTACATTAATGTAGACATATCAAACATACAGCCCGATTGGTAGCTCGTAAAACCTGGGATTAATCCCGTTCTCTCACAAGATCTTTCCGCCCTCTTCTCAAGCGCTCAGCCAGGTCGATCTTGGCCCCACCACCATAAAGTGCCTTCTCTTGCTCCCTCATAAATGCTCCCTTTCCTCCCTCCTTGCTCGCTCTCATTCTTGCAGCCTCCTCCTTGGCCGCCTCTTCCTCTTCAAGCTTCTTTATCTGGGCCAAGCGGACGTCGCGCTCGGACTCCATAGCGGTGGCGTTGGCGGACATGGCTGCTAGCCGAGCAGCTCGTTCTTCCGCTGTCGGTTGAACAGGGGCGTGTGTTCGAGGTGGTGGGGAAGCACGGCGAGGCGGGGAGGATCGGCGGGGAGGCGGAGAACGACGGCGGTGAGAAGCTGGAGAGCGATGCGCTGCTGGGGAGCGTGCCCGGCGTTCACGAGGCGGTGAGGAGCGGCGACCGTAAGAATAATCCGGTGATCTGGAACGACGCCTAGCACCACTATCTGCACCACGCCGGACAGGAGAACGAGAGCGAGAACGATTGCGGGGAGGGGTATCATCTGAATGACGGTACTGTGGTGGAGAATCGTCTGAACGACCACGGGCTGGAGGTGAGTCGTAACGAGAACGACGAGGCGGGGAATCATAGCGAGAGCGGCGTGGAGAATCACCGTGGCGGGACCTGCGAGGTTCAGGAGAAACCGACCGATCGCCCTTTCTCCGTCCATGACGGTCGTAATCCTCGTCTCGACGTCTAGATCTAGGCGAAAGCGAACGCTCGTCACGATGTCTTCGCTCTTTCTTCTTCTCTTTCTTTAATCGCTTCCGCTCCTCTTTATCCTTGGCTTTATCCTCCACAATACCGGCTCGTTCCTTCATGGCACGTAACCGGAGTGGATTAGACATCAACGCGGCGTACTCGGCTTGCTCTTGTTGCTTGATCGCGAACATCGGGTCCTCGCGAATCTTGGATGCGGTATCGCGAGCCGTGTTGGCATTTTGTATCGCAATGAAATTTTTGTGCGATGCGCCAACCTAACCGAATCCATTAGACCGTTCAAGTTCGCGCCGGGCAAGGAAAACATACCTTTGCAGCCTCGTCACCAGTGAGCATCTGATCAACGCGCTTCTTGCCCAACAAGTAGTCTTCGAGCTCATTGGCACTCGGTCCGCCTCCAGTTGCCGGTGTAGCGTACATCCACTCCAGTTTCTCTACTTTCTTTTTCCCCGTTTGAGCTTCTTGAAGCCGTTGCAACTCTTGCAGCTGACGCTCCTCCTCCAGCTCTTTACGAAGCTGGTCAAGCTTTTTCTTCTCTGCAAGCTATATCGGAACTGTGTCAGCAATAAGCCTTAGCCGGGCGCACATTTTAACTACGCACAGCTTTCTTCTCCTCCAGCCACACCCGCTCCTGATTCTTCATCAGGAGCGGATGCCACGACTTCTTCATGTTCAAGTCACCACCTAGACAAACAAATTAACTTAACGCTATGGGAACATCATAATTAGCCTAATACTTACCACCCATCTTGACTAAATGTAAGACTACTACTGTTAAGAGACTTGGGTTGGTAGTTGGTGATGGTCGTGCGGAGCAAAGGAGACTCCGGTGGCAGTGGAATTCGCACGTGATATGGGGTGATGACATAAAAATAATTTATCAAATCCTATTTCCCAATTCCTTCCGATACATCCATACTCCCAGGACCGAGTTTCATGACTGTGCTATGATAGGCAAGACATAGTTGCATGCCAACAAAAACTGATCGCATAACACCCACCTGCTATCTTTAGGACTTCATCTAATTTATTGAATCGAGAATACTGAGGTGATATCGCTTGGCATTCATTCATCGGCACGTCATTCGTGGACACATTGGAGCTGATTATTGGTACGCAGTGGTCCCAACAGCCCTACCACAGGAAATTACTTAAATTCGATTCGGGCGGCCGCCTTGCCTTCAGCTACCCTTCTCCACGATGGCCCTCAACTCACTTCGACGAGTCATGCCGGTGGCCGTCAGGCAACTCCGCACTGGTTCTCATCAAGGTATAATGAGGAAAATCAATTTCACGCATCGCGTACCCCACAGAAATCTACTCCAGGGACCATATCGCTCAATGCACACCTTTCCTCCACCCCGCCACCCTCCAGACCTTTCTTCGCCGCCGTTTTCCCGGATATGGGTACTGCTTCCGCTGGGTATTGGCGCACTATTGTACTCGCGCGAGAGTCCGTTTGAGATATCCACCATGCTCTCCTCGCCGAACATAATCCCCAGTGGCACTTACCCTCGGCTCACTATGATCGACTCGCCAAACGAACCACGCACCTCGTTGCTTGCCCAGTTTGTCGAGTTTCTCCGCTTCCGGATATGGGAGCCAATTCGAACTAGCATTCGATTCCTTCACTTGCTCGGCATCTTCCTCCCAGTCATGCTGACGGCCCCTATGATCCTCATCGGGTCCCAAGAGGAGCGCTATGGCGGTGATCGATGGGGTGCGGTATGGTGGTACGGATTGCTGGTCAAATCAATGCAACGTGCTGGCCCCACGTTTATCAAGGTAAATCCCTGCCTTCTGACGACACCGCTGGGTCACTAATTTGTCGTTTCAGCTATCACAATGGGCAGGTTCTCGAGAGGATCTATTCCCCGCCATTTTATGTGATAAACTAGGCTCGCTACATTCCAACGGGAAACCTCATAGTCTGGCGCACACAACACATGTGATTGAGCGTGTGTTTGGTCGCGCATTTAATGAGGTGTTCGAAGCGTTTGAAACCACACCTATCGGTGTCGGGGCTATTGCTCAGGTAAGCCGACCTTGCAATCAACACATCACACAGTTGGAGTTACCTTTATGTGACAACCCAAGGTATACCGTGCTACCCTCAAGAGCGATCTGCATCCGTTTTCCGCTGGCTCAGCGTCCGACCAGCTCGATCGTCCTGTAGCCCCTATTCCACAGACCCCTAAAACCTCTGTCGCGATTAAAATTCTTCATCCCAATGTCCGTAAACAAATCTCTCGGGATCTTACCATTCTGTCTGTGTTTGCACGCGCCATCAATATGCTCCCTGGTCTCGAGTGGCTTTCGCTCCCCGATGAGGTACGGGTATTTGGAGACATGATGCAGCAGCAGATCGATCTCAGACACGAGGCGCGGAACCTCTCACAATTCGAGCATAACTTTGGACGTGATGGGTTGGGCGGAAAGCCCGGAAGGGTTAAGACGGCTGTCGTTTTTCCAAGACCGCTCGTTGATTGGAGCACAGACGAAGTTTTGGTTGAGGAGTATGCGGATGCTGTTCCGCTCAAATATTTCCTGAGGCATGGCGGCGGCCCGTTTGACCATCGGATTGCTAACCTTGGGCTTGATGCGTTCTTGGTAAGCCCCCGAAAGCTCTGAAGAGCTGTATGCTGTTGACATAGTGGGCTTTGTGCACTTGGACGTGATTCTAGAACATGCTCCTGCTTGACAATTTTGTCCACGCGGACTTGCACCCCGGAAACATTATGATCAAGTTCTACAAGCCAACGACGAAAGATATGTTCTATGATTTCTTCTCGTCCATCCTCAACAGCGGCGGGCCACCTTTGAATGTCAACGCGCACAACGAATCAGACGTAATCGTTGCTCACTTGCGACAATGTGCCAGCTCTCCTACTGAGTGGCGTCAAGCCCTTCATGAGCTCGAAGAAGACGGGTACCAGCCTGAGATCGTCTTTCTCGACGCTGGGCTTGTCACTGTCCTCTCTGAGCGAAACCGACATAACTTCCTCGACCTTTTCCGCGCCATTTCCGAATTCGATGGCTACCGAGTCGGTCAGCTCATGGTGCAACGATGTCGCTCACCTCAGCTCGCAATTGACCCGGACATCTTCGCGCTCAAGATTCAGCATCTCGTATTAGGAGTGAAGCGCAAGACCTTTTCGCTTGGGCGGATCAAGATTGCGGACGTGTTGTATGAAGTGCTGAAGGCCGTAAGGACCCATCACGTGCGCATGGAGGCAGACTTTGTCAACACTGTCATCTCGTTGCTGTTGCTTGAGGGCATTGGGAGGCAACTCGACCCCCAGATGGATTTGCTCAAGAGCTCGCTCCCAATCCTTAGACAGCTTGGAAGGCAGACTGCAGCAAAAGATGCCATGGCTGAATTGCCGAGTGGCAACTTTGGCGCAATGCTCAAGGTATGTTTACAGAGCTCGTTAGCCTTGCCACCCGCTCACCACCGATCCTTGTCCCGCAAAAACTCTGGAACCTTGTAGATCTGGGTATATCTGGAAGCGCGTCAACTTGCCTCTTCCACCGTGGTCAATCTGGATGAGATGGTGCAGTATGATTGGTATGTCTTCAACTTTGCTCCCAGTACCACCCGATCGCTGAATCGTCGCCATTGCCTCCGTCTTCAAATAGGTTTAGCCCAAACATCTAATGGGACAGTATTCTCACACCATATGCTCCTTTTCTTTCATTCTTTAGACCCCTTCTCCTGGAATTCACCACAACGAACTTCTAGAATTGCATGTGATGCCGTGTGGCAAAATTATTGCGTACACGGGTTGTTTTTATTATCTCTACTTGTCCTGAGCGTTCTTTATGCCATTTCTATACATGTTATTATGACCTTACGGCCGCGATTCTGCTACAAACTCATTACGCCCGTCGGCTCAACCTAGACATCGATGATCAACCGTCAAAAGTAGCCACTCGCCTATCCGCTGGCAACGGCAGAGTACCCCGGTCAGACCTGGTCAGCGCGGGGCTTTCGAACTCCGAAAACAAACGTACCCGGATGTATCATACCGAAGACACGCCAAAGCTTTCCAATCATGGAACCATGTTCCAATCACCCCTGGACCACTCGCGGACTCCGACAAACCGCTGCAGCTCGTGTTTACCCAGGTACACTATGTTCCCGATACCAACCGACCCCAAGCGGCTCACACTGCCTCGCGCCGATCGTATTTATTAATTCAACAATCAATCATGGTCCTAACGAGAGTGAATATATTGATACATCAGCTCTTCCTGTTCACATATGACATATAAAATATACGAAACGAGAAATGGTGAACAGGGAAAGCCAACAACAGAGCTCATCCGAAAACACGACAAAGTACTGTGATAGAGTAGCGCATACATTATATACAGCGGTAGAGTATGCCGAAGAAAAGCAAATGGGAATGAAGTGGTGTGATGTGCAGACGTGGAAACCATCAAATTCTACGGGTATAAACTACTTGAGAGCTATCTCAGGATAAAATACACTGGCGTTCGAATCTCATCAGCATGATCACCTGCACGCATATATGATATACTCACCGGCACTCTTTCCCCGCCTTCTTCAAATGTCTGAGTGACAGGAACATGAAGATCAGATAATCTGTTATGCGACATAGCTAACGTAACTCACCGTACAAGTGCATCCTTGCGACTCATCTGAATGTTACACCCCTTACAGACAGCCGCGCCCGTGGGTTTGAGTTCCCCGAAGTCAGTGGCGTCGTTAGGTTTCAGGCGACCAGATGCGATAAACTCCTCCTCTTCCGACTTGTGCTTATGCATATGGCGGCTCATATCAGCCTCGCGACTGACTGAGCCATCACAGCGCTTTCCCTCAACTGGGCAAACATAGGTACAGTAGACGCGCCTCGAACCTCGGGATCGTTTTGAAGATTTTCGGCTGGGCTGAGTGATTGGGACATTATCGAACTGGATAACTTGCTCATGCTCAGACATCTTGACGGCGCGAGTATACGGGTGGTAGTGAGTGTTGTCACTTGACTTGGAAGGTGAGGAGCGCCCAATTAAGTTCGACGACGGGCCTGGAGAAGTATTATGTGCGGAGCCAGCCTTCACATCAGCACACGTGGATTTCAGGGGCTTTTGTGCTGAAGTGCTTGATGACGGAGAATTGGCTGCCTGAAAGGAGACGTGTGTAGATGCCTGATGGCTCAGTCGTGAAACAGAGGGCGTGCGTTGGGCAGGCGTTTCAACTTGAAAGTTGTCGGCGTACAGCTGGGACGCTACCGACTGTTCCAGCATAGGGTGGCTAGGGCTACCAGCAGCGGCCAGGTACCCTTGGTCACTGATGGCTCCTCGACGCTGTCTGACAATCGGTTCAGAGGACGTGCTCAGTGAGGGGCTAGGCAATGATTTTCCAGAAGTTGAAGGCCGCGATGGGCCAACCAGAGGCTCGCTATATCTATGCTGCAACTCCTCGTTGCCCAAGAACGGGGTGCCAGCGTCGCTGAGATTGTTTTGGATCGACGGCGAAGAGTTGAAGCTTCCGTAGGAAGACGAGGAGTAGGCGACTGAGCTCCATGAATCCGAATCTTTGAGAGAGGAGTGTGTAACTTAGCCACCAGAGCACAGAAAACCCGAACAGTTCAACTCACCAACTGGCGCGTTTACAGGTACTGCTTCGAAAGGATGCTCTACATGAATTGATAGTCTGACCGTTGCCTCCGATGCTCGTCGGTCTAGAAAAAGTGTCAGCGAGAGGAACGTGAGGTAGCGCAACAAACCCACCTGACGAGGGGTCGGGAATATCTATATGCAGAGGATCTAGTTGACTATTATCTATGTCTCTATTCAAAGCCAGGCTATCTTTGAAGAAGGGTATTACCTACTCAAGTAAAGGTCGTCTAGAGAGCCCGCGCTAGGGAAGTGGTCGGCCGACCCGGACTGAAAATGGTCAAAGGACGATCTTGATTCTTGGGCGTGCGCCGCATAGCCAGATGCTAGTGGGGCTGGGGAAGATTGATTTTGAGGATACGTGTAGTCAAAATCTTAGGGATGGGTGAGGTGGTGAGTGGCGCTAGGACACGCAAGAGAAGAAAAAAAGGCGCGGTTACCTGCAACTTCCGCCGCGCTGATTTCACCCATGCCAGTATAGTTGTTCGACATGCTGGTATCTTCAGTTGTTTTAGTGATAATTGTTCGTATCATTGGGAGATTTCTCACATAGTTGGTAGAAGGAGTAGTCAAACGGCGGGGCGAGTCCCGGGGATTGATCGTCTGGGTAGCAAGGCTCAGTTGGTGAGGACCAGATCAGCGAACGAGGCATCAGATTGGCCTACAAGTAGTTTCGGGCGATCTGTTCTGAAGGGCGAGCAATGACTTGGTGGCCAAATTTCCCTGGCCATCTAGAGTCGAAAACGTTGGCATAGGGGAAGCCTGAGAACCTAAACAGATCCTAAGCAATGAACACTCAATAACTGGCTGGGTACACTCACTGCTGGCCAGAGCAGTGTACGTATCAATATATGGCGGGCTTGGCATTAGATTCTCCAGCATGGTTTCGCCCAAGTGTGGCGCTGATTGGCTTGTGGTCGCCAAATACGGGTTTGAGGTCGTACTATCCCTCTGAAACCGCGCACTGGGGCACTCAGTGTGCCTTTGATTCGACTCCAGCAGGTTTTTCTCGGTGGCCAAATTTATTGTGCCGTCTGGAGCGAATCGAGGAGGAGAGGGGGTTGATGAAACTGGTGTGATATGGCCCAATCGCATGATCCAGATAAATTCTTGGATAATAGTGAAAAAAGAGACAGAGGCGACTCCAGTAATGGGCACAAGCATAAGCTTGCAGGATGCAAGGTTCGGTGACTGCACCAGCTCGAGGCGAAACTCTTATGAGGGCAGGCGCGAGCGACCAGATTTGAATTTCAACCAAGCCCAAAAAAGCGGTTCTCCCAGGGACTTCCTTTTGATTCTGACCGGCTTTTGTCACATCGAGATCTGGTAGCCAAGTTCTGTCATCGGTCGGAGTTTGTGGACCAGCGAGCTGCCTCGGCCCGGTAGTGAACACCTTTTTCCGTATTCCTTGCTCGATTATTTGTCGCTTGAGCTGTGTGGTTCGTGCTCAGCACCCCAGCGTCGATCAAAAATCCGCACAGTGCTCAGCGACAGACGCTAATCCTGTCATGACCATACTGCCTCGTGCGAGATTAATCCCGGCGGATCGCTCCGGCCTTTCCTGGCCCAATCTCCCGGTGCTGCGATGTCATAAATTCCGCCTGCCGATGCGCAGAAATCGGATTTAAGGCTAAAAGGGATGGGCGCTTGTCCGAGGGTGCAGGCTTCGAGCATATGAGCACAAAGGAACGACTCGGATTGAGGCGATGCGGGCGAAAAAGGCAATCGAGTCTCGTGGAGTCCCACCCTCCCAGAAAAGTTTCAGCGGGCAAGTGTGTGAACCGAGTGATCACATTGGGATTGACGTTAGATGCATGGCTTTGGGCTTGATTGTTAAGGTCACAACAGCCGTAAAACGCCGGGAGGCTCCAGATCACAGTTATTTACACCAGCTGGGGCTCAGCAACCGAGGGTTGACGACAAAACAGCCATTTTCATTTTCTCGTGCAAAGACGCTGTTGAGGCTGGCAGAGTGAGAAAGGAACCATAGGCTGTGAGCAATCTGGGTCAGTCTAGGTGTGGCGCTCTTGAAGCGGAGGAGACAACCAGCGGGAGCAAAACAAGCTGAGTTCTTTTAACCTGCGGACAAGTCGAGCGCCAACAACACTAGACCAATCGGAATAAGTTGCCCAGCGCAGGGACCTTTTTGTGGTGGCAAAGAGTAGACCAATGTGGATCGGTATGCCAAAACGGGACAGTAATTTTATCCTAATAAGGACCGCATCGCCTCAGATGGCCGTGGATGTATAACAAAACCCAGTATTTATCAAATTGGTTCGCTCTGGAGTTTTTCCGTCAGCCTTTTGAGACGTCGAGTATAATGACACTTGCAGACATGCTGATGGAGCCACTCACGGAATATACGGGCAGTAACCCCTTTGCAGCTCCCAGGCTCATAGATACTGACTCCACCCGATGTTAAAGTTAAAGCGGACTGGAATACATGGCCTATCAGGCAATAAACATGCCTTGATGAACCAGAGTGGTGTAGCATAAATGGGGTTCGTTCAAGACCACCTTAATCAAATGATGTACACTAGTACAATGGAGGTTCAACATTGAGAGAGCGGATAGCAAAATGTCCTCTAAATAAATGTTGCCTCCCCACTCACTATATTAATATGCGAAGTGTAAAAATGCCATCCTGTCATGCTGGTTCAACGGGACTAATTTAGAGTAATACGGGGATGACTGCCGTTTCCCAGCGATTTGCCAGTGAGCCAGCTAAGTTGGGTACTATGCCAAATTGCATCCGAAGCCCATCAAAAGTAGCAATCTAGTTCAACTTGGGTGCCGTGTCGAATAAATTGCAAGAACAGACCCGAGCATATCTGCCAGATTCCAAACGAGTGGCGATGAAACACTAGCAGTCCTAGAATGCCTATGAGGTCACTGCAAAGAAGCGAACAAGCCTAGGACAAGATACATATCGCACACAATGTGGTGTTATTCAAAGCGAGTGGTGGTGGGAGTAAGAAATGAGCAGGAACATACGGACGCCCATTTTTCTGGAGTTGAAATGAAGGGGATAAACGAGTGGGTGGCTGAATTTGCAAAGCGATGCAAGGACTTCTGCTGACAGATCATGATACGCTACGCCTTGTTTATTGGCCCAGACCTTTGTGCCTGGGAAAAACTCGGGCGTTGCTGTGTGCCACTCAGGAATCTGGAGTACGATCGATATTTGGCGACAACGGCGGGTCACTATCGGAATTGACAGTCAGTGTTAACTTCCACTCTTGGCGTTGGGGACGTGAATATCTTCAACCAAGCGGTATAAGTTCAATTGAAAGTTGAAAATGTTGGTTTCGTGTGATGCGTTGGCGCATCGAATGAAGTGCCAAGCACATCGAAAGTGAGGGAAAAAGCCAAGCATGTCACACGAAGCGCTCCGGACTACAATAAAGCATTCGGGTATGAACGTCAATGAGTTTTAGGGAGAGATGAAGCAATGCCCGCTGATGATATTCGATACTCCTCCTAGCAGGGTGATTACCATTTTACGGACCCAGACTCACAGAAGTGCTATCGTCCTCAATACGGAGTTTTCGTCAGAGGTAAGGCAAGAACCCGAGCCCAATGTAAGCAAACGTGTACAAACCACGTATTTGAAGTCGAATGAAAAACATATACCCGGTTGGACCATCCAAACCACGTTTGCACCTCAAAACGCTCGATGCAGGTCCAGTAATTTCAGCGATCTCGAGCTCTTTCGGCCCCGGGTGTAGTTGAGAATTCATGGCCAACTCTCAATGCCGCTCAACTGTACGTGCAGCGCGTTTCAGGTTAAAGTCACACTCAATCGAATGAAGATTCGGAGGTCTCGAAGAGATCAGGATGAGATCCTGGAGCATTATGGGGACGAGCCAGGGCTCAAGAGCACGTTGAGCTGGCTGAGGTCGCCAAAATTAAAGTCCCAGCCTCGAGCGCTCATAAGCGCTCGTGAGGGCTCGACCGGCAAGGGGGGTCGGCCCCGATACCAGTTGATTGGAAATTAGGTGATATAGACATTTAAGTGGAGCAGCTTTTGATATGCGTGATGAGGGCTCCTATTGGCTAGCGACTTTGTGGCAGTGCATGTCGATATTTACTTTTTCATCAATATCTCGAACCACCAAGGCATTTTGTAAAATTCAAGCACCATATGACGCGTAACGCAAAACTACCCCTGCGTGGACGACGACGCCCATACTCAGATGTCCCGCCATCATGCATGCCATTCAACCTTGGGCTGTTCCTCGAAGGTGCTCAGACAAACGGATCGAATCAGTGTCCGTTTTAGCAAACAAGTGTTGTACTGAAAAACGGAGATATGAACAACTATGATTCACCATCCAATAGGATGCATAAGCTGCAGCAACGCCGTGATATCCCACATGTATGAACTATATTTGTAATTTCTTCTAAGTACGACGACTGATCATGACGCTCCGGTCTACGACGGTGTAGCCGGTGTTATCATGCCACGGTAAGCCGATCGCACCCCCTGCCGGTCGAGCACTCATAAGAGTTCATGAGGGCTCGAGAATCGGACTTTCATTTCGGCGACCTCAGCCAGTTCATCGTGCTCCCGAGTCCTCACAAGCCGTGGCTCGTTTTCTTGATGAAATCCAGAATCATGGATGAGCTCGAACCTTTGATTCAAAAGAAGCCACGAAAGATGTTTAACCTTGATAAAATCTATTTTGGCAGGCAATTCGTCGCGGTAGAACGTGGAAACACCCGAGTACATCGCACATAAACTTGCAAGTCTGAGATATGAGGGCATATTGAGCACAGAGTCTGAATGAACTGAGGTCGTTCTCCCTGTAGATTTAGGCTAACGAAGGTGGTGTCCTTTTCTAGGCTACCCGGTTGCAAAATTGTGAGTAGTTGTTCCATGTTTTTGGATGTGTAGAGTTCCGGGTATCCCAACGCTGAAGGTGAGTTTGCAGGTACAATGTCCCGGCATGCTATAGCATCGTCACTGGGATGAGAGATCGGATGAAGTGTCAGGTCGGCGAATTGTGAAATATCCCGGAGGATGGGTGACTGAAGCACGTAAGCATCGGGAGCGAATGCTTGTCGGATTGCCGGACCTAGAAAAAGAGGATACGATATCCCAAGCGGGCTGCCCATCAGTAGCATTCATGTTGGTCGGATTGGGTAAAATGGTATGTAGAGCTTGAACCTCTGGGCACCTTTCGACCACAATCCCCAGTGTCTTGCTTATCATGGCTAGGTCCGAGGTGAAGGGAGCAAAGATATGCCGTACCGAACCAGATGTGCAATTATAAAAGGACATCACGTCGGCATGGTACGGTTTTATCAAGTCAGCTCGGAAAGAGCGTGGCGTTTCGGATATGAGATATCAACGGTTTCTATTTTCTGACTTTCTCGAGCCAAACTGCAACTGCTTGACAAGCGAGGCGTAGATATGAAAACGCATCATGCTGTCCTCAACAAGCTCATCCGAAATGCACTCATTAACGCTACCAGGAATCAATCTGTTGATCACTGGCATATTGTTCGACCGAATCCCCGAGGGTTGAAATGTGAGGAACGAATCCTCTCCTCAGAAATCTATCAAAGGCGACAAATTTCTATATGCGTGAGGTGATTCCATGAAACGATCGCCTGGATACTGCCACGGCTTGTGCGTTTTTACGTCCTAAGTCATTACAGACTTCCTAAATTAACTCCGGAAGCTCGAAAATGTTATATATGCTTGGAAGCCAAGGCGGCAACAAGTTTGCTTCAATCGCGCTCCAACATGATCCGGCATGTATGGGCGGCAAGGCAGCGCCAGGTAGATCCTAAGTTGCCTTTAAACCCAATGAATCTCCAGCTTTATCCAGCCTATCGGTTGGTAAGTTTGAGCGAAAAATCCCGAGCAAATCACATGGCGATAGAATTGGTCCTGGCACTCACCGGAATACAATCTGATCCAAGGAAGCCACATAGTGATTTGAGCTAACAAGGCAGTCGGATCTTAATCATCCAAAGCTCGCAAAGTAGCGCTGCTCTGAGATCCAGGTCCGATGACATCAAACCAAATATGAAATATATTCATGAGTGGATAATCATTCACGCTCAAGCTGGCATACATCCATATTCCAACTCCCAATATGGCCATTTCATAGCTCATTAAAGCGATGACGGCTAATTGAGGGACAGATGCATCAACTACAGACGACCTATAGGTCACTTTGCCGCCTGCTTCCCGAAACTCTTCAACCCAGCAAGCTTTTCTCCAGACTCTTGGACCGCAAGCCCAACCTACAGCCACCCCGATCAAATTCCACTCGATAGAAGAGGAAGGAAAGCAGCTTACGTCAATCACGCCCGTCTCGAGCGCGCGTATAACCCTGAGCTGGGCATCATCTGATGTTCCGGCCGAAGTGTGCTGGTTTGAAGCGGCAATCCAGAGTGGTGGATCTTGCTGAAATACGAAGGTCGGGTAAGACGTCGGTAGAAGTGGTATAGAATGGCATACCGAGGTCTCGGGAGACGGGGAGGGGACAGCGTCATCCTTGAGTTCGAGCAGGATTCCGAAGGACATGTCCTCTGTGTTTTGCAGAGTGAAACGGATTGACATCCCGAAAGAAACAATGCACACCATCTTGTGGCAAATCACCGAGCTGGCCTTCAACTAGACTCAGTTTGACGAGGAACGAACGAAAGTGCTGTGGTAGGGAGAGGAATGGCAGGGCGTCTTTGATTCTGGAGTACAAGTTGGTCGATGTAGTCAGGCGAAGCGGAAGCAACGTACGTACACCGTGTCCTTGTCCCATCTATTCATCTCGGTCGGCCCGGGTTCGACCATTACCCTCAGCGAGAATACGAATCTCTCGAGGGCCACGTCATGTCGGTCTTTGATCACAACGATCATCCTCTCCACAGTTCCCTGCTCGTTCGGCCATCAGAAGCGCTCGCGGCAATTAACAGGGGCACTAGAACGTGCCAGCAAAAGTTCATCCTTGACGGCAGACACAGCACCGGCGATGTACTCGTTCAACGCAGGATGCCGGGACTGATAAACCGGCGCATCCCATTTCCGCCGTCGAACAAAGAGGTCGGGCGGGTATACCCCGCGAATGAATAGGATGGTGTGGATAGCGACTTCTACTAACGCAAGCGTCAGTCTATGGGCACGTGGATGCGGTCGCCACTCACAAAACTCGACAATCTCTTTCACAGTCTCTACCGATGCGCGTATCAGACTCTGTCTCTCGGCCATCGAGAACACGCACGATTAAATGTGAGGCCCTTCTCTGCAACCGGCACACGCGACCCGCTCGCGCCGGGCAGGGTGATGCCTCCTCTGGCTGTCCTCGCCTTGCTCATGGCCGCCGAAAGTCTTGGGTCGGCTTCGCACGTGACCGGGCCGTTGTTTACCCGGCCATGCTGACCTCCACACTGATGCAGCAAAGTGAGATATGAGCACCACATAGGGGCTGAGGTGAGACTAAAATAGGGTGTATTCAGCCTGGGGGCGGCTTCTGTGTGCGATAGCGGAATATGAACCACCGGACCGAGGTCGACGGCGAGTGAGCGAGCCTCGACTGCACATATGGTTCTGTTCCAAAGGTTATTTAGCGGGTGAATCGATTATGCGACCTTGCTGCCAAGGGCCGGGCAGGCAACAATGCGCGCATAGTCGCTCTTGGCGCAGTGACGGAGCTGGAACCCTGGCCACGCGCGCTCGAGATCAGGAACAGAAGCCGGGCCGCAGAAGTGCACGGGAAGCAACGGCCCGGGTGCCAAGAATTCAGCCCGCGTGAGCTTCGATATCCGGGGTCCCGTGGGGTCGCATATTTATATCACCCACACCGTGCCCGGTCTGCAGGTCTCCCCCCTCGTTCGCCATGTCTGACCAGGAGTTCGCCGACCCCAAGGTGCACACCACCCACGAAAAGCCCGCGTCCATCTGGCGCGACATGATCACCAACCGCCGCGCCTACTGGATGGCAGCATCGGTACGTCACGTCATCAGCCTGAATGCGCTCAACTCACCCGACCACAGGCCTGCTGGGGTGGTATGCTATTCGGTTGGGACACCGGCCTCATCGGTGGTATCGTACGTACTATCCTCGCCACCACGGCTCTCGTTCTCACCCCATCACACAGCTCCCACGTACTTCGTTCAAGCATTCTTTTGGATTGGATAAGAACCCAGGAGCGTACGCCGACCTTCAGGGATGGATCGTCACAGGTATGTTCATTTCAACCCGAACAGCAACCGGCTACTCACATGGTTACTTCCGTTTAGTATTGCAGGCTGGTGAGTTTTCATCGTTTACATATCAGCCTCTGCCAAAACTACGGGGATCGGGTAGAGGAGCCCAGCTCCAGGCTCGGCTAGCCAGCCCCCCGTGTACTACCCCAGAATAGCCTGTCCGAGAATCACCCGGAAATGATCTTCTGTTCTTCTCCAATTCCACGTGGCCGAACGCATCTGACCCCTTTACCCCTGTAGGATGCTTCTTTGGCGCCATGTCTGCGGCCTTCATCTCCGATAGGTTTGGTCGCAAGCCCGCGCTTTTTGTCGCTGCATTCTTTTTCTTCCTGGGCTCCATCCTCCAGACTGTCCCCGCCCTCAATGGCCAATCACCCACGAGCTCGCTCCACCAGGCAAGTTGTTAGAGCCGTGGATTTGACACCGCTTGACTGACGCCACATCTTCTAGCTCTACGTCGGCCGTGCCATCGGCGGATACGGAGTCGGAATCGTCTCCGTCGTCGTTCCAACCTACATCTCCGAGTCGGCGCCCCGCCTCATCCGTGGTCGTCTGACCGGCATGTATCAGCTCGCGATCGTTTTTGGCATCGCATTCTCGTTCTGGGTCAACTACGGCTTGCTCGAGCGGTACGGCGACAGCATCAATGTCCCGCAACAGTGGCGCACCGCGTTCGCTCTCCAGCTCCTTCCTGGCGTTCTCCTCGTCCTTTCTATGCTTACCCAGCGCGAGTCTCCCCGTTGGCTCGCCGAACGCGGGCGGGACGACGAGTGCAAGCAGGTTCTCGCCCGTCTCCGTGGTCTCTCGGTTGAGGACCCGATTGTGCAGGAAGAACATGCACTGATCAAGGCTGATTTCGAGGGTCGCATCAAGTTGACGTTGGCTCAGCAGTTCCGCGAGGCGACCAGCTCCAAAAAGATGTTCTATCGCTGCTCCTTGCCGTTCATCCTGTGAGTCTTTCCTTTTTTCCGCATTCAGACGCTGGGGGTACTGATTCGCCTGTGCAGCATGGCCTTCCAGCAATGGACGGGTGTCAACTCGATGAACTACTACTCGCCCGTCATCTTCCAGTCCCTCGGCATGAAAGGCGCCCAGGCCAATTTGCTCGGCACGGGTATTTACGGTATCGTCAAAATCGTGATGACCGCGCTCGTTCTCGCCCTAGGCGTGGAACAACTCGGACGGAAGAGCTTGCTCATCTGGGGTGGAATTGGCCAGGCTCTGTGCATGTGCTTCATCGGGTATGTCATTCCGAGTTCAACCGATCAATCAATCCCAACTAAATGCGATCGACACACAGGGCCTATCTCAAAATCCACACCGACTCGTCCGTCATTCCGACCTCGTACGTCGCGATCGTTGCGATCTACCTCTACGTCACGTTCTACTCGTTTGGCTGGTCCGTCGCGCCTTGGCCGGTCATGTCCGAGTCCCAGCCGAACCACCTCCGTTCGTTGACCATGTCGATCGGTCTGATGAGCAACTGGCTGTTCAACTTTACCATCTCCAAGATCACACCCATCCTTCTCAAGGACATCAAGTTCGGCACATACTTCCTCTTTGCTGGCACGACCATGCTCGGCGTCCTCTGGACCATCTTTTTCCTCCCCGAGACGGGCGGATACGCACTCGAGGAAATCAGCGATTTGTTCCAGGGCTCGGTTGTCACGCGCTCGTTGGCAGACAACAAGTTTGCGTTCAAGCGCATGCGCGAGGAGGATCGGGATAAGATTCGCCAGGGCCTGAGGAGGTACGGAAGCTCGACGGGCAGTGGCTGGACGGACCGCGACGAGAAGCCCGTGGAGGAGCGGTATGAGCGTCAGCAGCAGGTGGGCGTGTTGCCGAGTGTCACCGAGGAGAGGCGTTGAGTGTTTGTTGTATTCTTTCGTTTTGGTGATATGTGTTGTGATGTGTATGATAGTGGTGAATGATGTTTTTCCGGCTATGGCGGTTTTTTGTCGGAGGTTCATAACATGAGAGTGTGGCGCAATTTGACTTGGAGTTCTTGCGGCTCCGTCCATTATATGTCTTTTGGGGTGCTTCTCAAGGGGCTCGCACGCTTTCACGAAAATGCTCTACCCTATCGCCCTTTATCCCGTTGGCTATCCCGATTGGACCACGCCAGTCCCAAACTCGGCGAGTGATTCGTCTTGTCAGCTATCGACAAGAAACTTGACTTTTGTTTACACATATATGCGACCGCCTTTAAACCCTGAATAGCTTCTGACTAAGCGCCGCCGTCGAATTAGAAGTAGAATTAGAAGTAGAATCTCCGAGAGATCAATTACACGCCAGTTATCATTAAAGGACCTATGCTACAAGTGCTTGGCCGTTTGCCGCACTTGGAAAAACCACTTATACTACGTCGCAGAGGTCGCAAGGATTGAGGTTCGTCTAGTTGCCAACCGTTGCTCCCGGATCCTTGTCTTGAGCTTGCTTGTCTTTATCTCGAGTCGAAAACTTGTAAAGAACTACAAAAATTTTGGGAACTCGTTTCACTCGTATTGCTCAATGGCGTCACTATTTCTTTGTGCGGCATCATTGAAGAGCTAGACCTGGGATTTCTCCGTTTTTGCTGTCGGAAAAAAGCCCTCGGGTCACGTGGCTTTGCATTCGTTTTCCTGATCCAAAGAGTGGAGAAGATGAAGACAACGGCCCCTATGATCTTGGGGGCCGCGAAAATCCCGCCAGAGGGCTGAATACATCAAGAACAAGGTTTTGTGGGAGGTTTGTTCACGTATGAGCGTACATTTGATGCAGGCATCACAGGTGAATTATTCATCCTCTGGCATCCATCCCAGCATGGCCGGCGCAGATATTTTGGTTACAATCGCTACCGTAATATCAATGTTCTCGATCCACACAGGACTATTTCGACTACTTGCTTTCCTGATTTGACGACCCCAAGAAATTGGTTCCACAAGTTCTAAGTGAAGTTCTCAGTCCTCATTTCGGGTGTGTTAAAGAGTGGGATGTATGCGGTTTAGAAGGTAATGTAAATACCAGGAATGGAGGCGTGGCTGTGCGATTGTTGATCACGTGGAATCAATTGAGATTCTGATAAGTCCCAGGATAGTGTTATTATATGGGTACCCATTCTGGTCTATGAGCATTTAGGCCTCCTGGTGCCTCTCCAACCCGGACTGACGTATCTGACATCACTGCGGCATGGCTCAGTGCTCTTAGCCTCGGCGCCTGGTCCTTTTTCGCTCAATTCAGTCAATGTAATTGTCATGTATTAATAGATAATACCAACCTTCGCTGAAGGTACGTCTACTAAGAATGGTTGAACCTCTGGGGAGAATGCGTCTTTTGGTATTTCGCGAACCATGGATTCGTTGCTGAACACTTCCTTCCCATCAATGCGGCCTAGCAAGCGGATCCAATTGGCGGTACCTAGCAAGGAGGCGTCAATGTGCCAATTACCGCCTTCCTGAGATGTCAAGTGATTATATGTATGCTTTATCAGAGTGGTAATATTCAAGGCCTACTTTGATACGCCGCCTAAGAGCGGCGTTGATGCCTAGCACAAGAAGGTGACCAGCGGCATGATCCAATATCTGACAAGGGAGTGGACGCAAAGGGGATGGAGCACTGTGTGGGTTAACGGAATTGTAGGCCGTAGCTTCTGCGATATTGAAACCGGTTGCAGCCTGGACCAGTGAATCGAACTGCAACAACGGTAAACAAACCCCGAAAACGAACGCAAGTACTCACCCCTCGACGCCCGCCCCACGGTCCGTCAAGGCCAAATGCACTGAGACTAGCTGTAATCAGTCCCGGGTACTTTTCCGCAAGCTCATCCGGACCGAATCCGCGTCTTGTGATTGACCCAGGTCGACTGGAATCGAGCGGCATATGCATGCATTCGACAAATTTATCCTGGAGTTACTCACTATGACTGAAGTAGCACATCCGCATCTTCGAGTAACGTTCGAAAAATCGCAATATCTGCTTCATTATTGAGGTCTAGCTGAATCGATCGTTTGCCGCGTGAGGTGTCAACATCAAGGGCTGGGAGATCGGGAAGGTTGGGGGATGTAACCCAAAGTACGTCGGCTCCATGAGCTGTCAGTCGTGTCGTAAAACTACATCAGTGATAGATTGATGCGGTCAGGATGTGACTCAATCTCACCGGCCAAAGTTCTCCCGCACACTGGCCCAGCGATGATTCTAGTGAGGTCAAGCACTTTCAAACCTTTTAATGGCAAATCATCCGGATTGACCTCTGGCAGCACTTTTGGAGGCGCTTCTCCTATCTTGCGGATGAATAAAGGCTTCAATTTAGCGGTGTGTATTCCATGTGGGTGAGTACTCCATTCTGCAAATGATCGGATCTTGAAAGCGCAACCACCCGCAGCAATAACCGCATCCTCGAACGGTTGCGCCTCCCACTGTTTGAGGGATAGTCCCACAGACTCGCGAGAGGCAGGTGGGTGAGTAGGAAGTCCGAGGGTTTTAAGGATAGCATCCCTATGACTGTTCAGTACAATATTAAAATTAAGGTATTATTTGTGAATCGGAAAGATCGACTAACTGGGCAAAATTTGTGTGGATACGGACATGTCCGTCTTTGGTTTCATATGCCCCAGACAAGGGATCCCAAGTAGCACCTGTAGATTTCCCGTCCAAAGTGGTCCATGATTCAGATTCTATAAGGCAGAGTCGATTGTTTTCGTTACACGATCTTTATGTAGATGCTTACTACAATCGAGCACTGCGTGCCATGCATCCACTGATACTTCTTGCAACTGATCGAGTCGTGCCGAACTTGATGTATAAGAGCGCTTGATAGCGCAGAGCATCCAATCGCAGCCTAAAATATATGAATATGGCTGTCAAGTTTACTGCGATTGGTATGATACACACTTGAGCTGCCGCGCCGATTCGGAAAGAAGACCTGACAACTGGATCTGATGGCCCTTTGAGCACTAGCCGCTGAGTAGCTGTCGCAGGAAAATCGAATGCAGGGGTCGACCAAAGTTCATCTACGATTTGCTTGGGTGTTGGGAGGGACTTGGATAACATGATTGCTGGTGATCGATCCCAAGGCCGCGCTGCATTGGAAATTGCCGGTAGCTGGGCGCTTCTCTTGTTCTACACCCTCCACGGCCACCGACAACCCGTGACCACCATGCCCGGGTGCCAATAATGTCTAATATGGATTGGGCAGGTGATTACTGAAGACCTTTGCGAAGCGAGGGGGAGAAGCCCCTTTCGCCAAGCAGGAGGGTGCCTCCTATAAACGCCATCCACTGCGCAGGGGATTATTTTCAACCAGGCTGATGAATTAAGACGAGAAATCTACTACATCAAAATAACCTCTCTTTTGAACAATCTGCGAAAAGAGCGATTGTATGCGCTGATAACTGGCTTATCCGATTAGCACAGCCACATATTTGATCATCGACGCGCAAGCGCGTGAGGCGACGCGTTTGCCTCAAACCCGACTTCCACCATGTCGACCGAAAACAAGAAGCAAGAAAAAGGTTTGGTTTTATGACGATTTAATTTAACAGAAGCATTTATGGTTGGCTATTAGACTATACCTCCGAGGTAGATGCACTAATACCAGAAGCAGAGTCTCTTGCGCAGGTAATTGCTTGGCGATTTCATACCGTATGCAATCTAATAACACCAAACAGTCGGGGCAATTACAGGCGGCCATAGACAAACTTTTTGTCTTGGAGAAGCAAGCACGGAATGTAAGCTCGCTCATTCTTGTTTCCCGCACCCTCCCTGATAGTTATGTAGAGTGCCGATGCGATTTCTACGTCCCGACTCCTGGTTGCGGTGATCAAACTATGTAAAGCAGCACAAGACTACACTCTAGTCAACTCAAATATCAATTTGCTTGCCAAGAAGCACGGCCAATTGAAGTCTGCGACTCAGGCGATGGTTGAGGAGGCAATGACATACCTTCCAGAGCTTGAAGCCGACAGGCCAAAGTGGCTTGAGCTTGTTGAGACTCTAAGGTCGGTGACGGAAGGAAAGGCATGGCACCGACGCTCCATTCTGCTAGATAAACTCTCACGCTTTGCGTCATAGATATTCCTTGAAACCTCCCGGGCTCGCGTTACTCTCGCTCTCGCTATATCATGAGCAGCTTGTCGCCCAAGCGGCCAACCCCGCCGACGCACTAAAATCTGCTCAAACCGCATCTGATCTTCTTTCGGACCTTCAAGTTGAGACCTACTCCTCGATGGCACGACGGGAAAAGACCGAGTTTTTGCTGGAGCAAATGCGATTGCTGGTTCTCGTCGCGAACATGAAGGGGGAGGCTGGAAAGAGTCAAGATGGCGATGGAGAGTGGATAAAGGTTCGAGTAGGAGGGCGGAAAGTGAATGAGGGGTTCTTGAAGGAAGTGGAGAATGAGGTGCGTTGGTCGTCGAAATAATAACGAACTTGTTCTAAAGGTGCCGTGGTCGATGACAATAGGATTTGAAACTGAAGTATTACGACCTTATGATCCAATTCGCACTCCATCATGCGTCGTATCTCGATGCTGCGAAATACTACTACAAAGTTTGGGAAACACCTTCGATTAAAGCGGAGACTGAAGGTCGCGGGAAGTCGGTAAGAACCTTCCGGTTTTCGCGGTCGTGCAATAGGCCGGAAATTAATCGTGTTTCAGGTGTTGGAGCATATCATCTACTATACAGTCCTTGCAGCGTATAATAACGAGCAAAGTGATATGCTTCACCGGCTCTATAATGACCCAGAACTTGCCAAACTTGAACTTCACTAGTAAGCAGAGGGCTATCGCGTAGGACTGATTATGCTGATGCCAAGCGTGCTTTACAAAGCAACCTAGCGAAATGTTTTGTAACTCGTGAGCTAATGCGATGGCCAGGCATCGAAGGTTTATACGGAGGGCTCCTTCGCGAAACCGATGTTTTTGGAAAGAACAAAGCGGGAGAGAAGCGATGGGAGGATCTTCATATGCGTGTTATAGAACACGTAAGTGGTCGTCTAATCCAAACCAGCTTTATAATTTCTGATCAAATCGTTAGAATATCCGAGTTGTATCCGTATATTATACCCGCATCACGCTTGCCCGGTTAACTTCCCTCCTCGATCTGACACTTGCTCAAACGGAGGACACTTTGTGCAAACTCGTCGTTGATGGGTCTGTTTGGGCGCGCATTGATCGACCCAAGGGCATCATCAACTTCAGGTAGGATCAATAGGCGTGGCATGTGAAGAAAACTAATAAATTTACCTCAGGAATCCCCGAACGGCAGACGATGTCTTGAACGCGTGGAGTGCGGATGTTAGCAAGATGATGAGCCTAGTTGAGAAATCAAGCATGGGTATCAATGCAGAACTTGCCGCAAGGGGAAAGATTGGATCTTGAGCCAAACAGGCAAATACCCAGCTGTAGCCACACCCCTACGTTATGCTGATAACAAGCAAAATCATATCAAATTCTTAAATGATGAGGATGGCTGCCAGGGTCACCGATTGCGACGCTAATATCAAGGTTGATAATACATCAAAATATAGTAGCATACGAGCCTGGGATAGGGTCATTTGTGGGACCTGCGAGGCGTAGCGCCTGTCCCGCCAGGGCGCTGAATGAAGGGTTGAGATTAGTGCTAGGATTTACACTGCATGTCCACTTTATGTAGAAATTCCACATCGCGCTGAGAAAACCCCACATTCCTGACCATGTGGGTGGATTTTATACATTGCGTTAGATCTCCAAGCGAGTTTCAATGTGCGTAAACGAGTATTCCAATCATTTTTACCATCGCATCAGGTCCACCTGAAATGTGGAACGTCCTGGCTATGTTAGTGGCCCTATATCAGAACAATCTAATCTGATATGGTTACTAAGTGTTAGCCTATTTGCGCAGAAGTGCTGTGATTTCCACTCTCCTGAATTTCCAGAAAAAGCTGTCTCTAAGTGTGAGCCTTGGGCTTTCGGCATTGACCATCTAACCGTCCCCAGGCCGGTGGGTTGAAACAGCAATGAGAGCGAGTTGGTACTTTAGATAGCGAGGCGATAGTAACAGCCGATCCTGACAGGCCAGCTGCGCTCGCTCCTGAAATGCTCGGCATATATCCGTGGGAGTAGTAAATTTACTGGATGGACTGCTACGACTACTTTTATCCACTAACTAGGGTTGCTCTTATACATGGGAAACTTGCAGTTTTCTTCTGTGTATGAGGTCTTGCATATAGATGATCATAAGGAGTTGGCGAGCGTCAGCTTGCACAATTTATACAATTCATTTTGCGCTAATGTTGGGTCGCCAAATTGGCAAGATATGTATTTTCATTGTCAGAATGAACCAGCTGTTTATAAAGCCGTGGGCGTGATACAAGTTTAACCTTGAACGGCTTTGGGTCGCTAAATGCGTTACATCTAGTTATCATTCTTATTCTACATGATTAAAGCGAGGCTTAAAGGTTCATATGGAGCTGTGCTCTTCAACGATACTGGTGGAATATCGTTCATGAATTGATCATACCAGGCGAGGTTGCCTATTATCTTTGCTATAATAACTTTTCGCGATGAAAGCCTTGACAGTGTTTTGCCGAAACCAAATAGCTCCAAATCACCCAGTTATATAAAATATACACAATAGTTTCATACGTTTCTTGTTAACAAAATTCCGACCAGAGAAATAAACTACCAAATTTTCCACCAGGGCCTCAGCTTTGACTTTGACTTAACGACGTCATCACGCTCCTGAATCACCCTCAGGAACACGCTCTCTAATCCAATCCTTTCCACGGTGTAATCGAGCTTGACGCCACTCCCCGAATCGTCACCCTCTCCGGCTCGTTGATCGCTCAGGGTTGAAAAGTTCGGCCAGAGATGTTTGCCCAATCGGCACCTCATACCGTGTTGCCAAATCTTCGACCTGTCGGGCACCCGGCAAACGGGACATAAGTGTACTAGCGCGAGATACCTCGAGAGGCGTGCGAGCGGCAAAATGAACTTCATATGTCGAGAAACGGGAGGCGAGAGCGTCTAGGCTTCCAATTGCTATACCAAGGACTAATGTTAGCCAGTGGCAATGGCATATCTTAACGAATAAAACGCACCGAGCATCCGCTTTGCCAAAATACCAACTCTAGAAGCGAGTGCAGATGCCTCTTCCATCGAATGAGTTGTAATAACTACCGCCTTTCCATGGCTAACTCGCTGGAGAGTCTTCCACATTGTACGTTTAGTAGCGGCATCGACACCAGTCGAATACTCGTCGATTAACAGGACACGAGGGTTTCCTACCCAAAATAGATGTAATCAGCATTATGCGATGGACGCAGTGTAAACTACGTACCGATCAATGATAAAGCGAGGGCCAACTTTCGCCCATTTCCGCCACTGAGCTTGGTGGCGAATCGGCCAGCATATTTCGTTAGCGCAGTTGCCTCCATTAGTAGGCCTACGTTTCGCTTTAGCTCCTTTCCATGAAGGCCCTGCGAGAAAGGAATTAGGAATGATTTACCTGGGAACTTTTGGACCTAAATACACTTACCTTGAGGCTCCCATAGATCAACAAATGTTCCTCAACGGTCAACTGGGAATCAACGGCCGTAAACTGTGGTGTTACACCCAATGCCAGCCGGGCATCCGCTTGATTGTGCACGATCGATTTCCCGCAAACCTGAATATCACCTCTGGAAGGGCGAACATTCCCTCGAATCATATTGAATGTAGTGGTCTTGCCAGCGCCGTTCGGTCCCAACAATGCAAAAGTCTCATTATTTATTCCAAAAGACACGGTGTCGACTGCAGTAAATCGCCCAGGGAACTTCTTGCTAACGTCTAGCACACGCAGAGAGTCGTTTGAATTATGCACCCGTTCTGCCTCTGCCCTGACTTCAGCTCCAAACATTCCATTATAAGTTACTAGCTCTTCGAAGTCGGGGCTCAGCAACTCTGTGGCGTCGTTCCTTCGTAACCACGTAGGGATGGGTTTGCCGTATTCGACCCACATGAGGAGACTGAAAAGGAAAACGATCCAACCAATGAGATAGACAATAGGGCCGCCGAATTTTTCGATTGTAATGGGGGAGCTGGAGCTGAAGTTGCCTCGCCATCGCAGAGAACAGAAAACAGGTTGACTGAAATGATCGCTGCCCTCACGACACTAACGTGGGAGCAACTAGTGAAAGAGTGTAATCTAGAATTATTCAGGAGATTAGTGCACAACGCTACCAAAATGTAGTATGTTACTCACGGACGATCTGTAGTACTGACTCAGACTGAGATGGTCGGGTATGGGTCATGGTCAGGATATATGCGCTTCCGTATAACTAAAAAAGACACCCGAATGGTAAGTTCAAGTAGGCACAGGAAGCTAAGCATAGATACCAGCGACATGATAGCATTGTAGCCTCCAGCCATTGCAAACGCAGCGATAGGTGATTTTGCTATGATTGAAATTCGAATTAGCGCTATCAACATCGCCCTGCTCGATTTTCTACCCACCAAAAGTTGACACCAAATATGCAAATAGGGCACCCGAAATGGCATAAAGTTCAAGGACAACCCACAGAACCCCGAGCCCGTAGAACTGACTTGTTACAGTACCCGAGATGATGACGATAGCTGTCACTATGAGCGTGATCCATGGGAGGTCAAAGAGAAGGTGACCGAGCCACAGTCCGGCAGGTGTCATGCCGTTAGAGAGCTGCATGGCTTGCACGCAAGAACGTCGTTCGGCTGAGACATAGAGTGCAAGGAAAGCTGGCCAGACTCCCATCGATGCACTGAAAAGGCCTTCCCATTTTGCGGCTGCGCCCTATTTTCAATAAAATATCAGCATGCAGGAAGGTCAAAACCTCGATCCAACTTGCCATATTACCCAGCCGAGTCCCAGGCAAACCTTGGAAAAATGCTACAATTTGAGAACCCGACCCATCCCGACCTGATGCATTATTGAGAAGCAGATTGCTTGCTAAATTAAGCAGCGCGAGCCCACTCAAAGATCCAGGGGATGCTTCCCATGCGATAGTTGCTTGCCCATCCAATATCTCCAGTCCTCCGAGCGACAGGTTTTTATAAGTTTTTTCAATAGTTTGGGAGAAAGCGGCCGCGTCTGGTACAGTATTTTGCGGTAGCGAGCTCGCATTTAAGGCTTCGAGCAAGTTGGGAGGGCAGATAACCGGGTGATAGGACTCTGGCACTGTTTCTGCGAGTATAGGGGCAGGCAATATCCTAGCGCCAGGAAGGTACAAAGGATAAATTCGTTCCATACGCTGTGCCAAGGTACAAGAATTGGTTCTGTCTTTGATGAATACCAGAGGAACGCAAGCGCCAGCGATACCGATAGCGATCATAAGAGCATAAGAGAACCAAGAACGCCGCATAATCAGCATCCGTTTGTGAAACTCGGTCAAGGCTTGCCGGAACGGAGAAGTTTTATGTCCATCGGAAAGAGCCAGGGAATCAAATTTGCCTCCAATGTCGGCCTGCGAACCACCGGCTATCAAAGTCTCGTCCGCCGCTATCGAATCGCTGTGTACGGAAGCCGCGTCGTCTTGTTCCAGATCCGACTCAGGTCGCGGTGAGCTTCTTCCCATGTCCTCTTCTGTTCTGAGGAGCTTTAAGAATACACCTTCCATCGTTATCCCTCTCAAATCATAGCTCGCTAAACCAAGCTCCCCCTTGCTCTCCTCCAGCGCGTCCAGCACCGCCCGGACAATCTCTGCATCCTTCGAGTGCAGAATGTACACGCCATGCTCGCTCGTGTCTGGGGTAGCGAGTGGAGCATGCCTACGGATTGTTGATAGGATAGAACTGTCGAAGGAGAGTGGGGCATCGGGAGTCCGAGTGACGGATATGCTATAGCCATCTCCGAGCTCTGATTTGAGCGATACAGGTGAGCCCTGGGCCAGTAGCTTGCCAGGGGCGGCCAGGACAGCAATTTCGTCTGCCAATAGGTCAGCCTCGTCCAAAAACTAGATGCATGGGTTAGTTCACACATGGAGGACAGGCGTTTGTCAACTTACGTGAGTGGTGAACACGATGCATCGGCCTTCCCTCGCTTTGCCGAGCGCCCGCCAGATTGCTCTCCGGCTCAGCGGATCCACACCGCTCGTGGCCTCGTCCACCAGCACGATCCTGCTTCCTCCGACCAACCCAGCCGCGAGCTGTAGCCGACGTTTCTGCCCGCCCGAGAGTGTTGCGGCTGACGAGTGTATCTTGGTGCGCAAATCGCAGTCACCGAGTAGCTGCTCGACCGATTCGAGAGCTGTTTCGAACAGATTCGAGGCATGCACATGAGAAAGCTTGAGATCTTGCCAAAGGCGAAGGGTTTGATAACACGTGAGCTCGGGAAAAAGAATGTCCTTTTGAGGGACAAGACCAAGCGAGCGCTTTGCCTTCTTTGTGGGCACACGTCCCTTTTCCGTCAGGTGGTAGACGTCATCACCAAAATGGATAGACCCGCTCGTCTGCTTTTCCAGCCCAGATATCATCTTCAGCGTCGTCGATTTTCCACTCCCGTTCGCGCCGAGCAAGACGAAGATTCCTTGCGAAGGAATAGACATTGAGAGATCTTTGACAGCTGTGTACTCTGGCGCGCTCCACTTTGCGGATGGAAACTTCTTGGTGAGACCGTCGAGAGTGATAGCGGATGAAGGTGTGTGTGATTTAGATGTGATAATGGGCATGTGGGGCTTATCCGACGCGACGAGCTCAGATTCGCCTTGAGACATACAGCCAGGGCGAAGGTTCCGATAAAGACGGCGTAAGAACATCTCAATGGTGCCTGCACTTGGATCCAGCATCCACCGCTCCACAATGGCAGCCGCTAACAGCCATAGGAAAATATTCGCCAACCCAACTAGGATTATGCATCCCAGCACCCGTGCGTTCGAATCCCCACGGGTCAACAGCGCCTGGGCGGCCCGTTGGTCTTTTTCGAAGCACGAGACGGCCTTGATAGCAAAGACGAAGAATCCAGGAGGCAACGCGAATGTGTAGAGAGCAGCCACCGATGGGATCATGGGGACAAGGAGCCCAACAATCGAGAAAAGGATCACGAGGAACGTCGTGCCGATTGCGGCGAGTTGGGGCGACTTTCGGAAAGGGAAGCAGGCAAGGAGCGAGAAAGAAGTGATGGAGAATCTATCGAACGGGGTTGAGTATATATTTTGAGCAAGGCAAGGAAACTGACCCAGCGATCACATGGATCAAGACTAGGAGGCCGACGTTGGTCTTGGTGAAGACTCGATAGTGCCATACGATAGCCGTTACAACCCAAGCAGGTACATGAAAAATAGAAATGCTAAGGTACCATGAGCTGGAAGAGGGTCAACTGGTTGCGTGGCCCAATAGAAACATCAAACTTACACGATACGAGCGCTAGAGCTGCACCCCATGACGTGCATCAAGCTCGCAAGACCACTTGCACATTCATCAATAAAAGCACCAGACAGCTGATACACAATAATGACAAAAATGAGCGAGAACGCAAAAACCAGGAGAGATTCGACCGTGTCCACGTATGCTAAATATGATCTTTAGCATTCAAATTTGTGTCCAAAGAAGATAAAAGGACCCACAAAGTCGTTTCAAAAGTTGAGCCTCCTCGTTGGTTCGAATAGTATATGGCCATTCCTGGGGCGTGCGTAAGCCCTTTACACCCATTATTTCCATCCCTGTCTTGTCCACGGCCCACTGCAATGGTAGAGCAACACGCTCGTAGTCACTTGTATGTCTCCCGACGTCCACCATTCTCCGACCAACGTCAATGCGTATAGTATAGCTCAAGGGGCGGGGATCGTCGGCACCGTAGGGGATGTAATTGAATACAAGGACGGCAAAGCATTCGGATAAGAGCCTAAAGTTGCTCGGGCAAACATGCTGGATCTCATGTTGCGAGGAGAGAGATTTGACTCGGGCCTGTTGTGCTGGCGACAAGTTTGCAGAAGTTATGAATCTAGAGATAAAATCCGGTACTCGCGAGGAAGAGTTAGTATGGTCGAGATAGTAGATCGTGCCCTCATTCCAGGTATCCGCCAGTGATACAATGGAAGTGCGCGTTCCAAATCCAAGCTGTGCGTCAAACGATGTCAGCGGGAAGCTGTTCGGAGCTGGACCGAAACACACGTTGTTGGGTAGAGCAAAAATTTCATATGCGTAAGCAAAGAACAAGGCAAAGACTTTTCGGAGAATTAGCCAGAGTAGTTATATTCTTCCAAAGAACTCACCTATCGGCAGCACGAAACACCTCAGGATATTCAACTGGGTGACCGGTTAGTGCTCTTTTCATAAATGGTGATTGAATGATACTCACAATCCAGTGGTTTCGTATGACGATGAGATTTTTCTTGGTCAATGCTCGAAGCTGAGACCAGAATACGCTCAACATCCCGGGTTGTAAGCTATGTAAGCATGTTCACACCCATACTCCACTTTTATTAATATTGAGGCTCGCTTTACCCGGCAATGAAATGCAGTACTTGATGTGACACTGCGGGCATGAATTTATGTCGCCTGCGCCCGACAACGCCTCGGCAGGCCACAGCTTCCAGTTTGGGTGTAAGCTATGTGACCACCCAGTGCGCAGTTAGCCCGTACTCCAGTCATCTCCAGCAGATATCGTAATTGACCCAACATAAACCACGCGTGCTAGCAGATCTAGGAAGGTGGTGCTGTTGTTTGTACGTACGATAAGACTCGCTGATCGATACCTTGCCATGATGTGGCTGTGATGATGGCGCTTACGCGCCGCCCCGATCACGTACCACTTAGCGGTTCGTACTTGATGTATTGCCTCGTAATGTATCTACAGTAGTATAGCTATACGGACGCTACATAGTATATACACGCCTATGTACATACGCTTATACTGTACCCATATATCATATCTATTTACTCTACTGCGCACACTTTCAACAGGTGCAACCGAGCCATCCAGTAAATATGCATCGGAACTCGAGAATACCGAGTTACCACTGGATACAAGGCTCAAAGAAGTGTAAGGTTCAGACGCAGATCTAAACAAAAAGGTTATGTGTAATTGGATTCAATGATGGTGGCGGTCGGGCTTGCCGCAAGTTGCCTGTCACAGCATGAAATTACATAATTGATCGTCTAGGCGCGATTTCTCAACCACCAGCCATTCAGTAGCTGCGCAAGGCTGGGAGTGAAAACTGCGGCAGCAGCACAGACAAGCGCCCCATCCTTTTCTTGGGAATCCCCGACTGACTCTCTCAATGCAAAGCATAGACCTGATGTGGGCGCCAGGTTCAACAACACGAAAATAGCACCAGCCTGTGCCATGTTTTCATCATCAAGAAGACCTCGCATCGGATCACTGTGCTTGATGGCCAATATTACGGCTCTCGTTCTCTATAGGACGGAAGTCGTACAGGGGTTGGTTGTATGCGGTATACAGATCATATTCCGGGCTAAAATTTCCACATTGCCTATCGACAGAGCGGATACACCTATAGCTTCTTTAAAATAAATGACCAAGCCAAAGCCAGCCACCCAATACATTCACACGTCTAATCACACTTGCACTCTGGCTACTCAATTGTCAGTAGTAAATCTCTGGGGATAAATTGATCCGTGGCTCGCAAACACTCTCACCCATTTTCCAAGACTCTTTCTTCTCTCTTGTTCCGAGAACGCAGTAAATGACGAATACGAGAATAATGATGCTCTCAAACAGTGCAAAAAGCGCAGGAGGGCACTGCCTACTGCACTCTCATTCTGACCGAAGACAGCAACCCTCCAAAAGCCAACGATCGTGCCAGCCAGCCGGGTAAGCTCGAAAATAATCACCACGAAGATATTTATGTTGCTTGCGACACAGTGGGGAGATATATGTGACTTAGATCATTATAGTCGCAGGTTCCATATATGTGCTATGAAATGGCGAAGTGGTGAATGGTAGTGATGGGGCCAATGACAATTAGCAGAAATATTTGGCAGACTCAGAGCCCAGCGTCGACAGAAACAGTTGCGTTATAGAGAATACGAGGGAAGCGAGAAGAGAATAGGCGACTCCATTTCCGTTGGAGGTATTGGGGACTCTGACTATTTTGAGTCTTACTTGTTGATGCGAGACAAACGGGGCGCTTCAAAAGTAGATGGCACAGGGAATATCAAGCGATTGAGCTTAACAAAGTAAAAATCAAGTGGAAGCGTTGAATGTCGCTGAAGATGCAGGTGACAAAGTATTCGTTTATATATGCGGTTCGACGGATAAAACGGAGCGGAGACACGGAGATACATCGCTGCGAAAGCGACAGGACATAGGATACGATTCACATGTAAGATAGAATGGAACATGCGATAGAAACTTGAGAGAATCACAAGCATAGTATCGGTTTTACATGCAACTACAACATCCGTTCAACATTGCTGCCACTGCACGCGCTGCGCTTTTCCTAGCGGGCTATCTATCCGCCTCAGTTTCAAAATGCTTCACCAAAGCTACTACATGGCTCCAGTTTTATCAACAACATGTATGCAAAGTCACAGTACGGTTCAGGGTGATTAGTGTTGTGCCTTGTGGATCTGACGATGGACATAACCCCAGCCTCATTGTCAGATAGGGGTCGGAGTGGGCCCCGCCCCCTTTCACTCGGTCTCTACCTTGGGTTCATCGTAAACATCATAAAATCAAAATCAATCCTGTTTTTATATTAACAATAGTTTAGCGATGCACAGAAATTACGGGGGGCGATGGCCTTGTGCGAGGTATCCATGTACAAACAGACATCATACACAAGAAATTGAGTAATTTTGAGTAGTCCCAATAGTGCAGAACGGGATATATGAGACACAGCCGAATATTACCGAAAATCAAAGCCTGTCTCTCCTGTTGAAAATCCAGCGCATGAGGATGATAGAACCCATGGAGAAAAAAACATGCACATACCCAAATCTCGCTCTTGTGACAGCCGCTCCCTCCTCGAAATAACACAATATAAAATAAGAACCCCGAGAATGATGCTCTCGAACAAAGCGAATAGTGTTGAAACAAGCGCGAGCGGAGGGTACCAGTCGTCCGTCGAGCCGTGTAGCCAGATATAAAAGTACAGCCCGACCGGGACGCTTGAGATCAACATGGCTTGAAGAGGAAAAGAAACCCAATGCTAACTTTCCCTGAGAGGGATTCGTGGACGTAGAGCGAGCTGGACATGCGATGCTTGTGTTTGCGAAGAAGAAAGAAGATAGTGATATGGTGAACAATGACAAACAAGCCGCCGAGGAGACTGAGAAACATCTGCCAAAAGCCGGCGCTCGGAGCAGTGAGGCCTACTGCAAGAGCAGAGAAAAGGCATGAGGTACCGAGTAGGTACGCGAGTACGCGCCCATTGTGTGTTTGGGGAAGGCCAAAGTGGGAAGCGAGCTGCGACATAGTTGGGGTTGTATCCAGTTCGCTAGGAGGCTCTTTTTCTTATAGCCGGATAGGGAAGAAACTGTGGCGCTCTAATAGTCACAGCTATCGAAGACCTATGCACAGCCCGAGCGGCGTAGCGTTCCCGATGGAATTGCACTCTTGAAGATGGGCTGGGTTTCCTTGGCACCTCGTGATTCAACCGAGCATAAAAAGCGGAATAGACTGTCCTTCCGTCATAAAGCAGAGCTATGATACGAAGTGGGATATTGAAGTAACAAAAAAGGTCGTGTGTTTTTCGATCTTTGGACGTAGACATGCCAAGACCGTCGGGCTGCCAAGTAAACCTGTGCCAGTTTCTGATGATGGTCGAAGTTGGCGTGAAGGCGGAGGTATATGAAAACATTTTTACATCGCTATCGTAAATAGCAAAAAGGATTTGATTCGGCGAATCCTAAAATCTCGAAGAGATATGCACTGGGTCACCCGGCGCTTAAGCTGGATCGATGTAAACAAGAACAAGCCCACCGCTTGTCCCATTTCAAAATTTGTTTTCACATAAAACATACCTGGGAGAGTTGTGTAATTTAAAAATTGAATACACAGCACAGCAGTTATTTTGGGTGCGGCGAACAGCAATGTGGCTGGTCTGGGTATCATGTGGTCCGTGCATGAAAGGGTGGGGCTCGTTGGAGCATCGCTGGCTGTGCGGTGTAGTGCTTATGGGGACCGTACGCGACATTATATTTGCTATAGCGTATGGTAGTTTTTGGAACAGCTAGGAATACTCGGCTTGAAATGAACGGTGGCGCAACGACGAGTTTGGAAGGTGGGGCGAAGGAATTAGAAGCGATCGAAATCGGGATTAGATGGATGTCGATGCCTAGTTCATCTCTAGCTGGTTTGCGGCGATTGGGTATGACATAAAAGTCCATGGGACCATGCATGGTATGCAGTACACTGGTTATTCACGACCGGCTCGACACACAATATTGTGGGAAATCAAACCATTCACTACAGGAAACAAATTGATTCATTTTGAGCAAACATATGCGTGAAAACCAGCTAGGAGAGCATTCGGATCACCAAGGACTGCAATTGTAGGGTCCGACTGTGATTTATTTCTTTCCATTCTTGGCTTCGTGCTCCTGCACTTGCTTCTCCAACTCGGCCTGAGATTATGAATTATTCTCAATGAGACCACATTGCCATCTAGGGACGTACCGTAGCTTGCTTGCTCTTTTCAAGCTTTGGGTAAGAATATTGTGGGTGATTAGCACGAATAGGCATGTCGTGATGGACGCACCTGCGCCCTGAGTGCCTTTAGCTGCTCCTGCTGGTGTTTGCGAATAAACTCGTCTATCAAAGGGGAGGCTTGTGAGTGACCAAGCGAGAATAGAGCGGATCCAACATACTCTCATGGGCAGTCTCCTTACGCCTAATGGATCAAGTCCAGGTCAGATCAATTGCGAACATGCGGCGATCATGCCAACATCGACTCACGCAAACTGGTCCTCGGTGTAGAAGCGAACAGCGGCAGGACGCACAGAGGCGATGCGGGGAGCGGTGAGACGAGTCGAACGGGCAGCAATGCGAGCGATCATGGTGGTGGTTGGGATGAAGGCGGGACGGGCGAATACGCGTCATGGTGATGACATAAGCAGGGGTCCGGGCGCAGTCGGCCATCGTCCTGGCACTCCGCACGACCACCAGCGGCATTGGGCATGTTGCTGCGCCCAGTGCACACACTGCGCAATCGCCCAGCGCCCGGGGATACTCGGAGAAATATCTGGCTCTAACCCATCCACGGCTTGGTCGATTGTCACCCAGTTGTCGTCCCTGCCGTGCCCATGTCTTTGCACGCTGCTCCACCTATCAGAAGCTACCAACCACCAACCCGGCATCACATCGCAGCCCTGTCGCCGAGACGAGTTCGGTGGTCACGAGTGGCGCCCCAATCTCGCATCGCTCGATATTGAGAAATGAGTGCCGGGTTCCAATCAGATAAATGGGTCTTGGGGGTGAGCACTATAGCCTGCTGTCCCACTGCTCGAACGTCTTTTAATAATGGGGCCTCCTGAAATAATCAGCGTTACGAAAACCCGACTAGAGCACGCCAAAATCCAAGAGATTGTAACACGCCTGTATGGCCGTGCCCCTGCGAAAGTCGAGATTCAAGAGTTCACCAACGGGTACGGCAGGCTTTGTTCTTGGTCCCGGCCGCTAACTAAATCGCATTGTAGATGCTACAGTGCAGCATATCTCATCACCACCGAACATGGCCCCTGCGTGCTCAAAGTCGCTCCGAAACCTTCCGTCCGTGTCCTTCGTTACGAGCGAAACATACTCGACGCAGAAGTTCGAGTTCTAAACATTCTATCCAAGCTCCAAGCCCCACTTCGCACGCCCAAAGTCTTGGCTTTTGACCAGTCATGCTCGATCGTCGAAGCCCCATATGCGATCATCGAATACATCCCTGGAGAACCTCTTGACAAGCTCCGTCCCGCTCTGTCCAAATCCGACGCTGCGGCAGTCGACAAGGCGTGTGGCCATCACTTGCGCTTTGTCCACAATATCACTCGTGCCAACTCGGGCGACGACAGGCCAGATGGACCGATCTCCGAATTTGGCCTGTGTGCAATCGATGCACCACGCTTTGCTACATGGCGTGAAGCTTTCTCCGACCACCTCCTCGGCCTCCTTTCCGATGGCGAAGAAGCAGGCGTTGAGGGGATACCATACGATGACATTCGGGCAACTCTCTCGGCCTACGCTTCCATCTTTGACGAAGTGACTGAACCAAGGCTCGTCATTTGGGACATGTGGGACGGAAACATTCTCGTCTCATTTTCCGATCCGTCTACCAAGAGCGGCGCATCCGTCTCTGGCACAATCGACTATGAACGAGCGCTATGGGGACCCGCTGATGGAAACCACGTTCAAATCCCTACAAGGCACCTCGCCCGCTTTGCTAGAAGCATACGGAGCAAAAGAGTTGACACCGAAGGAACGACTTCGAAGGGTGTTTTACGATTTGCACTTTAGTCTGGTTATCCTGATCGAAGTGACCTATCGCGGTCTGAAGGAACTTGAGCACGGCGGGAAAGATATGGAGATGTGGGGGAGGATGGGTATTCAGATGTGTATGCAGGGACTTCAAGCTTTGGGGGAGGCACCGAGCAGTTGAGTACGTACAATCAAATTCATCTCATGCTGTGTTATTCGCGTCATTTGAATGAAATGTGCTAATTTGGCTCGATCGATGAAATCGGGAATTTGACGCACATCCTCGGTCAAGCAATTGGCATGGGACTCGTCTTGATTCAAGAGAGGTGAGGAAAGATTAGATGCGAACCGGGCGGAGTACAGCCAAATCATCCGAGTGCAACTCTTGGCCATCGGACGAGAAAAGTCGGCTGTAGCGAAGGAATCTAGGCCCGAGTGTATGCGACTTTTTTGTGGCCGCCCCTCATATTCAGGTGTGCAACTAGGTTCAAAGGGTATACGCAATCTATTTTTCAGCGGAAATTACTGATATGTCCGTATGCTGTGCCCAGAAACGCATCCTCACAAATCTCTGCCACTGTCTAGGTCTTTTAACTCATTGATTTGGAAGTCCGCTTCCGCGAGGCGATGTTCCATACAGCTCACGGGCTGTACGAATACAAGAGCCGATTGGTGAGCTATATGGAGCGCAAAGTTTATCCTACATTCCTCTGCCGCAGTATCGCTGATTGTAGCATCATCCGCACCGGACACGAGCTATCCGAGGGTTAAAGGTCTAACTCGGATAGAGGACAATTGGACTCCGAGTGCGGTACTGGAAACACCACTGCCACCGTTCCAAGTCTCATGGGCCGGACGCTCAAAGGACAGAGCGGATCGAACATAACGGTTACGTGCCGGGGCATGGATTCCATCGACCTCCGAAGAGTAGGGCGAAAGCCGTCATCTTCAAGGGTATAAAAAGACAGCCCGTGCGTTCGGTGTATCATCACGGCTCTCGTCCCAGTCAAACCTCTACCACTTGAATCTCGATATCATGAGGGCTGCCGTGCTCTGCAGTTTTGCGCTCGCTTCCACCGGCTCGTATGCGTTGCACGTACCTGCGCAGAATGCTCGGTCTCACAACCCTGGCTCCACACCGATGAGCAAGTCAAGCGACCGATCTTGTCTCAAGAATACAAACAATAACCAATATCTGGCCAACTTTGAAGTTGGAGATGCGTGTACGTTGCGCCCCGTTCGATTCCCCCTATGCCTAACCTCTTAAACTCGTGATTTATTAGCATTTACACTAGCCCTGGATACGGGGAGTAGTGATTTGTGGTTTGCTCCAGGCGTGCATGATGCTGCCTTTGCAAATGCAAGATTCGCGGCAAGTGCCAAAGACTCGAATTGATCGTATTTCGTACTAACTTGAGGTCGGGCGTTTTAGGAGCCAAAGCTAAGCTTGAATATTACTTACGGCACCGGGTCGGTCGTCGGAGACGTCGCTCAGTTGAACCAGCTCTCATTCGCCGGATTCGACATCACCAACCAATCCTATCTCGGTGATCCGAAACAAGACTCGTTCTTCACACGGCTCGAGGCCAACGTCCCCAGTTTCCAGGGTCTTGCCGGGCTGGGGTTCGATACCATCTCGCAGATTAACCGTGCGGTCCTGAAGACGAGGAACGAAACGTGGGGTCGGAGCCTCATGTCGAATATATTCCTCTTGGATCCGTCTACGCCGAACCATATTGCGTTTTTCCTTAATAGGGATGGCGACTTGAGCGAGAAACATACTGGTCTTTTCGATATCGGGACTTATGTTTCTGGATACAAAGATGTGGCCAACAAGCCGAAACACGAAGTATTTTCCGGCAGTGATAAACTCGTGTTCCAATGGAACTTGCTCCTCGACAAACTTACTATCGGAGGGAAAGCGCAACCACTCGAGAGCGGTATCAAGAAAAACGAATCCGAGGGATTGACGAATGTACCCCCGGCCGGTACCATTTCCGCGCTCTTTGACACTGGGACATCTTTTGCCATACTTCCTCCAGCCGCATTCAAGGCATTGTACGAATCTATGGGCGGAGTGCCCATCAATGGCACTCTTGCATATGCTGTACCGTGCATGGCGGAGGCTCGCCTGGAGTTTACGTTTGGGTCAGTGGACTATCTGCGTTCTGGTTGATCGGAATCTCTAATAATTCGTATTTAGAAACCAGACTGTTCCGATTCACCCCCTCGACTTGACCTATGTTCAGGTCCTCGAAGATAAAAACTTGACGTTGTGTGTTAGCGCGTACGGACCTGGCGAATGGGTAGGAGGCGACAACGACGTGATCCTGGGCGATTCGTTCGTAAGTAGCTTACTATTTAGGGTTTCTCCTTTTTGCGGTATATGCTAAGGCGATACAACAGCTTCGAAACATCTACGCCGTCTACAACTATGGCGACTTTGTAAAGACCGAGTCGGGATTCAAAACGGACAGCCCGTCATTCAGTTCTTGCCACTGACGAAACCGGCAGCTGCAAGTGCCGATTTCAAGAAATCTCGCGCGAAAACGCTCGCGTCGCTGCCTCCCGAGGTCAACGTGGCAACGATCAACGACCCGAATCCCAAACCCGCACGGCACTCGCAGAGGAGCTTGCGGTCTGGCCCCAGTTCTGGTTTGGGATCCTTGATCAGGCTTCCGAGCTTGGACTCGACGAACTCTGCCGAGACATCGTCTGCGCTTCGGTCCTTGTTGGGACTCGTCGAGGTCATGCTGGGACTAATTAGTGCCTGTACTGGACTCTTGGTCGTTCTCGTCGTCATAGCTGTTGCTTCGTTTCTGCGAATCAAGAAGCAAGGCGTACGAGGATCGCGCGCGCTACTAGGTTTTCGGGGAAGCAAGTGGACGAGCATTATGGGTTTCATTACACAGACTGAACATATCTCTTTTCAACAAGGAGTGAGAATTGCACGTGATTTCTACACAAACGCTTTAATTAATCCTGTGAAAACTTCCTGTAAATATGTTGGATATTGAATACGTCTCGTCAAACATATGCAAGATCGGCTATGAGGAAATCTCTGACTCTCTTGACGCGAGGTTCGCTGGCGTCACACTGTAGATGTTACGGACATGCGGCGTGAGCAATCGAGCTGATTTAGATAGCATACAACGGATCATTCGAGCTTCTCCGAGGCCTGTGGCGCACCCGCCGGGTTTGGACGTGTGTGCATGATCGTCACCATATGCGGTCGCTCCCACACTATTTTCCTTCTTTCGACTACGCCAATCAAATTTCGCTAGCTAGGCTACAGCGTTTAGTATCAAGGCCGACGCCCTCGACGCCAAAGCGCATTGGAGGCCTTGCAACTGCGTGACACGATCATGCATCCAGCCGACGACGATATTCACCCCAAGGCTAGGGAACCTCGGATATCTTCGTTTAACGCCTTACCCAATCACTCGAGCTCTTTTTGGGGCCAAAAAGCATCATCCTGAGCATTATTCATCCCAG
The DNA here is from genome assembly GCA_030998015.1 of Ceratorhiza oryzae-sativae. Classification (NCBI taxonomy): domain Eukaryota; kingdom Fungi; phylum Basidiomycota; class Agaricomycetes; order Cantharellales; family Ceratobasidiaceae; genus Ceratorhiza; species Ceratorhiza oryzae-sativae. The sequence continues at coordinate 512,557 of JARWMV010000250.1, forward strand.
TTCCACATTGGGGGATTGAACGGCGTACGTGGCTTAGAACCGCGACCATCAACCGAAGATCCGATTTGTACCTGGAGCTCCTCATCACGCCATACTCTGCCTAATGAAACTATCATTGTAATCCCCATTTTAGGTGTCCCTCACCACAATGGATTGCCCTTAATACGCCCCGGTTTCTAAAAATACTAGTCGTCCTAGACCAGGAGATCTTGTTCTACTCAAGCCTTACACGTCGCGATTTCGAGATGGGAGATAAATCTACTACAAACAAGCCGTAGCGGAGCCCCATGGGCAAGTTCATCAGGTTTTGCTTCATGATTTACATCCAAGTCTTATATCCATCTCAAATATATCTTTAAGGAGCTGAGGGAGCGGGAAAAACGATCGCGGGCCTCCTGTGCACATGAAGCAAAACTACGTCACTAGCGCCTACTCTCGTGTGCTAGGACTAGTTCCACATACAATGGGATGACGTAACTATAAGCGCTGCCCCACAGGATACCTTATCGCTCTACCACTCACACTTCAACATGCAAACTCAGGTTATACTAGTTGGGATTGGGTATGACCTACGAAGGGAATCATTGCTTAAATTCTCCTAACAAATTCTATCCCTGGTAGAGGCGGATCCTCTGCGGGCAAGACAACTCTAGTTAGGCAGCTCAGTGCAGTGATCCCAGACTGTGTAGTGTTGCGACAAGACGTATGGATATTAATATCGCACTGCTAGACTACTGAATCTTATTTTTGATCAATTGAAGGATTTCTGGACAGTTAGTGGCTTGACATAAGGGTGGCCTTCGTTGTACTGACAACTGCCTCGGGGGTAGCCACTTCAGGATATTCCCATCCACCCCATTCATAACTTACCAGATATAGAGGATCCTGAAACTACTATCAAATGGTCTGCGTTCCGAGAAGCTCTCAAGCGCTTCAGATCAAATCAACCCTTTGACGATAGCCACCCGAAATCCAGAGAGACTTGTTCGCCCTCAAGTGTAAGTCTTTATCATGCACCTCAGGCAAATTGATGATTGGAGTTTTGATAGAAATTTGACGGGAGACTCCCAGCTAGTTTGCTAAGGGAATGGGCAAATCGATTCAAGCGCTTCCAACAGGAGCAAATGCAGCGAGGTGTAAAAGTAGAATGGCGTTTAGTTGAGGGATTTGTGCTGTACTATGACAAGGTAGATGTTCTGCCCGGTTGTTTACCGAGTCTCTGAGAGCGCTTTCATTCCAGGAGGTCATGAACAGTCTGGACTTGTGCATTTTCCTTCGTTCACCGGGATATGTCTTACAAAAACGGAGACAGGGAAGGCAGTATGTGCACGATGGTAAGATACACAGAATCGACCCTATAAGATATGGTCAGCGCGCTCATCTTGAAATATAGATGGCACGGTTTGGACAAACCCCCCAAAGCATTGGAATTTGATATCGTACCCAGCATATATCCGAGCCCATGCTCACCTTTTTCGAGCAGGAGATGTGGAAAAAGGATCCCCGCTTGAACCCATAAGCTTCTATTGATTGAGGGGGAAGGGACGGAGCAGAACCTGTCGTTCGAGGATTTTTTCACTGTCGCAGCCACTGCTATCCTTCAAGTGAGCTAAGCGCTTGTGGCTTAATAATGCTATAACCTTTCTATTTTATACCTTGCCCTTGAGTTCAGCGAGCCCGCGTATGCTATTTGTTCAGTGAAACTCGGAGTTGGTGGATCGGATCATGCGAAGAGGGCACGGCATCATAAGGCAGCGCTGCTTCAATCGAAGCACCGGCATCATTCTTACCAGAGGGAGACGCAGGCGATCGGGTGGAAACTGACATCCCACAGCGTCTTTGCAAATAAGCCTTATACACATTTATTTGGAAAAAGCAAATGATTCCATACTTTATAAAAAAGTCGGTTGTCCTATAGCAGCCTTACGTCTGAAACATTTGGATGTTTCTCCTCATCCCACCAATCAATGACAGTGCAACCGGTTCAGGCACAAGCACCCATGGTTAATTGAAGAATACTTGCCACAACCCAGGGTAGGCCTCACATTCTGATGAACTATCACTGCTTACAGTACACAGTCGTGGCCAAAACAGGCTTGGGTTCACAAGCGCTCAAGGCGCTCGTGACCGTCGGCGGGTTTGGCGGTGGCAGTGGGGGCGGCTTGGTGCCCGTCGTATGTGGAAAGGCATGAAGTCAAATGTAAAAGTCAAACAAAGCGAGAACGATATGAAATGCTCGGCACGATAGGCATTCCGATTGGCACGCGTCCTGGGAAAAAGGCCGAAATCCAGCTAAACTAGTTAGCACCTCTGGCGCTAGTTGAAGCCTCGTGTGCGGCTCCTCTGATCTTGGCTGAGCCTGCAAACGGCCACACCGTTGTTCCTTCGCCCCGAGCCCAGGATGCAAGATCGGGTCATACTGGTTGGAATAGGGTATGTCATATAGTGGATTAAGTGCATTATTCTTAGTGCTTGATATGCATCAGAGGCGGATCCTCCTCAGGTAAAACAACCCTGGCCGCACAGTTGAGTGCAGTGATCCCCGATTGTGTAGTGTTGCATCAGGATGTAAGTATGATGATGAGATATTTTTCAGACTGTGATTCATGTTTCAATGCATTGTAGGACTTCTGGGCAGTACGTGATACTAGAGCTAGGTAGCATTTGGTATACTGAAGGATACCTATACTTAGTCACTTGAAGATATTCCTATACACTCAGTCAAGAATGTACCAGACGTAGAAGATCCCGCAGTAACTATCGAATGGCCTGCATTCCGAGAGGCGTTTAAGCGATTCAGGTCGAGCCAACCCTTCGAAGATAGTCATCCGAAATCGATCGAGATCACTCCAACCTTGGATGTAAGTGTTTGTGACAACGAGCCTGAAAGCCGCTTACCGCGAGTTTAATAGAAATTTAACAGCAGTCTTCGAGAAAGCTTCACGAAAGAATGGAGGGATAAATTCAACAGGGTCAAGGAGGAGCGAATGCGACAAGGTGTAAGAATTCAATGGCGCTTAGTTGAGGGGTATGTGTTATACTACGACAAAGTAAGGGATGCTTCCAGGTTGTTTGTTGAAGTTTTAAATTGTGTTTCTCTACTGTTAAATTTAGGAGATCACGAATGACTTGGACTTATCGATTTTCCTGCGCATTTCGGAACATATCCGAAAACAACGGTGGCAAGGGAGGCAGTACTTCAATAAGGGTATGATTTAGATATTTATATCGGACACATAGACTCAGATTATGCTACCCAATCGATGCAGACGGTACCATCTGGACAAATCTACCAGAGCATTGGGATTTGATGTCTTATCCAGCTTACATCAGAGCGCACGCTCACCTTTTCCAAGGCGGGGATGTGGAAAAAGGATCCCCACTCGAATCCTACAAGCTCCTATTGATTGAGGGAGAAGGGACCGAGCAGAATATGTCATTTGAAGAACTCTTGGAGGCAGCATCGAACGCCATCCTTCGTATAAGCTAAGTTAACTCATTGCTACGCGGCTCCTTTTTTAAGTTGTACCTGGTCCTAATATGATTTTTGCCATGCACTATCTGAAGTATAGAGCTTGCTTCTCACCCTCTGATAACATCACTAAGCGCCACGTCTGTCTTTAACGTAGTTGGTTGCAATCAGACGCTCTATGAAACTTCGCATGATAACAGCGCACGATTGCGCTACATTAATCATTGACGCACGTCTATCCAACTCTGGCTGTTAGGGGTTGAGACCTCACACAATCGTATTGCCAGGTCTCTTCCCCCACTCTAAATGAGGGTTTGTGTCGACAACAAAACGGCTCCCATGAAATCTCGAAATAAGGGGGTACTAGCACAGCAACCAAAGGGGCACTGAGGCACCATTCTGTCTTGGAATGCTGATCATGATCATGATGAAATTTATTATTTTTATACCGCTAGCAGTCTCACAAAGAGCCAAGGCGCGGCCCCGGCCTGGTCACGAAGCAGAAAACCGGGCAACACCCTGCACCGGGGGTACAGGGAGAGTGTTTGTAACGCGACTAGAGAGACGACTCCGAGCAAGACGCCTGAGGCTGTCTTGGAATGCGATGGGTAAGTATTTCCTAATTCGCATTACCAAGACAGCTCCCTTTGGAAACATTGGGGCAATGAATCAATATCTATGATTCATAAAGGGGTCACTAATATTCTACCACCTGGTTTCTCCGGCGCGTCCATACACAATTCGGCTTCCCCAGATTATTTCAGGCCAGTTAAATAGCTGATCTCGATTTCTATTGCTTAATGAGTAGAAAAATGCTGCTCAAATATTGAAATTTGTGTCTTTCTACCGAATGATCGAGAACGAGTGATGCATGGTGCATATACCTGAGCGGTCAACGGATCTGAGGATGGTTACTTTTCAAACGAGTGCCACCCATTGATGAGTTCATCCGAGCCTGCTCGCTTAGTTTCCAAAACGGTAGGAATGTCCACTTTTATGCATTCACTCGCTTGCGCTACGCGCGTTTACGCAGGTGTCAAGTGAACCGAACTGGATCAATTAGACACGTTTGTATGCTTAGTCATCTTTGCAGCCGCTCCTTGTTGAAGTTGTCCTGTTCTTGACCATGACTAACGAACCCACAAGCAAACGTTCCGCTCCAGAATGTGGCTTTGAGTCAACACAAAGCCCTGGGAAAAAGGAGTGCCTAGGGGGGACCGGTACGTCAGCCTCACAGCATCCTGGGCAGTTTAGATCAAAAGTTCTAAGATTGAAATTTTTTATGTTTCGCAGCCAGCGGTACCGGAAACGCCTCAAGGTATGTATACCACGAATAGGCTACCGTGCGTGTTTAAGTATATTGACTCACACTAGCCAAAATCGATGGGTTCGAGATCCGGACTTGTACTTCGGGGATGGTAGTGTCATCCTACTCGCGGAGGATGTATTGTTCAAGGTGAGTAGCACTCAAACCCGTGACCGTTCGTACCAGACCCTCTAATGGAACTCAGGTCCACATATCACTTTTGATAGCCAAGTCTGAAGTCTTCAGAGACATGTTTGATATGCCATTAGGTAGCAGCGATGCACCCGTCGAAGGGACAAGCGACGAACACCCAATTGTGATTCCGAGTGTCAAGGCATCCGAATTTCGAAATCTTCTCAAAATGATTTACTTCTCGTAGGTTCCTGACAAATTGTTGGGACTATTCCTGACGCAGCCCAACTACCCTAGCCACTTCAACCTCTTTCAACTTGTTACAGACGATAATTTACGGGACCCATCCCATCTTTGGATGAGATTCAACTTTTTCACAGATATTTCACATCTCTCTCATAGATTTGGCATGAATGAATATGAAGAGTGGGCCGCCAAACGACTGAGGATGGTTACAACTGCCTGTACAGACGGCATCGTACTCGCTTTCATACAAAGGGAAACGGAATCTACAGTACCAACTAGCTTTCTTCGGGCTCTTGCTTATGCTAAACTCATATCGGATATCCCTCTTGAGCACAACATTCGGAACATGGTACAGTTCTATTCTTTTACCAAAAGTGATATTCCACTGCCAAACCTACTGGCTACTATGCATGCTCCGGGGCTCCGCGAGGAGGACCCTGCACTGTTCGGATATTGGTTTACAAGTCTCCTGATTGCTGGGCACAAGGCATGGAACCAAGAGCCGTTTACTAGACAGGACCGCACAGCCTTGTTTTCGGCGCAATGCTATCTTACGCCTATTCCGGTTGACGAACTTGGGGAGGGTCTCGTGATGCCACTACTCTCACGACCTGATTTGGATGAGGACGGCGATATTCAAGTTTTGGTCCAGAACACGTGCCGTGAATGCCTCCAAGGAGTCTCTAAAGCTTGGCGAAGCTCCATTCCCGCAATCCACTACGAGCAGATCCTTAGCAACGATGTGCCACGGCCGTTCTATCGATTAAAAGGACTGGCCTATGTGAGACTTTTATTTGCTCGTGCCATAGGTGAACTTGCTTCATGTCCCTACAAGTGCGGGCCTGATGTCCTCTCGTTGTTGGACCGCGACTTACATACACTGTATACGCGTCTGGCTGCCTATTATAAAGATATCGAGTAATCCATTGTCAGCTCCAATAGGTGTGCAGTCTATTATTAACTGCGACTGCTATAACCCATAGATGTACCGATTGATGCCTATTATTCATAAATGCTCTGTTACTTCCCAATACATATATGCGTGGTAAACTCAGCAAAGCGATGATAACCCAACTCACAGACAGAATTCTCTACACAGCACATACAATTAACCTATGAGATTGGAAGGAGGGGTACCAGCATCATCATCATCCAATGGCTAGACCGCACTCGGCGCCGATCGCGGCGGCGTGTCCTTAATTCCCTTATCGTGAACTCTCATCCATTGGGCCCCACAGCCAACTTTTGATGAGGCAGGTCTGTGATTGGCTGGCTCCAGCAGAGCCCCATAGGCATGTGATTCAGACTTGTGCTTTGAACAGGGTCGCCTTCTTTCACTCCCCGAGAATTTGACATTCGATAAGACCACTCAATGGAGCGGATTCACACAATGGCACGGTGACCCAACAGAAACCACGCCAAAGCCTCATTTACGAAAGCTGGATCGAAGGTGTTCGGCATGCTTGATAAGTCATTAAGTGTTGGTAACTCATAGGGTAAACGTGCCACTGAAGTAACATCCCAGATACAAAGCTAGCAGAAATTAGGCGCTTGCAAGGACCTCGCGGTGCTTAAAATCGACGTAGCCTCGCAACTCTAGCTAAGATGAGTGTTTTTCTATTCGCTGCAGATAATCCTCGGCTAATCCTATCCTTGGTTAAGACTGGGCTTCCCCACCCATGTTCTGCGCTTCGGGTACGGATTTGGTACAGCCAGTTCAATGAGTGGGCGGCTGAGCGTGGGTCCTTCAGATTGCTTGTACGGGTGCACGGTACTCTTATGTACACGATACAAAATTTAGTGCGCGCTTATTTGTTCGCGTTAATCGCGCGTCCAGCCTAAACCGATATACGAACCGCCTTGGAAAGGAGGCCAAGTGCTTGGGCCCATGCAGTGGGCTAATGTGTCTCTGCGGCGACTGAAAGTTGATTTGCAGCAGGAGCTCATCGAGTGTCACGTCGGATTTATACAGGCCGCATTGGGGGGTCAACGGAATTTTGATACGTCGTCGAATGCAACTATAATTTTAATGTACCCGTAGCTACTAGGTGTTGTACCCGATTCCGGAAACTGATTCCATTCACGGAAAGGAAAGCAATGTATATTCCGTGGGATTTGGTTGTCAGGAAAATATACTTTGGGCATTTACCAGCCACTTTCAAGGTCGCAGAAAGCCTTGCCTCGGCAATCAGTATGAAGCCAGCGTGTATCAGATGTTTTCATCCAATAATACCAAGGATTTTGCAATATTGGAGGGCATATATGCATACCGCCACCACACCGGTTAATACAAAGAAACAGAGTGGTTCGACGCCGTTTCTGGTGAACGATTGCGCATGTATACTCTGGCATACACCCTTGCGATTATAATTCTCGAATGTACTGCCTGGCAACTGGTTCAGAAATAGCTTGCTAATATCCAATACATGTATGCGTAAAACCCCCACAGACAGCAAAGCGACTGAAAGCCCGACTCGAAAACAGCAGTCTGCATCACTCATCTTCAAACCCAGTATCCCACCCTTCTGGCTCGCTCTCCCAATCATCACCCACCTCGTCCTCCTCGCCCACACCCCAGACCTCAATACCCGCTCCTGTCCTAGCTCGTCCGGCCAAAATGTCCAGCGCGAGCTCTTCCTTTTTGGCGTCGTCCTGCGTTGAAGGTTGGATCAAGACGAGTGAACGGAGGTCTGAGGGAAGGTCATGGGCCGGATCGTATTCCTCTTGATCGTCCTGTTGGTCTTGCTGCGAGGAGAAAGGGACGACGGATACGGAATTGGAACGCAACAGTCCACGAGGCTTCCATTGGACCTCGTCGACAGCCACGTCCATATCCGATGACTCGTCTTGATGGGCTTCGACCTCGGCCGCAAGCTCTTTTGCCCGTTTCTTCATTTCTGCCGCCGACTTCCACTCGCTCTTTTTCTCCCCGTCCTTCCGGTTACTCTGGCTTCCTCCGTCCTTCCAGGTACTCTGCCCGCTCCCATCTTTCCACTCCTTCATTCCGCCACTCTCCTTCCAATCTTTCTTTCCACCCCAATCTTTCTTTGCTGGAGGCGGCTCGTCGGCCGGAATGAGCGGCAAGAGTTCAAGCGGGTTGGCTATACGCTCTTGGACCGGCTCCTTCTCCTTTCCCTTCCCCTTTTGTTTCTCTTTGGCCTTGGGAGCAGCTGGCTTCTTGCCCAATTGTCCTTTTCGCAGATGTGATAGATCAGAACCAGGCGCGGGTGCATCCCATGTGTCGTTGGTCATTTGAACAACCGGGTTTAGAGGTTTCGCGGTCGACTTGGAGGGTATAGGTTTAGGAGGCGGGGTGCGGGCATGACCACCATCGTCGTCATCCGATGGCGAGACCGCGTCTGATGAAGGCGGCGGAGGGGGCGTGCTCCTCATCCCCTCATCATCATCATCATCGTCTGCATCGTCTGAAAACGCAAACGTCACTTTACGTGGACTTTCATCAAACACGCTCGTAAACACTCGTCCGTTGAACGCCACGGCTGCCTTTTTACGAGGCGAATCCCTAATCTCCTCGTCGTCGTCGTCGTTGTCGTCTTCTGGGTCGACGTCTGATGATGGGCGTTTGGTGCCTCTGGATGCACTGCCGAGCCCAAGACCGAATTGGATAGGCGGGACAGGGTTGGGTTGGGATGATGGGACGAGTTTGCGGCGTTTGTCACCTGGGGTGGTCGGTACGTCTTCTCCGCGCATGCGTTTGCGGGCTTTGGTCCGAGGTGTGAGGGTGGGTAGGTTCGGTCTTGTCGGGGAGGATTGGCGAGATCGGGCGGGTGAACCGAGAGTGCCCGTCAGTTTACGACGCATAGCAGATTTAGAGGGCGTGACGAGCTGGGACGCTCGTCGGGAGCGGGTAGGGGAAGTAGGAGCGAACGGATTATCGTCCTCGTCGTTGTCCTGGTCCGAGTCTGAGTTGAGCATCGCAAATGGCTGGTGACGTGCAGAAGAAGCCGAGTTGAAGGGGATAGTGCGTGTAGATTTGGACAATGATGCGGCTGAAAAGTCGGGCGCTTTGGATGCTTTGGGTGGAGATTGGGAGAAAGGGTTGGGGATTTTGGGTTCAGAGGACGAGCCAGCGGATGAGTCTCGAGGGCGGTGTTTGCGCGCGGAAAAGGGTGTCGTTGGGCCGGTTGATTTTGGCTGGGAGGGGAGGGTTTTCTTGGGGAGTGTGCTCCGTTTCGGAGGCGTGGTTGATGGAGGCGCGCTTTGTTTCTCCGCTTTGAGAGAAGCTTGCCAGATCTTGTATTTGGCCTCTGAATCAACGTACGGTTATTCTGTGTTGTGAAAGGGGTTGCTGCGAGTGAGCTCACGCATTTCCGGGTTCTTCTTGAGCTCCTCTTTGCCGGGGTCGCATCCATGGATCCGACGGTGGGCGCGTTGCCATTCTTTGATTTCGGCTTTGATCTGGGAAATGTCGGCAGACATGTCTATACTTTCCGTGAGTCCGAACCAGTCAACCCGACCGACGACACGCACCCAACAATTAAATGAGAATAATGGTCACACGCCCGGTCGTGGTCGCGTAGAGACGCGCCGAAGTCACGTGCTGGCGGGTAAACAGGGCGGGACGTCATCATTGGCCTTCCACGACCATCCAATAGAAAATAGTCAGGTACGAATCGAGTCGCTGAATTTTCCTGGGACGAGTCATTCCCCCGCGTTCCGATTGTGCAGAGAGCAGCCCTGATTCGTGGCAATGAGTCAGACATCGTGCAGCATATATCCCACGCCGCTGGCGCCGCAGACAACGAAAAAAAAATCGTGACGGTGCGTGATGAGGTGATAGAAGATCATCTGTGGCTAACGTTTCGCTTGTAACGCCGGCTCCAAACAGCTAGCGCCTGTCGCTGTCTCTTGTTTCTGCCATCTCGCACTCGATGCTAGACCTGCCCGAAAAGCCATCTGAAGCGGTCATTGAATCACAGGGCGTCCCTCGCCGCCGTGGTTACTCCCGCGGCGGCCCCCGCAAGCACTATGTCCGCGGTGGGCGCCGCCGCTACGACGACCGAGACAAGGCGAGCGATGCTCCAACGGCGGAAGAGGTGCGTACTGGCCATCCCCCGCATCCCCCCCGCGACACGCTCACGTTCTCGCCAGTCCGCCGAACCCGAAAACGAGACCTCAGCGGCTGCCGACACCGAACCAGCGCGAGACGTCACACCAGCAGCCACCCTCGCCTCTCCACCCTCGCCACACCACTCCTCCAAACGCGACTCGAAGCCGAAACGCTCGGGCAAATCCAAGCACCACGAAAAAAGCACACAGGCCAAACCCGACGAAAAGGAAGCACCTGTTCCGGATTCGCGAGACACGCCCCAGCAGGTGCGTTTCTTGTGGTTATCAGATCGCTCGATTGCTCATGATATGTTCTCCCAGCCGGCACCGGCCACCCCCACTCCGACCGGCCAGCTCCCACTGGACTCGGCTAGTTCCACGGATGGCGCCCAACCGTCAAGGCCCTCGCGAGGGCGAGGACGAGGTCGGGGTGGATCTCGCGGCGCACGGGGACACACCCCGGGACGCAATGATAGACGCCCGGTATGTCCGCGTGTTTTCTTTGGTGAATCCTGACGTTCACCACGCTGTCCTACCAGAACGGGAAAGAAAAGGTCCCCTCCCAGGACGAGCCGGTGGCGGAGCCGGTCGATGATGTAAGTCGATCAGGCTATCCTGAGCCTATCTAACCACCCGACAACGATAGGAAACGTCCAGCAACTCGTCATCTTCGGTTCAGACACCCAGCAATAGCCCCGCGGCCAGCCAGATAGGCGCAAGCTCTTCATCTTGCAATTCAAACGACGGCTCAGCCAAACCCATCATCCATGCCATCGACTATAGCGTCTGGGCCGAGCAGCCAATCAACGTCTCAGACTGGGCCTCTGCCCCAGGAGACGCTCCTCTATATACCCAAACGAATAGCGCCTCGACTCCCCCCGTTTCCAGACCAGCTCAGCCCCCTGGTAACTCGACTCCCCCCGTGCCCGCTCACCAACCTTCCCCTCGACCCCCTCGTGCTTCTCCTAGGCCACCCCTCCCTTCTCCCAGGCCGGCCCAAGCTTCTCCTAGGCCATCCCAAGCATCCCCCGCGCCGAGCCAGGCACCTCCGCTCCAGCCCCCCATTGACGACTCGCCTACTCAAATCCGTCGCGTGGGCCTTTCACACGTCTTGCTCGGCCCGGGTGCATGCGTCCAACACGTATTTACCGATGCAGAGTCTCCTTGGATCGTCATTTCCAACCTCCCGCGTCGCACGCGGTGGCTAGACGTCCAAAAGCTCGTCGCACCGTTTGGACAAACTCGCACAATTAAAGTTTACGACGCTCGAGCGGACACCCAGTGGTTGCCCACCGCCAGGGTTTTGTTCGAGCGACATGAGCAAGCCAAAGAGGCCGTCGCCGGCCTGCGCGGGTTGACTGTTGGCAAGGGTCAGATCACGGTCAGGCTGGATATGGACCGGACCGAAGGCTCGGGATACGTCAAGGGCTTGACCGACTCGGCAGCTCCCAGCTCGACAAAGACCGAAAGCGCATTGATCGAGCATGATTCGGCGGCCGTCGTCAAGTCGTGCACGGTCAAGGTGGCTTGGTTCGCACCTACTGCGTGCGTGTACGTGACGTACCAAACACCTCGTTTTGCACTCGAACGTGTCAAGGAGCTAAACGGGCGCACGTACGGTAATCGTCGACTCCATTTGAAGCCCGTGTTTTCTGAGCGGGACAATCTGGCCCGAGTCGGCAAGGAGAATGGTGGATATGTCGTTCGGGTCGATGGATTGTGGGCGAATATCAAGACGGACAAGTTGGGTCGCTATTTGGGGAGCACGGATATCGTTGTCCAACCAAACTACTCTTCCGAGGCTGGACTTACAAAGCTGCGACAAGACCTCTCCGACGTGGCCCCCCTCGAATCGTTCAAACTCTTGAGGAGCAGATTTGACGATCGAAAATTCACGGCCATGGCGCAGTATACCACTCCAACCGCGGCCGCAGCCGCCGTTAAAGTATTCCGAGACCGGCGGGGAGATTATTTGGGAGGTTCGCCTATTATGGTATCGAGGCATCTGTCCATCAAGTATTCGATCCCGAGCAAGCTCTGCCGCGTGCTCCAGGGCGAAATTAATCGGCTCCATTCGTGGTCGATGGACGACCCGGACATCAATGTTCGTCAAGCCAACGATTATCATAAACCTGGCTTTGTTCAAATCTTGATCTCTGGCAACGAGACCAAACAGGTCGCATCGGCCAAATCTCATATTGACCGCGCCCTAGCTGGACAACCGCTCCAAGATAGCGACGGTGCCAAGATCTGGGATCGCTACTTTCTGAGCGAAAACTGGAGCGCGTTTTCGGAAAAAGTCGCAGAGCAAGCTGGCGTATGCATAAGGACGGACCAGAGGACGTGTGCGTTGTTGTTGTTTGGCCCGGACTATGCGCGCAAGGAAGCTGGGGATCTGATGAGGGCCGAGTTGGGGAGGCTTGCGGGCTTGAGGCGTGTGTTGAATATTCCGCCTCCAGTGTTTAAACGTCTGTCGTGCGGCGGTCTCACGATTCTACGCGACTTGGTCGGCAAGGGCAACATTTATATCAACTATTTCCGGCAGTCTTTGACATTTTACGGAGACGACGAGGTCGTGCGTCGGGTTCGCATGGCGCTCGAAGTCATGTACTCTGAAGTCGGCACGAGGCTTCCTCGACACTCGGACTGCGTCGTCTGCCTGTGCCAGCCCGAAGAGTCGATCTTGTTGCACTGCGGACATCACTATTGCAAGGCGTGCTTTTCCCAATACGCCGCCTCGGCCGCGGAGAGTCGAACACTGCCCCTTGTATGCGTTGGGCGGGACTGCAAGGCCAATATCCCTCTTTCCATGATCACGCTCCACGCCTCGCAGCCCGACCAAGATGCTTTGTTCCACGCCGCTTTCCAATCTTACGTCGCTGCCCATCCCGAGGATTATCGATACTGCCCTACCCCCGACTGCCAGTACATCTACCGCGTCGGGCAACCCGATACATCAGTCCAATGTCGCCTCTGCCTCGTCCATATTTGCACACACTGTCATGTCGAGCACCACGAGGGCATCTCGTGCGAAGACTACAAGGCGTCGCACTCTGAGACCGAGATCCAACGGTCGTTTGACAAGTGGCGCGAATCGCACGACGTCAAGGGATGCCCCAACTGCAGCGCGCCTATCGAAAAGGTCGCTGGGTGCAACCATATGATGTGCGCAGTGTGTCGAACGCATATGTGTTGGGTGTGTCTGTCCGGGTTTAGGACGGGCGACGAGGTGTATGCGCATATGCGCAGCCGTCATGGAGGAATCGGGCTCTAATGCCTGTTTGCTGGAAACAAGCAGGCTTGGGGCTTGTTGGGATCCAGCGATACTGGTGACGACTATTCCTCCCTTCGGATACATCTGCGCGGCGTAGGGGTTGTCTTGACCAGTACCTTTCGATATCTGCCAGCTCGGAAGCCTCGACGCGTAATAAAAAAAAAAAAAGTGCATGTGTGTGGTATTGCGTTTGTTGATCTAATAATTATGGATGTTAGGGAAAAGTACAATTAAAAAAAGTCATGTATGATGGATTCGTTGGGTTTGGGGTAATGTACACTAGTCGTCCGAATTTGTCTTTATGTACACAAAGAAGAGCATGTATATGGTTTGCAGGATCAAGGCTTTGCGTGTATTTATTTGCAGTTGGGCTTCAGTGCCAAAATCGGGTGAGGGCTGTGGAAGTAAGAATGGGCGCCAACGAGCAGCGGCGTCCTCGTGAGGAAACGCTTTATTGATCAGAGCCGCGAGCTAGCCCGATACGCAGTTGGCGCCGTAAGACTTTTTAACCGCTGGCGATGTCTTCGGTATTTTTGTGACTACGAAACTCATATCACCAGTTGCAGATGGAAGGGGGGGGTACAATCGTATACACGACTATATAGGTAAACATTATAAAGGAAATAACTATAAACGAACTGGAGCAATGCAGCCATGGGGCGTGAACGAATAACAAAGATTAACGAAATTACCTAGTCAACTTCCCTGTAATAGTCAGCCAGCCGAATAAAAAGCTTCTGTACGTCCTCATCCAACTCTTTGAGCACTTTTGAGCCACAAGCGTTTTGACACTGAGAAACGTTGGCAACCTGGCGAAATTGAACCTTGTGACGGGTAAAAATGCGCCCAAACCGTAAGCTGGCTTTCTCATTTCCTTGCTCAGGACGTTCTCGTAGTAGTTTTTGTCAAATGAGTCTTTCCACGCTTTGCCGAGTTGCTGGAGACCGTTTGCCGAACACGTTTTCTCCTTGAGTATTTGAGGGTGAGATCCTTTTGGTACTGGACTTGAAAGTAGCGGGTAAATGAGCTCTGCTTCGAGTGAGGAGGGGAGAGGTGTCAAGTCACATTGAGCCGACAGGAAGATGACACGGTCTTCCTTGTTAAAAGGTGCTTGTTTCCATGCTTCATGTCCAAGCGCTAGGAGCAAGATGAACCAGGATCCAAAAAGAACGGGGTCGCCATCCCGCAACCCCTCGATGCAGAAAGCGTCGAAAATGTGGTTCGAAGTACCCGATTGGGCTTGTGCGTAGGATGAAACTCCACCGTCTCCCACAAGGCGTGCGTACAGGAGAAAAAAGCGGGGATAATTCAACTATCCGTATTCTGACGAGGGTGAGTAAGTAGTTCTGCCAGAGACCTGGAGACCAATCTTGGTTCATGCTTTGCGTACGAACTCACGCAGCTTCGTCGCTCCCTTTACATAACGACCTCCCTCTGCCTGAGCCACAAAAACGGAGCAGGGAGACACCAACAGGGGATAACGAATACCACCAGCCGAGAAGTAAACTGCGAGTTGGATGCTTTGCCATGGCAGGATACACTTCTTCACCTCCTCGCCCAGTATCAGCTTCGACCTACAGCGCTACATCCAAGTTCCCAGGTCAGCTGCCTAATTCACGCAACTCTATCTGGGTATCCTAGTACCCAGCTCCGTCGGTCCCTCCTCTTGCAACGCTGCCAGAAATTACAACCCCTTCGCCGTTCAGCTCATCTATCGCAACGACAAGAGCCACCCTTGTTTCCGCATTTAGGCAAAGCGTGCCCAGGCAGGATACCCTCGAGGTCGCCAGCGGAATGGCCGCATTGGTGAACCCACTGTCGGTCAAAAAGAAGTCATTGGGCGAATACACATCCCTTGGGCCTTCTCCTGCCCGTCTCACTTGCCGTACCGCCGTTATATGCGCCGATCGATCCGGAGAACGCAACAGGCTTTGGCGGAAGGGAACGCTCCATGAGCCCAGGTGCTGATTGAAAAGGGTATCCTTATTCTTAGGTCGACTATTTGAGGGTGAATGGGTCACGGATATGCGGATCGCTATGTCCAGCTAATTGCGCTACTATTCTAGGTAGGTGGAATGATTAGTAAATATCAGCATTCCGTTACGTTCTCGCACCACTGTACTCTCACCCACCAGTCCACTCGGAATTTTCGTGTGGCTCTTCCGGCTGGATCGTGGTAGATAGACTTGGAGTCGTTTGGGTCGAAAGGATCGACGCCATTTCAGACTCCCCCTTATCCTCGCCATGGTAACGCACGACTCGTCCTACACCATGGCCACCGCTGCCGCAACTATAGGGATGCGTCTGAAATGCACAAGTAAAATTAACCTACATTCATTCAAATGGCGAAGATTCACAAGTTATATGCGGTGGTGAGATGACCCAAGAGCGTCAAATTTGCGGGAAATTTCGATAAAGTTCCTTGACTAGGAGCAGTGCAAAATTAATGTTAACCGAATACTAGGGCCTGACAGAATCGTCGTGTGTGACTGTACCAAGTGTCCATTGCAAGCAATGTTGTCGTGTTGTCGCAAACCAGTCGAGAAGGAGACAGAAATTTCACTCTCTATATGTATCCCTACTCTGTCGACTCAGTTGGATATGCGGGCCTTTTCGCGGTTGTGCGCAATTGATCGCTTGCTGCTTTAGTTCCTCTGTTCAGCACAACATCTCAGTTTGAAAGACAACAGGATCAGGCTTTTTTTTGCATAAATACTTATGGGCCTATACGAACACAACGGTCGAAAAGTTCATAAAAAATAAAAACAGAAATGTGGGCCAAGACAGAAAACAGAGGGGCGAGGCGGGGAGACAGAGGTCAAACAGCCAAGGTGTACTAACGACAAAGCGCAGTCACAATGAAAGGAGAGAAAATAAAACCAATCAGAGGGGGGTCATGGAGGAAGTAGAAAGCACCAGAGTACGTGAGGAAGTCGATGGGAGCCCAAAGATCTCACAAGAGATATGGCTGGCAAGATATGGACTGCAAGGTTTGTAGCGTACACATTCTCAAAGCACAAAAATCCAACTCCCCCCAGCCCAAAATGATGCAAGTGCGCCCAGCGTGTCGGGCTTGTTTAGGTTACGATCTAAACCAAGCTCGTACCGCTGGGCCCATTGTGAAACTCTGCAACTAAATTAGGAGCAAATAGCTGTTATGTTCTGTCTTTGGGGTGATTGGCTTACGCGAGACGTTTTGTAGATTGTTGATTGTTGCTGTGAATTTTTCCACAGGCTCTCCATTAGGCAGCACTGGTGGGTAAATGATATTCTCCGGTTTGCTGGAGGAGTTTAATGCGCGAGCAACTGATATTTTATCCCTGGTGGCAGTGTCAGATCTCTACTGTGGTCAACCGGCCATCTCCATCGACTCACAAAGTGACAATCTTGCGCTCAAGCTGTGCTAGATTCTGGTTTGTCTACCGTTGAACTTCTTCTATACGCCCAATGGAGCCCATGATTTGTTGGGTTCTATATTTAGCCGCAATTGCAGAGTGATTTGTGAGGAGCAAAATCTTGTGACCTGTGTGTTAGTTAAAAATGGCATAGACATATTCTATGACTACATGCTGCCCCGAAGTATGAAGTCTTGTGAGGTGGCTTCAATGTTGGAAGCTTCTGCCATGGCTTGGTCGTTCGCAGGTATAAAAGGTGACACTGAATCTTCAATTGGACTAAGCGATGTGAAGTATTTGGTTGTTTAGGTCTAATAGGAAGAACACACTCTGAATAACCTGGTAACCATGTTATTGGTCCGCTCGGTGCACGAATGATGATTGATACATCTATTAGACAAATTGGAGCTCCAGGGCTAAGGGGGACCATGGGCATTGATGAGTTATCCTGTCTGAGTGCGTCACGAAATTTCGTCCACTTGGCTCTGACATTTGCTCGCTATGAACGTAGGATATCAACCTAGACGATGCGAAATCAAATTTTCATTCAGATTGGGCGACCAGCATGTATTCCAAGAAAAACATGTTATGACTGGGTGTTCAAGAACTAAAAATAGATAAACTACATCACTCGCTATACCTGCTGATTTTCACTAATTTATGTCCTGATAATAGCCTGCTAATTTTGCAAACACCAACTTAATATCGTTATCCAACCATTCAAGAGCCTCAGCGCTACAGCTACAAGGAGGGAGCGCACGCACAGCGCTCGCAAATCTGGCCCTGAGACCGGGTAGCTCGCATAGCCTGGAAATGGGCTTCGACATTTCGTTACTGAGGATGTCCTCATAGTAGTCTGAATCAAAGACAGCGCGCCAGGTCCGGCTGAGTCGGCGGAGGCATTTATCGGCGATTGTCAGTATGGTAAAAACTCGGAGGTGACCTTCTTTGGTCGTTTTAGGACGGGTGAGGATGGGAAGCATGAGTTCTTGTCCGAGAGATTTTGGGAGTGGGGTGAGGTGGGTTTGAGCGGAGAAGAGAGCGATGCGGTCTTGTTTAGTGAATGCATCTTGTTGCCAGCTTTGGTGTCCGAGCTTGAGGAGAGCGAGAAACCAGAACCCAAACATCGCAGGCTCTTCTTGGCGTTGGCCTGGCCTATGCATTAGGCCCAGCAAACTAGAGGTAGGAAGAGGATCTGGGAAAACCGAATAATTCAGAATGGCATTCCGCAAGTTGTGTTCCATTGACACGTCCGAGATGAGTCGAGCATGTGCCAAAGTATCTAGCAGGATACCAAAAGATGCCTCGCCCTCGGTGTGTTTTCGAATCGCGGCTAGGGCACTGTTGATGGAGGTTGCTATGAGAGACGCCAGCTTGCCTGCAGCCCATTTCTCGAAACCGGGCATGGAAAATCGATGAGATAGCCGCGCCACATCCGAATAGAACACAAATTCTCTCCAGGCCTTGGTATCGCTTTGTCGGATAGAATTGAGGCTGATAAAGAAATTGTCTGAGGGCCTGCAACGCTCGCTGGGATCAATGTCAGTGGTACGAAAGCACAAGACATACGGGAGGTAGAACATCTTTAGCAGACTCCGGAACTCGACTGCCTTGATTCCTGGAATCATGATTGGGCGCTCGTCCGTGTGCCCTTCAGCTTGCGCTTGATCTCCCAATGGCATAGAAAACATATCCTTAAAGACTTCAGAGTGGGCCTTTAGAAGAGAGGCTTGCACCTTCGATATATCTCAGCTATATTCGCTCTGACGCACTTCCAATAACGATGCGCACACCTTGAAGAGCACACCCTCGATGCCCAATATAATACTGCCATCCTCGTAGTAAAACTGAGGGTCTCGTACCCACGGTGCTGGGATTGGCTCTACACTATCGCCGTTCAGCACGATTGCTGATGCTTCTAGAGCCATATGCTCACCTGGAGTCCCTTGCTGATCCCAACAATGCCGTCAGCCACCTGCCTTCCGATCTAACTGGGCTAGGAATATTCACCCACCGGAGCTTTCGCCCCGCAGTTTCTTCCAGGGCGGTGAATATGGTGAGCCTGGGGTCGAACGTTTGGTCATGAGCGAGGCCGATGGTGTGTTGGGTACAGTCAGTGGAGTCGGGCGCAAGATGAGCTATACTATAACCGGGCAAGAATTATATGCGAGGACAACCATCACCAGCAAACATCAACACAGCCACAGGTACATCGAAAATCCGGCTGTGGGGTCTTTTACTCGAAATTCTGCAACAAATCGTTGTGCGTATTGCTACTAGAACCACCTGCCTGCATCACTCTGGATGCCTGCTCCCACTGCAAGAGCACCCCAGCTGGGGGCACATGCCACACAGCCCAGATTAGCAAAAACAGACACAGCCAGTCCTCTCTGGAACTTTTGAAGGCTGCAATTACAAGAAATTTAGAGCAATGAATGCATGAACACAATTACCAGCCCCTGGTTTATTTTGGCTTAACTGTATGCAGTTGCACATGAAATGAACACATGTACAATCCCATGCAATCACTATGTGTGAAATTCTATGCAATGGATATGTAGAAAATCACATGCAATAAACATGTGTGCAATTCAATGTAATTTTGTTGTGCAATGATAGTAGTTCATTTCACAGCAATTGCATTGTGAAATTCCAAACAGGCAGGTTGACCATATCAGGATTTGCAATTTATCAAAATGTCAAAAATATCAATCAATCAAACCTGGTCACATCAACCCTCACCAATTAAACCAATCAAAAGGCCTGTATTTTACAAATCATATACCCAACTCTGATAGTAAATGGGCATGTGAGATATCCAATTCAATCAAGTTTGCAATTCATAGATAAAACTACATGGCCAATAAACTATATACAAAGCTATTGGGCCACCATCCCAAGGTAAAACCAATTAGGGAAATCAGCCTTACCACCTAGAAGGAGCAAAGAACAGGTGTCAGATACATATAAAAATCCTGCAATACAATGACATACCTCTGCAGGTCAAGTTAGATTGTGTCAGAGCTGACAACCTGAACAATAATGCCTAATGCTGGTGAGGCAAAGGCAGACCTATAGGCTATGATGGCTGAAGGTCAAACTGCAATGTCAAAGGGAGGACATGCAGTGAGGGGATGGAGTGCAACAACATGCAGGGAGTGTGTAAGAGGTGTGCTTTCCTAAAGAGGACTGGGCAGGTACTGCTAGGCTTGGTGACCACATGGGATTGTTTGACAGGAGGTCAAGTTCTGAGGCTTAAGGCTCTCAGACTCTCCCTTATATATTCATCAAGAAGCAGTACATATGAAATACAAAATTGTACAATCTATGAAAGTGGTGCCATGTCAACAGAATATTCCAGAATGCATCAACAGTGGTCAACAACAACAAGGTCACATGACTCATTCAATAATTCTATGCATATATCTGAATAAACAGGACCTGTCCAAAAACCAGGAGATAGAGATGAGAATAAAATAAGATAAAATCAGAATAAATCCATGCTCATGGTCTAGGCCATGACAGATTGGGCCTCAAGCACATACAAGAGTGGTGAGTCATAAGCAACAACAAAGCAGAATACAGAGTGGGATGACACAGAATGGGAAGAGGGGATGAGAGGGGGAATAGAGAGTGTGTAGCTGTAGCAGTAGCTTTATATACAGCAGGAAACATGTGTCAGATTGTACAATAATGTGGAAACATATGATACCAGATGCCATCAACAACAGGATGGCAACCTGTGTGTTATGACCTGTCAAATGGACATAACAAAACAACCAAATATTTCTACAGATTTATGGCATTTTTCCTAAGCGGAACAAGCCATAAAACAAGGTCACGTGACCTTGGCGCTTAGCCAGCACTTACAGTGGTTACCCTGAACTCGCTCCAGCATTTCTCTCCATTGTTACTTGGAGCGAGGAGCGAGTTGTCACGTGATCTCAGCACTTACGGCAGGATCACGTGACCTCAGCACCTACGGTGGTTACCCTGAACTCGCTCCAGCATTTCTCTCCCTTGTTACTTGGAGTGAGGAGCGAGTTGTCACGTGATCCTGGCACTTACAGAAGGGTCACATGACCTCAGTGCTTACGGTTGTTACCCTGAACTCGCTCCAGCATTTCTCTCCATTGTTACTTGGAGCGAGGAGCAAGTTGTCACGTGATCTCAGCGCTTACAGCAGGATCACGTGACCTCAGTGCCTACCCCTTGGACCTCGCGTGGCTCTATAAGATTCGGAGCCACACAAACTTAAGACAAACAATTACCTAACCCATAGTACTGTACATAACCTACACCTGCTGCGGAGTGTGCTTAGATAATACATCCGCAGCCACCGCAGCCACAGGTATATATAAGGAGGATAAAGCAAGACTGGACGCCTCAGCTTGCTTTATCTTGTCAACCACCATAGACCATAGCAAACACTGTAACTAGAACACTCAATACATACTGCATAGCACCAAACCGTCAACACAGCCACTACTTAAGTGCTCCACAAGGGAGCCTCCAGAGGGTCACGACACTGTGAGTTCAAAGTGTGTGCCTTGCCCTTAGTGCATGCTTTGGTTGGACATCAAGGGAGAGGAAGGGGAGGCATGGGTAGCAAAGAATGTACAATGGGTACATTCAGGAAGCCAACTGTTTTTTGTATTCCCTTAAAAAATAAAGCTACAATTATTTTAACTAAGTTCATGCCTCCCACTAAATGACAAGGACAAAAGAGCAATGAGAGTACATCAAGTAATCTCATGTAGTGTAAGGGGTTAAGGGATCTAGCCTGACTTGGCCTTACCTCAGCTGAGCAAATCAAACAACTCTAGAGGTTGCAGGTTTGAGTCCAGTGCCTTTAACCCCTCTCAATACATGAGAATCTCTTTTATTGTTATTATGAAGAGGGAATGATCATCTTTTGCCCTTAACACTATAACAGGAGACTAACATGTCTCAGGATCCCCCAAGACATGCCCACAGAGGGGGATGATGTCATGACCTACTCAGCAGTCATAACAAAACTAGGGAGTCAATCTACTATGAGTAGCATTACCTCCCAAGGTGAACAGGTGGTAAACAAGATCATGTGACCTTGGTGCTTATCTCAGCACTTACCAAGTCACTCCTCTTAAATCTCTCTCTTGTAATGAGGAGCAAGGAGCAAGTTATCACATGACTTTGGTGCTTATCTCAGTGCTTACCAAGTCACTCCTCTTAAATCTCTCCTTTGTAATGAGGAGCAAGGAGCAAGTTGTCATGTGACCCAGTTGCTTAGCTGAATGCTTACTAAGTCACTCCTCTTAAATCTCTCCTTCATAATGAGGAGCAAGGAGTGAGTTATCACATGACCTCAGTGCTTAAATCACATGACCCTGGGACCTTGCACAGCTCTATAAGATTTGGAGCCACAACAACCCTAAGAGCAACTTACATAAGGGTTATAGACAATCATGTGAGGTATCAACACTGTTTACTCATGGCTGAGCCACTCATGTCACCTGTAAACACTGTGGACTGTGGAACAGTCTGACTCACACCTTGTGGAGTATATAAGAAATAGGGAGCAAGCTGGAGGACCTCAGCTTGCTTTATCTTGTCCACCACAGGGACCTTGACCATACACTGTAGAATAGTGACACACAGTAGATAGAAATAGACAACACAACCAATGTAGCCACTACTTAAGGAAGACCAAAGGATAGTAACAGGGGGTCTCAACATCAAAGGTCTGGGTGATGGATAGCTTTCTTGTTCCTCTTGTGGAAGTCCCAGATTGCTCCTTTGGTATTTTGAAGTTGTTCCCACAGCTCCCAGGTGTTAGATTCTGGCCCATAGCCTACCCACTTGATTAGGTATTGTATTTTGCCCCAGTGTTTCCATGAGTCCAGTACTTGTTCAACTCCAAAGACCTCTTCTCCCTCTGGTGTTACCTCTGCTGGAGGCCAGGGTGGTTTGTGCCCATAGGGATCATCCTTTTTGAGCAATAGTAAGGATATGTGGAATACCAGATGTACCTTGAGGGTGTGCAGTAACTTGAGACAGAACATGTGGGACCCAACCTTGGCTTCTACCTTCTATGGTCCTAATTTCTTTGCTGCTAACTTGGGTGTAGGTTGCTCTGTGCATATGTTTTGACCATCAAGCCACACTTTGTCTCCTAATTTGATTTCTTCTGGCATACAATGCTTGAGGTCATAGTAATGCTTAATTTTTTTGTTTGCCAGAGTAAGAGATGCTTGCAGTTCTTTGGTCTGTTGCTGCAGCCAGTCTGCTTGTTTGTCTGCTTTAGGTACCTGTTCATCCAAAAGTGGGCCTACTGAAAATCCTGGATGGAAACCATAACAGGCATAAAATGGAGTTTGTTTTGTTGAAATATTGACCCCATTATTATATGCAAACTCTGCCATGGGCAACAATCCTACCCAGTTGTCCTGTTTGTAAGCAACATAGTGTTGTAGGTACATCTCCACCACCTGGTTCAAGTGTTCTGCCAGACTGTCAGTCTGGGGTCTGTAAGCAGTTGATAATGCAGGACAAATATCCAATCATTTGTAGAGGTGTTTGGGGAATTGTGAGTTGAACTGTGGTCCATGATCTGACACTGTCTTTGAGGGTAGTCTGTGTAGCTTCCATACATAGGTGATAAACAGGTTACCTATATTGATTGCTGTTGCTTGCAAGGTAGTGGGTGTTGACAACAACAAGTCAGGCAACAAGGAAAATAGTAAGAAAAGAAAAGAACTTGTATTCGACGAGAGGTCAAGTTCTTGAGGAGTCCTCTGCGAACTTGACCTGGTTTATATACATAGTACAAGCCACATCATAACAAACAAGTCCATACAGTGAGTCATGACTGATAAGAGATAGAAGCAGTAGAAGCAACTGCAGAACTGCAGAATTTCACATCAGAGTTGAAATACATCTTGGTTATCAGTCCAGAACATCCCCTGAATCACATGACACAGATATACCATAAAAGGCAAGTATGTTTGAAGCTGGTCTCATAAAATGTAGTAAATTGAGAAAATATTATAGAGTGAATATATGCATGTCAGTTTGTGACAGTGGGGATGGGGTGGGCCATTCTTGAATATTGGTTGACAACTGTGAGCATTGCATCAAAAAATTCTGATTCCAGAAGGCCTGCTATGAGATCATAGTGGATGTGGTCCCAGGGCTGTTGCAGTAGTTCAATAGGTTGAGGAGGCCTGGTGTGACTTGGTTACTATGCTTGTTCCTGATACACAATTCACAATTCAACACATAAGTGTTAACTGAATTTTTTAAGGATTTCCAATAGTATTTCCAGTTGACTAGTTCCAAAGTTCTGAATCGTCCTGGATGGCCTGCTGCCATATTGTCATGCCAGCTGGTTAGGATGTTCTTCCTTAATGGTTCATGGTTTGGCACATAGATTTTGTCTTTAAACATGAGTAACCTGTTCTTCCATTCCCAGTTTTTGACTTGTTCTGTTTGTCCTAATGCTTCAATGATTGGTTTGAGGCAATTGTCCCCCATGATGTGTTCACAAATTTGATCATCAATTGCTTCATCTGGTTTGATAGCATTGATAAATAGGGCTTCTGGGAGCAGAGCTTGGCTCTCACCCTGCCAATAGTCAATGTTCCTCTTTTTGTGACAGAATGTCTGCATGGCTGTTCAGCTTGCCAGGTTTGTAGTATAGTTTGAAGTTAAATTCCAATAGAAATCCTGCCCAGCAAGCTAGTCAGCCCCAGAGGTCTTTGTTGGTGTTGAATGGTTCCAGGTTTTTATGGTTGGTGTAAATTTGGATTGGTACTTCTGTGCCCTCCAGCAGGTGATGCCATTCCTTCAGCATCACTGTTGTATTTGGTGGTGACTTTTGGCAAACTCTTCCTGTGATTCCCAAGGGACAGCTGTCATCGCCTAGACCATGACACAGATTTTATTATGATTTTCCTATATTTTATACATCTCTCTTTCTCATATTTTGGATAAGTCCTGTTTAAACAGATATATGCATAGAATTACTTATATGATCATGTGACCTTGTTGTTGTTTATGTTCTGTTTGTACCTCCTGGAATATTCTGTTATGTGGCACCATTCTTACATCATACAATAGTCGTCTCACACCATATGTGTATTTGATATAGCTCATCATATGAATATATAAGGGAGAGTCTGAGAGCCTTAAGCCTCAGAACTCAACCTCCTGTTGTATCCCCTCTACTACCTGTGTGACTTATAGTCCATAGTTCCTGCCCAGTCCTCTTAAGGACAAGTGCACATACTTCCACATCCTTGCATCTTATCGCACCCTCACTGCACGTCCTACCTTAGACATTGTCAGTACAGCCTCCAGCATCACTGCCCATAGGCTTGTCATCGCCACTTAGGTGTTTGACATTACCCCTCAGGTCATAGCTCTGACAACAGCCAGAGCAAATTATAGCAGCCTGCCTTAAAAGGTCTCCACTCTGGCCTGCTATGCAGAAGCTTCACCTTTCAACCAATATGCAACTCCAGGGCAATCCAGAAATGGCTGCATTTGCAACTTGGCTTCTATGTCTTGGGGAAGGCCATGACATTCCAGAAGGTGTTTCTGGAAACATCAACTTCCAGCCATCCATGTTGGTCCAAAGCCATACCAACCTCATTGACAAAGTCTACACAAATCTTGCAGACATTCAACCAATGTCCAATGAAACATGTCATGACCCTCTGGATGCTCCCTTGCAGAACACTTAAGTAGTGGCTGTGTTGACAGTTTGGTGTTATGTGGTATGTATTGAGTGTTCTAGTTACAGTGTTTGCTATGGTCTATGGTGGTTGACAAGATAAAGCAAGCTGAGGTGTCCAGTCTTGCTTTATCCTCCTTATATACCTGTGGCTGCAGTGGCTGTGGATGTCTTATCTAAGCACAGTCCACAGTAGGTACAGGTTATATACAGTACTATGGGTTAGGTAATTGTTTATCTTAAGTTTGTGCAGCTCCAAATCTTATAGAGCCACATGAGGTCCCAGGGTCATGTGATTTAAGCACTGAGGGCACATGATAACTCACTCCTCACTCCAAGTAACATGGGAGAGAAATGCTGGAGTGAGTTCAGGGTAACCACCATAAGCACCAGGTAAGTGCCAAGGTCACATGACCTTGTTTATGGCTTGTTCCACTTTGGGAAAAATGCCATAAATCCATAAAATATTTGGTTACTCTGTTATGTCTGTTTGACAGGTCATAACAAAACAGGTCACTACTTACACAGTCAAACAATCCTCACCTCTTGGAATGATGATGTGCTCATTCTAATTAAAAAAATTCTGCAATCATTCCCAGTGTCAGAGCCAACAACCTGAACAACAATGCCTAACACTTGTGAGGTGAAGACAAACCTATAGGCTATAACAGCCAAAGGTCAAACCACAACATCTAAGGGTGGACGTGCAGTGAGGGGATAGGTTGCAACAACACAGGGATAGTAGAGAGGTGCACTTGACCCTAAGAGGTCTGGGCAGATACTAAGTGGCTTGGGGACCAACTCAGGTAGAAGGTGGGTTTTGACAGGAGGTCAAGTTCTGAGGCTTAAGGCTCTCAGACTCTCCCTTATATATTCAAGGATGAGGCAGTACATATGTAATGGGAAGCTCAATAGAATCATACAATAACTGAAGTGGTGCCACATCAACAGAATATTCCAGAATACATCAACAATGGTCAACAACAACAAGGTCACATGACTCAGTCAATAATTCTATACATATATCTGAATAAACAGGACTTGTCCAAAAAAGCAGAAAAATAGAGATAAAATAAATCATAATAAATTTGAATAAATTTGTGTTCATGGTCTAGGCCATGACACCCAGGTGAAGCACAGGCCTTTCTTAGTGCTGACAGTGTTGACCTTGAACAAGGAGTTGACAACCCACAAAATGGGACTTTGACAACTGAGTATCTAAACTCACTCAACAGTGCCAGTATTCCTGTGTCTAAGTTGGAGCTCAAGCCAGGATGCCCAGTCATGGTCTTATGGAATGTTTCCAGGACAGAGGGCATATGCAATGGCACAGGGGAATAGTTGTGCAAATGGACCCACATGTGCTATAATTGCATTTACTGACAGGTCCCCATACTGGTAAGTAGTGATGTCACCTGGGAAGAGCCTGGGTACCTGCATTACAAACAGTTGCAAATGGATTGCCAAGTCTGTGTAAGACTTTGTAATTGTGGGTACCTGGGCTCTTCCCAGGTGACATCTCTACTGGTAAGTCAGAAATGGCACTTTAGACCAAGCTCAGCTCTTACAAAAATTGTACCATAGCAGACACAGTGTTCATCCCTTGGATACCATTTACTCCTCAAGAGTCTGAATTTGGGTTTCAACTGAGGTGCAGGCAGTTCCCAGTGCAGTTGGCATTTGCCATGACTATCAATAAGTCTCAAGGGCAACCAGTTGACCATGTAGGATTGGATCTGGAAAGAGCTGTTTTTTCTCATGGACAATTATATGTTGCTTTCTCCCATTGTACTTCTGGATCCCACATTCATGTTTTTACTCATTCAGAAAGGTCTGAAACCAAGAATGTTGTTTACAAAAGTGTATTGAATGATTGACTGTATACCTGAATGTTTTCACCTTCTGTATCTTTCTTAAATTCTTTTTGCAATTTTTTCTGTGTTTAGAAATTTCTCATTCTTGAACACTTGATCAATTCATTTTGCTTTTTTTGGACTAATCTACAACTAAGATTAAAATTCCTGGGGACAGAGTCCATGGGTTTAAGGCTAGTCTTAATAAAATATGCATTGGAAGGCAGGGAATTTGTACTATTTAGGGGAGCGCAAAATAGTACAATTTGAAGTGCATACAAATTCAAGTAATTCACAATTTAATTACAGAGGCATTGATTGAGGTTGGCAGAGCAGACTAAAATAATAGAAAACATTAGAGATCCATAACGCAGTGGAAGCAGTTGAGGGGTAAGCCACAAGAAGAGGTGGACCTGACTGATAATGAAGATACATGGCTTGTGCAACCTCAATAGACATGAATTTGTAAGTTCCCAGTTTAGCCTGCAAATTTTTAGTGCACACCCTGCTTAATTGAAAGAAATAATATATAATTTTGATGTCATGAGATTTAGAACTGATTGAGAGTTTCTTGCTGTATTTAAGATCAATAATTTTTCCACTCCAGGGGTATTTGCCACTGGAACAAAAAGAATATTTCCTGAGTTGACATTTCAGTGTACTTGGCCAGCTGAGTGGATCACATGGAGACCTAGGAACAAATGAAACTGCATTGTTTTCCCAGTGAGCACTAGCACCTACACACCAAAACCTGTGGGGGTAATTAGGTGTAAAGAGGTGTAAAGAGGTGTAATGAAAACAGTGGTGTAGTAATGGTGAAATTATACCAAATTACACTGGCATACAGGCATTGACCACGTGCCGAGACACTATCGCGTGCCGAGACGCTGCTCGCCTCCACCAGCGAGACAGTCGGTTTTTCGTCCAGCTTTTAACGTGGCAAATATAACAAGGATATATAATGCGCATACAATGCTTAGCTGCCATTTCAGTCCATATTTGGGCATTATTGTGAATCGATCACTGCCAAACCGATTTTCCTAACAATAAATAGTATCTCGGATTTCATCGTCCCTAGATACGATCAAAAATGCGATATGGACTGTTTTAACGTTCTAGGTTTCTGCTGAAAACCTCTTCAAATGCTCTGGTCTTATGCGAAGCGACCAGTGATCCTGTGCAACGCCGCAGCAGTACGAATACATGCCAACGGCTAGAAAATGCATGATTTAGACTAGCTAACAGGTATATACAGGTCTCGGTGATATTAGGTCCAGTATAATGAACAATTATGATGTTTGTACGGCTGGCAAGGAGTGGAGGGGCAGCTCATTGTCCGGTGTAGTTTAAATCCACGATGCACTAGTGTCATTTTGCTCAACGTCCTCAAATATTGACTTCTAACTCAAATATACACTTCAGAACTGTATTATACGCACTCTAGAGCCAGATATCTCGCTCGCGACGCTTATGTCTCAGCTAAACCCCGAAAATCTAGCTAGCATATACTAGCTCCACAGGTCTAAGTATGCTCCCGAGCACTCACTAGATCCGAAGTAGCACGGGCTACCGGTACTATCGGCGATGGCTAGAGCTGAAACAATGGCCAAAAAAGCGGCGGTAGAGCCCGTAAAACGGAGACAAGGCTTGACCACGAATGCAGCGGTGGGGAAGGCAACGAGGGCGACGAGTGGCGAGCAGCAGGCAGCGGACGGCGAGCGGCGAGATGGGGGCGTCAGGCGGTAGGCGAAGGATAATAGGCGACGGGCTACAGGTATCAGGCGGCGAGAGGATGACAGAGAGTGATGGGCGGCAAGGCAAGGCAGCAAGTGTTGAATTTACAATCATGTCCGTTCATGTATGCGGTGTGTTTGTATTTGTGTACTCACGTCTGATGTCATGCGTCCCCCCTCTGAAATTTTCTTTCCTTAGTTCTCTACCTTCGTAGTTGAGCTAAGGTATAGTTTTTCTTTCATTTCTTCAGGTATTTCTTTTCTCGCTGTCCCTCGTAGTACATACGTATCTTAGCTCCTCCGAAACCTCCCTGCGTGAGAGCAAGGTAGGCAGCAGTCGGCAGGCGCTGGGCAGCAAACGAAGGGTAACGAGCGGCGGGACACAAGACGGCAGGTGACAGGCCTCGTGAACGACTTATACTCTTGAGCCGCGCTGTGACCTCCGATCTTCTCGTCTTGTGCGTCTATGACGGAGTTCTCTGGCCGGGACGTTTTGACATGGAGGACCCGCAATTCTACCAAACCCAAACTTCAGAGCAGCTTTAGAGAAAATCAACGCTATTATAGCTCGTTGTTGGACGGATTGCAGCTTCGACCCCTGCAGGTACAATACCAAAGTGGGGTGCATTGTGTCGAATCTGTCAAAAAAACATACTAAAATCCTCATCTGTCCTGTGGAATGTGCTCTGAAGTCTTAGGTCTGGTAGAATTGCGGGCCCTCATGGCTGAAGGTTAGCCGAAAGACGCGCTGTAGACTAACCAGAGAAACGAAGCAAACTTCGTGCTCTATCGAGCCACCAAATGACACCAGGGGTTGATTCTGCCAAGACAATACCAGCTATTTTGTTCGAATTACACAACCTTTTTTGTTACTCGACCCAGGGTAAGCAGATTTTCGCGTTTATTTGCGGCTGGGAAGCGACCTGTGCCTTCCGGGAAACACCCCTCACAAACCGGACTGTGGTCGCAAGGCCCACTACACCGCTACGTGAGCGAGCTTAACCTAACTACGAACGCGGCCCTTGGTTTGTCAAACAGGTGGCACGTGCCTGTCAGTGCCTGTAAATACGTCGGCGGTTGATGTATCTGCCACCGGCAAATTTACCGACCGACGCTGAAAATCAGATGTTGATCCCGCAACGTCGCAACGTCGTTTTGGGAAACAAAGGTACAACAACGGAGCGGTGGTGGAGGGACACGTCGGCCAAAACCAACGACGGATGTATGAACGATATGTATATGCTATAGACAAAACATAACTGATCTGACCAGACTGAAACAAAGATACATGGTGGACTGAATATTTTTGCTATGACTGGATTTGATTTTTCTGATATGCTACATGAATTGTACGTATTGCCACGACGCTCCTGTGAACTTGACCACGATCGCTTCCCCCCCGCAACTCTCTGTCCGCGGCATGCCTAAAAGTACCCCTGAGGACAGTAAGTAACTGGAAAGGCGCAACGCATGATTGCTGAATATTTATTTAGGTATGGATTTTATCCAGACGATTGGTACTATGTACCAATGCACGCTCTGTCGGACAAGCCGAAATGTCTTGTTGGAACCCATGTCACGTTCGAAAATTTTGGGACACATCAAGCGGGCAACCCACCTAACTCGGGTTGAGTACGAGAACCTGAAGATTCTATCCTCTAAGCAACTCAAGGAAGAGCGGACTGTGAGAACGTTTATATTAAAATCTTTTCTCAATTTTAAACAGATTTTGCGTACTCAATACAGCGCCCACACTTGCCCGTAACGACGCCCCCAGCCGACGACGAGAACCAGCATCACTTACAGGACGATTCTGGTGCTGATGTAGCTTCGCTATCGTCCGAGCCTGTTCTCGCGAGTCCGCCCCTACCACCTGCTCCCGATATACACATTCCTCCCATATCGGCATTGGATGATGCATATAATAACCCGGCTCTTGTTGACTCACTCGGCGAGTACTTCAATAGTCCTTATCAGTACGCCCTCAACCCCGACGCATTTTCTGTGCCCGATTATCTTTCCTTTACACACCAGCCCGACCGTAAGTACATCGCCGACTTCTTCGTACGTGGTAGTGCTTCATGCATATCTGTGTAATAGCGCCCAAGACAGGCGAGCCGTCGTCTGCAAGGTCTGGTCGCTCTTCTGACCCTGGTTGGGCTCCATATCCTGACCGAGCGGTAAGTTCTTTTGGTGTGCGGAATATTGAATCGAATTGACGCATGTAGTTAGCATTTTTTGACGCATTCATTGTTCAACGCGCCTCACATTCACTTTTCCGTTGCACAGCAGCAGGCGATACTTGATTGGGCCAAGGCAATGGGGACGCTGGACGTTCCAACCATCTACTCACTCGAAAAATGTCAAGAGGGACTGAAGCGAGCGGTTGGCGACTCTTCTCGTACGTATAAAACCCCAACAGGCAACATATACTATTTAAACTCTATTGACGCTATGGTTCGGCAGGTTTGTTTGCTTTATTTCATGATGTACCGTTTTCCCCTTTGAAGTGCTAATCGAACTTGAAGGATTTTTCAAACTTGCATGTGCGAGAACATCTTCAGTTCTATCCCGAGGACACCGGGACTCATTCGTTGGAAATATGGCATGGAGAAAAACTTGTGCAAGGCCAAAACAAAAAACAACTCACTCCAATGGCTACACACGACAACAAAACATATTTTGTCGATGAAGTTTGCAAACTAAATGATGGGTCCGCCTTCATTCCAGAAATGTTCCTACGCCGTGATGGTGGCATGTGGGCGCACGGCAAGTATTTGGCAAAGAACACGGTGAGTGCCATCTATCTTATTGTATATGTGCTGACTACCTTGCACACAAAGAGCGAAGCCAGCAATAACTCATTCATTGAGAGCCCCGAGCGTACTATGAAGCCGCTTGCTGACTTTCGTCGCACCTGTGTTGAATTGCTCGCTGCCCTCCCAAATGGAATTAGTATTCAACGCACTGGTATGTTTTATATACTCTATTATTGCCGTATTTAATCTGTACTATAATGACAGGTCCAGACGACGCCTGTTCGTCTTGCGATTTATCACCGAACCCCCTGCGTGCAAAGGCAAACGGTCGTCCTATTTATTCTGTGCCGTTTATAGTGTTCGTCGACGACGTTTCCGGAAATAAAAGCAAGCAGTGGAATAAACACTGGTGCTGCTACCTCTCGAACGCTGCACTGCCCCGCGAAAAGTTCAACAAGCGTGCAAATATACGATTCATGTGTACAACTCAGCACGCGTCGCCAATGGAAATGCTCGGGGGCATTAGTTCAAACTTCTCGTAAGTGCCATTATATGAGCCGCTGTGCACTACTAACTTTCTTTTAGGGAGGCATTTGACGATATGGTGCCCGTGTGGGATGTTCTAGAGCAGCGGGAAGTGCTTGTACGCCCGTATATGCTGTTCTTCCCCGCCGACAATCCTATGCAAGCAGAAGAATGCAGCTCGACCGGTCTTCGATCGAATGTATTCTGCCGCACTTGCAAAGTTGGTGGCTCCCAAGAGCACAAGCAATCGGACCATGGATATTCCGAGCTATTCCAGGTATTTAATTCTTACTACCGGTGTATTTTGTTAGCTCAATGTCTTCAGGTGTCGGAACTACGAAGCGCTCGAGAAACTACTGAGATAATCCAGCAGCAGTTTGAGATTGCGTTCACGGCGACAGCTGTGAACAATCTTACACTGTTCCAGCGAAGCACGGGGTCAAGGATTCCATCGCTCAACCAATCCTCGATCGAATCATGAAACGCCGCCAACAACTGCAGAAGGAAAACCGGCGAATGCCCATGCCAGAAATCACGCGTCAACTTCACAATGAGTTCTCGGATCTTTTGGGATGTTCAATGATGAACCCGTTGCTCGCAGTGGATGGTGCGTGAATATATGCTTCAATCCATAAACACTGACAACCTTAATATCTGTTATAGGACTTGATATTCATATTGATACACCGACCGAAATATTACACACGCTACTCCTTGGGATCGCGAAATACCTTTGGGTCGAGGTAGTTCAAGTTATGGATAAGAACAAGAGCTTTGAACTCTTTTGTACGCGCCTGCGTTCTTTGTCTGTAGCTGGTCTCAACAGCGATCGCCCAATCCCGAACTACATCTGCACAAATCGGGGCAGTCTAAACGGGAAGCATTTCAAGATACTGACCCAAGCAATTGCATTTTGTCTGTATGACCTAGTTCCTGATACACTACAGACAACTTGGTCGTCTTTTAGTCGATTAGCAGTGCTCGCATGGTACTCAACGATTCACAATTTGCCCGCGTATACAGTAAGCTGTGCTACATTTTAGTTTGTTAAATGATTCTATATTATTCCAGGCAGAATTAGAAGACTCAATCCAAGTGCTGCTGCACGACCTGGCCAGATGCGCGCCGCAGCTATTGATTGACAAGGGGAAGACACACTACTCGTTCACATGCCGTTTTTTGTGCAGCGCTTTGGTCCCTTGCTTGGACCAGATACT
This sequence comes from Ceratorhiza oryzae-sativae, assembly GCA_030998015.1. Lineage (NCBI taxonomy): Eukaryota > Fungi > Basidiomycota > Agaricomycetes > Cantharellales > Ceratobasidiaceae > Ceratorhiza > Ceratorhiza oryzae-sativae. Next base: position 546,255 of record JARWMV010000250.1, read on the forward strand.
GAGCGTTATGAGTCGTTCAACAGTGCGTTCCGAGAGTGCTCAATCCACAGTAACCGCCAAGCACCGAGCCGCGACATTGCAGCCAAGTTCGCTGCCTTCGATTGCATGCGCCACGTTGCATTGGGAGGCTCGTGGTTCGACTTGGAATCAGGATCTTGGAAGACTGCTGGGCACCATGTGCTTGCGCTTACGCAGTCAAGCAATTTTCTAGTAAAAATTCTTGGCTGCAAAGAGCCTGCAGCTAGGATGCCCAGTAAGCCTTTCAGCTGTGTCCCTCTTTCTATGGCGTTGCCTTGCTGGCTTGTTTTAGGATTCCTTGCCATTTCTTTCTCATTCTAGGATTCCTTGCCATTTCTTTCTTGCTTTAGGATTCCTCGCCATTTCTTCTATTTGTACCAGCAGCATACATGGTTACTAACATACTTACTCTACTCTAGGATCAACAGTTGTGCACGCGAAAGCCTCAATTGCACATGGGCTCAAACTTGCCTTAGCATCTTCGAGTGCCCACCAACCATCAACACGGTTTTGACAATGCGCAAGGCGCATAGTCTTGAGGCTCAATGTGGCGACACTGTGCTATGTGGGAGTCACACAGTATTCCGAGTAGCGGATTTGCTCCAGCTTGGACATATTCATGAAATATGGGTGCCCCATGACGATTCCCTCCCTGCATTTGTCGCAATCCGTGCATTTAGTTGGCTCTTGGATGACACTACATATGGGATGCCGGCTGTTCAATTGCAAGATCAGTTGGTGCTTGCAACTGCTCAGGTACGTGGTTTTATAGCGCTATCAACAACAAAACTAACCGCATAATAAAATAAATAGGATATACTCAGAGTGATAAACTTACAGCACCAGTGTTCATTTGCAGGTTGCCAAGATACTGGCTGCATTGTAGTTCGACAGGAGCGACAAGACTCTGGTGTCACACAAAAGGCGATTCGACACAACGACAACATAAATTTTGTTGTCAATATTCACTCAATGCACAACTACGAACTTGTTCGGCAGGTACTCAAGAACCAATTCAACCTACATGTTCAACCCGAGGCACCAGAAGTGAATATTGAGACCAGAAAGCAGGGGGCACTGTCTGTGCGCCGTATTCGGCAGCAGAAGGAACATTCAGGTGAGCAGGTCAATCATAAAATAAGGATCGTATCTTACCAATGCTCTTGCACACAGGAAAAGCTGGTGCTGATGTTGCCGCCACTCCCGAGAGTTCCAACACAGCACCAAAAAAGCGCAGGTGTCAGACAAAATTGGGTACCGCCACGCAGATGAATGCTGCTCCTGCTACAACAGCACCTGCTATGGCTGTGTCAAGCTTGTCTGCTGTCATGCAAGGTACATCAAATGCTGAAGTCGAGGCTCATGTTGTGGCACAGATGCCTCCACATCCAGCTGTTGGGGTATATGCACCTGTGTATGCGCCTCCTGTGTTCACTGACCGTAAGTCTAATACAATATTCATATTATGTGTCCCTAATACTTTTTATTCATTTATAGCGCTCCCTTTTGGATGGCATGCCATCTGGAGCTTTGAACATGGAAAGTTTTATTTCCACCATGCTCAAAGTTACGCAACAACCTGGGAAATCCCGAGGGGTCATTTTTATTCCGGATGATTTGCAACCCGTTCCTGGTGAGTGCGCCACACCAAACAAGTTTGTTCGTTGAATTCCCACCCGTTGGTTATGAAAGGCTGGGCAGTTCCTCAGCTTCAACATCAACCACACTCCTTCAGCCAACTCGCCAACTCCCCTCCTTTTTTTCCTTTTTTTCCTCCATTTTTCTTCGCCGCATACTCCCGCCCTTGTCGCACAATGCCTCTGATCGACGACCTTTACGATGGCGATCTCTTTGAGGACGAGCCGGGCCCTGCTCCAGGCGACGAAGTCCCCAATGCCATTCCGGGAGATCCTCCCAGCGAAGGTGATCAACAAGAACTGAACGCCAACAGGCGAAGGCCCCGCAGCAGCTCAGAACCTGACGCTGAAGAGGATGCTCGCCTCACCTGGCGTGCATTCATGGAGTCAGCCATGGACACGCACAACATTCAGGGCACTGATCGAGAGCAGGGCCGACGCTTCGCGGATGTGAGCTAATTGTTTACAATGCACTATCGTAGCGACTAACACATTTTTTAGCTTGATTTTACCTTCCAGCTCATGTTTTTTTTCAGCTTTATGTTGGCTCAACGTGCGCGGGTGGACAACCTGGCTACCTTTAATTTCTTATGTGGCGACGTCTACGAGGTACGTTTGTCTTTGATTATCTGTTGGACAAGACGCTGAGCAACTTTCATAGACGCATGTTGTCAGCTGTATTAGGGTTGCACTGCTTGCGCCATGGCTAACAAACTATGTCACTCTGCTTCAGGAGTGGATTATCGTGAGTATTTTAGTTACATTTTGGATTACACTCACCAATACATTCCCAGAACGACATCTTGCGCGCGAAAGAATCTTGGAGGGTGCCAGACGCTGTGACAACTGTTGCCGAGCAGTGACAACAGTTCTGCAGCGAGCTTAAAAGCAAAATGACACAAGTGCGCTCCCAGAACAAGGGCATGGTGAACGTTAAGTGTTGTAGGCTCATTGTATACTTACCTGAGCGATTATAGATGCTGCGCCTACGCGCAAAAGGTGCTGACATCAACGAGATTGTCAAGGCTCTGGCACCACAGGGAATGGTGATCAAAGAGCCTCACTGGGGACGTGTAGCGTGGATCGTAAGTAACTCCTGTGTTCATTGGATCATTGAGATTAATTTTACCTTACAGATGCTTGCTAGTGTTGAATTCGACCAGCTTGTTGCTGAACGCCGGCAAAAGTCCAGTAAATTCTGGGAGTGGATCGGAACTGAGCTGCTCGCACTCAAGACCCGAATCGCAAACGACACCCGGTATACGACTGACCTGCAGCGTCGCAAAGCGATGTCAAAGTGAGTTTAAGACCCCCATCAATGGTCGATAATGCTGACGTTCCTGCACAGTATATTCACTCGCGCTCTTGCTCGGCACCGCGAACAGTTCCCGCCCCTCATTCCAGTGGAGCCACCCCAGGCTCGCCCTGGCTGGCAGGAGAGCCTCGAGGACGCAATGAACCTCGGGGTCGTTGTTTAATGCCCTCGCTTTATTTTATTTTATTTTATTTTATCGCTTCCGCTCCAATTTTCGAACGCCCAACCGATTCCCTCGTCACTGTCCAATATATGCTCTCATGCATGTGTGGTCCTCTCAACAGGGCTTGGACAATAGACGCATTATATTTATTTATCTTTCTTATCGTGTCCATTGTGTTTTGTAGCTCGTGATTTAATAATTATACCGCTTGCAAGCCCAAACGTTTGAATGTCAACGAAAGCGCGTATAAACCGTAATACAACGATAGGTGTGCATACAATAAATATATATCCCCGTTTGTCTCCCATATGTTACCCCCACAACGTCTAACCGACATCTAAATACTGACTTCAAGCTGTCCCCCAGTATGCCCCCAATATCTATGCCCGCTGTGTAAACAAGGTTGGTGTGTAGTCGTTGGTGGGACATAACACCTTGGTTAACCCCACATGTTCAACCCGTCGTTGGGTCCGCACTATATATAGGTTTCCGCAACATATCATGCGGAGTGTTTAAACTACAGCTAATCGATATGGCGCGTATATACAAGTTGAGACAGGTAACAACTGATGTTACAATGTCTTGACTATAACTACTCGTAAACCTCTGGTCAACAATTCGGAAAACATAAAATCAATCCTAACGTTTCTCCAACAAAGAGCCTCATTTGTTACTTGAACGCTGGATCAACCTTTCCCAAACGTTTGCACCCACATATAGTTAGGTCACGCTCGTTCACGTGGCGGTGTATCTCGATTTCCTCGACACCTCCCACTTCCTGAACCTGAGCTGCCTTCATGCTGTTCGAATAGCCCTCCATGCGTTAGCCATGGATATGCCCCGCAGTTGATTGAAGATCAGCTTACACATGTTTCCAAGCTGTCATGTTGAACGTCGTAAATGGGAATGGGGGAACGTTGAATGGACTTTACGGTTTCCTCGCGCTCACAATTTATCCCTCCAACCGTGAAAAACGGCCGTTGGTCCACGTCACCTCCTATTGAAACCAAAAGATTGGGATCTGACACGGCCACAGACGGAAACACCAGAACGTCACCTCTGACCTCATACCGCAATCTATCCGCGCCGTTATTCGCTTGCTCGTTGCCCAAAACAGGCTAAAAGACAAGAGACATCGTTGTTAGTTCAGTATTTCGGTCATTTCCTGAATGTTGTCTGCCGGGGCTTGGAAGAAGCAACTTTATGAATTGAATAGCGTTTTCTATGGATTATTCAATGAAGCCTTTCCTGTTCGATACACCGCCACGTGAACGAGCGTGACCTAACTATATGTGGGTGCAAACGTTTGGGAAAGGTTGATCCAGCGTTCAAGTAACAAATGAGGCTCTTTGTTGGAGAAACGTTAGGATTGATTTTATGTTTTCCGAATTGTTGACCAGAGGTTTACGAGTAGTTATAGTCAAGACATTGTAACATCAGTTGTTACCTGTCTCAACTTGTATATACGCGCCATATCGATTAGCTGTAGTTTAAACACTCCGCATGATATGTTGCGGAAACCTATATATAGTGCGGACCCAACGACGGGTTGAACATGTGGGGTTAACCAAGGTGTTATGTCCCACCAACGACTACACACCAACCTTGTTTACACAGCGGGCATAGATATTGGGGGCATACTGGGTGGGACAGCTTGAAGTCAGTATTTAGATGTCGGTTAGACGTTGTGGGGGTAACATATGGGAGACAAACGGGGGATATATATTTATTGTATGCACACCTATCGTTGTATTACGGTTTATACGCGCTTTCGTTGACATTCAAACGTTTGGGCTTGCAAGCGGTATAATTATTAAATCACGAGCTACAAAACACAATGGACACGATAAGAAAGATAAATAAATATAATGCGTCTATTGTCCAAGCCCTGTTGAGAGGACCACACATGCATGAGAGCATATATTGGACAGTGACGAGGGAATCGGTTGGGCGTTCGAAAATTGGAGCGGAAGCGATAAAATAAAATAAAATAAAATAAAGCGAGGGCATTAAACAACGGCCCCGAGGTTCATTGCGTCCTCGAGGCTCTCCTGCCAGCCAGGGCGAGCCTGGGGTGGCTCCACTGGAATGAGGGGCGGGAACTGTTCGCGGTGCCGAGCAAGAGCGCGAGTGAATATACTGTGCAGGAACGTCAGCATTATCGACCATTGATGGGGGTCTTAAACTCACTTTGACATCGCTTTGCGACGCTGCAGGTCAGTCGTATACCGGGTGTCGTTTGCGATTCGGGTCTTGAGTGCGAGCAGCTCAGTTCCGATCCACTCCCAGAATTTACTGGACTTTTGCCGGCGTTCAACAACAAGCTGGTCGAATTCAACACTAGCAAGCATCTGTAAGGTAAAATTAATCTCAATGATCCAATGAACACAGGAGTTACTTACGATCCACGCTACACGTCCCCGGTGAGGCTCTTTGATCACCATTCCCTGTGGTGCCAGAGCCTTGACAATCTCGTTGATGTCAGCACCTTTTGCGCATAGGCGCAGCATCTATAATCGCTCAGGTAAGTATACAATGAGCCTACAACACTTAACGTTCACCATGCCCTTGTTCTGGGAGCGCACTTGTGTCATTTTGCTTTTAAGCTCACTGCAGAACTGTTGCCACTGCTCGGCAATGGTTGTCACAGCGTCTGGCACCCTCCAAGATTCTTTCGCGCACAAGATGTCATTCTGGGAATGTATTGGTGAGTGTAATCCAAAATGTAACTGAAATACTCACGATAATCCACTCCTGAAGCAGAGTGACATAGTTTGTTAGCCATGGCGCAAGCAGCGCAACCCTAATACGGCTGACAACATGCGTCTATGAAAGTCGCTCAGCGTCTTGTCCAACAGATAATCGAAGACAAACGTACCTCGTAGACGTTGCCACGTAAGAAATTAAAGGTAGCCAGGTTGTCCACCCGCGCACGTTGAGCCAACATAAAGCTGAAAAAAAACATGAGCTGGAAGGTAAAATCAAGCTAAAAAATGTGTTAGTCGCTACGATAGTGCATTGTAAACAATTAGCTCACATCCGCGAAGCGTCGGCCCTGCTCTCGATCAGTGCCCTGAATGTTGTGCGTGTCCATGGCTGACTCCATGAATGCACACTGGGCAAGGCGAGCATCCTCTTCAGCGTCAGGTTCTGAGCTGCTGCGGGGCCTTCGCCTGTTGGTGTTCAGTTCTTGTCGATCGCCTTCACTGGGAGGATCTCCTGGAATGGCATTGGGGACTTTGTCACCTGGAGCAGGGCCCGGCTCGTCCTCAAAGAGATCGCCATCGTAAAGGTCGTCGATCAGAGGCATTGTGCGACAAGGGCAGGAGTATGCGGCGAAGAAAAATGGAGGAAAAAAAGGGAAAAAAGGAGGGGAGTTGGCGAGTTGGCTGAAGGAGTGTGGTTGATGTTGAAGCTGAGGAACTGCCCAGCCTTTCATAACCAACGGGTGGGAATTCAACGAACAAACTTGTTTGGTGTGGTGCACTCACCAGGAACAGGTTGCAAATCATCTGGAATAAAAATGACCCCTCGGGATTTCCCAGGTTGTTGTGTAACTTTGAGCATGGTGGAAATAAAACTTTCCATGTTCAAAGCTCCAGATGGCATGCCATCCAAAAGGGAGCGCTATAAATGAATAAAAAGTATTAGGGACACATAATATGAATATTGTATTAGACTTACAGTCAGTGAACACAGGAGGTGCATACACAGGTGCATATACCCCAACAGCTGGATGTGGAGGCATCTGTGCCGCAACATGAGCCTCGACTTCAGCATTTGATGTACCTTGCATGACAGCAGACAAGCTTGACACAGCCATAGCAGGTGCTGTTGTAGCAGGAGCAGCATTCATCTGCGTGGCGGTACCCAATTTTGTCTGACGCCTGTGCTTTTTTGGTGCTGTGTTGGAACTCTTGGGAGTGGCGGCAACATCAGCACCAGCTTTTCCTGTGTGCAAGAGCATCAGTAAGATACGATCCTTATTTTATGATTGACCTGCTCACCTGAATGTTCCTTCTGCTGCCGAATACAGCGCACAGACAGTGCCCCCTGCTTTCTGGTCTCAATATTCACTTCTGGTGCCTCGGGTTGAACATGTAGGTTGAATTGGTTCTTGAGTACCTGCCGAACAAGTTCGTAGTTGTGCATTGAGTGAATATTGACAACAAAATTTATGTTGTCGTTGTGTCGAATCGCCTTTTGTGTGACACCAGAGTCTTGTCACTCCTGTCAAACTACAATGCAGCCAGTATCTTGGCAACCTGCAAATGAACACCGGTGCTGTAAGTTTATCACTCCGAGTATATCCTATTTATTTTATTATGCAGTTAGTTTTGTTGTTGATGGCACTATAAAACCATGTACCTGAGCAGTTGCAAGCACCAACTGATCTTGCAATTGAACAGCCGGCATCCCATATGTAGTGTCATCCAAGAGCCAACTAAATGCACGGATTGCGACAAATGCAGGGAGGGAATCGTCATGGGGCACCCATATTTCATGAATATGTCCAAGCTGGAGCAAATCCGCTACTCGGAATACTGTGTGACTCCCACATAGCACAGTGTCGCCACATTGAGCCTCAAGACTATGCGCCTTGCGCATTGTCAAAACCGTGTTGATGGTTGGTGGGCACTCGAAGATGCTAAGGCAAGTTTGAGCCCATGTGGCAATTGAGGCTTTCGCGTGCACAACTGTTGATCCTAGAGTAGAGTAGAGTATGTTAGTAACCATGTATGCTGCTGGTACAAATAGAAGAAATGGCGAGGAATCCTAAAGCAAGAAAGAAATGGCAAGGAATCCTAGAATGAGAAAGAAATGGCAAGGAATCCTAAAACAAGCCAGCAAGGCAACGCCATAGAAAGAGGGACACAGCTGAAAGGCTTACCGGGCATCCTAGCTGCAGGCTCTTTGCAGCCAAGAATTTTTACTAGAAAATCGCTTGACTGCGTAAGCGCGAGCACATGGCGCCCAGCAGTCTTCCAAGATCCCGATTCCGAGTCGAACCACGAGCCTCCCGATGCAACGTGGCGCATGCAATCGAAGGCAGCGAACTTGGCTGCAATGTCGCGGCTCGGTGCTTGGCGGTTACTGTGGATTGAGCACTCTCGGAACGCACTGTTGAACGACTCATAACGCTCAGTATCTGGTCCAAGCAAGGGACCAAAGCGCTGCACAAAAAACGGCATGTGAACGAGTAGGTGTGTCTTCCCCTTGTCAATCAATAGCTGCGGCGCGCATCTGGCCAGGTCGTGCAGCAGCACTTGGATTGAGTCTTCTAATTCTGCCTGGAATAATATAGAATCATTTAACAAACTAAAATGTACACTTACTGTATACGCGGGCAAATTGTGAATCGTTGAGTACCATGCGAGCACTGCTAATCGACTAAAAGACGACCAAGTTGTCTGTAGTGTATCAGGAACTAGGTCATACAGACAAAATGCAATTGCTTGGGTCAGTATCTTGAAATGCTTCCCGTTTAGACTGCCCCGATTTGTGCAGATGTAGTTCGGGATTGGGCGATCGCTGTTGAGACCAGCTACAGACAAAGAACGCAGGCGCGTACAAAAGAGTTCAAAGCTCTTGTTCTTATCCATAACTTGAACTACCTCGACCCAAAGGTATTTCGCGATCCCAAGGAGTAGCGTGTGTAATATTTCGGTCGGTGTATCAATATGAATATCAAGTCCTATAACAGATATTAAGGTTGTCAGTGTTTATGGATTGAAGCATATATTCACGCACCATCCACTGCGAGCAACGGGTTCATCATTGAACATCCCAAAAGATCCGAGAACTCATTGTGAAGTTGACGCGTGATTTCTGGCATGGGCATTCGCCGGTTTTCCTTCTGCAGTTGTTGGCGGCGTTTCATGATTCGATCGAGGATTGGTTGAGCGATGGAATCCTTGACCCCGGTGCTTCGCTGGAACAGTGTAAGATTGTTCACAGCTGTCGCCGTGAACGCAATCTCAAACTGCTGCTGGATTATCTCAGTAGTTTCTCGAGCGCTTCGTAGTTCCGACACCTGAAGACATTGAGCTAACAAAATACACCGGTAGTAAGAATTAAATACCTGGAATAGCTCGGAATATCCATGGTCCGATTGCTTGTGCTCTTGGGAGCCACCAACTTTGCAAGTGCGGCAGAATACATTCGATCGAAGACCGGTCGAGCTGCATTCTTCTGCTTGCATAGGATTGTCGGCGGGGAAGAACAGCATATACGGGCGTACAAGCACTTCCCGCTGCTCTAGAACATCCCACACGGGCACCATATCGTCAAATGCCTCCCTAAAAGAAAGTTAGTAGTGCACAGCGGCTCATATAATGCACTTACGAGAAGTTTGAACTAATGCCCCCGAGCATTTCCATTGGCGACGCGTGCTGAGTTGTACACATGAATCGTATATTTGCACGCTTGTTGAACTTTTCGCGGGGCAGTGCAGCGTTCGAGAGGTAGCAGCACCAGTGTTTATTCCACTGCTTGCTTTTATTTCCGGAAACGTCGTCGACGAACACTATAAACGGCACAGAATAAATAGGACGACCGTTTGCCTTTGCACGCAGGGGGTTCGGTGATAAATCGCAAGACGAACAGGCGTCGTCTGGACCTGTCATTATAGTACAGATTAAATACGGCAATAATAGAGTATATAAAACATACCAGTGCGTTGAATACTAATTCCATTCGGGAGGGCAGCGAGCAATTCAACACAGGTGCGACGAAAGTCAGCAAGCGGCTTCATAGTACGCTCGGGGCTCTCAATGAATGAGTTATTGCTGGCTTCGCTCTTTGTGTGCGAGGTAGTCAGCGCATATACAATAAGATAGATGGCACTCACCGTGTTCTTTGCCAAATACTTGCCGCGCGCCCACATGCCACCATCACGGCGTAGGAACATTTCTGGAATGAAGGCGGACCCATCATTTAGTTCGCAAACTTCATCGACAAAATATGTTTTGTTGTCGTGCGTAGCCATTGGAGTGAGTTGTTTTTTGTTTTCGCCTTGCACAAGTTTTTCTCCATGCCATATTTCCGACGAATGAGTCCCGGCGTCCTCGGGATAGAACTGAAGATGTTCTCGCACATGCAAGTTTGAAAAATCCTTCAAGTTCGATTAGCACTTCAAAGGGGAAAACGGTACATCATGAAATAAAGCAAACAAACCTGCCGAACCATAGCGTCAATAGAGTTTAAATAGTATATGTTGCCTGTTGGGGTTTTATACGTACGAGAAGAGTCGCCAACCGCTCGCTTCAGTCCCTCTTGACATTTTTCGAGTGAGTAGATGGTTGGAACGTCCAGCGTCCCCATTGCCTTGGCCCAATCAAGTATCGCCTGCTGCTGTGCAACGGAAAAGTGAATGTGAGGCGCGTTGAACAATGAATGCGTCAAAAAATGCTAACTACATGCGTCAATTCGATTCAATATTCCGCACACCAAAAGAACTTACCGCTCGGTCAGGATATGGAGCCCAACCAGGGTCAGAAGAGCGACCAGACCTTGCAGACGACGGCTCGCCTGTCTTGGGCGCTATTACACAGATATGCATGAAGCACTACCACGTACGAAGAAGTCGGCGATGTACTTACGGTCGGGCTGGTGTGTAAAGGAAAGATAATCGGGCACAGAAAATGCGTCGGGGTCGAGGGCGTACTGATAAGGACCATTGAAGTACTCGCCGAGTGAGTCAACAAGAGCCGGGTTATTATATGCATCATCCAATGCCGATATGGGAGGAATGTGTATATCGGGAGCAGGTGGTAGGGGCGGACTCGCGAGAACAGGCTCGGACGATAGCGAAGCTACATCAGCACCAAAATCGTCCTGTAAGTGATGCTGGTTCTCGTCGTCGGCTGGGGGCGTCGTTACGGGCAAGTGTGGGCGCTGTATTGAGTACGCAAAATCTGTTTAAAATTGAGAAAAGATTTTAATATAAACGTTCTCACAGTCCGCTCTTCCTTGAGTTGCTTAGAGGATAGAATCTTCAGGTTCTCGTACTCAACCCGAGTTAGGTGGGTTGCCCGCTTGATGTGTCCCAAAATTTTCGAACGTGACATGGGTTCCAACAAGACATTTCGGCTTGTCCGACAGAGCGTGCATTGGTACATAGTACCAATCGTCTGGATAAAATCCATACCTAAATAAATATTCAGCAATCATGCGTTGCGCCTTTCCAGTTACTTACTGTCCTCAGGGGTACTTTTAGGCATGCCGCGGACAGAGAGTTGCGGGGGGGAAGCGATCGTGGTCAAGTTCACAGGAGCGTCGTGGCAATACGTACAATTCATGTAGCATATCAGAAAAATCAAATCCAGTCATAGCAAAAATATTCAGTCCACCATGTATCTTTGTTTCAGTCTGGTCAGATCAGTTATGTTTTGTCTATAGCATATACATATCGTTCATACATCCGTCGTTGGTTTTGGCCGACGTGTCCCTCCACCACCGCTCCGTTGTTGTACCTTTGTTTCCCAAAACGACGTTGCGACGTTGCGGGATCAACATCTGATTTTCAGCGTCGGTCGGTAAATTTGCCGGTGGCAGATACATCAACCGCCGACGTATTTACAGGCACTGACAGGCACGTGCCACCTGTTTGACAAACCAAGGGCCGCGTTCGTAGTTAGGTTAAGCTCGCTCACGTAGCGGTGTAGTCGAAGTTCCCATCCCAGTACCACAACCGGACGAAGTCTTGATCAAGCTAGAATGGGGCGGTGTCAACTTTAGCGAGTACCCTACGCCACAATACAACGTCGGGAGTATTTACCGCTACGCTAGTTGATATACTTTTCAGGAATGGTTCCTATCCTCGACCCGCCCCATACGTGATGGGCGAAGAAGGTGCTGGAACTATCGTGTCGTTCCCTTGCGCCAGTGATATGTATGTATCGTAACATTGGTGCCGCCTGGAGACTAACCCTGGTTGAAAGCGCCGAACCGGATGACTTTGAGGCGCGAGGGTTTTACAAGGGAGCCCGTGCCGTAACTGTACGCCACTCACATTAGCCGTAAAAATTGTGCCATTTCTCTCAAATCACTCGGACATTATTCCAGTTCGGTAGCTGCTGCTTTGCGGAATATGTTACCGTCAACTGGAAAGACGTTTTTGTCGTCCCGAATGGCATAAGCACGCGGATTGCCGCCGCAATTCTAACGCAAGGGCTCACAGGTGAGTATCTCGCTGAAAAAACGCTGAAGATGTTGATTCTAATTACCGATATTCAATCTATAGCACTAACATCCATTCGAGACGCATATAGGGTGAAAAAAGGTGACGCAGTCTTGGTGCATACAGCCGCCGGTGGAGTGGGTATGCTTCTCTGCCAGGTGAGTATCATCACCAACCCCCCCCCAATAACGATATCATGAATACCATTGCAGCTCGCCCGTAATTATGGGGCGACAGTTATAGGTACAACGTCATCGGAGGCCAAAGCATGCCGTGCGCGAGAAGCTGGAGCATCACATGTTATCTTATATACCAAGCAATCCATCTCGGAAACGGTCCTCAAAATAACGAACGGGCAAGGCGTTCAGGGAATTTACGACGGTGTCGGGGCATCGACCTGGGAGGACGACCTGCGGGCCGTCGCTATTATGGGCACAATCGTGAGTCTGGGGGATGCCAGCGGACCGGTCCCACCAGTAAACCTACACACGCTCTCAGAGAAGAATATCAAAGTTTGCTATCCTGTGTGAGTGGCTTGTGCGTCCACAAGGTCGCAAAATTCTAATGGGTCGGGACAGCCTGCGAAACTACCTTCCCAACCCTAAGCGATTTCAGCAGTATTGTACCGAACTATTTGAATTCGTTCGTACCGGCCGACTGAAGGTCGAAATATACGCCGAGTATCCGTTTACAACGGAAGGGGTCCGCCAAACTCATCGTGATATTGAATCTAGGAGGACAGTAGGGAAGCTGCTGATCAGGATCGGGTCGTAGCCTGCCTAAGAGGACAGCTTATCAATGCCAGAGAATTAACGGGATATGACATTCTAGCGATCGTTCATTGTATATTTGTCCGGATTTTCAAATAGCCACCTGGAGCCGCAGAATTTGTATTTTACACAGGGAACGCGCGATTACTATTCCACTAAGATATCCCAGTTTATGCTTACAGTTCATGGAGAGCTACTCGTGACAACAGAATCATCCTACACCAATCATAAGTCTTGAAGCGGAGTGAGTGGATTAAGGGGCAGGTGGCAAAGCGGCAACTCGATGGGGGGGAGTCAAAACCAACGGAGATGAAGCCACTCCTCCAAGTCCTCCAATTGGGAGTGAGCCTCCGTGTCCTAAGACGGGAGCATTTGCAGTTACAGTATACGCAAAATTGACGAGGTTGGTATCAGAGCTGAAATGGAGAGCGATGAGATTATATGATAGAATAAATTAAACTGAAAAATCTACATACTCGAGCTCGTAGCGCTGGACTTGGTCATAGGCGGCATTGAAGTTGGTTTCGTTCAAGTCCTCCCTGCGGCTGTCCCAATGTGGGTTGTTATCTCTGTCCATATCGTAAGCCCAGTCGCGCCATTTGCGAATGAATGTATCAAGGGCGAAGTAAACGAGTTGCTCTCGTTGCTGGGTTTTGTTACCTATCAAGTAATGAGTAAATGAAGACAGCAAAGCACCCGAAACCAAGCCAACTTTTAAACGCAGCAATAACACCACCAAGTATAGAGGCAAGGGCTCCAAGGACAATTGTCGGAACCTGCTATAATGACTCAGTAACTAAAACGGGTGCTGTGGACGAGACCCGCCACACATTTGTCTTGAAGTCCACGGCGCTCAGAGCTGAGATAAGAGCACCATTGATAATTTGAAGTACAACAAGAGTCTGTAGGTATATTCGAGAATACGAGCTAATGAAAAACAACCAGTTGAATTCCGCTCGGGACCGTTTGAATAGGCGCTAACCTTGGCGGCGGTGCGAGTCTCGATGAGCTTCGGCGGCTTTCATCGTCAGTTTAATTTGGTCAGGCTATAATAAATTATTATCGCGAGATTAGCATTATTTAAGCCTAGATAAATAATACTCGTCTCACCGCGAGCAGCCCTGCCTGCTCCGGATCGTTTGAGGTATTACCCCTGGAACCCCAAGTGATGAACGGACGCTTCATTCTGGTGAATATAATCAGACAGAGTGGCTGATTGGAGAAATAGAAAAGCCTGGGGAGGGGAAGTGCGACTAACCAAGAGGTGCTTGGTTCAAATAGGTGCTCGGTGGTGGTCAATCCGCCACGGAAGCACATCAGAAGGATAGCTTTCTTGGAGGTCACGTGATCAGGCGGCACAGAGGGAGGCACAAGCACTAATCAGTATCATACGGCTGGGGAGCCTCTTGACGCTCTTTCAAAGAAGATAACCTATCAGAAGTAGTCTCATATTATCACACGAGTCTTTCCTGGTGAGCCTCGCTCGATGTTCTCGGTGAGACGTTTCAGGATTACTTGCGAGGTCACTGCACATCGCTCCATTGGAGTATCGAGATGGCGTCAATGACACGTGATGAAATACAGAGGGTAGCTCGCAAACATTATGTGATTTTTGTTAATGTGAACACAGTCCATCAGTAGTCTACATCAGCTCTCTGCCGATAAATTACCGTAACCATTCAAAATGCCCCTGGTCTAAGGATCAACAAACCATGAAGGCGCACCATCCGCAATCGGATAGGCGCCACCCGTCCTATCTTCCTCCCAATCCAGTTTCTGCTCCTCGTTCCTTGCATACATCCTCATATCGCTCGTTTGGGACCCATCCGTCCCCTTCGGCTTCCAGGCACCTAAATAGTCTTCTCACCGGTCTTGATAATGTCGCACCTGAACTTGCTCTTGTTCGTGCTTCTCCCTTTCCTTCAAGTCCACAGCAAAAGGACAACGCGTTCAGCACTCCAGGAGTTGATCAGAGTGAAAATATGCTCTCGCAAGTTGCCAGTCCAAGATCCCAGGTTCTACTGGACTCATCAATTGCGACCCGGAGTGGTACAAAGCGAGACCAGCGCTGAGCCTCCAGACTGATGGGCTCTATGTGCGTGGAATAGTACAAATGCCGTAGAGCAAGTCGGCGTTGGTGTTTGAGATAGATTTTGTCGTGCCATGCAAGCTCGTTGAAATTATCAGGGAGAGGTGCGTTATCAAATAAGCTAATGCGTGAATCGCCATGATACTGAACAAAGAGCGCAAAGGCTTGCCTGTTGGAACAGTGGTCCGATAGATACGCTCTGCCAGTCTATCAATGTGATGGGTGGCGACGATGAACCAGACACTAAGATATTTTTGGAGTGGAGATCTTTGTGCCATAGAACATGTACGCACAGGTCTGGGGGAGGGAGTACGCCTGAGGAAATTTTGGAAAGTTTCTCTAGGAGTTGGCGATGTGCGGAGGGATCCAAATCTTCAGGCTGCCGAGGTGGAGTGTTGATGGCGTAGGGACGTGCACAAGCAGCAAGCCAAGCCTGATGAATTCGAATCACGCCGTTGATATACGACGGCACATCTGGCCCTACAAGTCCGAACATGTGTTAGTTACTACGTGAGTTTCGGGAACAATTGACTCACACGGGCCTCGATCTAACTCAAGATAAGCCCTTCCTCCTCGCCACAGCCCATTCAGTTGAAGGGCCGACCCGAAAACGTTCGGATTCTTCGTCGTCAGGAACCCCATCGGCATATAGTCTCCGTTTTCGCAGGTAGGTTCGACGTCCTCCTTGTAATAAATACTCCCGATCTGAGAAAACTGTATTGCAAAAATCTCCGCTCTGCGAGAAGGACTTGGTCGATCACGCTTGACGCAGATTCGCCTGACATATCATCCCATTGTTTACGAAGTTCAACGCCTTCACACCGACGCATGATAATGAACTCGACACCAACTGCCGTGTTTTCTGCACGCGCGCTCCATGAGAGGACCTCTGGGACGGGTAGTTTGAGAACAGTGCGAGCATAATCCATTGTCGCTACTTCGCTAGCCGTAGTGTAAAACGGCGCTATCAGCTTTGTTGGGATCTTTGCAATAACTTCGGTCTTGTTGTCAAACTCCAGCAGGAATATCTTGTTATAAGAACCTGGAAGAGCTCGGTTAAGGAACACATGGAAATTCAGCTCACGTACCTTCATGGGTTTTCGTCATCTTCAAACACCTGGTTGCTCCCACCACTGCTGCAGCAATCCCTTGAAGTGCATTTACATTGAACTCAACATATCTAAGGGCCATTTCTAACAATTGAAGTCGGGTGAGCTAGCCGATATTTTTAAATAAAAATATCCCACGTTGTTTTTCGTTGTAGAGCCACCGCCCCGAGGTATACTTGAAAAATTCTTCATAACTGACAGCACCCAGAGCTCGATCGCTTCTCGGCCAAAAGATCCAGAAAACACCAAGAGAAATGAACACAACAAGCGAAAGAAGAACATGATCATCACAAAAACGAGTGGTGATGCTGGCCCAACCTGGGAAAACGAGGTCCGACATTGTAGTAGCACACTCCCATTGAAACGGGAGCGGCCAAGTTTTACTAACCTGAGTTTTATAGCCAGCTATCCGGGTTCGGCTAGGGGTTGATTCCGGTTGCCGCGAAACAGTTTGATATGGCTGACACCAAGCGCGATCAACCGTACCCCTTGGCGATAAAAATACGCGAAGTGAAGACGTAGTGATAGAGGCTCCACCCATAGTCCAGGTCACGTCAAATTCCGTTTTTGATTCCCGAGTTCCCCGAGACAGACCAAAATGCGACCCGCAAGCTTGGCTTTTGCAGCTCGCGAATGAAAACTTGCGCCATCTCTCACACAGAAGCAGCACCAATCGTGTGAAAGGCGACAATAAACATCAGCCTGCTGACTGTTGGTGTGGTGGTCATCTTGAGGTTTTTGATCATAGGGGTGCCTGGTCACATGCGTCACCATAACCAATTGTTTATCTCCATCAGTCAACCACATCAATACGATGCGCACACAAGCTGGCGCTATGACATATTACAGCTCCCGATGCCAAAACCTTGCGGAGATAAGGCAAACGCGGCTCGCACATCAGGATCAACAACAACCCGATCCTCTTTAGCGCTCGCATCTACTTCCCGAGCCCAATTTTCTTCCACAAAAACCACAGAACCAGTCCTCGCGGTAACCAAGTGAAGATCTTGAACAAAGTCGTGTTCGAGCCTATGCTAATATACCGGGGTGGTCCTGTCTTGGATAGAGTACACCAACGATATGCGCGGCAAATTTTGATGTCGGCATCGAGTTTCCAGTTTGTGATAATTCAATCCGGGCAATAATTGCTGGGAGGTAAGCTTTGAATAGAGAGTTCTCTGGAAGTCGAAATTTAGAGTTTTTTGGGAAGTTAGACCTACAGAGTTTTGTAAGAGTCGGCCCTCATTTGGGTTGCAAATGGAACTGACACGACGCCACCTGGAGCCACCAACATGACGTGAATATCGGGCGAAATCGCTTTGGCCTCCATTTGGAGTGTTTCTGTTAGAGCGTGGACAGCGTGCTTAGTAGCAGCATAGACGCCAGACCATGGAGTCGGCTGTCAACTGGCATAAGTGGAATGGAATCTGACACGAAGAAATAGCCTACAAAGATACCGGAAATCGATCCAATGGTGACGAATGTTCCTCGTTTGCGTGAGGCCATATGCGGGAAAACTGCTCGAGCCAGTCGCAGCATGCCGAACACGTTTGTGTCAAAGGCAGTTTGAACTTGTTCCATGGGAACGTCTACCACGGGACCTGCGAGAACATTTGGTTCAGCTTGGCTGTCATCCAGTGTTGGGTTAAGGACGCACCGTGGCATGGTATTCCAGCGTTGGCCACGACAATGTCAACACTGCCAGCTTCCTCGATAATGGCCTCTACTGCCTTATTAACAGAATCCTCTTGAGTTACATCATGGGAAGACGGCGAATGTTTGAATGAAAGAATCCCTCCATTGATTCGAGCCTCCGCGCCGTGGCGTATACTGTGCAATCCCTGGACGCAAACTCCTCGCATCTGGAGCATTTTCATCCTTGTTCGTATGCAAAATCTATCAAACAGGTGCTTAAAACAACGTACAAAGCAAAGCCCATGCCGCCCTTGGAGCATCCTGTCACAAGGACAACGGGGGAGCTTGGTGAGGTAGTCATTAGTATAGTCCTCGTTCCCTATGCGATATCAGCGGGCTTTTATTCCCCATGTGCGAATCTAGCTACTCACTCACGGTTCCCTCTCTCTCCTGCTAGAGCAGGTTCGTTTAAGCTACGGGCAGGGAATGGACACGGGCAGGAGCCATTCTTGACCGATCATCAGTTCGTGGCTAGAAGTCCCACGGCCAACGGGTAAAAGAAAAGACCCGTGAGGCCTGAGCTTCTGGGAAGCACATAAAATTGGGTTCGAGGAACCACAGCCTACGAATCTTGGTGGTGCCATCACGGGAGATGCTTGCCCAAGGCCAAGGTCCCAAAAAAGGCAAGCTACCTTTGTTACAGGTCGCAGCAGCCGGGGCTACTCGAGGAGTTTGGCGTAGGGTGCTTACGAAACGGTGAGGGCGAATGTCAGTCCTGGTGACTAAGTAGCCACCAAACGCGGAGTCAGTAGAGATGCGCAGATTTCGTTTATCAATTGCCTGGAGACGGAAATGACGATGATCCAAGTAGCTCCTAATTATAAGTGATAGCCTTGCAACGTCGGCTGAAGGCCCATGAGAGCTCTTGACCACCGGAGGCAGTCACCAGGCTCTATTCATGGCTATCGATCACTGACTGCTGAATTGGTTTGATGGGTCATGGGGTCGATACGCGGGACATAGTATATCCAGACATTTACATGCGTCCAGCAAACATGATTCATATACACTTCTCACAGGGTTTTGTAGTCGTTTTTTTTCGTGGGTCCGTTCACTACTTCCCCAAACCAATTTTCCGCCAGAGGATCCACAGCACGAGTCCCTTCGGTAGCCAGGTGAAGAACTTGAACAAGGTGGAACTTTGGCCAATGCTGATGTACCGTGGTGCACCCCTCTTGGATAGTGCCGCATTTACAATATACGCAGCAAAGCTCGACGTAGGCATCGAGTTTCCGACCTGGGACTGCTCGATTCGAGCGGCTATAGCCGGGAGGCAAGCTTTAAACAGCGAGTTCTCAGGGAGTCGAAACGCCGAGTTTTTGGGGAAATTAGATCTGCGGGTTTTGTGAAGGTGAAACGACAGTGCCAAATAATGGGGAATTTAAATATACCTGACTCCACCTGGAGCAACGAGCATAACGTGAATATCGGGTGAGATCGCTTTTGCTTCCATTTGGAGTGTGTCTGTGATCGCATGGACAGCGTGTTTGGTAGCGGCATATATGCCAGACCATGGTGTGGTCTATTAACTGGCATAAGTAAAAGGCTGTTGTAAATCACAAAATGGCTTACAAAGACACCAGTGATAGACCCGATGGTGATAAATGTGCCCCGCTTCCGAGTCGCCATATGAGGGAAAACAGCTCGAGCGAGCCGAAGCACGCCAAACACGTTTGTGTCGAAAGCATTTTGAACTTGGTTGATTGGGACATCCAGTACAGGTCCTTCAAACACATACCTGTATCAGATCTATTATTGTGTGCAGGTACGTTGGGTACGTACCGTGACACGGGACTCCTGCGTTGGCTACTACAATATCGACTCTCCCGACTTCTTCGATGATAGCCTCTACCGCTTTGTTAACGGATTCTTCTTGGGTTACGTCCATAGGAAGGCGGCGTATGTTCGAGTGAGAGAATCCTTCCATGGATTCGAGCCTTCGTGCAGACGCGTACACTGTGCAACCTCGAGATGCAAACTCTTCACACCTAGCATATCGGCGGTTGAGATCGCACGGAAATTTTGTTGAATGAATACGAGCAAAGGGGCGTACAGCGCAAAACCGATGCCGCCCTTTGAGCATCCTGTCACGAGGACAACGGGGGAGCCTGGCGAAATGGACATTGTCGCAACCTTGGTGGTGTTCTGCTTGGCGTCAGTGGATGTCTATACATGCGACGGGGATTTGGCTACTCACTGTATAGCAGTTCCCTCTCACAACAGAATGAATTCTTTTGTGGTTTCGGGTCGGGATGCGGGTATGCTGGTTCTGATAAGGTCTCCGGGCCGAAATTTCACGGGTAACCGGTGTGAAAAGAATCACAGAGGCGCTTCCAGGAGATCTTGGATTTGCAATTAGGAGTAGCCTGCATCGTTGGACCAGCCTCCAAAAGGCTTGCGATAGGCGGTAGTGAAGATAGAAAACATCACTAGGCTGACGAACTCGAGAATACAGATTGCACATTTGTTGTGCCGATATGGCGAGCAAACCAACCCGGACAGCCAGATTGGGCACGTAGCGAAACGGGGCCGTGTTGGATGCTTGTACGGCGCAGTTAAAGTGGATAACATCCTGTCCAATAGCAGTGTTGTGTTGGTCTGAAAGGCGCGCGGCGGTGTGGGCGCTCCACAGGGCAGTCCGAATTTGCAATTATCCGGCGGTTCCTGATGTGTGTCCGATTCCACGTCGTCGGCCTCCGTCACAATTAACTTCGTTCCAACCACCACAGGCAGCCCGCCTCTTTGCTTTCTGGCATTTCAACTAGCATTGAAAACCATACCCAACATACTACTCTTCTAATACTTGCTCTTTCAAATCTATCGAGACCAATTCACCTTTGTCCTGCCTCTTTGACAACGCAACCACCATGCCCGTCCAAGACCGAACACTCGAGTTCCGGACGTGTGTAGACAGCATTCGAAACCGGTCTGCCAACCCTCCCAAACCCAGGCGACAGCTTGCCGGACCGAGTGGGAGCAAGAGCGAGTTTGCGAGATGGCTGGGGCAATCGGGCGTGATATCGCTGGGACGACTGTCAAGCTCGAAAAATTAGCACAGTGTGAGTCTGCACATCATTTATATTTCGAGGAGAGGCGGACAAGGTCCCACCACGAGGGGAAAAGGGTTGGGGATATTTTTGATGATGACGCTAACGCACTTTATCTCTTGTGGTTGACAGTGGCAAAGCGCAAGACGTTGTTTGACGACAAGCCCGTCGAAATTAGCGTACGTGAATACCTTCCGACATCCATTCGACTGTCTCCCCTTCCAAAACTCACTACCGACTCCCCTCTCAGCTCATCTCATCACCTCGCTCCATAACCTCCATGAAACCTGACGCTTCCGGCAGGAACTCACCTACGTAATCAAACAAGAGATCGCGTCTATCAACA
The DNA here is from genome assembly GCA_030998015.1 of Ceratorhiza oryzae-sativae. Lineage (NCBI taxonomy): Eukaryota > Fungi > Basidiomycota > Agaricomycetes > Cantharellales > Ceratobasidiaceae > Ceratorhiza > Ceratorhiza oryzae-sativae. The sequence goes on from JARWMV010000250.1 coordinate 567,625, forward strand.
AGCAGATCGCGACGCTCCAGGCCTACGTCAAACAACAAAATTCATCTCGGTCCGGCGGCCAGCGCGAGGTGGATGAACACAACAACAACGTCGTGATGCTGCTCCAAAGCAAGCTAGCAAACACTAGCATGAGCTTCAAGGATGTTCTGGAGATCCGGACACAGGTGGGTGAATACGCGGAGCTGAGTGGGCAACGCGGAGAATTGAGACGTTGGTCCGACAGAATATGAAAGAGTCCAAGGACCGGACGGATCAATTTGTGTACTCGGCGGGTCAAGCTGCGGCGAATGCACCTCCACCAGCATGTGAGTTTGCACATGTGTTGCACTCTTCCCGTTGATTGACAGTCAATTTGTAAAGCCTCCCTACTGTTCGCCGACCCTGCCGACTCTCGAAGCAAAGGCAAGGGCAAAGGAAAAGGCCGTGCTGCTGTTCAGGACAGTGACCTCCTCGCACTGGATATCGACCGGGCAGAGGCTGGTCAGATGCCGAGTGGAGGAGATGGATACATGCAAATGCAACTGGTTGAACGTCAGGTATGCCCCTTTCGTCAGTTAGCCTGGATTCCCGTTGAGCCATGATGGCTAGGACAACTATTTGCAAGAGCGTTCCACGGCAATCGAATCTATCGAATCCACAATTGCCGAACTCGGTCAGATCTTTACGCAATTGGCCCAGATGGTGGCAGAACAACGTGAGACTGTGCAACGCATCGATGCCGACACGGTGGATATTGCAAACAACGTAGCCGGAGCGCAACGAGAACTGCTGAAGTACTACTCTAGCATTTCGAGCAACCGCTGGTTGATGCTCAAGTCTTTGGAGTGCTGATCGTATTCGTGAGTATTTGCCTTGACCTGTCTAGCACACTAACCGACACAGCGTTCATAGTTCCTCGTATTCATTCTCGTTTCGTAGACGCGTCCACTCGTTAGACGACCGGTAGGTGTTTGTACCCTGTTTGTGTTCATAGTCCCTCTTTTTTTCGCGTATAATAGCTTCCTTGTGTTGATTTATCCTGTCTGCCTTGCGATGTATCATTCGAATGGACAGCTCATTCATGTGTTTCTAAGTTTGGTAATTGATGTTGTTCCAAACATGCTCAAACTACCGTCCACAGTTTAACCACAACGACCAAACAATCAATTCACACTGGAGCATTTACAAGAGTGCTTTCGCTTGTGTTTTAATGTCGAGCGAACCAAAGCTCAGCAACAACGCCCGTATGCTGACGAATCAACTCGTTCAAGGCAAGTCGGTCTATCGCATTCCAGATATAAACCCGCGAAATGGGTTCTACGAGACGATCATTAAGTATAGCCACTTTGCAATGAGATATTTAATACCAACGCCATTGACAGTGATCAATTCTGTGACTAAATTCGTGCCAAGCCAAACGAGGTATTGTGGGCCTTGTACACAAACAAAATCAAGCAGGGACGTATCCTAACTTGCTTGGAGAACCACCCTTTGACTTTGTGAAAGTGTAGCTCTTGGACTTTTACATTGCCCTTTATCAGTTTTACTTCCACCACAGTTCACTCGATTTTTTCCCGGCGCTGTCCAGGCGGGATGGGGCGGGATGGGGCGGGACAGGGTGGGACAGAGCAGGATGGCGCAGGGACACGTCTGGGATAATGCTCGAGGGACAGGGCGGGACAGGTTCAGGAAATTCAGCATCCTGCACTGTCCTTCTCTGTCCCTTGATATTCTTTTTCCATCCCAGGCCTGTCCTGCGATATCCTTCCTTATCTAGCCATATCATGTAATCTAAAATAATTACTATTATTCGTTTATAGTCAGTACATGCCCAGAACAATAAGTCTCCACCCAAGCCAGTCGTGGCAGTAGCCAATCCCTTGTTTTTCAGTCTTGAGAACTGGTTCACCGCCCTGAAAAACAACAAGATAGTGGGTCAACACCTGGTCACATAAAGAATGGGCGCATGAACTCACTTCTTGCTTGGTTTCTCCCCCATCACCATATGTGAACCAAATGGCCCCCCAATCGAGGCCTGTGACAACTGCATGTCAATCCCAGTCCAAATCAAAGCTGACAAAGAATCACTCGTACTTACTGCCCAAGCGTGGTGGTTCAACCATGTGCAAACCATGGGTTCAGGCCTCCAGTCACAAAGTAGCTGAAGGTCAGCAATCAAACCAGAATATATGTGTATTATTTGCTCACCAGTTCTCTATAGCTAAACTCCATGGCAAAGGAGAGGCCAAAGGGAGTTTGAGCAATGAAGATGAGGGAAACAAAATTGCAGGAGAGGACAAAAAAGGCAATGATGGTGACAATGATGATTCGAGCCAGGGTGGGAACAATCAGGACCTGGACGTTGGTGAGGAAGATGAGCTGCTGCAATATTATGGTGAGAGAAAGTGTGCACTTTGTGTGTCAATAGCTCACCATTATTGTGGACCGAAACGGCAACCCAGTTCCTATGGAACAGTTTGTGGCTGTGTTAAAATGCCCTCACCTTTCTGGCAAGTGCAGAAAGATTCTGGCACCCAAGACCCCCCAAAAGCGTCAAGCTGTTGAAGACAAGAGTGATGAAGGAGAGCTTACCCAACCTGTTAAGACCCCAAAACACCAGCAACATACCAAGAGTGATGTCGATTTCTGGAAGAAGTCCAAGTTGAGTGTTCAACACAAGTTCCTGGATAGCCTGAGTGACGAACAGATATTCACACACTTCAAGGTCCTTACCTGGGTTGAGCACAAGAAGTACACTACACAAAAAGAGACGAATACATTTGAGGGTAGCATTGGAAGGCACAAGCACCAGACGTTAATTAACACACAAGCAAATGCTGTAAGTAATAGGTTGCTTATTTCAGCACATATAGCTCACCTTTTGCAGTTTTTATGAAGTGGTGAGGTGCTTGCAAGGGAACAACTGTTGAAGGCAAGGATTTCAAGTCTACATTTGCCAAATCCACGCAATATGTTAATCCAAGTTGTAAAAGGCATATCATTCAGATCAAGCCACAATGGATTGCCAAAGGAGTAACCAGCAACTGAGGCACAGGTACAGGTTGTCGTGAACTAGAGCAAGACAAGCCACCAGCATATTCCATTTCAGCATCACCTGTTTGACTAGGAATTTCAAGTGGAGCAGGAGAGAGCAGGGGGCAAGGGAGAGGACCAAGTGAGGGAGGAGCGAAGTGCTGAGGAGAGCCACATGAGCCACACAAGCTATGCACAGAGTCAGGGCCAAAACAAGAAGGACTGGCATTATTAGCCACCAGCATGCTCTTGCTGCTGTTGATCGCAGGATTGCTTTCTCCATAAAGGTACAAGTATTTTGCAACAGTGGTGGGCAGGAAGTCCTTGAGTTTGCAGCAGTTGCAGTTGCATGGCTTCCAATCAAGACCCAGGAGTGTGTTAACACTAATTTTCCACTGTGAAATAGTTACATCAGTAAAAATGGTTTTTCCATGCAAGAGCTTTGGGAAAACAATATGTAATAACAGAGCTTGAAAGACAAGCAAAGACTCTGTGAGTTGTTGAAATAGCTTTAAAGATACTGCAATACATGCCCATGTTTTGGATGTCTTGAAATTTGGTCAAATGTCTTGAAGTGTCTTTGAGTGTCTTTGAATGTCTTTAGGTGTCTTTGAGCATCTTTGAGTGTCTTTGAGTGTCTTTGAGTGTCTTTACAGAGGTCAAGTGTCTTCAGGTGAATGGACCACAATATCCTGACTATCTATAACAGGTTGTGATTACTCCTCTTTTGGCCAATTTCAAATTTACCATATATGGAAATCCAAAAAATTAATGATTTTTGTAATTTTTGTGGCTACAACTTTCCTTTTTGGGGAAATTTCAAATTTGCCAAATAAGGTAAGTATACCCCAAATCTGTCATCAGAATGATCAATCTCCTCATCCAACCATCCATTTTGTGTCCCCTTGTTACCAAAGCCACTATATGCTATAAAATACCCCTGAGTGATGAGTAGTGTGCCCTTCTCATGCATGTGCCACATCACAACTAAATGCTGAGACTTGTTGTGTCAGCAAGTCAGCATGATTACATAAGTCAAGCCCAGGGTTGTTTGAAATTGGTTTCAAGCTGTTATTGTTTGCTTGCAAGGTATTGCAAAGCATTCCAAGATTAAGTATACTGACTTGAGGGATCCCAGTTGGTTTTCAAGACACTCAAAGACACTTAAAGACACCTCAAGACATTCAAAGATGCTCAAAGACATCTCAAGACAGGCCATGTTTTGAAAGAGCTTTAAAAGGGGTAGAGGTGCTGTGCCAGGCTCCTGCAGCCAGAACTTGCCAGAATTCTGGCTAAAATTCCAGCAAATTCTGGCGTGCCAGTTGCCAGTGCAGGTGCCAGAATAGCCTCAAGGGTGCCAGAGTCCTAGGCGGAGTCCTGCAGTACTGGCATACCTGCATACCTGCATACCTGAATACTGGCACATTGTCACCTGTACACGACCACCACGGATTGCATATATTAAGCACTCATAAAATGCGCAAAATTCAGCGGATCAAATTGTACTTTACTTGATTACAAACAGTTAAGAAATGAGCAGTATCGGCGCAGAATCGTCTAAGAAAAATATTCAGGGGGATGTGCAGATGTTCAAGCTCGCTATCCTGAGCTCTAATTGGGGCGATATACATACCAATCGACTCGTCTCACTGAGAGGAATCGAATGCACATATTTTCATAATAAACGAATGCTTTTATCGAAAGTTATCAGTGATATAAAGGGGGAAACCCCTGAACAGCGCCACAAGCGCTAGTGAAACCAGCTGTGCAAACCTTGCTCCCTTGTGCGGAGTCGATGCGCATTATCATAAGGACTCTATATACCAAAAACCAGCCTGATTGAAGGTGTTTTAGCTGGTGAAACTGGGGGAACAGCGCCCCTGATGCTGAAAACCCCCTGAAATGCGCCATGGACACCCACACAGTGCTATTCTGGCTTTCTTAGTATCACAGACAGATTCAGGGATGCTTATTGCCCTATCTCAGGTACCTGAAACATCTGGAACAAGCTTATAACATAAATTTCCGACCATGTGCAGTGATTCTGCTGGGTTGACAGTGAGGTTGCCTGCACACACCCCGGTTCATAGTTATCCAGTCAATGTATTTACTAGATATAATGTCAGTAGGGGTTTTTCAAGCTCAGGAGAAAGGCTAGCTGGTCGGATAAGCTTCAAACAGCTTTCTTTGTGGTGAAATAGCATGTGCGCATTTCCCAGAATATTTCCTGAGCATCAATTTGGAGCGAACTATGCGTTATCGAATTTTTTGCGCGGAGCAAATGACATATCTGTGATCTCCTGATTTTTGCGCATTTAATGAGCTACTTTGCGAGAGATTGTGGTGAGGTTTATGGCCCTGGAAATGTTGGCCACAAAGACCCGAACAAAAGAACTGCGTAAAATTTGCCAGAATGAATTTTGTATGAAACGTGCTCTATATCATTGGAATGCTCTCTCTTCTGCGCATCTAATGAGCTATTACGCAACTTGATGTGGTGAGTTCTGACCATAGCCAGTTGCAGGAGTCCCGGGATTCTGGCATGCTCCTGCACCTGCCAGAATTCTGGCACAGACTCCGGCAACTGGCGAGCCAGTGCCAGTGCCAGTGCCAGAATGGCCAAAAAGCGCAGGAGTCCTGCTGCAGGTGCCGGAGTCCTGCAAAATTCTGGCACAGCTTCTCTAAAAAGGGGGTATAGGTATTTGGCGTCTTTAGTGTCTTTAAGGTCTTTAAACATCTTTGAGGGCCTTTAAAGGAAATTTCATTTTTGCTGATGTAGCGACTGGTCTCTTTATGCCCTCATACCCACTCGTTTCACTTCCACCACTGCCAGTTGCATCGTCTCATTGTCATCCATGTTTGGTAAAGTGATGTGTATTTGCTCTATGTAATCGGTACAATAATTACAGTTAATTTTTTACGTGTTTTCCAAGCAACTGTGGAGTCTGTCATGGTCGCGGTCGTGGTCAAGAGCAGGTTATGCATCGGCGACGAGTTGCCTTAGCAGGGTTGGCGGCCAATTTGCAATTCCGTCGATCCTCCAATACGATGTCCTATGACGGACATCCACATGCTATCCCGCCAGGTCCTGTGGTTGTCCACCTCTGTCCCACCGTGTCCTGTCCCGTCCCGTCCTGTCCCGCCCCATCCCGCCTGGACAGCGCCGGGAAAAAATCGAGTGAACTGTGGTGTTCACCTTTGGTTAGATTCGACTCTACTCACAAGGGCACCACTCTCGTAAAAATCCTCTTTGTATCCGAGTCTTACGCCATCCTTTTCTAAGGGTTCTTCGACGCTCGAAAAAGCGCCGAACAGTTCGTATATACACCATAGAGAGCCGAGAACAGGCTACACGTTGTATGGAGGGAGACGGGTCGCAAGCTTAAAACAAATCGAGGATCAGGGCGTCAGGGGGCGTAGGCTCGTCTGACGGGCAGCGAGGGCCCGGCAGGCCTTAGGGGATATAGGTGTGAGGCGCAGTAGATATCAAGGCTACATTTTTCCTTTCCTCTACCCCATTGTATGGTCTGCATAAGCCACGGGCTTCACAGACGTATAAACAAGAACTTAAAAAAAGGAGTTCTTCGACCACAGCAGCGATGACCTCTCCAAAGGACGCATCCTTTTTCTTGTTCCGTTTACCAAGCATGGCTTCGGTAGGCATGGCAGGATAAGGTACCCAGCCGAACGAAGCGGAAGATGCCCTTAAATGGCAGGGGAAGGAGTGGTGGGGAACTCTCCAACCCAGTGAACCATTTTACATAGCGGGCAAGTGAGGTACCAATATCAGGGTGAGAGAGTTGGGGGTGTCTTTACAACGAACTGTGATATTGGAACTAGACCCGTTTTGAATCGTGGGGTTATGTGAATTGCCTTTACGAGCAGAAAAGGACATTTCAATCCCGAAACCTACTGAGATTGGCACGTAGTTTGACGTCGCGAGCTACCAAACTCCCGCCGTTTTGAGAATGTAAAGATGATGTGATGGATTCTGTGACTTGCACTACACACATATACACGCATATCTGTGCTTATTTCACCTCCACATACTGCATTTTGTCTCTTTTGTACAATATTTCACGCTCAACATTCAATAAATTTTGGCTCTGGGCAGAAATGATGATGTCAGTTAGGCGAGAGCAAAGCCATCAAAAGCAAATAGTCATGGTGCACTGTCTTGGTAGCTAGGTTTTCGTCGGAGGATGATGTGGGCCGGATGCCATCGGTAGGGAGTACGGCCACCAGAGTTTCCTCTGAACGTTAGCATTTGATTCCTTCTAACGTGCGACATTGCTGGAATGTTGGTCTCGGGGCGAGCGACTGCTGTCCGTGGATAACCGAAACCCCTCATCTACTCTCAAGCCACCTTGAAGCATGTCGCTTACTTTGAGAAATTCATACTCGATTCTGAGTTAAGAATAAGAATCCCCATACGCTTCACCGACTCAGAGGGGATCTGACAGCACGTATGGCTTCTGAGCCTCATGCATAGGCCGATGGCCGGGTACGGGTATATGTGCGTTCGTATTGTTCTTAAAAGTCCGCCGCCCGCATATAATTTGAGCGATAGGTTAGAAATGCGTTCTGTAAGCACATGTCCACATATCAAGTTCAATGCCGACGAGAATGTGTTTGTGGGGACGATCCTCGCGGTCGCGGTCTGGGCGGCTCAGACACCCCGTCGGCACCTCTACCATGGTTTCGACTTTCCCAAGCACGCCGCTTATGTTGGGCTCGCATACGTCCGAGCGTCCGATCCGGACCGACCAGGTCGAGTTTAAGATAAGTGTTCATTTGAAGTCTCATCACCGGCGCGCCAAATATCCGAGTTCAATCTCCCATTGCGATCCTGATCCGTGCCGCTCTGCCATCAAGAAGCCTTGACTTCCCTGTCTAGCACTTGGTTGAGTTACGGACCAGCCAGAAACTGGTTTATATTTCACAACATTTCGGCATGCTATGCATCCTTTTGATATTCCGACTGCACACCACGCCGGGGCCTCTCGGTCCTCGGTACCTTTGTCATACTCGCGCCATTTACTCTTTAGTCAATGATATCATATAAGCACACTTGGTGTCTGCAATGCGGGACGAATAGGATCAGTAGATCGCGACCATCCTGAGCAAATAATCCAATACGTGCCGCAAATTCCAGTGAGGAGGGCTCTGATTCAGGGCCGTTAACATGACTTGGAAATTCCTGATTTTGCCGAAGGTCGATGCAAGGTAAGGTTGTCCCTACCCCTAGATCAGGCGAATTGGAATCGATATAGTTTCCCTTAGCATGAAAATTCGAGACCACTCCCGGCAATGTGGTTTTTCCCAGCAACACAAGAATAATTCTTGTAAAACATGCATACAGTGCGCGCGCCAGCGGAAAAGTTTCAGAACCCAACGAAAATCGCTTCGATCTTTGATGGACTGATAAAGCACCTTAACTTTGAACAAGAAGATATATATGCAGCTAGCCGTACAGCGCCAGCATTGATTTGCAATCGTCTCCGGCTCCATGACTCAAAGTGAGCTTTTGCAAAACGTCACTAATTTCCACGGCTCCGCAAATCGCAGTCGTGGCTGTGATCATCATCAAGAAGCTATGGGACCACTCCGAGAAAGTTGACAGCGGCCCGAGCCGACCTGGAGATTTTTACTAGTTTTAGATATCCTTGACTCGACTACGCTTAGCGATGGAATGGTATATCTGCTCTCGTGTGAACTGCGATCGGCTTGATTGATCTAGACCAAGCACTAAGCGGCCAAAGCTGTGAGGTTTGGGGAAGGGTTGTGGTACTGCGTGGCTCAAGTCACCCCGCTTTGATGCTGGGTGACGTACGAGTTGTGGGGGGACTGTGCAGGTTCGCTGCGTCGAGCGTATTAATACGGGCAGGTACACCCTCACTCTACTCGACCCCTCACGCCTCGTCTACAATGCTAATTTCTTCAGCAACCGCGATAATCCAAACGGCTACACTCGTAAGCCCAACTCGACTTTTACTTCCTGCTTATGCTAATAGCGCGGGTACACTCGCAAGGTTACAGCCATTTCATTCGTTGCCGAGGCACGCAGTATCCCTCGTCAGACCCCGGGTATATCATGGTCTGCTTGCCCAGACAGCGACACTACACAGTGTGCATTTTTTGATGTTCCTCGAGACGTGAGTATAAAGATCGTCAAGTTTGTTCTCGCATACTCATCTGTTCATTTTACGTAAGTATGCGAATCCAGCCGAGAATGACACAGTCTCAATCTTTATGCGCAAGTATCCCGGTAATGCCACTGGAGAAAACCGACTTGGATCGATACTAGTAAACCCTGGGGTAAACCTAAATTTCACCACTAACTGAAACCATTCTGACATCGCACCCAACCATCAATCAGGGCCCGGGTGGTTCGGGAAACTTGAATGTTTTGCTGAGCGGTGCAAGGACGAGCGCACTGGTTGATGGAAGATATGATATTATAGGATTTGATCCTCGGTAGGTAGCAAAATGCCAAATGATGCGAGTCGCTCTAATTTCTGATACAGAGGAGTAAACCTAACTGGCCCTTGGACGGCGTGTTTTACAACGGAAGCAGCGCCGTTGAGCTTGGAATATAAGGAGATCATGTAAGCTCATGAGCTTGAGTATGTCACATGCATATACTCATTCCAAACCAGCCAGGGGGTTCCTTTCCCTCACTCGACCGTTGCCAAAGGCCGAGCCGTGATCAAGAAACTTATCGCTATACAGTCGGCTCACAATGCGGCATGCGTCGAAAGGGGTAACCGAAAGATTCTCGAGTCGGTCGGAACTGCGTTTGTCGTGCAAGATATGGCTCGGATCGTCGAAGCTCTGGGGGAGGATGGGCTCAATTTTATCGGGCAAGCGATCATATCTTGTCTTCATTAGATCTATCGTGCTGAGTGCTTCGATTCAGTTATTCGTACGGAACGATACTCGGAGCTACGTTTGCCGCTATGCGACCTGACCTGGTCAAGCGCATGGTACTGGATAGTGTCTCAAACGCCGAATCGTACTTCAACGACATATGGCAATGGGGAAGAGACGGCATGGCTGGCACTCACAAGGTAAAAACGCCGCTTTAAAGATTAGTGGCCCTCTCAATACTAAACTGGCTTTAGACCTTTGACGGCTTCTTGTCTACGTGCGCCGATGCTGGGCCAAAGTATTGTGCATTTGCTGTACCACCCGGCAACTCAAGCATAACGCAGACAACTGAAAGCCTTCGTCAACGACTGAATGCGATTTTCACGCAGCTCGGAAAACAGCCAATGAAGGTGCCAGAATCATTGGGTGGACCGGGCATATTCACGGCGTCCAACCTGCAGCGGCTTCTACTGAGCGCGCTGTATAGCCCAGGAATATGGCAAAGTGCTATGGAGGGTAAGCGAACTATGAAAGTAATCACGTAGGCGAATCTCTAACGTGGGCGTTCTAGTCCTGGCTGGCATCGACAGGGGGACGCGTCAACCGCATATTTGGCAGTGTACGGACCTTATCTGAGCGCTCAGCCTTTGCCATACGATCAAGTAAGCCACTTCCACATCGTGAGGCAATGCTTTGACTAAAATTACCCTAGAATCCGTTCAACCGCTCATGCAGCATAGCGATGCCACCAGAGAGTCGATACGTGCGATCCTGTGCAGCGATGCGGCCCCTACTAATATCTCCATCAACGCGCTCACCGACTAGTCAGTGTAAACTGAGGGAAACCAGGCGCATACTGACTTTTATCTATAGCTATCGCGAAATTGGCAAGATTAGCCCGGTTGGTGAATCATGGGCGAACATCCTCAGTGCCTGCAATGGATGGGATTTCCACGCTAGTCAGCGGTACACAGGACCGTGGACCGTGGCAAAGGGATTGAAAAAGACAAGGCAGGCCGCTTGACTTTCCATGCCATATAAACCTCAATAATGGCCTTTTGCACAGATTCCCAATACTATTTATTAGCCAAGATGGAGACCCGTTACGCCACTTTCATCAGCCATCAAAATGGCCAACGGATTCGGAAATGAGTCGGGCACACTCCTCATTCAAAAAGGGTGAGTTGTCTTTATATATCGTGCTTGTATGCTGTCTGACACGAGTGGCCCTCGTTAGCTATGGTCATCCCTCGTAAGCGAAACCTTGCAGCTTCCTGTTATTGGGAAAATAGTGACCAATTTTATTTTACAAGGGTCGCAAATCCCTCATTGTGCACTGCAAAACACACCCACGACTATTTCGTGAACGGCATAGTTCCCCCGAACGGAACGCATTGCACCGCAGAGTACGATCATTCTCCTCCGCGGTTCCCACATATGCTAAAAACACCTAAAATACAGGCCTGGTTTTATCTACCCTTCCAACACCAAAAACTCGAAGCGTGCCGCCCTTGACAAACGAGACAGGGAGCTGCTAGAGGCTATTGAAGGACTGAACGAAGCGAGGTCTAAACTCAACCTCATAAGCTGGGGCATTTGATCGCTCGTAGCTGATGTGGGATTCTGTTCTGTGGTGGACCTCGGCTTGTATGTTATGGGTGATTCATTGATAATTGAATGTCCCACCGCTCCCCGCCTACTACGTTTTGTCTTTGCGACGAACCACACTGATAGTATCAACATTGCATCAATCGATTGTTAGATATGATATCTAATTATTTATAGAAATTTTACTGGTTAGCGTTGCCAAATGAGCATGTTCGAGGACGTTGGGCTTTTTGAGAGGCGCCAACTGGACAAACCCATGTTGTATGCGCCCCGCACACTGCAAGGATACATCACACAAAGTAAAATCGTCGAATCTAAACAAAGTTGAAACGGAAGACTCTTCTCAAATCTTCGAGGGGGAGCTTGCCAGACGCCAAAGCATTTCAGGCACCCCAACGTAATATGTTCAAGTCTCACAACCGGCGTGACGTTGATCGCCCGAGCAATTGTATTTTAAATAAGGATACATATGCAAAGCCTGTATTATGTAGAGTATCGTACAGAGAATCCCATTATATGCAAGAAGAAACCCGAAATGTGAACCAAAAGTGCGTCGTCTATGTGATCACTCAAACACTCATGTCCTCATCTAAGCGGCGGCAGCGGCGCCCGCCTTGATACCCATTGCCTTCAAATTGTAGTTCTTTACGATCAAGCCAGATAGGGAAGCAAGGACACCGGTAGGTACGCCAATCAAAAATACGCTATTGAGCGCTTTCAAGTCTAGGGGAGGAGATTGTCAGTTTAGTGGTTTCAGGCATGGATAGGGATTGAACGTACAAGCTCGGATGACAGGCTCTTTCTGTGCCTCGGGAAGAGTAAAGATGAGAGACACACTCTGGCGAACGGCCATGATGACCTCGGTCGGAAGGTCTGGGGCGTACAGGAACAAGTACTTTCCGAGCTGGTTGGCGAGGACGGATCCGGCAATGGCAATACCAATGATCCCACCCACGAGCTGGGTAAAAGTCACGAGCGAGCTGCCCTGGGGGATGAGCTCTTCCTCGTGCGCGTACTCGGCTTGGATGGCAATGACGGTGTTCTGGAGAGCACCGCCGACACCGGCACCCAAAAGGATCTGGTAGCCGATCTCCTTGGCAGTGCCCGAGTTGACGTCGAGAGTGTACAGCAAGCCAGAGCCGACAGAAATGAGAAGAGGTGAAATGACGAGGAACGGCCAGTATCGTCCAGTGCCGTTGATCACGCCTCCAGATGCACCTGCAGCGATAACCACGCTGAGCATGAACGGTAGAATGTCGATGCCGGACTTGGTGGCAGAGTGACCTTTGGTGACCTGGAAGTAGACTGGAAGGTAGTAGGTGCCGAGGAGCATGGCAAGCATAATGAAGAACGCCTCTAGACAGGTACCGATCTGGGTGCGGCGGCGGAACAGAGCGGTGCGGAGGATGGCGCGGTCGCCCCTGAACATTTCCCAGCCGACAAAAGCGATCAATAGAACACCAAACTAATGAAAAAAAATCAGATATCATCTAGAGAATCGGCACAAGACAAACCTACCACGCAGAAGAGAGCAATGACGACCTTGTCATTCCAAGGCTTCTCGTTTCCACCCCACTGAAGAGGCAGGAGGAGAGATGTGACCATGCCGAGAGCGAGAACTGAACCAGCCCAGTCGAGTGTAAGCCACTTGTGGAGAGTGGACTTGCCGTCATACTCGGGCCCACCCATCGCAGGACGCTTGGGAATCAAAAAGATGATCGTCGCAACGGTGATCACACCAAACGGCAAGTTGATGTAGAAACACCAACGCCAAGAGACATGATCGGTAAACGCGCCACCAAGGAGTGGGCCAATGACGCTAGCGAGGGCAAAGACAGCACCAAAGGACCCAAAGAGAGCAGGGCGCTGCTCAAGGCGGGTGACCTGAGCGATGATCGAGAGAACCGAGACGAAGATGCCGGCGGCACCAACACCGGCAAAGGCGCGGCCGAAAATCAGGAATTCCATCGTGGTCGCGACTGCGCAGAAGAGGGAACCGATCTCAAAGAGAACGATTGCGGTGAGATAGACCCATTTGGTGGGGGCGATGGAAAGGAGCTGGCCGTAGGTGAGCATGCAGCCAGCCTGGGTCATGAAGTAGCCGCTGGCTGAGAGAAAAAGTTGGTAACATGCATGAATGCGATCAATGAGAACATACCAATCCATGTCACCTGGTTGAAAGCATCAAACTTGCTCGCAATGACGGGGAGAGCGGTAGCAACCTAGGGAGAGGATAAGCATTGAACCATGTCGAAGCCAAGGGGTGAACTTACAATTGTCTGATCAAGGGCTACGAGAAGGATGGACATTAACATGCCAACGAAAACAAGTAGCAGGCGGCTGCCAGACAGATAGCGGTCTTCATCCTCGACCACGGTGGCAGCCTGGGAGAGGCTTTCCTGGCTGGCTTTCTCCAGCTCCTTGGACTCGAGCTTGGAAGGCGTCCGAGCGAGGCTTGACGCGTCGTGCGAGTGGGTCGACATGGTGTTGACGGTGTCGAGCGCTGGCGATGCCGAGTTCAGTGCGGAACTGAGCGACCAGGAACTGGCAGGCCGATATATATAGGCCGAAACTGTATGATAAATTGAGCAACCGGCATGGCATGTTGATAACTGACGCGTCGAATGCGCGCGATGCCCGCAAGCCGCGCCAAGTGCGGCCCTGAAACCGCGCGCTGGATCAGAGCGACCGCGGATTGACTTCCCAACTCGCGCCACTTCTGGCCCAGATATCAAATTAAATCAGGATTTTGACAGGTGGCCCCTTGTTGTCGCTTCGAATGTTGTGGCTCGCCCTGCGCTCGGGCATTTTTTCCCCTCCGGGCCCCGGACGCGGACTTGTCATCTGCCATGAAACGCCAAGCAAGCCGCGAGCAGCGCGCTGGTTCCCCACGCTCGCTCTCGCTGCGGAACAAAACCCCCCACACAGGTTGCGGCGGTGCTCGTCTCAACGCGCGCTGGTAATATGCATGTAGCCCAGTGCCGTTTCAATCAAGTGAAATTTAGCCCTCAGCAACCTATCTTGTACATGGCCCACTCAAAGTGACGATTCGGTTTCCGGTCTCTCTGGCGGATAAACTCTGCCGAATGGGGGCTACTATCTAAGAGCCTCGTAGTGTTGGGCCACTTACCAAAGCGGAGCAGTACAGGCGGGCTTGGGGTCATTAAAGGCGGCAATAGCTGATTAGCTGGTGATTCTGCCACCTTGCCGTCAGGTTTTCTCGACGATGTCGAGCATAGGCCTGCGTTGGATGAGAGGAGTAGTCTTGGGAACCAGGCACCTCAGAAGGCAAGGTCAGTACTCCATGGTCCAAATACGAAAGTTCTAGACTGGTGGCAGAGCTAATCTACCATCGATTACTTCCAGCCTTGGACATGTCAAAAAGGCGTAGGCGTACGATCACTCTAGTATACGAGTTGCTTATTTTCAAGCCCAATTTTGAAAGCGCACGTGGCGTCTTGATCGGCGTTGATTTATTGAATTCCATCCAGCTCGTGGTGCGACCAAATTGATAGTCATGTGCCTGTTTTGGGGATGTCTCGTAGGGTATATTGGCCTAACGGTGGGGGAACTAGTTAACCAACGAGGCAATGAATCCAGCCAGCCCCATTGATGAGTGTAATGCAAGGTTCCTGTACGTAGATACAAAATATATTGTGGCCAGTAATATAGAATCCCAGCGGCGCACCTAGTAAACAAGTGCAAACCACAAACAAGACCCTACGGTTTTGGTGTGCCAACAGCGAATTGACCAGCTTAAGTATCGTAGATTTAAGTACATGGATTTCGAGTGCTAGAGGGGTCTTTTTATACTCTACTAGCTCCGAGAAATCCCGACGCTCAAGCCATGCGCATCAGGTGTGTTTCCATTTTAGCTCAGGCAGCGTATATGCGTACCCTCGCTAACAATTAATCCATATCGCCTGTATGCCTCATTGCCATGTACCGTAATTGCTATAATAGTATAATGATTCGCTCTATCTTTGCTATTTGTGTTTCTCTGGCTGTGCTAGTACGGTCCATGTCTTATGTGCATATGTACGGGCTTTATATTTAATGTGTCATACAATCGTTCCATGTAAACTCTGTTATTGCACGGATCGACGCGAAGCAACTTTCGTCAATTCGAATTTCCCTGTAGCCGTCATTCCTCCACCCTCGCCTCGACTTCTCGACAATCATACATTCAATACAACATACTTTCGAATCGTCAGTTTAAGTGGGTATTTCTTACGATCTGATTCATCAAGCCAGTTCATCCAAATTCCAGTGCTTCGAGGAATGTCTACCTATTCTGAAACCTCTAGGGTCGCCTACTCCACAGGTACGTTAGTTAACGAATGGAAAGGAGTATTTCAGTATTATTTGAATCCAATGAAATGCAGCACAGATTACGTGCAAGAGAGCTTCTTGAAATCAAACATAGCATCTACATGCCGAAGGCGACGAAGAATTATGATCTGACGAACGGATCAACTCACTCTCGCGTGGCCTGTGTCACACGTTTGAAATCTGAATCGACGCACTTGCGCAGATCGGGTGGAGTTCATGGTTTACATAAATTATATTCGAAAATAGAAGGCCAGCTAGACAGACAAAATGCAGGCTAACCTCTCAGCCTACCTGGGTGTGGTGCGCATGGGGCAGGGGCTCGTTCCGTTATATTCCAACGAGCGTCAAATAAATAGTGGTCCAGCTCGCCTGGCACTCCTCAACTCTCACGATCTCCTGCATTTTATTCTTTCATGATGAACAGGTTTGCTAGTTTGGCGATACCGGTGCTTGCGGTCCTCACGGGTGCCCAGGCTGCTGTCTCTGATCGTCCCGCGGGTATCATTGGGACGTACAATGTCTCTTTTCTCATGGGTTCGGTGCCCAAGGCGTTTGTCCAGAGCGTGAGTTGAGTCATTAAACCGGATATGAATAGTGCTAATATGATGCGCATTCCGGATTAGCTTTTACCTGCTGCGTATAACAACTCGCTGATCACGCCGAATTCGAGCGTGTTCCCTGGGCTCGCCAGTGACAGCCACCCCATTGTGTTTGAACTTGGCCGAGAGGCAAATGCTGGACCCCCCGGATTGGCCAATTCCAATTTTCAGTGAGTACCAACCTCTCCAAGCCATCGATCGTGGCTCACAGACGTTTATTCGGCAGAGAGGCCAAGATAGAAGTTCCATTCGTGTCTCGGGTTTCTACCAGCCCGAACACGCCGTTCTTGTACAAACGGCTGATCATGGTCGATGATCCGACCGACGTTAGCGGCTCTTCTTTCTTCTTTGGTCTAAATACCACGCTCAACACGTTTGTCCCTTCGAACTCTTCCAATAGCTCTTCGTTCGACTATGAAGTTACTGGGGTGCTCAAGGCTACGCTCGAAACGACCTCTCAGGGAGTAATACCCCTCGAGACATTCCAGACCACTGCCGGGTTCCCTTGGTTTGCACAGTACTCGAATTGTGCCCAGCATATATACAACTTTACCGCTCCGATGCAAAGAGTCTCTGGTGAGTTGTGGATTTTTGTCAAAATTTTAGCAGCTTGGCTAAAATAAATGGGGCTCCTAGGCGTCGTGGCGCTCGCACAAGGATTGAACATAGCGGTTGAAGGCGTTCATACCGTCGTGCCGTTCAAGATTGTTGGACCTCTGAGCTGCGACACGTTCTTGTAGTTACGTGCATCCCGAGTTGGTCTTGCGAATGCAATTACTTTTTATTATCCCTATGTTCCTGGATGAGCAATGATATAACAGCGATTGCGTGGATCGCCGGGGGCCGGAGAACGAAGCCACTTAGTCTGCGTGCCTGGTGAATGAAATAAGGACTTCTGCAACAAGGTTACGTGCGCCCAATCCAAGGTTTGAAGAATGTGATCCAGGCTGCGGAATGATGTACATCGTATCAGAATCCTCCGTTCAGCCACCGGGACTTGGGGACAATAGTGTCTATATTTATCTTGTCCGTCGCTCGCCGGAAAACACCTGTAGCGTCGTCCCGTGACTCTGTTTATCGTGCTAAGCCCATTCATATAGCTGGTGAAGACAATTAGTACCAAAGGTCCGGTAGTAGCTAATCCGATACATGGGAAAGACGCTTTTAGTGATTGGTACTGGACGGTCATACTAGCCATAAGCGCCGAGTAAGTGCGTATCTATCCGAAATCCAGTATACAAAAATAACAATGCAGCAAAGGAAGATAAGACGCAGTCGTGCTGAAATTGTAATGTTTAGTATGCAGCTTGTGCACTGAGATGCGAAACGACGTTTTGCTTGTGATGGCGGCAAAAGTATAGTCACGTGGCTATGACGTGCGTGTAGCTCGATTTCGATGGTCGCTTCGGTACCTGAGCGTAGGAGGAACGGACAACCGCCAGATTAGACACAGCATTGGCGAGGCGCAGCATATTCGAGAAAAGTTCGGCTGATCAATTGTGCCGATGATCACTCGGTCCCGTGCGTAATTGTGACAACCATCGCCAAGACCCTCTCGCTTTCGACTATATAGCAGTTCAACGATGGCTGCAAGGACACGGCGGGCGGCCATGTTCAACGTCTTTTGGCACCAGTTTCGGGCGCTTGTCCGGAAAAACCTGATTGTTGTTGGCAACCATTGGCTCGTGAGTCCTGTTGTTATCGGTGTTGAAGATTTGCTAAAAACGATCTAGTTGAATATCCTGCGCTGTTTTGTGTTGCCCATTGGTGAGTACGGCCCTCTGTGTCATGGGCGTTGACTAATTCCTGTCAGCCTTTGCAATCTTCTTTGCCTACGCCTCCGAGTTTCTGTCTCGCCCAAACAACGTATGTCTCTCTGTCTTGTTGGCTATCACCTCCTCACATTGTTTTCGCACAGCTCGGCTTTGGCTCGCCCGCACCGATTCGCTCGCTCGCTGACACGTGGACGACCGACACAATCTACTATGTTGACGCCACGGGCGCGAATCCTTCCCGCGTGCCCTCGTTTATCTCTACGTTCATTTCCTCGTCCAACCTCTCACCTGCTCAACAGTCCCGGCTCAAGCCACTCGAATCTCAAGACTTGATCCAACGTGTTTGTCCCAGCAACTTCAATCTCATTTCCGAATGTTTTGCGGTCCTGGTGTTTGACTATGTCCCTAGCGGACGAGAAGATCCCCAGCCGATGAGTTACACGATGCGGATCGACGGAGGGCGTACGGCGGTCGACGTTGAGAAGCACACGAGCGACTATGAAAAGGTTGCCTTGCCTGTCCAGTGGGCTGTTGACAAGGCAGCTATGCGACTCCTCGGTGCAACTGACGTACCCACTCCCCAAGAGTGGCCCTACACCGTAGAGTCCAATGAGGAAGCCAAGCTTGATCGGAGATTATGTGAGTGTCCCCGAATCCGCCGGCGTGAGAGGGTATTGACATGAGATTAGCGTACCTGGGTGTCATCGAGGACCTTCTCGCCTTTGTGTTCTTCTTTGCCTTTCTCGGCGTGGTATACCAGCTGTCGGGAGCATTTGTGATGAACGGGCCAGTCGACTTGCAAGTCTCATGCATGTCATGGGATGTGGGCGTGCTGCGCGCATGGTGTATGTGTCCCATTACATCACCAGTCGCGGATTGTTCTGACGGATTTTGTAGGTCTTGGCATGCTAGTGTTTCGCTTGTCTACCTCCCTGCGTGGGTCTTCACAGCTCTCATCTGGCATTACCGTATATTCAGCAAGACAAACGCCGGGCTGCTTGTTGCTATTCACCTCATCACTGGGTGCGCTTCTTGACTTGGCCTTTGATCTCTATTCATGCGCATTCTCCAGACTCTCTCTTGCATCGTTTTCCCTTCTAGCTTCCATGCCTTTCCGCAAATCCCCTCAGCTGGGCGCAATAGCAACCACCTTCTTCGCAGTCCTTCTATCCATCATCGCGCTCCTTATCCCAAATAATCTACGGCATGCGCGATGTACACTCTTATCTTCCCGCCCGGGTTCTTCGTATTTGCCATTAAAGCGGTCTCTCGGTTCGAACAAAATTTGACTGGAGCCCAGGTTGGGACTTCCCGCGGCATGGCGGTTGGGGGTACCGAGGGTGCATTGGACGGAAGGATCTTGGGTAGTTGCCTTGGCGTAGCCGTTACGGACATATTCTTGTGGTTGTT
Organism: Ceratorhiza oryzae-sativae; assembly: GCA_030998015.1. Taxonomy (NCBI): domain Eukaryota; kingdom Fungi; phylum Basidiomycota; class Agaricomycetes; order Cantharellales; family Ceratobasidiaceae; genus Ceratorhiza; species Ceratorhiza oryzae-sativae. The sequence goes on from JARWMV010000250.1 coordinate 587,231, forward strand.
GATCGCAGGTATTGTCGAGCGGTGGATGTTTGAACCCGGCGCAGGCGATCGAAATGTCGAGGCTGCAAATAAGCGCGAGTCGTGGGTTTCAAGACTATTTGGATCTAGGTCTTCTGCTCCTTCGCCATCACTTGATGATGACGACGAAGAACCACATACACCGATCGTGACTGGAAAATCGCACCCCCTCCCACCGGCCATCACGCTCACGAACCTCACCAAGACGTTCCCCCCCGCTAAACGTCGCGCTCCGAGGATCACAGCTGTAAAGAACCTCTCACTCTCGATTCCTTCTCGTGGGATATTCGTCTTGCTCGGGGCGAATGGAAGTGGGAAAAGTACAACCTCGAGATGGTCGCTGGACTCACACGGCCGAGTGCCGGCAGGATTGTATTTGGCGATGAGCTTGAGCGGATGAAAAAGACCAGGTTGAAGAAGAAGTAGACGAAAACCTGCAAAGGCAAGGGCGAAGCACGGAAGCCTGGGACTTGTACCGCAGCGAATGTCCTGTTCCCCGACTCACGTGTTACCAGACTGTTCGACTCTGGCGGGATATCAAGTCCCTCATGCCTCCACTCTTCCACTATCCCACTCGAACCTCCTCTGATGCACTTGAGCAATTATTGGACGATTGTGACCTTGGTCCTAAGATACACGCGCCGGCAGCTACCCTCTCGGGCGGACAAAGCGACGATTGCAGCTCGCGTGTGGATTGGTCGGCGGGAGTAGGATTGTGCTGGTCGACGAAGCTACAAGTGGAGTCGATCCATTGTCCAGGCGAGCCATTTGGAGAGCGCTAGGAAAAGTCAGGGAGGATCGGTGCGTGGTGTTTACGACACATGTGAGTATATGCGCTTGTCTGTTCACTTTGATGGGTACTGATTGTTCATGGTTGTTAGTTTTTGGACGAGGCGGATTTGTTGGCGGATGATATTGCTATTTTGGCTGCTCCTGGAAAGTTGCTCGCTCAAGGAAGTCCTGTGGCGCTCAAGTCGAAGCTCGGGCAAGGCTACGTTGTCCATGTCCCTTCGCCGTCGGACTCTACTCTTTCGATCATCAAAGCTCATGCTCCTCTTGCATCCCCTGACGAATCTGAACCGGGCGCATACATTTTGCATACCAAGAGCCCTCAGGTCGTTGGCCGTGTGCTAGACGAGCTGGAGAAGACAGGTGTGCAGGGATACGATGTCCGAAATACGAGCATGGAAGCATCTTCTTGGATCTTATGGGTCACGGCAAGGACGGCGCTCAGGAGGTCCCAGAGCGAGACGAGCTCGCGGCTGTCCAGAGTCGAACAAGCGTTGTGCGGCGTGCGGAAGAGACCCAGGGTCCTCTCGCGCTTTCGGATGGCCGAAAGACGTCGTCGTTGCGTCAAGCGCTGACCGGATTCCACAAGCGCGTGCTGATCCTTCGCCAGAGCTGGTTGAGTTATGTGCTCATGGTCATCATTGCCGTCGCTGGAGCATGCGTGCCATTGATTTTCATGAAGAATCGGTCAGATACGTGTCAGTTTGAGGAAGACCTCGAGTCGGTCCAAATCCTTTATTTGCCGGCTGCTGGGGCATCACTTCTTCCCAACTTTGCGGGTGGACCAGTCTGGATGCGTTCAAGCCGATCATTTCGCCTCCTGATTTGTTGGCTCCGTTGAACGTCACGGCTGTTCCTGTGACAGCTGTCTCTGGTCCTGAGGCGTTTGCTCAGGCTCTTCGGAGTACGTATAGGAATCTTTTGATTGGCGGGCTGGAGGTACTGGAGCACAAGAAGCGACTGTTGCGTGGGAAGCGTCGTCCGGGAGTCTCTGGACTTGCGTTGTTGAACTTGGCGAGCAATGTTCTCGCGGATCGGATAATCGGGGCAACCGGTCCAAGAATCGTGGCATACTTCCAGAATTTGCCAGGAACCTGGGTGGCTGGGACTGTGAGTCTTTTCTCACAATTGTAGTGGTCGCGCATACATTGGCTCACATATACGTAGGGACTTGCTCTCAAATGGGAAGGATTCTTTGGCGCATCCATGGGACTCTGGCCCGCGTTCTTCATTTTGTATGTTTCGGCCGAACGTCGTTCGTCTGTCCAGGCGATGCAGCTCTCCAATGGGATGACGCCAGCCAGCCTTTGGCTTGGCCATCTCCTCTTCGATTTGCCGTGGGTAGTACTCATAGCGACGATCATCACTATCGTATTTGGTGTCGCGACGACTCAGTTCTATGCTCTTGGTGCGCTATGGGCTGTCATGGTGCTGTATGGCATTGCTGGAGCCTTGTTTGCGTATGTCATTTCCACGTTTGGTAAGTTGACTTTTTTGTTGGGGTCGAATATGCGGGTTGATGTATTTTTACTTTTATTTGCTTCTTAGTCAAGTCGCCACTTGCCGGGTTCGCAGTTGTGGGAGGATATAATGTCATCGTGTCTGTGGTACGTATGCTATCCTTTTACCCTGGTGACGTTCCATGTTGACCTAGTGAGCCAATAGTTGTATACAGCGGCATATATGCTTACCCTTACGTACACTCGGTCGTCTGATTCGAGCAAAACGTTGTTGACAGTTCGTAAGTCGAGTATGAACAGTTGATTGAATATTTCCTGATTGGGAGATAGACTACACGATATCGTTGGTATCTCCTGTTGTCAGCATGGTAGGATATCTGCTGGGTATTTCTGCCAGTTTTAACTAATCCACGTTCTATAGATTCGCGCAGCATTTGTCTCGGTCAACCTCTTCTCCATTCTATGCGACGGTCTAGGCAACTATAGGCCCAGTTCGCCGTCGAGCATCAGCAAGTTTGGAGGGCCGATCATTTATCTCATCGGCTGGATTCTCATACTATTTGGCCTGCTGATGTGGATCGAATATGGGAAGCCAGTCCCGAAGTCGCTCCGGTTCTGGCGTAGCACCGCTATTCCCGAAAACGATGCTGAAAGCACGGCCGCTCAAAACGGCGCCTTCCGTGCCGAGGTCAAAGCAGAGGCAGAACGTGTACAAAAATCTCAAGACGCCCTCCGAGTGTTGAATGTTACCAAAACATTCCCTGGCCGCTTTACCGCTGTGGATGATGTCTCGTTTGGAGTTGACAATCAGACATTTGCAATGTTGGGACCAAACGGAGCGGGCAAGACGACAACGTTCAACATTATTCGTGGAGACATTCGTCCGACCAAGGGTGATGTGATGATTGGCGGAGTGTCGATCGTCGACGAGTTGGCGGCTGCAAGAGTGTCGTTGGGTGTTACTCCCCAGTTTTCGGCAGCAGATTCGCAGTTGACGGTTAGGGAGCATATGCTGATCTATGGGAGTCTCAAGGTGAGCTTGATTTGATTCTCAATTAGGATTAGTACTGATGGGTCGTCTAGGGACTGCGCGGAGAGAATTTGAGGGAAAATGTAGAGCTTCTGATGGAGGCTACTGCATTGGGCCAATATAGGGATCGACTCGCGAGCAAGCTTAGTGGTGGAAACGCTCGAAAACTCAGTCTCGCTTTGTCTCTCATTGGCGAGTTTAAGACTACACAGATATGGAATGCGCTGACTGAAACTTGCAGGCAATCCACGTGTGCTCCTGATCGACGAGTACTCGACTGGTATTGATGCCGCTACCAAACGTGCCATGTGGAAGACCCTTCGTCGCGTGAGCTCCGGCAAAGCAGTGGTCATCACAACGCACTCGATGGAAGAAGCGTCTGCGCTTGCGTCTAAGGTTGGAATTTTGTCAAAGCGTATGCTAGGTGTGTTGCATAGTTTGATTCATTTCCGACTGGTGCTGATTGGTGCTTTCAGCTGTTGGAACGACCCAGTCTCTCGTTTCACGTTTCCCAACTTATGAAGTCCACTTTACGGCTCGTACCCCATACGAAGCGTCCCGCGCTGCCGCGCTGATGTCACGCTTGCCTGGCTCTCGCAAGGCCGACGATGTTGCTACTCGATACGAAGTTCCTATTGGCCAAACGTCGCTCGCTTCGTTGTTCAACGTTCTTAGTGGCAACACAGCCGACGGAACCGATGTTGAGGACGACAAAGCAGATTTAGAGTACACTGTCGAGAGGCTTGGTTTGGAAAGTGTGTTCTTGAAAGTCATTCGAGAGCATGACGCAGCGGTGGGTGAACCGCCAAAGTCAAAGCCGTGGTGGAAGTTCTAGTAGTTTCTCGGCTGGGTGACGGACGTGGTATATGCTCAGTTTATTATATTTCTTGTTATCTTCTGGGCTTATGGTTTACGGTACCCTCACTATTATATATAGGCTTTGTGCTAGTATCTTGGATAGTTGTTCATGGTCCTGGTTGGCCAGCTGATCCAGGTTATGGCGTTTGATCCGGAAGTTGACGGCATCATGCCGTTGGGCGTCACGAATGGTTGTGAGGATAAATGCACACACAGAGCGCCTTGTAAATCCGCCGTGACTCACGCGGAATCAGTTGATCAGCCGATCTTACGTTGAAAGCAATCCATCACATGCCGCACAGATCGCAGTATATACACAGCCAAATCCGCTTAACATCCAGAGCTATCACGAGCGTCTGGGACGATCCGCAGGATCAAAATTGGTCTTGAGGCACAGTCGTGATCGGTTTGATGTTACGGATCGCCCGATTTGCTGTTGAGCGCTTTAGACTTTCGGCGGATTTGTCTGAGTACTGTGGAGTTGTGGGAGCCAGCGAAACGTCACGGGTGGTGTGTATTCTCCTCGCAGAGTCAGCGCGAATTCTAGCAGCTAGTTGCGATGCTCAACGGTGTCCAAAGAGAACTATTGCTTTCCGCGGGCGCTCTCATCAAGCGAGACCCTGGCTTCGCGATGAAGCGCTCACTTCCCCGCCTTCGTGGACATCTGCAGGCGTTAACGTCATTGAGCTCCACCCGGCGTTCTAGTACACCGTACGCAGCTGACCTTGATCGAACCCCCAATGTTTCGTGATTTTCGTCCGCGAGTATCTCGTGGCAGCCAAAGCCAAACCGCAGTCCAGTACATGCATTCCTCCATGAGGTGCTTGTTCCTATCTTACGAAATGAAAGCCCGTGGATTTATCGTGAGCCAACGCTACGTGTTTACTGATAGTTCTGGGGTTAGCTCTATGTACAGCATTTCGTTAGTGCCAAGAGTACGGCAGAGCTCTGACCACTGCGCATCAGCACTGCAATGTCGACGGGCGTGCGACGATGATGAAGCTGCGCCCGCGGCTCCAAAGAATGCAGTGTTTATATAGACTCTTGTCTGTTCATCGAGTTGTCGCCACTTCCTTGCTATCGTTTATTCACCAAGCGCAATGTTTAATTTACGCCCGCCAGTTGTAATTCGGGCTTATACGTTGGTAGGTGAAGCCAGAAAGAGTTACTTCTAGTAGATTAATCGACCACCCCACAAGGTAACAACATTGATGCTTGTTACAAAAGCAGCTGGTACTCCAGCTAGTCGCCGGGCCTCCAGCATATCCTGGAACCCTTGCCCAGACAGCGACAATACACAATGTGCACTCTTAGATGTCCCAAGAGATGTAAGTCTCAAATGACATTGGCGTGGCACCACCATTGATCTCTGGGATATTTCCTAGTATGCGAATCTTACTGAGGGCGACGTAGTATCAATATTCATGCGGAAATATCCTGCTACTGTGTCTGATGAGAACCGGCTTGGTTCGATTCTCGTGAATCCGGGAGTAAGTCAATCCAGTTTTGAACTCATTCCGCTCGCAATTGATGAGAGCATGGGTTCTGTTAGGGGCCAGGAGGGTCCGGTTCCGCCGACGTTGCGTTTAGCGGGGAGGCGTACAGCAAGATTGTTGAAGGGAAATATGACATTATAGGGTTTGATCCTCGGTAAATGATATGTCGGTTGAAAAAATTGAGATGGCTGATGGTTGGCAGTGGTGTGAATCTTACAGGACCTTGGACGAGCTGTTTCGACGTAGAAGCGAAGGCCTTCATTTTAGACTATCAAGAGTCTTTGTAAGACCACTTGTTGTGTTTGTTTTGTTCCAAGCTGAATTCATACTTAGGCAAGGCGTGCCTTATCCCCACTCGACCATTGGAAACGATCGTACGGAAGTCAAGAAGCTTCACGCGATACAGGCCGCACACAACGTAGCTTGTGTCGAGAACGGAAATAAAAAGATGCTCCAGTCAGTAGGCACCGCATTTGTTGTACAGGACATGGTGCGGATCGTCGAAGCACTCGGTGAGGATGGATTGAACTACATGGGGTACGTAGTAAATGAGCTCTTGACGGGGCCAGGCTAAGCTAGAACCAACTCCCTAGATTTTCATACGGGACAATTCTGGGCGCAACGTTTGCTGCAATGCGGCCAGACCTAGTTAAACGCATGGTTTTAGACGGTGTGTCCAACGCCGAGTCATACTTTAACGACGTCTGGCAGTGGGGCCGGGACGGCATGGCTGAGACATACAAGGTATCAGGCTTCCCCAAACTCTGTGCGCAACTAGACTGAGTTTCCACCAAGACATATGACGGTTTATTCTCCACCTGCATCGAAGCTGGTCCGGAACAGTGCGCATTCGCGAAACCGCCAGGCAACTCCACGGTCAAGCAAACGGTCAAGAGCCTGCGCCAGCGAATCGACGCAATATATGCACGGTTGGATCGGCAACCAATGGCTTTTGCCGACTCGAGTTTTGGTCCAGGGGTATTCAAAGCCTCGGACCTCCAGCGGTCGTTGCTTGGTGTTTTATACTCCCCGGTAACCTGGCGGGAGGTGATGAGCGGTGAGACGACTTGGTCATGCTATCTTCACCCAATAACAACCTGCTCTGCTTTGCCACTCAGTGCTTGCACAGATTGAACAAGGCGATTTAAAAATCTGGTCTAGCATCTATTACCCACCTCAAGACATTAATTATAATGCATATACCGATGTAATTCCGTTCTGTTATTTACCATGCAACTCCCCACTAACCGTAAAGTAGAATATATTCAATCGATCTATGCAGCGTTACCAAACTCGAGAGTCGATTCGTCCGATTCTTTGCGGTGACGCAGCTGCGACCGACATCTCAGTGAACGCATACACTGACTAGTACGCTCTTGTTTTCATATTTCGCTCTAATACTCACATTTTACATAGCTTCCGTGAGATAGGAAAACTTAGCCCCGTCGGCGAACAGTGGGCTAGAATCTTAGGTGCCTGCAATGGGTGGGCGTTCAGTGCTAGCCAGCGGTACACCGGACCATGGACTGTTGCCAAAGGACTCAAGAAGACAAGGTAAAACTTCCGCGAAATGACCTCAAAGCATCAATAATGTTGCGATATAGGTTTCCTATCTTGTTTGCGAGCTTGGACGCAGACCCTGTCACGCCGCTTTCTTCAGCCGTCAAGATGGCAAGAGGATTTGGTAACGAGTCTGCCACGCTACTCGTCCAACAAGGGTAGGCTCACTCATTTCTCACAGTCGTACGATGCATCTCATCTATCGTTTTAGGTTCGGACATTGCACGTGAGTTGGCACCTATTCTCTAGACAGACATTTTCAAAACGATTGGATTAGATCGGCACACCCATCGCTGTGCACTTATCAGCACATACGCAATTACTTTCTCGATGGCAAAGTGCCGCCAAATGGAACGTACTGCACTCCTGAGTATGTCAATCGTCGTGGACACTTGACATTACCTTCTTATGCTAATTGTTCTTCAGACCTGGTTTCATATATCCGACCAATACCACAGTCTTGAAGCGCGCCACTCTCGCTAAGCGTGAGAGGGAGTTGCTTGAGGCTGCAGAGAACATTAGCAAAGCTAGGGCTAAATTTAGCGCCACGCCTTTCGGTCTATGAGCGGAGCCTTTGATGCCTGCTATGAGCTTACGGCTCCTGTCAAGGTTGTTATTTATATTACCTTGAAATACCATCTACTATTCTACATGACCTAAAAAGGGCACTGTGTGAAGTTACTTGTGCATAACCTAGCCTCCGTGTTGCATGATCCTACAGGATGACAGAATAATATACAACCCAAGGCTGAATGCTCGGAAACCCTCCACAAACAGTTGGTGAAGATGCCCTGTAAAACATGTCCGTGAAGTTATTTTATTTCTTCTGTATCTAACCTTGTATATGCGCCCAACTGTGATACCTCCCCAAGCGAGGGGATTTCCATTAGCCCGAACCAGCTCTACATCCTGTAGTCGTACACTACAAGCCCGGTAGCCTATGATTAAGAAGGTGGCTACATTGAACTGACTTCCACTCGTCCAGCACAATCTACAACAGACTAGCGACCTCTACCGAATCGGTCCAAGCTCGGGATTCCTCGGGAGCCCGAAACGCTCGCAAGTAATGTCTGTCGTTACAGAAAGTTCACTAGCGCTTGCAACACGCACTTGTGAGGGTTTCTGAATGCTCTGTGATAATATGTTTCACCCTGGCACTCGTGAGCACAGACCGATTTTGCTGATGGGAGTAGGATGAGCGTTCCCCATAGGAGCAAGCTGCTGCCCGATACCCCTGGATGGCCCTACAGTAAGCAAAAATCACTTCGCAGTAAACGATCGTGAAGGATGGATTTTTTAGTGAATGACCATGCCCTACCTGCGGCATCAGGCTCCGTGGGTAGCATAGCGCACCAACTGCAGTCCATCTTGATCCCGCGGCACAATGCATAATGTGTTTTTACTGGCAAGTATCCGTATCGGCCGAATCTCAGTTCAATGAATGAGGCGTTCGTTCTGATTCATGAAACGAACACGCCGTGGATTTTCCATCAGTAGGCTTTGTGAGTTTACTAATACTGGAAGAGCAACTCAATGCACAGCATTCCGTTGGTTCCAAGTCACAGAAGCCCTCTGCTCAGCGATCAAGAAGTGTTAGCGCTCGATCATCCAGAGTTATGATGGTCGCGGAACTGCGCCCACGGCTTCGGGAATACTGTATTAATAGAGCCTCCTGTCCGCTCGTTCGAGCTGTTCATCTCTCACCAAGCGCAATGATCGGTTCACGTTCATCGGCCGTAATTCAGTTTTCTATACTGGTGGGTGAAGCCAGAAAGAGTTGTTTCGAACAGAGTGATCGACAAGTCGACCAGTCAACAAGCTTGCTGGTGGTTTCAAGAGCAAATGCCACTCCAGCTACTAGGCAGACCGCGGCTATATCATGGAATCCCTGCCCGGACAGTGATAGTACTCAGTGCGCATTCTTGGATGTCCCAAGAGACGTAAGACTGAAATGGCACTAGCAAAACACTGTTTTGATGACCAAGAGATTCCCTACTAGTACGCGAATCCTACTGAGGGCGACACAGTATCGATATTCATGAGGAAATATCCTGCCACTGTGCCCGATGAAAATCGTCTTGGCTCCATGCTAGTCAATCCTGGAGTAATTTGAGCTTGTTCCAAACTCGTCGAACTGGTATTAATATGATGATGGGCACATACAGGGACCAGGGGAGTCTGGCTCTGCAGATGTGGCGTCGATTGGGAAGGAGTACAGTGCAGTAGTTGAAGGGAGGTATGATATTATTGGGTTTGATACTCGGTGAATTATATAGCATTTCCATGTATAAAACACGAGGAAACTAATGGCGTACAGAGGGGTGAACCTTACAGGTCCTTGGACTAGTTGTTTTGAGGTAGAAGCAAAGGCCGCCCTTTTGGACTACCAGGAGACCCTGTAAGATCGCTTGCTCTGGCTCTTGCTCTGATTTTACCTGAATCCACGCTTAGGCAAGGTGTGCCTTATCCTCACTCGACTCTCGCCAACGACCGTACAGTGGTCAAAAAGCTTCACGCGATACAAGCTTCACACAACGCAGCTTGCGTTGAGAAAGGAAACAAAAAAATACTCGAGTCAGTAGGTACCGCATTTGTAGCACAGGATATGGTACGAATAGTCGAGGCGCTGGGTGAAGATGGACTAAACTACGTGGGGTACGTAATCGATGAGCCTGCGACGGAATGTAGCTAAGGCGCAGGCGGCGCTTCAGGATTTCATACGGGACGGTTCTGGGAGCCACCTTTGCGACCATGCGGCCAGACCTAGTCAAACGCATAGTTTTAGATGGCGTCTCGAATCCCGAGTCGTACTTCAACGACATCTGGCAATGGGGTAGAGATGGCATGGCTGAGACGTACAAGGTACTTTGGTTTGCCGCAATTTGTATGTGATCCTACTGAGGTTCTGCCAAGACATACAACGGCTTCCTGTCCACTTGCATTGAAGCTGGTTCGGAATACTGCCCGTTTGCCAAGCCTCCCGGTAAATCCACAGTCAAGCAAACGACGGAGACCCTGCACCGGCGAATCGAGGCCATATATGCGCGTTTGGATCGGCAGCCACTGGTCTTTGGTGACTCGACTGTTGGGCCTGGTATATTCACAGCCGCCGACCTACAGGAGTCATTGCGTCGTGCTTTATACGCCCCCAAAACTTGGCAGAGCGTAATGGGTGGTGAGTCAACCAGCTAGCGCTTCGTATCAAGTACAAACCTCCTATGTTTTGCCAATCAGTGCTCGCGCAGATTGAACGAGGCGATGGAACAGGGTTAGCGGGTGTCTATTATCTACCTCAAACATTCGATTATAGTTCATATACTAATGTAACTGAATCCAAGTTTTGGCCATACGGATTACTAACGTTTCATTAGAACGTTTTCAATCGGTCTATGCAGCGTTACTATACTCGAGAATCACTTCGTCCGATCCTGTGCGGTGACGCAGCAGCAACCAACATCTCAGTGAACGCCTACACGGACTAGTAAGTGTTGGTCAGCACTTTTATTCCGATACTCATGACATATGTAGCTTTCGTGAGCTTGGGAAGCTCAACCCTGTTGGTGAACAGTGGGCCAGGATCGTAGGTGCCTGCAATGGATGGGCGTTCCGTGCTAGCCAGAGGTACACCGGGCCGTGGACTGTTGCCAAAGGGCTGAAGAAAACAAGGTATAAACGTTTAAAATGCGATGCCAAAAACACTGATCAAGTTCCGATAAAGGTTTCCCATCTTGTTTGCGAGCTTGGACGCAGACCCGGTCACCCCGCTTTCTTCAGCTGTCAAGATGGCTACGGGTTTTGGTAACGCTTCCGCCACATTGCTCATTCAACAAGGGTCAGTCTCTTTCACTTCTTAGAACCGTATCGTGCAGCTCATCCGTGTTATTTAGTTTCGGTCATACCACGTAAGTTGACCCTTGCTCTCTACACAGACCTTGCTCGATTGATAGGATTAGATTCGCACACCCGTCGTTGTGTACCTACAAGCACATCCACGATTACTTTGTTGATGGAACAGTCCCGCCAAATGGGACATACTGCACTCCCGAGTACGTAGATCGTCGCGGACACTTGCCGATATCTTCTGACGCTTGTCACTTTCAGACCAGGCTTTATATATCCAACCAACAGCACGGTCTCGAAGCGGGAACCCCTCGCACAGCGTGACAAGGAATTGCTGGAAGCCGCAGGGAAGATCAGCAACGCGAGGGGGAAACTTGGCGCCATAACTTTGGGACTATGAGCGAAGTGTTCGTCCCCGCTGGTCCCTCAACGGGTTTCTCCCTAGTCTGGAAATGGTATTTGTCGCTGCACAACGCAATTTGTAAATCGCTTGGCGTCAAACTACGTATGGTTCACGGATCAGAGATTGACTTTGACCTAGAGCAAAGGGGAGGTTCCTCTAATTTCCGAAAGAATGCGCCGTTGATCAGCGGCGCTTCGTCCACTGCCTCATCGGCAATAGATCTCCAAATCTCCAAATATAAATATCAGAATCGCTTTATGTTTTCGGCAGAAATGATGATGCTAAGAGATACAGGCATGGTGTGGCAGACACATTATGAATTGGGTGGAGAATCAACTGTCCAGGCGTTGCCTCTATACTAGTACATAGTCGCGCCGTTGTTGCCTTTAGGTGCTCGAATCTGCACAACGGGCGTGTCAGAGGCGATCAACCAACAAAGCAGAGCATTCACCTTTTGGAAATTCTTGTGGATAACGTCTGTCAGTATAGCGTAAATGTTTCGCAAGTCTATGAGGTTTCGGAGACACATGTAGTATTGTTTCTCATCGTGTTCTCGCAACGCAATCTGTAAGCATTACCGTGTGAGCTTTACCAAAAAAAAAATCAAAAATCGGAGGAATACGTCAAGCTTACAGCATAATCCTCTACGTGCGGATACTTGAGGATTTTCGAGCAGATCTTTGCGCGGTTGATGTGGTGCGATTTGGAGACCGCATCTCGGAGGTTGTATCCCGAGTCTTGGGCGCGGTGAAGCTCGTTGAGGACCTCTAGATACATAGCCGCGTCAGCCAAAGGATTCCTGGTGCATCAAGCTCTGGAGGAAGAGGCTTACCTTCTTGTATTTGAACTCCAAAGTTGTCACCGTCTTCGATTCTGGAAAGAATTAGCGCTACAGCTTAGCACCAAGTCGAGATGCAGACACACTTTGGCATCGTGAGGTTCACCCACAACTTCACCTTGTCCTGATGTCCAAAAGGAAGGGGTAAGCATTGGCCTCCGAGAGGATAGGGACAGCACTCACGCAAAGATCTACGAGCTCAACATACTCTTTCTTCAACTCGTCATGCAAGATCCTAAGTTTCTCATTCGCCGCCACCCGGTTGACAAACCTCGGACCGCCTTCTACGGGTTCGATGGGCGGGCTGGATGGAGTTGCGTCGCCGTTTTCGTGTCGTCGCTTCTTGGTCGGTGGCTCGGCTGTTGAAGGCGGCGGCGGGTAAACTGTGGCGTCGGTGGATGCTTCGGCGTTGGAGATATGGTATGGGGAATCAGCGGCAGACGCCTTCTCTATTTGTTGGGTGAGTTGTCTGCAGAAC